>CM060924.1:796720190-797938190 GCA_030737875.1 Allium sativum | reverse complement strand
TGTTCTTCTTTCGTTTCTGTATCTTTGGATAACGGTAATATGGGCCCAACCATAGGTGGCAATATATTCGATACACTCAAGAGAAACGAGTGGTCGGTCATGTGTGGGCCGGGTTACAAGATGTTCCTGTTGAACCCCAGTGTATCCCCTCTAGAGTACACTGATCGAGAGGTGGTCCCATACCTTGTCATAGTTGGAATGCAATCTCCAATAAGAGCCTTGCGGTTTTTGATTTTATACTATGTATGTGGAGCATGAGATGCAAGCGTTCTGCTATTTGATTATGACTAGACATTATTATAATATCACTGGATTTTGATATCAAAATATTTAGGTTATAATATGGTAAAAATCGTCCATGTTTATGTGTGGGCTGGTCTTACTATCATCTTTTTGTTTCAAAAAGGATTTTCAAAGTTAAACAATATGGTTGGAATTTACTCACACCAGTCCCATGACTGACCTAGTGTTTATTTTGTTTGTTTCCCTAAACTCTTGGGTGCCCAAATTTGTACGGGCAGTCAAGTGTTCAGGCTTTGCAGATTCACTTGGAGGAGCTCAAATCAGGAAGCTTCACCACTAGTTATTAGAGATTATTTCCACTGTGACATGATGCATATGAGTTATATTCTGATATGGTATGTATATACAAATTCAAATTTGTCTTTCAAAGTGTTATATAATATATTTTATTCGTTCCGTTGTGAGATTCGTGTTTACTCTGATACTGTTTAGATTCTGATGTTCGTCTTCTTCTTCTATTCTATTAATTTTATCTTATCTTTCTCATCTCTTATTTCTTTCTATTAAAGATCTGTATTTTCATGCACTTTGAGTTGAATGTGTAGGATATTAGTCAGCTCAAATTGGTATGGATTTTCAGGCCTTTACATCTTCTTATTAAGATTTAATGGAAATTTTCCAAAGTAAAGTTTTCCAATTTAATATACTGAACTGGAATTCGATTTAATAATCGAGATGAGCTTCTGTGAATGAAGACCGTTACTATTTACGGAATTTAGAAGGCCTTGTAGTTATTCCATTTTATAGTATTGATTTGATACGGAAATTTATATCGATTATATACTGTTATGATTTCTGTGAAGATTCCATTTCGATGGAAAATGATTTGGGCTTATCATGAACTATTTTTTTAATAACAATGGTTCTTTAACCCAATTAAAAGCAGTATTAATTTTTAGAAAGTTGAATAACCATTAAGTAATGAATTTTAGAGATTGAAACTAATTGGAGTTTTAATAAATCTTTAATTAGATTGGAAAGTGAATGAGGTAACTAAAGTTGCTGAATTCATGAAATGTTCGGGAATGGAGTACTGCCAGTTTTACTCCATGCGATAGTTATATCTTTAATTAGATTTAATGTGGAATGGTAATTAAATTTACTGATAACATTGTGGGTGTTAGATATTGGGTACTACCAGTTTTTCTCCATAGGATAAATAGGTTGGGATTGGGATTAATAAAATAAATGATTACTTCAGTAAGGCCCAATAATCCCGACTAGTTTTATAAACCTTAATTTGGTTTAAAATTATTAAAGGATAAAATAAATTCTTTTGAAATTGATATCCAAAGGAAGATTAAAGAATAAGTTTAAAAGAATTTATCTTTGATCAAATTAATGGGAACCTTTTCCTAAGATGTGAATATTTGAATAAAAGAATATTCTGAATTGGAACGAGGCATATGATGTGTTTTTATAGCACTTGATTATTAATTATAAAATACGTGAATTATTCGGAAAGATTGGGTTTAACCCATTCTAAATAACTGATATGACGACTAAAAGTCGACGATGAAGACAGTGGTTGAAGACCGGAGATCTTCACATCGTTTGGATGATTATTGATGTCTTGATTGGGCTGTACACCCAAGACAAGGTAATAAGTGGTGATCATCTTGACGTACTTGGAGATCGACCGAATATTCAAGGACTTCTCTCCTGTATTAGACATATGGGACGAGGAATAAGATGCCTCTGGTTTCGTTCAGACCCAGAACGGACTTGTAAATGGATGGGTGTCTGACATTGGATTTCATTCTATGTTATTGATTTTTATTAAATATGTATCTGTTTGGTGGCGGAGAATATATTCTCTTCCATAACACCCTTCTCTGAGACATTAGACGTACAAGCTTTGAGGTTATTATTATAGACATTAGTCGTATGGCATGAATTATCAATGTGGCATGCTAAGATGCAAATGATCAAGGCTTTTGTTGAAAAGCAAAGTCTTGTGGATGATGATCAAAGCACGGCTTTAAGTAGCATAGCTTTGTGTATAGTGTTAATTCACGAGCCTCACACCCAGTATGAGTCAAAAACAGGATAGTGACTGCAGGGAGTGCACGACGTTTCTTTCAATCTAGGAGTGGTGTCATGGTATGGAGCCCAGACATTTTTACTTATGTGGATGATGGAATGAGGCGCCTCAGATATTGAGTCCCTAGTGGCTCATAGACAGGTCTGATAGGACAGGGAAACATGTATTCAGGAATAATTAATCCACTAAAGTGAGTGTGGACCAACCCTGAAGACCCAAGGACTCGCCAGCGTCTGAATCCTGAGGCATTTGCTAGAGTGTCTCGAATCGGGTGGAGTCATCCCCTGCCTTGATTCATAGATGGAATCCAATTTCCAATACGACACTTTTCAGTTTTAGTTGTAAACCTATACGGCGATATAGTAGGATGGGGTACTATGTCGTCTACGATTGATACATTTATATTTGAAGTTGTTTTGACACTATGTACTTATACTAGTATCAAAATGATTTGTTTTAAAGCATATCAAGCATATTTGGCTATTATAAGGTAAAACTCTATCCTCCGGCTTGCATTGCATTATGTGATGTGGCCTGAGTCTTATAGTAGATTCATTTTTTTCAAAAAACATTGCGTTGTTTATAAATTGTTTATTTTAGAGTATTAATGGGGGTAAACCCGTTCCGTGAACTGCGGCGTGGTCTCGTGATTTACTTTATTTTAAAGTAAAGTTTAATAACTGTTTTTAGATATTACACCAGTCCCATGACTAACTCGGAGTTTATTGTTTCCACCTAAACTTTGGGTGCCCATATTTTCCACACGGGCAGCTAGTGGTTTTGGTTATCCTCCTATGCAGTTAAAGCCCTGCAAAATCCCCACTATAGCCCATAGCGCCCTCCAATCGCTACGCTATTTCAATTTAGCGCAGATGTAAAGGCCCAAATTTCTGTACCCTTTGACTTGACTAATAACACCACATGTCCAACCCAAATGACACAGAAATATGAATCATTAGTAGAAAGAAGTTAGAGGATGAGGAATAGAATAGAAGAAAAACCTAAGAACACAATCTTATAGCGGAACAAATAAAATATATTAAATAACATAACTATTGAAATACAAATCGGTACTGTATATACATACCATCATTAGAACACAATAGTTTTTCCTGGAATAGTTACAAACACATGTTTCCAGATACAATATAGTACACAGCGGAAATATGATAGTCTATAGCTAACTGGTGAAGCCTCTGCTTCTAGCTCTTCCAAGTGAATCTGAGAAATCCCAACGACTTGAATGCCCATACAAATTTGGGCACCCGAGAGTTTAGGAAAAACAAAACAAACTAAACTCTGAGTCAGTCATGGGACTAGTGTGAGCAAACTCCAACCATTGGTTTAACTTTTAAAATCCTTTCGAAAGAAATGATAATCGTAAGACCGATCCACACATAAACGCAGATGGTTTTTACCTTATAATAACCCAAAACACTTTTGATATCAAAATCTGGTGGTATTATAATAGTGTCTAAATCAAATAAATAGAATCTAATGGAACGCTTGCATCTCACGCTCCATATATAATACAAAACCGTAAGGTGCTCATTGAAGATTGGATTTCCAACATGACAAGATTTTGAACCACCTTCCGATAGTGTATCTCTAGAGGGGAATACACTGGGTTCAACAAGAATGTCATGCAACCCGGCACACACATGGCTGGCCACTCATTTAACTTGAGTGTACCGAGAAAATTATCACCAACGGTTGTGATCAGCAACCGTTATCGAAAGCATACAACAGAGAATAGAATAAAAAGTAAATGAAATTTCTCTAGATCAGGTGATAATACCCCTAATGGGAATGACCCACATGGCCATGCTGCCGCCCGATTTCTGTCATTTCCCGGTTGATGAGGCTTGAAGTCACGATTATTTTTTAGAACATCTTGCCACCATTTACTTTGAATATCGCGTCATCAGACATTCGTTCATATACGTTGTCCTGAGACTAGACAAACCGAACACCCCATTCTATTAATCCATCTTAGCAAGTTCCACCTAGGATTGATAGAACATCCCTTGCACTTAATTCTGTCTTCATACATCTTTAGCATAGTTGATTCGTTACGCTTATGCCAATACGGAGTGGTTTTCAGATATTAAAGCTGGTCCCGGTCTCTCCGTATTGACAACGGAGGTATAAAATAAAGCAAAACTTTGATAGTCGGTGATTTAACTCTCAAAGAAACATCCATACAATCAACGATCCGATTTCCAAATGGAATTTCTACCGATCAACCATCAAACAATATTGGCCGCCTTTAAATCAATCTCTTATTATGTTATCATTTCCAATTCACATTTCCCACCTTTCGTATCCTTTCAAAGCTCGATTTCCTCTCTCGATTCTTGGAAAAATATTTCCAATGTCATAATTTTTTTATTCGAGAAAATATCTCTTATTCCAGTAAGAAAACATTTCTATATATTCACGAATCCTTATTTTCTATATTCAAAATATATACCTTATTAATATCGGAAAATATTTCCATTCCTTGATTCCTCGTTGACCAATTCATATCACTTTCTACGCATAGAAAATATCTCTCATTTTATTTAGGAAAAACTTCAAAAATCCTTTAAATTAATGCGATGTTATAAAACATCGTTATTACAACTCAAACCATTAATCATTTATTAACTAACCATATTGCTAACCAATCTTCACTATCGAACTTTAACAATTTATCCATCAATCATGAAGTTAATCAATTTGGGTTATAATTACCTCTCAGACCTTAACTGAACAACATTCGCAACTTTGAAATGGCCAAATCTCACAACTTCAAACAAAATATCGCTTACGCGACTCTCAGATTCAATCTAAGAATCCACTTCCTTTACGAAAAACGTATTGATTATAGCAGTAGCGTTATAATCGTTGTTTCCAAATATTTGATTTATAAGACATTTATTATAACGGCAGCGTTAAAATCGCTGTTTAGATTTATAAAACATTTATTATAACGACAGCGCTAAAATATTTATTTAGATTTACAAAACATTTATTATAACGATAATGCTAAAATCGCTGTTTAGATTTATAAAACATTTATTATAACAACATTGTTATAATCCACGCTTTCCTTATTGTTCATGGAAAATGTCTATTTCAACCGTATGTGTTGAAATCTACGTATTCACCACCTATTTTATTTCCAAGCACTTTAGGAAAAGGACTTTCGATTTTATTATGAAATATCTTTCCAAAACATCAATAACCAATTACTCATGTTAAATGTATACAATTCCCTTTCTAATATATCAGAATTTAATTCATAAATTTGGTTTCACCTACTAAACCCTTTTGGTTACAAATCCTTATTGCTTTAATGATCCATACTTTGCCTAGCAAAGCAAATCATTTAAATTTCCTTTCTAAACTTGGTTTATGTATTTGGACTTGTAATGAAACCCCTTTTCAAAATCCTTTGGGATGGATTCAACCAAATCTTACTATAAACTGGAAAATTTCTTAATTTAATCCCAGTTAAAGAGTAAATCACTTTAAAAATTATTAGTTCAATATTAACCAAAATATAAGTGGCTGAATTCGTTATTAGCCAAAAATAAATAGTAAATTTCTTTCAAAGGTTATTACAATAATCATTAATGTTATTAATAATTATCGACCTGAAGGTTAGTCTCAAACAAAATCAAATAAGGATTAGGTAAACTTATAACTTCATTAAGTTTTCAACAATTCTTTGTCAAAATAGTATTTATCAATTTAACTGAAATTAATTCATTTAATAATCAGTTCAATTAGAATGGTTGACTTTGTCAACTCCAAATATAGTTAAGTGATTAATTGCTTCCAATTAATATTTGAATTCACTTTCCCGTTTTCAAATTCTATTTCATTTATAACATCGTTTATAATCAACTACTCACTTATCCATCTGAACATGTTTTATTTCAAGTCCATTGGAAAATTAAATTTATAATTTGGAAACAAAATTTCCTTTTAAATCTCAAATCCCTTTTCTACATTTTAAAAATATTTTACGGCATTAGAGTCCAAAATAATTCAACTGCTCGTTTATCCATCTGAACAAGTTTTATTTCAAGTCCACTAGAAAATTAAATTTATATTTTGGAAATAAATTTTCCTTTTAAATCTCAAATCCCTTTTCTACATTTTAAAAATATTTTACGGCATTATGGCCCAAAATAATTCAAACATGACATAATCAATCACTGATTATATATCACATCATATATCACAATCAATCAAAACAGTAATATAAATGTTGAGGAATCCAGTTGGATCCCTCCAACCTATATCACTGCATCCATAGATGTTAATCGACATCAATAATATTAATTTCACATTAATATGAATTGTACTAGTAAAAATGATTAATAATCGATCAATGATTTATATATCTAACCATATCAACTATTTCAACCACTTTTATCAACCATTCATCCAAACAACCATCATATAGTATAAATTACTATACAAATATTTGAAACTCGTTTATATAAAAATATAAACGAGCCAGAGTTAGTGAGTTTACTCACCTTGGTTTGCAGTTGACGATTCTGCTTTTGTTCTACTTAAAATTGAATGAGCGTTTGATGTTTTTGTCATGAAATATTAGTAGCCCTGTCCTCAGTGAAACCAGTTACTCAATGTAGCTTCTATCTTTACAGTGGTCCAGTTGAATTTTGTTCATATATAACCAAGTTGCAGCTAATACAAGTTTTCACTTGAATTTCAAATAATAATGTCATAATAAGTGTTGTTAATTCTCTTAATTTTCCATTTTTAATTAGTGCTAATTATGGAAGCTAATCCACGTTTCTTTCAATCAGAATCCGATACCAGTTTTCGAACTTGAAGCATGACCACGATCTTTGTTGAACTACTTGTCCCTTTTAATTCCTTTAATCAGCCTTTTAACTTTTTACTCTCGCATTAGCCTAAATGGCTTGTTAATGCTTCTTCTTCACTGAGAATAAAACTCCCGCTATAGTCCTTCGAAGACCACGACTATTTTAAGTCCTCCATCCAGCTTCTTCCCCACTTCATCACCCTCGACATGGCTACATTGCACCACATCCTTCCCAGACATAACCTTTTGTTCACGTACGCAATTTGAATAAGGTTTACAATATTAATATGACCACGATTTCATTAAGCGTTCTAATTAAAATATTAATTCTTTAACCACCAGCTATATGCTTTATCATGGTTCCTTCTTTCTTTGTCGCTGCAAAAATCACTCTCCAGGCACTTTCGAACCCAAAGAAAACGCACCTCTCCATTTCAATTCTGACATGCTACACAGTATCCCCATCTTCTTTTCACCACAACTTCACCACTCACTGCCTTTCTACGCTCCATGTTTTACACTAACACAACACCCATTTACAGTATTCCTCTCCCATAACTTCTATTTTTACATATGCTACCTTCCTTTTCACTCCTGCACAGTTGAATACCATGTACTCAGTCTCATCCAGGAAGAGCGCGCACCATTGTTTTTCGCCTTCGTGAATACCCCTCTTCCAATTCCATGCATAATCACCCTTTCCCTCACTAATACATTCCTCCTTCTGTAATAACATCGAACCCGACAATTAAAGCCATAGTCATGCCCTTTTCACCACCAAAACCTCCTTCTCCCTTCCATAATAACTCAAACAAAATTACCACACTTACCCTCATCTGAAACTCTTCCTTCATATACTATATATACAAAACTCGACATCCTCTCCTAACAGCACCTCGCAACCACGAAAGTGAAGGATCAAACCGTTTTATCATTGAAATCCGCAAAATACCCTACATCGATGCTAAATCCGATGCCAAACACAAATATAATACTTGATTTGTGAGTTGTAGCTCCAAAACACCCACATATCCGAACCTTACCTCTCTTTGTGTAAAAACAGTACGAGATGGAACAAGTTCGAACCAATAATATTCGCATGTGAATGAAGCTTGTCAGCTAGGGATTTGAACGAATTAATCCTCGTTCGATAATGCTCGATGTTTGATTTTTAATGGAATTTTGAAGTGGGAAAAATATTTCCTGTTTTACTGAAGAGAACAGGGAGACACCAAAGAGAACTAGAATTGGGGAATTTGGGATTTACAAGTATGCTAAATGAATGGATTGGTCACCGTTTATATAAATAGAAGAAAGGTCAGTGTTCTGGTTAAAGATTCAGAGTGGCTTCAGATGGATGGTTTTGCAAAGAAGCTTCACGTTTATTTTATACTTTTTTTTAGTCAACATTGTTCTGAGAACCTATTGAGAAAACATGTGCTCGAGATAGGCTTGGTACGGGGATACATCTATTTTTGCTTTATCTATGACAAAATGTCTCACTGTCATAGGTTACTAATGTGTTGTATAGGGACAAACCTGTGTATTCATGCTCAGATAAATAAAGAAGTGTACGGATTTTCTTCCCAAAATATTTGTCTAAGACTGGAAAGCAATGTGTGTGTGTATTTTGAAAAGCCAAGACACTCCTTTCAAATCTTTCCATCAGAAGACTTTTGAAAAATAAATAGCGTGCATATCTTAAAAGGAGATACATAAAAGATTTCCACGTAGATTGATTAAGATTTTTATCTGATGTTTTATAAGATTTATGTAAGGACCCGTAACATCCCCGTGAAGGAAAGAGCGGATACTTTGAGAACAACACACAAAAGAATGCAAATAGAAGAACATTTCATTGTATATTACAACAATTCCATTAGATTACAAGAATATACAGAGTATGAATAAATAATATACATCAGAAAATATCAGAGATTACAATACATTACATAGCAGTAGAAAATAATACAATACACAACTAGAAATAATACACGGATACAGAGCTTTCCGAGTATCGTTCCAGCTGTAAATCAGGATCCTGTGAATATAAATCTACAAAACCAAAACTACTAGCTGCCCGTATCGAAATAAGGGCACCCAGAGTTTAGGTTAAAACAATAAACTCCACGTTAGTCATGGGACTGGTGTGATAACTAAAACCGTTATTAATCTTTATTTTAAAGTTCGGTAAATCAAGGGACCACGACATATAACACGGAACGGGTTTCCGCCCAAGAATACTAGTGCATAAAACAAAAGCGCAATGCTAAATAAAGAACAATGAAGCTATTATAAGACCCAGGTCCTATCACACAATGCAACGCAAGCCGGGGGATAGGGTTTTCCCTTATAATAGCCAAACATGCTTAGTACGTTTAAAACAAATCATTTGATACTATTTGTAACACCCCGTAATTCTGTTAATATCAATGTTCACAAATTAAAGAATATCTAATCTCAGACGTGAGAATTGTGGGAAATGGGTTGCGCCATTGTGTTCGTCGCAGAATTCTGGTTGAAATAGAGTCCGAGTTTGCGTGATTTGGACTTCGTATGAAGGAGATATGACCATCGGGAGTTTCAGAAAATTCAAAACAGATTTCAGAAAATTTAAAATTAAAAATTCGGAGTCAAACAGGCTAGGCGGGAATTTCCCGCCCAGCACCCAGGTCGACTGGGGAGTCGACTGGGAAGTTGACACTCGAGGGACCAGGTCGACTGCGCAGTCGACCTGGGTGTCGACCTAGTCCAGGCGGCTAGGATTTGACTGAGCCCAATCTTGAGCTGCTGATGTGTCTTTAGGGCTAAGTTGGCAAATTAAATGGTTCGGGTTAGTTCTGAGTTGATCTGACGGTCTAAATAAATCCTAAACTCTATATATACCTAGGTAGTCTCCCACTCTAATTCACATGAAAAATAGAATAGCCACCGTCATACCGTCGCCATGGAACTCAGTGTAGCCACCGCCAACTAAGAAGGAAGAAAGCTAATCAAAACCCTAATTCTACTCAACTCTAAAGCAAATCAAGACTCTCTTTCTTCTCTAATTGTGAGTATGATGATCTTAACAAGATTATTGCAAACTAATTAGATTAAGTTGTGATATGGATCATAAGAAAATGATGTGAATTGTCATATATGTTGTTGTAAACAATATGCTATCATGTATGTTGTAAATCCTATGTTATGTGATGATGATATCCTATATGATGTAAATCATGCTATGATGATATTGTATAGGTTGTAATTTTCTATGCTAAGTTGTGATAAATCATACATGTTATAAAGTCATGATGTTATTATCTATGCTAATTAGTTCATGTTAATCAAATCATAATGTTTGGGCTATGTTGATCTATATAACAAATCATATATGCAAGTTTAGATTGATTAGTAAAGATTATGAACATATGCCATGACATCTATTTAGATCTAGAATTATGACATCTAGAATTATGCTATGACATATGTGAATTCTATGTATTAGATGCTAGTTCACACCATCATTATGTTGCCTAAACCATATATGCTAGTCCATACATGAATTTGGATTATGATCATATTATGTGAATTATGACATTTTACCAAACAAGTTGACACCTTTAGGTCCATGACATGTGTAGTTTCATGCAAGTTTCACCCCTATTATGATTAGGTCTATTTTATTTTGTCTATATGTTGTGATAATTTATCTTTGTGCTATGAGTTAGACTATTCGAGTCTAACGTATATTCTGCGTTGAATAAGCGAACGTTTAACGTGGGGTAGGGGAAATATTAAGGATTTAACATTAAGAAATTGGGGTGCAATTGATATGATTTTGCATACCATAAGTGGATGGCCATAATTGTGTCAACTATGGACATCATTAAAATTGGAATTAAATAATGATTTGAATAGGGATATATTTAAAACTGGGGTAAAAGATTAAAAGTGTTAATCAATGCTTAGAACACGAGGTTGGACTCGTTTGTGACGCAAAACTGCCCGGACCCGCCCGGCAAATCCAATAGTCACAAATGTCAGCCCAATGTGGGAGGTCCTAGGACAAACTAAAGCATAACAGTTGTAAAGACACGAGGTTAGACTCTTTTATGGTGTAAGACTGCCCGGACCCGCCCGGCAAATCCAGCTGCCATAAATGCCAGTCCAATGTGAGAGGTCTTTATGAGATTATGGCCTGAATGAATTAAGAAATGCTTAACCAGATAAACATGTAAGGTGGGACATGGGGGTTAAGTAGGTGCCTTGGGTGGCATGAGGAATCTAGTGGTTGCCTTTAGTGGCATTTGAAATACGATTAGTAAGATTTAACCAAGCACACATGTAAATAAACATGACTAAGAGGGTTAAGTGAGATGTACTAGTGGACAAGCTTAGGTGGGTAGCTTGTGGGGGCCCATTTCAACCAGTATCCCAAACGTATCTTTGTGGGCTCGACCCAAGTCGAGGACGGGACATGCATACTGGGCTTGACTATAAGAGGCCAAACGGGGTAGCGGTGGCAACGCAAGTCCAACGGGTTTCATATGCGTGTGTGGACCCGGGCTGGTAGGTAAGACGTTGTTGCATCGTGTAGGTATAAGCCGTGCATTCTCAAGTTATATCGGGTTGTCACTTTAGGGGAGTGATACACCCCACTGTGGGGCCAGCACGGGTATCTACGAGTAGGGAGCCGATCGAAAGTGGGTAGTGGGGTAGACCTAGTGGAGATAGGGGCAGGCGGCACCTATGTAGTCAGGTAGGGGTACACGAAGCTATTTATATAATTTCTAAGTGAAGCAAGTGGGATTAACATTTAGGGTGACTGGTGTGGTGCAGTGTAGTAATTATTCGTTAGTATTAGGTGTGCCTTTAACGTTATCTTTATCTGCTCTTCCATACCCAATAGTTCATAGACATTTCCTTGTTTTCCAGCTTATGCCTTAGTCTAGTTATTTTGATAATAATATTGTTAGAGTTATCATACTCGCCAGACTTTATGTCTGACCCCCTCCATTTCTATCCTTTTTCCCCCTTCTAATCCTCAGGTTAGGCCCAGCTCTAGTGGATTTTGATTGGATTGCTTTGTCTCTCTTTTGGGAAGCTTGGACTGTTGAAGTAAAGTCCATCTTGTTATCTTCTTTAATGGCTATTTATTTAATGGGATTATGTATTTTGTTTTATCAAGATGGATATTGTACTTGACTCTGATTTATGTTTTTTATGATGTAACAAACATGTTTAATTTCCGCTGCAATAAAATGAAGTTTTAGATTTCCAAGTACTACTTATTATTTGTCTTGTTGTAATTTTTCTGTTCTACATTCACTTAAAACCTCCATGGAAGTTAATGCATTCCCTTTGTGAGTGACATTAATGGACGTGGAATGTTACACTATTCTAAGTGCATAGTGTATAAAACAACTTCAAATCATAAGTATCAATCATAGACGGCATGGGTACCATGTATCATGTCGCCATACTAGGCTCTACAATCAAAACCGGAAAGTCACGTATTTGGAAATTGGATTTCCGTCTGTGAACCAAGGCAAAAGATAGTCCTCTACCGATTCGAGACTGTCTAGCCCGAGCCTTAGGTCAGAGCTCGTTTGACCTTTGGATCGTCAGGACCGGTCCACCGATGTGAATTAAAATGCCTGAACACTGCTTTTCCTCACCCTTTGGGGCGTAAATTAGCCAACGAATGACACCATCGGCTTCACATAGTCACCGATATATCTGAGGCGCCTCGCAACAGCAACAACCACATAAGTCAAACTCGCCAAGGAGTGTAAAACCACTGACGCCACTTCTAGCTAGAAAGAAATGCATGTCCTCCCCGAGGTCCTTCTCCCGTTTTTAGTTCAGAACTGGGGTGTGAGGCTCACTAATTCACGTTACACAAAGCTATGCCACACAGGCCGTGCTTTGATCATCAACCACAAGACTTTGCTTTTCAACAAAAGCCTTGATCATTTGCATCTTAGCATGCCACACAGGAAATTCACGCTATGCAACCGATATCAATCACACAGAATGAAATCCGATGTCTGACACACATCCATTTACAAGTCCGTTCTAGGTCTGAATGAAACCGGAGGAACCTTATTCCTCGCATATCCATCGATCTCCAAGTACATCTAGACGATCACCAATGGATTCCCTCCTCTTGGGTGTACATCCCAATAAAGATCATCAGTAATCACCCAAACGACGTGAAGACCTTCGGTCTTCAACCGCCATCTTCATCTTCGACTCATCGTCGAATCCGTTATTCAGAATGGGATAAACCCGGTCTTTCTGAATAACTCGCGTATATAATAAACAAGTGTTACACAAACACAACATACGCCTCATTCCAATTCATCAGTCACTAACCGTAAATTAGCAAGAAAATAATTCCCCAAACATTAACCCCGAAGGCCGAAACCAACATCAGATCAATACCCAGGAAACCATTCTTCTTAGCTAACCTACAGTTAGTTTCTAAATTTCACATTCTTAGGGAAAGGTTCCCATTAATTTTATCAAAGATAAATTCCTCTAATTTATTCTTTAATCTTCCTTTGAATATCACTTCAAACTAGTCGAGATTAACGAACCTTACCTAAGTAATCATTTGTTTTAATTTCCCAACCCCAACCTATTCACCCCATGATGTAAAATTGGTAATACTTCATATCTAACACCACGGTGTTATCGGTAAATTCAATTACCATTTCACGTTCAAATCTAATTAAAGATTTAAATATCACCTGGAGCAAAACTGGTGATACTCCATTCTTGATCTTTTCAACTAATCAAAGATTCATTAAAACTCCACTTAGTTTTAATCATTAACTGGGTTAAAGAATCAATGTCATTTAAAACACGGTTCACGATAAACCCAAAATCACATTACATTCTATCCGCTTTTAGCCGTAAAATAGCAAGTGAGCAATTCCCTAAGTATTAACTCCGAAGGCCGAAACGAACATCAAATCAATACCCAAGAAACCATTCAACTTAACTAATCTCTAGTTAGTTTCTGATTTTCTTAACTCCGTTGGGTCTAAGAATAGTATTATTGAAGATACCGTTCACGACAACCCAAAATCGTATTCAATTAATTATCGGGTTAAAGAACAAGTGTTATTTAAAACACTGTTCACGATAAACCCAAAAATCAATACCATTTCAATTACAATTAAATATTATTTAATTGGTACACTTCATTAAATCTAATTAAAAAGATTTAATCTTTTTCTCAACTAGGCTTGAGAACGGTGTTAATGAAGTCACCATTCACAACAAACCCAAATTCCATTTGATATTAAATACAAGGCTCTGAATAGAAAATATATCGGCTTATATTCAATATCAAATTCTACGACCAACAAATATCGTATTGGAAATAACGATATAAATATCTTTCAAATTTTCACAACGATATATGTTTCATCACGAAATCCAACATCGAAATATTCCAAAGACAATTTCGATTCAAATCCATTCCAATTCATATATTTGAAATTCTGGTTATTTTTAAAACCATTTCAAATTATGTTAAAAATAAATAGAATTATAATTCTAGTTCAAAACTAGTTAATTTCGATAAAAATCTATTTTTATCTTTTCAAATATGGAGTTTTTCATCCCAATTCTTCCCAAATCATTTCTTATGATTTTACACTAATTATTAGTATTTTTGATAATTTTATCAAGGCCCGTACAGTCGATTTCCATCAACGGCCATTGAACTGCACTTACAGCGACCTTTTCCAAATTTGATTTGGACATAATTCCAAATCCAACCATTAGATTTCAAATCTCTAATATTCGTTAGAAAGCTATTTTCGATACGAACCCAACGGTTCCGGTTTTAGGAGAATCCGAGGGTCGGATCTCCCGTAATATCCCTTCAAAGTCAATGGTCGAAATTCATGAACTGCCGCAGCGCGGCGCGTTCTATTCAGGCCATTATATATATATATATATAATATATATACTTCATCGATTTACTTTTAAAACGTATTTTATAAATCGTTTTAAATTCATTTCAAATTGGTTTCAGTTCAAATCGATTTTTAATTCAATTTCAGTTCATTTTCAATTCAATTCGAATTTCACATTAATTCATTTTCAATTCGAGTTAATTTCTATTCAATTTCAATTCGAATTCAATCCTATTCAATTTCAATTTGAATTCAATCCTACTCAATTTCAATTTGAATTCAATCCTATTCAATTTCAATTCGAATTCATTTCTAAATATTCGATTTTGAAATCACCTTCAATATTCATTATAAAATTGACAAAATTCCCGTTCGTGTTAAAATGGCGTGTAACTACTTAACACGTCTTCGCATTTCTATTTTCAAATATTCTATTTCAAATATTTTTCTTTTTCAAATATTTCTATTCAAATATTTCTTTTCCTAATATTTCTATTCAAATATTCCTTTTTAAATATTTTATTTCAAATATTTCTATTTCAAAACTAGAATAAGGCCCAATCAATTACCATATAATATTAATTATATGGATTTTCTACAACACATGTATAAAATAACAATGATAACTAATCAACCATCATCCAGAGTGCACCCCACAACTGCATAAGCATTAAATATAAATAATTAGCGCTTACATAGTCTGTCAATCCATCGATTGACATACAACTAAACAATCGGGATTAGTGTACGTCAAATCTCATCTCAATACACGTGTGGGGTTTCAAATCAACTATCACAGATTTTATTTGTGCAGTTGGGCGATGTGTAAAATTTACCGTCCCAATCAATATCAGTCAAATGTGTGTTTATAAACAAATCGTCCGATTTGTTTATATTTATTTCATTTTAAATACCCGTTAAAAATTATATTTTCAACTATAAAATATTTTTAACTATATAAATACTTTATTTCATTTCACACCACATTACACAATCAACTACACATCAAAATCAAACAAACAAGCATACAAGCCATCCATGGTCTGTGGACGACGGGTGTCGGGTGCTACTAAACACCGTCTGCATCCTAGTATATATTTCAAAATAGAAGTAGATTAAAAGTGAGGAGTTCTCACCGATAGCTGAACCAACGCCACAACTCTTCATATGTAGGAAATCTTTGTCATGTTCGCCTTCTGTCACTTTCGTCGTCCGTGTTCGCTACATATATAAGAATCACATTTTTATATTATCACTCCATGGATAAAAATTATATTTTTATATCGCTCTATACGTTTTTATCGCTACTCTCCATAGATAAAAATCGAATTTTTATTGTGTTAAGCATATGAAAACCATATTTTTAAAACAAATCAAGATCATATCTTTCATGTATATTCTTTCATGTACATAAAAATCGAATTTTTATCTTCGCTAAAAATTATATTTTTCTTTACTACACATATAAAAATTATATTTTTAACCTTTCTATAATATAAAAATTATATTTTTAACCTTTTTATAATATAAAAAATATATTTGTAACCATTCTATATTATAAAAATTATATTAAATGTGTGATAAAAATCATACCTTTCTTGTATCTAAAAATCCAACCTTCCATATAATTAAAAATCTGACTTTTCTTTATATGCAAACAATGTATAAAAAAATAAACTTTTCATATGAAAATATAAACTTTATCATATAACAAAAATCTAAACTTTATATATTCAAAATTTAATCCCTTTACATTTAAATATTTAACCTTTACAAAGTTAAAAATCATATCTTTTTATTTATAAAAATCGAATCTTTTCATATAATATAAATCTAACTTTTACTATATAAAATCCCTAACCTTTTCTTGTTTAAAAATCCTTGCTTTTCATGTTTAAAAATCCTTTGTAAAATTAATTTCCTTAACTACATAAACTGAAATGAACAAAACAAAATAAAGATGCTTACAGTCTTCGTCAGAGGCAAAGGGGCTCGCATCGTTCGTTGCCTGACTGAGCAGAGGAGGGGTTCGAAGGCTGTCGGTCTTTGGAAGAGAGGGGGAGCGCAGTCGAGGCCATGAAGGCGGTGGGGGTCGAGGTTGCAGGCCGGGGGAGGGTGACGCTCGCGACTGTGGGAAGGCGCAGGGGCTCAGGCGGAGGGAGGCGCGCGAGGTCTAGTGGTGGGCTCGGGGACGTCGGGCTCGATTTGGGTGCGGATTTCAGACGGTGGGCGGTTTCGTGGGGGAGAAGGAGATGAGCGAGAGGGGAGGAGATAGAAGCGGAGGATGGGGTGGATCGGGTGGCGACGGTGGCGTGAGGCTGAGCGGTGAGCGAGGGTTTTTTTATTTTATCTTTTCTGAGCATTGACCGATTGTGGAGGAAGGGAGAGAGAGAACGTGAGGGGTGAGGGTTATATGAGTGAATATATTTTTATATATTTAATTTATTTTAATCCCCCAAAAAGCAACTTTTCCTTCGAACTTGAAATCGAACCCACCGACTGTCGTCACTAGCTAATTACTCCCATTCCTAATACAATGGGATATGTATCATAGGCCAATTCGACCATTTCGACTAGTTTCTGTATAAATTAAAATTTAAATCTATATATTCTATTTTAAACATAAATTTCAAATTACCGGGGGCCCATACTGACTCTAAAAATTCCCGAAAAATATTTTCTAGCTTTGTATTGATGATATGGTCTTAACAAAAATAATTTCGTCAAATTCTGAGAATGTTTGAAAAATGGCCATTTTCCAGTCAATTAAAATCAACTAAAACCGGCCAAACGCGTTTTCCTTTGCCACGCTCACATATTGATTCGAAAAATTACGAATTTTGAAACCTAGCAATAACTTGACATCACGGATCCAAAAAAAGTGGTTTCATCGAAAACCGAGGTCATTTGCAAAATTTTCATTTTTAAGGGCTAGAATTCCATAGCGACTATTCTGAATTTTCAACCGGACATATCTTTTGATTCCCACTATGAAATTTCAATTTCCGAGATTCGTTGGAAAGATATTCACAAATAGATTCTAATATTTTTGGTTTCACTAAAATTCGGTTTATTTTGAATCCTGTACATTCATTTGAAATTTGAAATCGAATTATCGAACTACCTCGCCATTTCTAATTCCTTTTATAATTATAAATAATTATTTATATTCTAACGACGATTCAAATAAATATATACGTTCGAATTCTATTCAAAATAAATTTCTCGTCGTTATTATTTAAAATAATAAAAATTCGCCAAAATTGCCAAAATAAAAAATTTAAATTGGCTCAGATTTCCGGGTTATTACTTTCTCCCCCACTTAAAACTTTTCGTCCCCAAAAAGGAACGAAGCCAAAAGTTGTTTAACTAATCAACTCAACTTTCGTTATTTTCTTTACGGCTTAAGTTCTTCAACTTTTCATTTTCTAAGAACCGTTCAAATTTTTCAAAAATTTGGCTAATACCCTAAATTTTCGAAAAATTTCGCCATAGCCTCCCCTGCACCGGGGACTTCGGGATATTTCATATAGCCTCCCATGGCCTTCTTCAATCCAAAAGAAAAAGAAAAAGCCAAGCGGCTAGCCAATCGGCTCATAAAATCATCATCACCTAAACAAAATAGTAAATTATGGTAAACATGTACCTATTTGTCGGGCAAACAATGTTATTCTTCTGCTCTAGCCTCTTGCTATGACTTGTTCAGTGTAAGTACATGTATATGCATGCAAATGCAATAAATTTTCAATACAATTCACTATTTGATCAATTTGGCTAAAGGTTCAACATTTAATTAATCAAACAACACAACCATCAATCAATTAGTTGGTTATCATTTCAAACTCATAATTTTGATATATAGTCAAAAAATCAGATTTTTGATGCCCAATCACAACAATAAGCCCTATCTAATTCTGGTTCTCACACCAGTCAATTGGAAATATACAGAAATCTCACTTTCGAAACTCGAAAATAAATACTGGCGATGGTGCCCCGTCTCCAGAATTATCCCCGGGCAATTAGAGTGTGATTCTATAACTATCCAGTACATTAAAACTTCGAATACACGTTTGTAAGGCGTATATGCAAAATCTTCATATATTGGATTGTCCAAACTAATTTAAATATTCAAATACGCAACAATTTAAATTTCAAAACAAAATTGTTTTCATTTTAAAAATATACTCTTCGCACTCGTTCTAGGATACTACTGATCCTATCTCTAATGAGTCAACCCCCATCGAATATAACTAATCCAATCTCTGATGAATTCTTTCATTTGGTTCTAACGTGTCTTGTTCTCTGAGGTTTGAAAACCAAAGCTCTGATACCACTGTAAGGAACCGTAACTTCCCCGTGAAGGAAAGAGCGGATACTTTGAGAACAACACACAGAAGAACATTTCATTGTATATTACAACAATTCCATCAGATTACAAGAATATACATAGTATGAATAAATAATATACATCAGAAAATATCAGAGATTACAATACATTACATAGCAGCGGAAAATTAAACAATACACAACTAGAAGTAATACACGGATACAGAGCTTTCCGAGTAATGTTCCAGCTGTAAATCAGGATCCTGTGAATATAACTCTGCAAAAACAAAACAACTAGCTGCCCGTGTCGAAATAAGGGCACCCAGAGTTTAGGTTAAAACAATATACTCCAGATTTGTCATGGGACTGGTGTGAGAACTTGAAACACCCCACCCTCCATTAAGGTCACTCACAAGGGGCTGCCTTAACTTTGGCGGAGGTTTGTAAGTAACAGTCACAGATAAAACAAAAGACAGATATGAAGCAGCGGAAAACATCAGAGCTTTTATTTCATAAAATACTTGTTCATACAACACATTTCCATAATTGTCTCATAACAACTTCCAAAGCATTACAACATCATTTTTGTCTTGGTTTTTAAATAAAGAAGCATAAAACGTAATTAATACTGCATAAATCCCCATGATTGTATCCAACAGCCATAGCCAAAGCAAGAGAGTCCAAACGGTACATCTACTATCTTGAAGCTTTGCAAAGAGTCTGAATAAGATGAGTTGTTTCCTCCTTGTGGACCTAGGGGGAAACGGAAGAAAAGAAGACGAAAGAAAATAGGGTCAGACATAAAGCCTGGTAAGTCTAGTGACTCTTCAGTATGTGAATAAGAACAAGGGCATGATAGATATAAACTGAAAACAGGAAAGTATCATAAACTAGATAAGGTAGTTCTGAAACGAATATACTATCGTACCCCACACTAGCTCTCTGCAGCTACTTGAGCTTATTCTAACTGGCACCCCATGCTGAGGGTGAAGTGATCCCCATTTTCTAAAGATCGGCTCCTACTCGCATAAACATGTGTCATACGGCCCCTAATAATTGTAGATACCTATGCTGGTCCCACCATGGTGTGTATCAAGACCCATGGTGGCGGCCCCGACACAATTCTAGAATACATAGGTTATACTACTGGTGCCCCCAGTGCCCTGTTTGTTTGCTCCGAAGTGTGTGCACGCCCACACTCCGTTAGAACCCACACTATTGCACCCACCACCATCGTTTGACCGCTTACAATCATCCCAATAATCGTGCCCTACCCTGCCTAGTTTCAGGGTACCATGATACCTAATTGGGATACTGCTGAAATGGGTCCCCGTTACTAGGGTTTTCTAGTCAAACATGCTAAGTGGTTAAGTGTCTGTATTTACCTAACCCCACCCATCAATTTCATTAACATGTTGAATTGGTTAAGTGTTTTAGTAAACTTAACCCTACCATCTGTCCTTTGCCTTTTAAAGCACCGACCACTCACATTAGACAGATATTGTTACGGTTACTGGATGTGCCGGTCGGTTCCGGGCAGATTTACACGTAACTCAGTCTAACCTCGGGTCCTTATTGGGCTTCATGCTTAACCACCCACATTGGGTAGGTATTGTTGTGACTACTGGACAGCCGGGCGGGTCCGGGCAGGTTTACATTACAACTCAATCCAACCCCGTGTTAAGCATATTCGTATTTTCTAAATTTACTTATTTGTCTTTATCACTTAATATATGTAAATTTGTCAACAATTAAATGTTGTGGCCCACTTTCCAAGTTTAACCATTTTGGTATAAAGAATTTATACCGTTTAAATGCCACCAATCTTGGCATGTGACAAACATGCCAATTTCATATATTTTTATGACAAGTGATTTAATATTCCCAACGTTACCCCGTTTAAACATTAAGCTAACAATCTTAGCCTAATTTTCGTTCGCATAGTTTTTAACATATGATATTAGGCTAAAAACTTAGCCTAATTTAGCGCACACAAATAGGCATAAGGGAATTCATAAACATAAACATAACATAGGTGTAAACTTGGCATTTTTGGCATAGTCAATATGAACATCATAGGTGTGAACTTGCAAAATAGCCAACATGAATGTCATAGATGTGAGCTTGCATTTAGCGATTCAACTAACATAAATTATGGGTCATGTGAACTTGCATTCAAATCAGAGTATAACTAAGTTGGTGTCATATGAAATGGCATAGTTTAGGCTTATACAAACTTGGGTTTAAACATGTTTAACTTGGCATAATGTCAATCACAAAACTAACATGTTGTATATTCACCAAAATATCCAATTTTAACATCTAATCATATAGCCTATTTCAACATGAAACTTGCATAGTTTATATAACCAAAACGGTACTTAACATAGATCCAATTATACTTGCAAATAAACATAAGAATGTGCTCATAGGTTTTGAGTCATGTAGGCATAAAAGGTCTCAAATCTAGAACATGTTCACATAAGCTTTAACTTAGACTTAGGGAATGTATATAGTCCATGCCATCGACATAAACATAAAGGGATCAATTACTAGTTTTTTGCCACAACTTGCAAGTGCTATTATTTTCATATACAAATGTCCAATAGGCTTGCATTAATAAATTTATGCCACAAATATCAATACACAAGTCATGACAGAATTATTACAATACACAGAATTCATATCATTATTATACAATAGCACAATCCTATTTTCATATACATCGAATCATGTCACAGTTTTATTCATATTCTGAAAGATCACTATACTTACAACGAAAGCAGAATCTTGAATTCTGGATTCTGAGTTCTGAAATTGAGATGCGTTCCTTTGGGTAGAATAACGTTGATTTGATTTGTGTTTTAATTCTAACTTGGCTCGTCTCTAAGCTTTTCTACAAGTGGAGGCTCCTCTCAATTTCTTACCGACAGCATGGCGGCTCCACTCTAATTTTTTTGCTAATTTAGGTTGGAGTCTTAGGTTGTATTTATATAATTTTAGATTGATTTGAGTCGTCGGATGATCATAGACGAATCTAGACCATTCAAAGTCCAAAGAGCCAATCAAGAGGTGACATGTCAGCCCTAATGACACACCGAGCCACAGAAATTCGAGCCAGAGCTATACCCAACCAGCCAGGTCGACCAGATAGGTCGACTGGCAGGTCGACATTATGGTCGACCTTGGGGTGACCAGGTCGACACCTTGGTCGACCCTGTGGTCGACCTAGTCCCTGGGTGGGAATTTTCCCGCTGAGCCCAGTTTGAGCTTATTTTTCGAATTTTGAACTTGAAACCGAGTTGTTTGAATTTTAAATTTTATTCTGAAACTTCCGAAGGTCATAACTCCTTCATGCGGAGTCCGATTCACGCAACCTCGGACTCTATCTCAAGCAGAATTCCGAGACGAACGCAATGGCATAACCCATTTCCCTTAATTCTTTCATTTAGAATTAATTACACTTTAATTTGTGAAGCTTAATGTTATAGAATTCACGGGGTGTTACATTCTCCCCTCTCCCCCTTAAAAGGATTTCGTCCCCGAAATCTTCAAGTTAGGAAGAATGTATATCATATCATCTAGTCGTCCATCTACTCAACCAACAAACATAGGCGTCCACTGTCCTTAAAAGACTTCTAATGCTTCATGATCATATGCATAGTGTGTGTACATGTCCTTATCTAATGCAGATATCAGGCGGTCTACTGACTCAGTTGACCTTCTTAATGCGAATCATGTAAGTGTCATGAATCCATTATGTATGCAAATTTTTCCTACTTATAATTCTACATGAGTACACAACTTATTCATACAAGTGCGATAACCATATGACAGCATATCAAGTTTCAACCATATACAAATGAGAATACATATATGCATATGCAATATGAAGTGACTGAGCCGATCTAAACCCTAGGTTGTGTGTGTATATGCATCCACGAGCAACCACTAGCAACCACTTGTAACCACTTGCAGCCATCAACCATAACATGTTTCAAATACATGTTTACATCCAAAGGGGTTTCTACCTAAGGATAAAGGATAGTATCGAGGAGATATACCTAAAAAAATAGATACAAGCACAACTCAAGGAAAAAGAGAGGTCATAGATGTACCCTAAAAAAGAAAAGGGTAGGCCACGCCTATTCTATTCTCAGTTTCCCAAGTCGCGACTTCCTCGACGTCGCTCCACTGAACCTTGACAAGCTTCACTTCGCGGTTGCATAGCTTTTTGATTTCAGTTCCTACGATTCGAGTTGGAACTCTCCTCACAGTTGCTTGCGTTCCACTTCGGCTTCTTCTAGAATGCTTGGCTCCACCACTTCCGCTGATTCATGTAGACATTTCCGGAGATGAGAACCGTGAAAGACGTTGTGAATTCCATCCAATCTTTCAGGCAGATCTACCCTATAAGCCATTTTCCCAATCTTCTAGATGATAGGGAACGGTTCTATAAATCTTGGTGCTAGCTTTCCTGCGGATCCAAAGCGAACGACGTTCCTTAAAGGGGATACCTTAAGGAAAACCCTGCCCCCAACCTCAAACTCAAGGTCAGTCCTTCTTTTGTCAGCGTAGGATTTCTGTCTATCTTGGGTAGTCTTCATTCTCCTTCGTATCAAGTCCACTTTTTCTAAAGTTTCTCTAATCATGTCTGGCCCTAGTATAATCTTGTCAGTGGACTCACACCAACAAGTTGGTGATCGGCAAGGTCTTCCATACAAAGCTACGAAGGGCGCCATACCGATGGTGGCTTGGTAACTGTTATTATAGGCGAATTCCACTGAAGGAAGGTGATCCTCCCAAGTCCCTCCGAAGTCAAGAATGCACAGTCTCAGAAGATCTTCTAGTACTCTATTCACCCTTTCTATCTGACCATCTGTTTGGGGGTGATAGGTCGTGCTCAAACATAACTGTGTGCCGACAGCTTCTTGCAGACTCCACCAAAATTCGCTCGTGAAGATGGGATCTCTGTCACTCACTATGCTGGAGGGTATTCCATGGAGTCGAACTATTTCCTTGAGATAAAGAGAAGCTAGTGACGAAGCAGTTCTTCTACTCTTGATAGGTATGAAGTGGGAGCTCTTAGTAAGCATGTCCACTATTACCCAAATGCTAGTATTGCCTCTTCTTGACCTAGGCAACCCGTCAATGAAGTCCATTGAAATGCTATCCCACTTCCATTGCGAGACTTCTTGAGGATGAAGAAGTCCTCCAGGTTTCTCTTGTTCTTCCTTGACCTGTTGGCATGTCACGCATTTAGAAACGAAATCTGCCACGTCTTTCTTCATGCCGCTCCAATAGAAAGCTCTCTTTACATCCTTGTACATCTTGTCTCCACCTGGGTGTATCATCATCTTGGAATGATGTGCCTCCTCGAGAACCTTCTTCACAAAATCCCTGGCTTGTGGGACGCATAGTCTTCCATCTCGCCTTAGCCAACCCTTATCATCGATGGAATATCTATTGAGGTGACTGGAAGTTTCACCCCTAATTAGTTTATCAATCACATCCACAAACTGTGGGTCTTCTCATTGCCCAGCTCCTATCAAGTCTAAAAAAGTAGGGTGTACTTCGAGAGATGCTAACAAACCCGGTACAAAATCCGAGGAGGGCCTAAAGTTAAAACTGGCTATATACTCCAAGCTTTGCCTTTCTACAAAGAGAGGGGTTAAGTTCAGTTTCTTTTGGCTCAACGCGTCCGCTACTACGTTGCCTTTGCCAGGGGTATAGGAAATTTCAAAGTCATACGAGGCAAAAAACTCCATCCATCTTTGCTACCTCAAGTTAAGATCCTTCTACGAGAAGAGATATTTCAACAATTTATGGTTAGTGTATAATTCGAACTTCTCACCTAGGAGATAATGGCGCCAAGTCTGTAGTGCAAAGACGATGGCGGCTAACTCAAGATCGTGGGTTGGGTAGTTCTTTTCATGCACTTTCAATTGTCTTCCACCATAATGTAACGACCCAGAAAATCTGAACCAATTTAAAATTTTTAAATTGGCTAAAATAATGGATTTTAAATATTTAAAATAAATATTTTAGCTAATGGCAATGAAAACTGAGTTTGAATCGACAATTAAAAATGAATATAATTAATTCTAATTATAAACAAGGCTTGAAAAGGCGCTGCAGTTTCAAAATTTGAATTCAAACTTTGTTGGACTGTACCGGGTGCAAAACAAAACGGATTTTAGCGAAACCAAAAATATTTAAATCTGTTAGTGAATACCTTTCTAACGAATTTAAAAAATCGAATTTTCATAGCGGAAAGCAAAAGTTATGGCCGAATGAATTTTCAGAAAGGTCGCTATGGAATTTATATAGCCCGTGAAATTGGCCATTTTGCATACGACCTCGGAATTCGACGAAACCACTTTTGTTGGGTCCGGGATGTGAATTTATTGCTAGGTTTCAAATTTCATAATTTTTGAAGCTAGTATGTGAGCGTGGCCAAGGAAAATGTGTTTTCGCCAATTATAGTTGAATTGGATCGACCAAAAATGGGCCTTTTGCAAACGGTCTCAGAATTCGACGAAACTAGTTTTGTTGGGACCGTATCGTCAAAACATAGCTAGATTTATTTTTCTGGAATTTTTCGAATCAGTTTGTGGCCCTGGCAAATTGAAATATACGTTCAAATTAGAAATTGAATATTTTATATTTTAATTTGAAGGAAAACTGACTGAAACAGTCGAATGGGCCTTCGAAACATATCCCATTGAGTTCGGAATGGGGGTAAAACGCTAGGGACGACAGTCGTTGGGTTTGAATTGGTGTTCGCATGTGAAGAGGGGTATTTTCGGATTTTTGAAATAAATAAAAAAAAAATGAGCTAGCCAATCACAATTCGTCTACCCCCCCCCCTAAAACCCCTGCGCGAGACGGAAGAGGCTTCAAATCTTCCATGAGAGATTTCTCTCTCGTTTCTCAATGAAATCGAGTGATTCCAGATCCATTTTAAAGCTCTTCTTCCCCTCTTTAAATCCATACCAAGTTTGAATATTTTCATTGAGTGTGGAGAGAGAACCGAGCTCGAGAAGGTCGACACTTCGGAGCGCCGCTGTGGCCACTGGGCCCCAGCGAGCCGGCCGCCTTCCCCCGCCGTTCAAGCGCCTTCCAGCCCTCTTCGACACCGTATGACCCGATTCCCCTATCGCGCAACAGTTTGGTCGAAAGATCGAACCCTAGTTTCGAACCAGGTTTGAAAACTAACGGCTGCTCTATATTTTCCACTGTTTTTTCACTTTTAAGTGTTGCAAACTTTGAAAAATCATATCTTTTTGCTATGTGGTCGAAATTCAGTGAAACAAGAGACAGTGGACTCGTGTGGACGCCTTCTACAGTTTAGAAGAGACCGCATATTTTTCTGAGCATTCTGCTATTTTTGGTGGAGTGGAACCCAATGTGAGATTTCTAATTTATAAACGATATGGAAAACGACGATGTATAAATTATATATTCGATGTATGAGTTATATAAGCGTTGTACACCTCACGTATAAGCGTTGTATAAGTTGTACGTTCGATGTATAAGTTGTATATGCGTTGTAAAAATTATATATTTGTTGAAATAGAAGTGAATTGCTATATATATAAATATATATACATATATATGTACGCCCCTCGTCCACAAACCATGAACGATATTTATTGATTGTGATTGGTGTGAAAATTGATTGATAGCGAATGGTTGTTTGGGATTGTTTGTGGTTGATATTGATTGATTGTGGTTGAAAAATACCCATTTGTGGTTGAGAAATATTTAGTTGAAACCACATAGGATTAGTTTGTGGAAATGAAATAAATATATACATGCCGCCTGCGTGCGAACTAGATGCATGATCCCCATTGTCAAAAACCACGAGGTTTTTAAGGTAGAGCGAGGAGCCGTACTAGGGACGGTCCCGGTTTTAACTACCCTGCCGTTATGCTGCCGAAATTTTGAATAATATTCATGTGTTTGAATTATTTTCATTTGCTGAAACTATATTTATTCGTTGAATAGAAAACCTTCATGTGTTGAATCGATATTCATTCGTTGATTAAAAATTCATGTGTTGAATGGTATTCGTGTTTTAAATATAAAAATCACATTTTTATCTATATATATATATATAAACTATAGAAAACCTTCATGTGTTGAATCGATATTCATTCGTTGATTAGAAATTCATGTGTTGAATTGTATTCATATTTTAAAATAAATTGTTTTACAGTAGAAATCACCTTTTTATCATCTATATGAACTATGTAAATTGACCTTGTTTTAAAATAAATTGCTTTACAATAAAAATCCTATTTTTATCCCCGATATAAACTATATAAAATAATAGCGTTTTTAAATGAATTGTTTTACAATAAAAATCACATTTTTATTATATACATGAATTGTTGAAATGTGAAGTGTTAAAAATAGCAACTCGTTCAAATAAATAAGCATGAGTCGAAATATTCATTAATTAGCTAATGATATGATTTTTGCCTGTGTACGCAACATTAGAATGAATGGTGTTTGTAAACCACATGAAATCGAATATCAAGTTGAATGGAAAATGATAAGTGATAAGAACTGTATATATGTACATGCATATTTATTGAACAGGTTATAGCAAAGGGGATTGAGAAGAGGAATAAAATTTTGTGCCCGACAAATAGGTACACGTTTACTGTTTTGTTTGGGTGATGATTTTATGAGCCTGTTGGCTAGCCGCTTGGCTTTTTCTTTTTCTTTTTGACATGAGACGCCAGTGTGGCTATTTGGGAATTTTCCCAGCACCTCCCGTACAAAGGAGGTTATGGCGAAATTTTCCAAAATTTAAAGGCGTTAGTGAAATATTTGAAGTGAAAACGATATTGAAATTGATGAATGAACTATATTTATAAAAATATATAGATATAAATAAAATTAAAATGAAATGTGGCTGTGCAGTTCGTGTTTTGAAACCGTGATTTCAAACGACTATACCAGGAGATCCGTCCATCGGATTTTCCTGAAATCGCAACCGTTGGGTTCGCCTTGAAAATATCTTTCCAACGGCACCAACTTTGTAAAAATCCAACGGTTGGATTGTCTGGAATGTTTAATTCAAATCTGAAGAAAAACAGCGCCAGAAACGATTATATTTATTTATATTTATAAATATAATTATATTTAATCGAATAACGACGTTGCAGTTCGTATTTTGAAATCGAAACTTCAAACGATTGTACCGGGAGATTCGACCGTCGGATTTTCCCGAAACAGGAACCGTTGGATTCGTTTTGAAAAGACCTTTCTAATGATGTAAATTTTATGAAGATCCAACGGTTAGATTTTCAGATATGTGTAAATCAAATCTGAAGAAAAACAGCGCCACGGCCGCGCTATGGCCTGAAGCGTCGTTTTGAATAAATAGGCTATTTTAAAATAAATAAAAATAGCGATAAATCATTATAAAATATTATAAACGTTATGAAATGGAAATAAACTTAATTTACTCGATTTATGTGGTGTTTGATGGTTGAATGTGTTTGGTGTGAAAATTACATTAAAGAACAAAATTGGTGTTGTCGAATAATTTAACCATTGAAATAAATTGATTTGAAATTCTAAATATACGTGGATTATTTGAAAAGGCTGAGTTAATTCTCATTTCAAATAATTGATCAACGATTGAAAGTCAAAGATGAAGACGATGGTCGAAGACCGGAGATCTTCGCCTCGTCTGGATGGTAACCGAGGTCCTGATTGGGAGGCATCCCGAAATATGGATAATGAGTGGTGATCGTCCAGACGTACGTGGTGATCGATGGGTTTGCGAGGTATTTAGTGCCTCCGGTTTCGTTCAGACCCAGAACGGACTTGTAAATGGACTGTGTGTCTGACATTGGATTTTATTCTATGTTGATTGATCTCTGTTGAATATACATCTGTTTGGCGGCGGAGAATTTATTCTTTTGCTTAACGCCCTTCTCTGAAACGCACGAGCTCAGAGGTTGTATATCGATGGACATCAGTCGCATGGCATGAATTGCCTGTGTGGCATGCTAAGATGCAGTGATCAGGGCTTCTGTTGAAAAGCAAAGTCTTGTGGTGATGATCAAAGCACCGCCTGTGTGGCGTAGCTTTGTGTATAACGTGAATTCGCGAGCCTCACACACTGGTATGAACCAGAAACGGGAGAAGGACCTCAGGGAGGGCATGCGTTTCTTTCTAGCTAGGGTGGTGTCAGTGACCTACCAGCCCTGACATTTATATATACTTTTCACCTATGTGGTTGTTGCTGTTGCGAGGCGCCTCGGTTTGATCGGACGATCCGGGTCCGATGGAGTCATTCGTTGGCTCGTTTACACCCCAAAAGGCGGGGAAACGTATTGTTCAGGCATTTTAATCCACATCGGTGGACCGGCCCTGACGATCCAAGTGTCCACCTGAGTCTGGGTCCTGTGGCTCGGGCTAGAGAGTCACGAAGTCGGTAAGGACTATCTTTTGCCTTGGTTCATGACGGAAATCCAATTTCCAAATACGTGACGATGCGGTTTCGATTGTATATATATATATTTGGCGACATAGTGGCATGGGACGCCCATGCCGTCTATGATTGATAGTTATGATTCAAATTGTTTTTGAAACATATAAACACTAGCAATTTAATAGTATCACATGCTTTTGCTTTATTCGTATCAACCATATTTTGGCCATTATAAGGTAAAACTCTATCCTCCGATTTGTGTTGCATTGTGTGATGGGAACTGAGTCTTATAACGGCTTCATTTTTATGAAAAGCATTGCGTTGTTTAAAAGAATGATTTGTTTTAAAGAACTGGCAATCCAATGGAGTAAACCTGTTCCACGAAAGTGGCATGGTCCTATGATTAGCCATATTATATATGTGTTGAGTAGATTTCTCATACCAGTCCATTGACTGACTCGTAGTTTGTTTCACTTTCAAACTCGGGTGCCCCTTTTTCTACACGGGCAGCCTTGTATTCAGGTTTAGTTGGTTCTTTCTGGATAGTTGGAGCTGAAGATGGATTCTATCATTTATCTCTTTTTATGCTGTTCAGCTCCTATTGTACATATTATGTTTGTCTTCTGCTATATATATTTATGTATAGCTGAACTGTATTTTTACTAAGTGTGATCCTGTATACTGTGTAACTCTGATGATTACTTTTATCCAATATATTCTATTGTTCATTTTCTGGTGTATTTATTGAATTCTGTTCTGCTATTATCTGTTTCTGTGTTATATTCCACGGATTACCCTTGCCACCGTCGGTAACGGGGTTTGGGGTCGTCTCAATTTGGTATTAGAGCTTTGGTTAAGCTTTGTTCTAGAATATAACATTTGAACGAACTCGTCAGAAATAGAACCAGTAGTGTTCTAGGACGGGTAAATCTATACAGATAGGATCAGTAATATCCTAGTATAGGTAAAGCAGAATGGAATACACCCCAGTAGACACATTTACATTGAAGTATTTGTCTCTATATTTTGAAATATCATTTCTGTTGACCTGACACTTTGTATGCTAATTGCAGACGTACTAGAAAATGAGTGACAGGAACAGAAGAAATAATCGTATGGCTCGACCAGTTAATGAGCCAGTTGTGCTCCCACAGCCCGAATCCGATATAGAAGCTCTATTCAAAGATTTCAAAATCTGGGTGGATCGCCATTCTTAGGCAAGGAGTCCATTATGGAAACACAAGCTTGGATTCGTTCTGCAGAGAAAATATTTGAGGGTTTAAAGCTGGGAGACGATCAGAAAAGATTACTGGCGTCTCGGGCACTCAAAGAAGAAGCTTTGTTTTGGTGGGATTCAGTTATTAAAGATAATCCAAAAGGTGATATCACCTGGTACAAATTTAAAGAGATTTTCTTAGAAAGATTTACTCCTCCCGAAGCAACCGAGTGATTATGAGATGAATTTTCTTATTTGATACAAGGTGATATGACCATCCCAGAATATCATAAGAAATTCAACGAACTTTCTCACTTTGCTCCTCATTTGATTCAAGATCCAAAGAGGAAAAATCTGAGTTTATTCATGGTCTGCAAAGGAGATATCAGAATAATGTACTGAGGAATGTAAAACTTCCTTTCTCGGAAATGATTTATATGGCTTATCAGTATGAAAATCTCCATAAGAAAGGAATGTTGCGCGACGAAGAAGAAGTCTGTTGTAGTGACAAAGAAGAGTCGGAAACTAATATTCCTGAAGCCAGTTCGAGGTCGGAGGTCAGTGAGAAGCCCAGTGCCAAGAGAAAAAGGGCTAAATCTGAAAAAGAACCGGCAACGACTGCCACATGCTCAAACTGCAATCAAAAAGGTCATTTGTCCAGGAAATGTAAGTCCTTGAAATTGCAAAAGAAGGAGGGATCTAAATCAAAGAACAAGGTTAAAGAAAATAGAAAGTGTAATCTTTGTCATCAAGTTGGTTACGTAAAGCAAAACTGCCGGCTGTCGAAAAAGACCAATGAGGCTCAGGTAAATGAAATAGCAGAAACTTCTGGGCTCGCAGATGTTTTGGAAAGGCCCGATGTGTTAGAAGGCACGCTTACTGTCAAAAACATTCCAGTCAAAGTACTGTTTGACACAGGCGCGTCACGAAGCTTTATTGCAAAGAGTGCCGCTAAGAAACTAGATTTGAATTTGAGGAAGCTCAAGGAACCAATGACTGTCCAAAATCCGGTTGGGGGTTCCATCGATCTCAGTTGGATTTGTGCAGTACCTGTCTCCTTTTCTTGCTATAAATTCCCTATTATCTCTATCGTCATGAATTTTAATGAATTCGATCTTATTCTGGGATTGGATTGGCTAACCAAATATGAAGCGGAGGTTAGATGCGCCGAGAGAGTGGTAAAAGCAAAGGCCCAATCAGGGAATTATATAACCATACCATGCGAAGGCCCAAACTTCAAAAAGAAATGACTTCTGGGCAGCTTTGAATGTTTCTCCAGCCCAAATAGACAATATCCCAGAAGTCACAGAGAATATTCCTGACCTCATCAAAGACATTCCTGTCGTCAAAAATTATGCGGATGTGTTTGAAAAAGTCGTTCGCTTGCCTCCGCAGAGAGAAATAGATTTCAAGATTGCTTTGATTCCCAATGCAAGGCCGGTAGTTCACGCTATTCGAAGAATGTCCTTGAAAGAGAAAGAGAAATTAGACAATCAAACACGACAGCTAGTATGGAAAGGTCTGATCAGACCTAGTTTCTCTGATTGGGGTGTAGCAGTGGTATTTGTCCCAAAATCTGACGGTACTCTATGGCTATGTGTGGATTATTGTGATCTGAACAAACAGACGATAAAGAACAAATATCCATTGCCGCGGATTGATGATTTGTTGGATCGATTAAATGGAGCACAAGTATTTTCACGAATGGACCTAGCTACAGGCATCCATCAAGTTCGAATTGCCGAAGAGTGTGTTCCAATGACAGCATTCAGAGGTCCCGACTTATTCTACGAGTGGTTAGTAATGCCGTTCGGCTTATGTAACGCTACAGCTTACTTCGTCGATCTGATGAATAGAGTGTTCAGAGGAGTTTTGAATAAATTTGTTCTGGTTTTTATTGACGATATTCTAATCTTCTCTAAATCAAAGGCCAAACATGAAAAACATTTGGAACAGGTTCTAGAAATTCTGAGATGGAATGTATTAAAAGCCAAATTTTCCAAATGTATCTTCTGGCAAGATGAAGTGAAATTTCTGGGCCACGTCATATCGAAAGAAGGAATCGCTGTGGATCCAAGCAAAATCACAGCTATTCAGAATTGGAAACAACCTAGCACCCCCACTGAAGTCCGCAGTTTTCTCGGGTTGGCTAGCTATTACCGGAAGTTCATTAAAAACTTTTCGAAGATATCTGGTCATTTAACGGAGCTTACAAAGAAGCACTCTAAATTCAAATGGACTCCAGAAAGTGAGGAGGCTTTTGAAGAGCTAAAGTTGAGATTAACAACTGCTCCAGTGTTAACCATCATCGATGGCAACCAAGATTTAAAAGTCTGGACTGATGCTTCTAGAGAAGGCCTTGGCGCAGTGTTAATGCAAAGGGGTCAAGTGATTGCTTATGCTAGCCGTCAGTTGAAGCCGCACGAGAAGAACTACGTAACTCATGATCTTGAGTTGCTGGCTATCGTGTTCGCTTTGAAAACCTAGAGACACTATCTTCTGGGTGAGAGATTTGAACTGTTTACAGATCACCAGTCGTTAAAGTATCTGTTCACTCAGAAAGAGTTGAATCTGAGGCAGCAACATTGGCTAGAGTTCCTTGCAGCATATGACTTTGAAATTATATACACTCCAGGGAAAGCCAATGTCGTGGCCGATGCGTTAAGCCGAAAGAATGAAATGATCGCCAGTTTTATTATCACGACTTCATTGCTAGATAAAATATCTGCTCTTCAAAAGGATGATCACTTCATTCAGAAGATCAGAGAGATAATTCAAAAAGGCGAGCCCTCGAGTTTTCAAGTTGATAATGAGGATACTTTAAGGCTGAAGGGTCGAATCTGCGTTCCTAACATTGCTAAGCTCCGAAAAGAAGTTCGGGATGAATGCCACAAGTCAAAACTTAGTATCCACCCGGGGGTAAGAAAAATGTACAATGACATCAAACGTACTTTTTGGTGGAAGTCGATGAAGAGGGACATTTCTTTATATGTTAGCCGATGCCCTACTTGCCAGCTAGTCAAGAGCGACCAACAGAAGCTTGCTGGATTATTACAACCGCTGGACGTTCCAGGCTGGAAGTGGGAACATATTTCTATGGATTTCATTGATGGTTTGCCCAGAACCAGAAAAGGGAATGACAGTATTTGGGTGATCGTAGATCGCTTCACGAAGACCGCCCATTTTATACCGGTCAGATCAAACCGAACTGCTCAGAGTCTGGCGCAGATATACTTCAGGGAAATAGTTAGACTACATGGAGTGCCGCTCAGTATAGTAAGTGATAGAGATACAATATTTACTAGTAAATTCTGGGAGGCATTTCAAGTTGAGCTGGGAACGAAGTTGAACTTAAGCACCGCTTATCATCCTCAGACAGACGGTCAGACTGAGAGGGTGAATCGTATTTTAGAAGATCTATTGCGGGCTTGTGTTCTAGATTTCAGTGGATCATGGGAAGACCGTCTGCATTTGGCTGAATTCTCATATAACAACAGCTACCAGGCGAGTCTGACAATGTCGTCATTCGAAGCATTGTATGGTAGACCATGCCGATATCCTGCTTGTTGGGTCGAACCCGGTAATAGATTTGTGTTGGGTCCTGATATGATCCAAGAAGCTGCTGACAAAGTCGATTTTATTAAGAAGCGATTACTCGCCACTCAGAGCCGACAAAAGAGCTATGCCGATAGAAGAAGAAGAGATATCCTTTGCTGTTGGCGACTATGTATATTTGAAAGTATCGCCGATGAGAGGAATTATCCGATTCGGTAAAACTGGAAAGTTGGCGCCCAAATTGATTGGTCCATTTCCTATTCTGGAACGGATCGGAACTCTCGCTTTTAGGGTTAAATTGCCTGATTGGTTACCTGGAGTTCATGATGTATTTCACATATCTCAACTTCGAAAGCACATTCATGATCCAGACTTGATCGTGGAAGAAGCAGCTCAACAGGATATTGAAATTACTCCAGAATTAGCTGTGAGAAGAGTGCCGCTAAAGATTATCGGCAAAGAAACCAAAGAGCTGAGGAACAAGAAGGTTCACTTAGTCAAAGTGCAATGGAGTGGAGATCCGCGAGATTGTACTTGGGAAACTGAGGAGAGCATTCAGAAAGCTTATCCTAGATGCTGAGTGGATATCTCTGATTGACTCTGATGCAAGGTACATTTACCCTACTTTGCATTACCATTTAATTCTCTACTCTATTGTTATTTTCTTTCCATGGATGTGCACTTTTAAATTCTATGATCAGTATATTTTTGAGAGGTTAAAACAATTGGATTGGTTGTTGTGTTGGGTGATTGTAGAATTATCAAACCACTTTCGACTTTGTTCCTTCTCGGGGACAAAAAGTTTTAAGTGGGGGAGATTGTAACGACCTAGAAAATCTGAACCAATTTAAAAATTTTAAATTGGCTAAAATAATGGATTTTAAATATTTAAAATAAATATTTTAGCTAATGGCAATGAAAACTGAGTTTGAATCGACAATTAAAAACGAATATAATTAATTCTAATTATAAACAAGGCTTGAAAATGCGCTGCAGTTTCAAAATTTGAATTCAAACATTGTAGGACTGTACCGGGTGCAAAACAAAACGAATTTTAGTGAAACCAAAAATATTTAAATCTGTTAGTGAATACCTTTCTAACGAATCTGAAAAATCGAATTTTCATAGCGGAAAGCAAAAGCTATGGCCGAATGAATTTTCAAAAAGGTCGCTATGGAATTTATATAGCCCGTGAAATTGGCCATTTTTCATACGACCTCGGAATTCGACGAAACCACTTTTGTTGGGTCCGGGATGTGAAGTTATTGCTAGATTTCAAATTTCATAATTTTTGAAGCTAGTTTGTGAGCGTGGCCAAGGAAAATGTGTTTTGGCCAATTACAGTTGAATTGGATCGACCAAAAATGGGCCTTTTGCAAACGGTCTCAGAATTCGACGAAACTAGTTTTGTTGGGGCCGTATCGTCAAAACATAGCTAGATTTATTTTTCTGGAATTTTTCGAATCAGTTTGTGGCCCTGGCAAATTGAAATATACGTTCAAATTTGAAATTGAATATTTTATATTTTAATTTGAAGGAAAACTGACTGAAACAGTTGAATGGGCCTTCGAAACATATCCCATTGAGTTCGGAATGGGGGTAAAACGCTAGGGACGACAGTCGTTGGGTTTGAATTGGTGTTCGCATGTGAAGAGGGGTATTTTCGGATTTTTGAAATAAAAAAATAAAAAAATGAGTTGGCCAATCACAATTCGTCTTCCCCCCGTAAACCCCCTGCGCGAGACAGAAGAGGCTTCAAATCTTCCAGGAGAGATTTCTCTCTCGTTTCTCAATGAAATCGAGTGATTCCAGATCCATTTTAAAGTTCTTCTTCCCTTCTTTAAATCCATACCAAGTTTGAATATTTTCATTGAGTGTGGAGAGAGAACCGAGCTCGAGAAGGTCGACACTTCGGAGCGCCGCCGTGGCCACTGGGCCCCACTGAGCCGTCCTCCTCCACCCGTCGTTCAGGCGCCGTCCAGCCCTCTTCGACACCGTATGACCCGATTCCCCTATCGCGCAACAGTTTGGTCGAAAGAACGAACCCTAGTTTCGAACCAGGTTTGAAAACTAACGGCTGCTCTATATTTTCAACTGTTTTTACACTTTTAAGTGTTGCAAACTTTAAAAAATCATATCTTTTTGCTATGTGGTCGAAATTCAGTGAAACAAGAGATAGTGGACTCGTGTGGACGCCTTCTACATTTTAGAAGAGACCGCATATTTTTCTGAGCCATCTGCTATTTTTGGTGGAGTGGAACCCAATGTGAGATTTCTAATTTATAAACGATATGGAAAACGTTGATGTATAAATTATATATTCGATGTATTAGTTATATAAGCGTTGTACACCTCACGTATAAGCGTTGTATAAGTTGTACGCTCGATGTATAAGTTGTATACGCGTTGTAAAAATTATATATGTGTTGAAATAGAGGTGAATTGCTATATATAAATATATATATATATATATATATATGTGTGTGTGTGTGTGTGTGTGTGTACGCCCCTCGTCCACAAACCATGGACGGTATTTATTGATTGTGATTGGTGTGAAAATGGATTGATAGCGAATGGTTGTTTGGGATTGTTTGTGGTTGATATTGATTGATTGTAGTTGAAAAATACCCATTTGTGGTAGAGAAATATTTAGTTGAAACCACATAGGATTAGTTTGTGGAAATGAAATAAATATATACATGCCGCCTGCGTGCGAACTAGATGCATGATCCCCATTGTCAAAAACCGCGAGGTTTTAAGGTAGAGCGAGGAGCCGTACTAGGGACGGTCCCGGTTTTAACTACCCTGCCGTTATGCTACTGAAATTTTGAATAATATTCATGTGTTTGAATTATTTTCATTTGCTGAAACTATATTTATTCGTTGAATAGAAAACCTTCTTGTGTTGAATCGATATTCATTCGTTGATTAGAAATTCATGTGTTGAATGGTATTCATGTTTTAAATATAAAAATCACATTTTTATCTATATATATAAACTATAGAAAATCTTCATGTGTTGAATCGATATTCATTCGTTGATTAGAAATTCATGTGTTGAATGGTATTCATATTTTAAAATAAATTTTTTTACAATAAAAATCACCTTTTTATCGTCTATATGAACTATGTAAATTGACCTTGTTTTAAAATAAATTGCTTTACAATAAAAATCCTATTTTTATCCCCAATATAAACTATATAAAATAATAGCGTTTTTAAATGAATTGTTTTACAATAAAAATCACATTTTTATTAAATACATGAATTGTTGATGTGTTAAAAATAGCAACTCGTTCAAATAAATATGCATGAGTCGAAATATTCATTAATTAGCTAATGATATGATTTTTGCGTGTGCACGCAACATTAGAATGAATGGTGTTTGTAAACCAAATGAAATCGAATATGAAGTTGAATGGAAAATGATAAGTGATAAGAACTGTATATATGTACATGCATATTTATTGAACAGGTTATAGCAAAGGGGCTAGAGAAGAGGAATAAAATTTTGTGCCCGACAAATAGGTACACATTTACTGTTTTGTTTGGGTGATGATTTTATGAGCCTGTTGGCTAGCCGCTTGGCTTTTTCTTTTTCTTTTCGACATGAGACGCCCGTGTGGCTATTTGGGAATTTTCCCAGCCCCTCCCGTACAAAGGAGGTTATGGCGAAATTTTCCAAAATTTAAAGGCGTTATTGAAATATTTGAAGTGAAAACAATATTGAAATTGTTGAATGAACTATATTTATATAAATATAAATATAAATAAAACGAAACGTGGCCGTGCAGTTCGTGTTTTGAAACCGTGATTTCAAACGACTATACCAGGAGATCCGTCCATCGGATTTTCCTGAAATCGCAACCGTTGGGTTCGCCTTGGAAATATCTTTCCAACAGCACCAACTTTGTAAAAATCCAACGGTTGGATTGTCTGGAATGTTTATTTCAAATCTGAAGAAAAACAGCGCCAGAAACGATTATATTTATTTATATTTATAAATATAATTATATTTAATTGAATAACGACGCTGCAGTTCGTATTTTGAAATCGAAACTTCAAACGATTGTAACGGGAGATCCGACCGTCGGATTTTCCCGAAACGGGAACCGTTGGATTCGTTTTGAAAAGACCTTTCTAATGATGTAAATTTTATGAAGATCCAACGGTAAGATTTTCAGATATGTGTAGATCAAATTTGAAGAAAAACAGCGCCACGGCCGCGCTATGGCCCTGAAGCGTCGTTTTGAATAAATAAGCTATTTTAAAATAAATAAAAGTAGCGATAAATCGTTATAAAATATTATAAACGTTATGGAATGGAAATAAACTGAATTTACTCGATTTATGTGGTGTTTGATGGTTGAATGTGTTTGGTGTGAAAATTACATTAAAGAACAAAATTGGTGTTGTCGAATGATTTAACCATTGAAATAAATTGATTTGAAATTATAAATATACGTGAATTATTTGAAAAGGTCGAGTTAATTCTCATTTCAAATAATTGACCGACGATTGAAAGTCAAAGATGAAGACGGTGGTCGAAGACCGGAGATCTTCACCTCGTTTGGATGGTAACCGAGGTCCTGATTGTGAGGCATCCCGAAATATGGATAATGAGTGGTGATCGTCCAGACGTACGTGGTGATCGATGGGTTTGAGAGGTATTTAGTGCCTCCGGTTTCGTTCAGACCCAGAACGGACTTGTAAATGGACTTTGTGTCTGACATTGGATTTTATTCTGTGTTGATTGATCTCTGTTGAATATACATCTGTTTGGCGGCGGAGAATTTATTCTTTTGCTTAATGCCCTTCTCTGAAACGCACGAGCTCAGAGGTTGTATATCGATGGACATCAGTCGCATGGCATGTATTTCCTGTGTGGCATGCTAAGATGTAGTGATCAGGGCTTCTGTTGAAAAGCAAAGTCTTGTGGTGATGATCAAAGCACCGCCTGTGTGGCGTAGCTTTGTGTATAACGTGAATTCGCGAGCCTCACACCCCGGTATGAACCAGAAACGAGAGAAGGACCTCAGGGAGGGCATGCCTTTCTTTCTAGCTAGGGTGGTGTCAGTGACCTACCAGCCCTGACATTTATATATACTTTTCACCTATGTGGTTGTTGCTGTTGCGAGGCGCCTCGGTTTGATCGGACGATCCGGGTCCGATGGAGTCATTCGTTGGCTCGTTTACGCCCCAAAGGGTGGGGAAACGTATTGTTCAGGCATTTTAATCCACATTGGTGGACCGGCCCTGACGATCCAAGGGTCCACCTGAGTCTCGGTCCTGTGGCTCGGGCTAGAGAGTCACGAAGTCGGTAAGGACTATCTTTTGCCTTGGTTCATGACGGAAATCCAATTTCCAAATACGTGACGATGCGATTTCGATTGTGTATATATATATATATATATATATATATATATATATATATATATTTGGCGACATAGTGGCATGGGACGCCCATGCCGTCTATGATTGATAGTTATGATTCAAATTGTTTTTGAAACATATAAACACTAGCAATTTAATAGTATCACATGCTTTTGCTTTATTCGTATCAACCATATTTTGGCCAATATAAGGTAAAACTCTATCCTCCGGTTTGCGTTGCATTGTGTGATGGGAACTGAGTCTTATAATGGCTTCATTTTTATGAAAAGCATTGCGTTGTTTAAAAGAATGATTTGTTTTAAAGCACTGGCAATCCAATGGAGTAAACCGTTCCATGAAAGTGGAGTGGTCTTGTGATTAGCCATATTATATATGTGTTGAGTAGATTTCTCATACCAGTCCCATGACTGACTTGTAGTTTGTTTCACTTTCAAACTCGGGTGCCCCTTTTTCTACACGGGCAGCCTTGTATTCAGGTTTAGCTGGTTCTTTCTGGATAGCTGGAGCTGAAGATGGATTCTATCATTTATCTCTTTTTATGCTGTTCAGCTCCTATTGTACATATTATGTTTGTCTTCCGCTGTAGACATTTATGTATAGCTGAACTGTATTTTTACTAAGTGTGATCCTTTATATTGTGTAACTCTGATGATTACTTTTATCCAGTATATTCTATTGTTCATTTTCTGGTGTATTTATTTAATTTTGTTCTGCTATTATCTGTTTCTGTGTTATATTCCACGGATTACCCTTGCCACCGTCGGTAACGGGGTTTGGGGTCGTCTCACATAAGCTACTACCCTCCCTTCTTGCATCAGAACAGCGCCTAGACCCGTACCACAAGCATCCGTATATACTGTGAACATTTTGCTTCCATCTGGCAAAGTCAGAACTGGGGCTGTTGTGAGAGCCCTTTTTAATCGTTGGAAGGCAAACTCGCAATCCAAATCCCAAGTGAACACCAGATTCTTCTTTATTAGCCTTGTGAGTGAAGCTGAGATTTTCGCGAAATCCCTAATGAACTTTCGGTAAAAACCGGCTAGCCCAAGAAAGCTTCGAACTTCGGTTGCAATTCTTGGTGTCTTCCAATCTTTCACTGCCACCACTTTCGCGGGGTCCACAGCCAACCCCTCTTTGGACACTATATGCCCCAGAAATCTTACTTCATTTCTCCAAAAGTGGCACATGGAGAATTTGGCTTTTAGCCGATGTGCACGGAGAGTATCCATGATCTCTTTCAGATGCTGAGCATGTTCTTCCTCATTCTTTGAGAAGATCAAGACATCATCTACGAAGACCACCACGAACTCATTGAGGAATTCTCTGAACACCCTGCTCATCAGGTCTACGAAATAAGCGGGTGCGTTCGTCAAACCGAAAGGCATGACAAGCCACTCGAAGAAACCGTCTGGGGTTCTGAACGTCGTTTTATCAATGCTATCTTCAGCTACCCTTAGCTGATGGAACCCAGTAGCTAAATCAAGTTGGGAGAAGACCGACGCACCTACAAGCTGATCAAAAAAATCGTCTATACGGGGAAGCGGATGTCTATTCTTCTTAGTCAGCTTGTTTAGCTCCCTATAGTCTACACAAAGACGTAGTGAACCATCTTCTTTAGTGGCGGACACCACTGGAGCACCCCATTCCGAGATACCCCTTCTTATAAACCCCTTCTCGAGAAGCTCCTTAACTTGCTTACTGAGCTCCTTTCTCTCCTTTGGAGCCATTTGTCTAACAGGCAGAGCTACAGGCTTTGCATTATCAACAAGATATATGCAGAAGTCTATTTCCCGCTTCGGAGGTAAGCCTTTCACCTCTTCAAAGACATCCGGATATTCCCGAACTACCCTAACCGACTTCGAATTCTCAACAGAAGCGTTAAGCGACTCTAGATAACTAAGCATAACAGCATTCAAGGGATTACAAGAAATTTCTAGAGTGTTACCGAGCCGAGTCAAGAGCCTAACCACTCTTTTCTCACAATCAAGAATGGCACCATTATTGGATAACCAGTCCATGCCTAAGATCAGTCCATACCCTGAGAAGCCCAAAACAAAGGTACTACATCTAAATTCAACACTTAGAATAGAGATTTTCAAATCTAAGCAAACCAAGGATAAATAAGCCAAGCCCCCAATTAGATTTGAAACAACCAAGGTATCTTCTACCATACTAGTGTCTAGGTGCAGAGATTCTACTAAAGCAGATGAAATAAAGGAGTGTGATGCACTAGAATCAAAGAGAGTGCGAACTGGATGATCATACAGATAAACTAAGCTTTCTACAGAAATATTTCTACCAAAGATTCTCAAGATAGAATTGAGAAGATAAGTAAGATAAAAAAAAAGCATCTAGGGGAAGAAGTAAAAGGTGTACCCCCAGAAGGTACTTCTTGCGGGCCTTGCCCTTGCTTCTTAGGGCAGTTCTTGCGGATATGTCCAGTATCACCACACTGAAAGCATGCCTCCATCTTCATCTTCTTCTTTCTACAATTCTGGACTATATGCCCAACAATGCCACAGAAATAACATTTCCTTTTCTCATGTGTCTTGTTATTATTGTTGTGGTCCTTTCTTCCTTGACTATTTTCCGTCTTCTTGTTCTGCAATTCTTCCGCTTGTTGTTTCACGTAGAGGAGGAGGAGGAGGCAAAAGCATCTGTAGCTGGGGAGTAAGGTCCCCAGACATGCTGAAACGAAAAGGAAAGATTCAAAATGAAGGATAGAGAGAGAAAGTGCACATGGCTTTGGGGGATTATGCCTTTTTAAAATATCAAAACTTTTCTTGAAAAATGCTTCTTTAAACTTCTTTTTGAAAACAATTTCAAAAAAAATTTATCTTATCTGGTAAACCTATGCTCTGATACCAAGTGAAACACCCCACCCTCCATTAAGGTCACTCACAAGGGAATGCCTTAACTTTGGTGGAGGTTTGTAAGTAACAGACACATATAAAACACAAGACAGATATAAACACATGTATATATAAGCAGCGGAAAACATCAGAGCTTTTATTTCATAAAATACTTGTTCATACAACACATTTCCATAATTGTCTCATAACAACTTCCAAAACATTACAACATCATTCCTGTCTTGGTTTTTAAATAAAGAAGCATAAAACATAATTAAAACTGCATAAATCCCCATGATTGTATCCAACAGCCATAGCCAAAGCAAGAGAGTCCAAACCGTACATCTACTGTCTTGAAGCTTTGCAAAAAATCTGACTAAGCTGAGTTGTTTTCTCCCTGTGGACCTGGGGGGAAACGGAAGAAAAGAAGACGAAAGAAAATAGGGTCAGACATAAAGCCTGGTAAGTCTAGTGACTCTTCAATATGTGAATAAGAACAAGGGCATGATAGATATAAACTGAAAATAGGAAAGTATCATAAACTAGATAAGGTAATTCTGAAACGAATATACTATCGCACCCCACACTATCTCTCTACAGCAACTTGAGCTTATTCTAACTGGCACCCCATGCTGAGGGTGAAGTGATCCCCATTTTCTAAAGATCGGCTCCTACTCGCATAAACATGTGTCATACGGCCCCTAAAAATTGTAGATACCTATGCTGGTCCCACCATGGGGTGTATCAAGACCCATGATGGCGGCCCCGACACAATTCTAGAATACATAGGTTATACTACTGGTGCCCCCAGTGCCCTATTTGTCTGCTCCGAAGTGTGTGCACACCCGCACTCTGTTAGAACCCACACAGTTGCACCCACCGCCGTCGCCTTGACCACTTACAATCAGCCCAGTAATCGTGCCCCACCCTGCCTAGTTTCAGGGTACCATGATACCTAATTGGGTTACTGCTGAAATGGGTCCCCGTTACTAGGGTTTTCTAGTCAAACATGCTAAGTGGTTAAGTGTCTGTATTTACCTAAACCCACGCATCAATTTCATTAACATGTTGAATTGGTTAAGTGTTTTAGTTAACTTAACCCTACCATCTGTCCTTAGCCATTTAAAGCACCGACCACTCACATTAGACAGATATTATTACGGTTACTGGATGTGCCGATCGGTTTCGGGCAGATTTACACCGTAACTCAGTCTAACCTCGGGTCCTTATTGGGCTTCATGCTTAACCACCCACATTGGGTAGGTACTGTTGTGACTACTGGACAGCCGGGCGGGTCCGGGCAGGTTTACATCACAACTCAATCCAACCTCGTGTTAAGCATATTCGTATTTTCTAAATTTACATATTTGTCTTTACACTTAATATATGTAAATTTGTCAACAATTAAATGTTGTGGCCCACTTTCCAAGTTTAACCTTTTTGGTATAAAGAATTTATACCGTTTAAATGCCACCAATCTTGACATGTGACAAACATGCCAATTTCATATATTTTTATGACAAGTTTTCTAATATTCCCAACGTTACCCCGTTTAAACATTAGTCTAACAATCTTAGCCTGATTTTCGTTCGCATAGTTTTTAACATATGATATTAGGCTAAAAACTTATCCTAATTTAGCGCACACAAATAGGCATAAGGGAATTCACAAACATAAATATAACATAGGTATAAACTTGGCATTTTTGGCATAGTCAATATGAACATCATAGGTGTGAACTTGCAAAATAGCCAACATGAATGTCATAGATGTGAGCTTGCCATTTAGCTATTCAACTAACATAAATTATGGGTCATGTGAACTTGCATTCAAATCAGAGTATAACTAAGTAGTGTCATATGAAATGGCATAGTTTAGGCTTATACAAACTTGGGTTTAAACATGTTTAACTTGGCATAATGTCAACCACAAAACTAACATGTTGTATATTCACCAAAATATCCAATTTTAACATCTAATCATACAACCAATTTCAACATGAAACTTGCATAGTTTATGTAACCCAAACGGTACTTAACATAGATCCAATTATACTTGCAAATAAACATAAGAATGTGCTCATAGGTTTTGAGTCATGTAGGCATAAAAGGTCTCAAATCTAGAACATGTTTACATAAGCTTTAACTTAAACTTAGCGAATGTATATAGTCCATGCCATCGACATAAACATAAAGGGATCAATTACTAGTTTTTTTGCCACAAATTGCAAGTGCTATTATTTCATATACAAACGTCCAATAGGCTTGCATCAATCAATTTATGCCACAAATATCAATACACAAGTCATGAAAGAATTATTACAATACACCGAATTCATATCATAATTATACAATAACACAATCCTATTTTCATGTACATCGAACCACGTCACAGTTTTATTCATATTCTGAAAGAAAACTATACTTACAACGAATGCATAATCTTGAATTCTGGATTCTGAGTTCTGAAATTGAGATGCATTCCTTTGGGTAGACTAACGTTGATTTGATTCATGTTTTAATTCTAACTTGGCTCGTCTCTAAGCTTTTCTACAAGTGGAGGCTCCTCTCAATTTCTTACCGACAGCATGGCGGCTCCGTCTCTAATTTCTTATGTTAATTTAGTTTGGATTCTTAGGTTGTATTTATAGAATTTTAGATTGATTTGAGCCGTCGGATGATCATAGACGAATCTAGAGCATTCAAAGTCCAAAGAGCCAATCAAGAGGTGACATGTCAGCCCTAATGACACACCGAGCCACAGAAATTCGAGCCAGAGCTAGACCCAGCCAACCAGGTCGACCAGGTAGGTCGACTGGTTGGTCGACATCCATGTTGACACTATGGTCGACCTGGGGGAGACCAGGTCGACACCATGGTCGACCCTATGGTCGACCTGGTCCCTGGGCGGGAATTTTCCCGCCCAGCCCAATTTGAGCTTATTTTTTGAATTTTGAACTTGAAACCAAGCTGTTTGAATTTTAAATTTTATTCTGAAACTTCCGAAGGTCAAAACTTCTTCACACGTAGTCCGATTCACGCAAACTCAGACTCTATCTCAAGAAGAATTCTGAGACGAACGCAATGGCGTAACCCATTTCCCTTAATTCTTTCATTTAGAATTAATTACACTTTAATTTGTGCAGCTTAATGTTATAGAATTCATGGGGTGTTACTGAACTAGAACAGTTATTAATCTTTATTTTAAAGTTCGGTAAATCAAGGGACCACGCCTTATAACACGGAACGGGTTTCCTCCCTAGAATACTAGTGCATAAAACAACAGCGCAATGCTAAATAAAGAACAATGAAGCTATTATAGGACCCATGTCCTATCACACAATGCAACGCAAGCCGGGGGATAGGGTTTTCCCTTATAATAGCCAAACATGCTTAGTACGTTTAAAACAAATCATTTGATACTATTATAAGTGCATAGTGTATAAAACAACTTCAAATCATAAGTATCAATCATAGATGGCATGGGTACCATATGTCATGTCGCCATACTAGGCTCTACAATCATAACCGCAAAGTCACGTATTTGGAAATTGGATTTCCATCTGTGGACCGAGGCAAAAGATAGTCCTCTACCGATTCGAGACTGTCTAGCCCGAGCCTCAGGTCAGAGCTCGAGTGACCTTTGGATCGTTAGGGTCGGTCCACCGATGTGGATTAAAATATCTTAACACTGTGTTTCCCCGCCCTTTGGGGCGTAAACGAGCCAACGAATGACTCCATCGGCTTCACATAGTCACCGATATATCCGAGGCGCCTCGCAACAGCAACAACCACATAAGTCAAACTTGTCAGGGCCTGTAAAACCACTGACGCCACTTCTAGTTAGAAAGAAACGCATGTCCTCCCTGAGGTCCTTCTCCCGTGTTTAGTTCACAACCGGGGTGTGAGGCTCGCGAATTCACGTTACACAAAGCTATGCCATACAGCCCGTGCTTTGATCATCAACCACAAGACTTTGCTTTTCAACAAAATCCTTGATCATTTGCATCTTAGCATGCCACACAGGCAATTCACGCTATGCAACCGATATCAATCACACAGAATGAAATCTGATGTCTGACACACATCCATTTACAAGTCCGTTCTGGGTCTGAACGAACCGGAGGAGCCTTATTCCTCGCATATCCATCGATCTCCAAGTACGTCTGGACGATCACCGACTGATTCCCTCCTCTTGGGTGTACATCCCAATCAAGATTATCAGTAATCACCCAAACGACGTGAAGACCTCTGGTCTTCAACCACCGTCTTCATCTTCGACTCATCGTCGAATCCGTTATTCAGAATGGGATAAACCCGGTCTTTCTGAATAACTCGCGTATATAATAAACAAGTGTTACACAAACACAACATACGCCTCATTCCAATTCATCAGTCACTAACCGTAAATTAGCAAGAAAATAATTCCCCAAACATTAACCATGAAGGCCGAAACCAACATCATATCAATACCCAGGAAACCATTCTTCTTAGCTAACCTATAGTTAGTTTCTAAATTTCACATTCTTAGGGAAAGGTTCCCATTAATTTTATCAAAGATAAATTCCTCTAATTTATTCTTTAATCTTCCTTTGAATATCACTTCAAACTATTCGGGATTAACGAACCTTACCGAAGTAATCATTTGTTTTAATTTCCCAACCCCAACCTATTCACCCCATGAAGTAAAACTGGTAATACTTCATATCTAACACCACGGTGTTATCGGTAAATTCAATTACCATTTCACGTTCAAATCTAATTAAAGATTTAAATATCACCTGGAGCAAAACTGGTGATACTCCATTCTCGATCTTTTCAATCTAATCAAAGATTCATTAAAACTCCACTTAGTTCTAATCATTAACTGGGTTAAAGAATCAATGTCATTTAAAACACGGTTCACGATAAACCCAAAATCACATTCCATTTTATCAGCTTTTAGCCGTAAAATAGCAAGTGAGCAGTTCCCTAAGTACTAACCCCGAAGGCCGAAGCAAACACCAGATCAATACCCAAGATACCATTCAACTTAACTAATCTCTAGTTAGTTTCTGGTTTTCTTAACTCCGTTGGGTCTAAGAACAGTATTATTGAAGATACCGTTCACGACAACCCAAAATCATATTCCATTAATTATCGGGTTAAAGAACAAGTGTTATTTAAAACACTGTTCACGATAAACCAAAAAATCAATACCAGTTCAATTCCAATTGAATATTATTTAATTAGTACACTTCATTAAATCTAACTAAAAAGATTTAATCTTTTTCTCAACTGGGCTTAAGAACAGTGTTAATGAAGACACCATTCACAACAAACCCAAATTCCATTTGATATTAAATACAAGGCTCTGAATAGAAATTATATCGGCTTATATTCAATATCAAATTCTACGACCAACAAATATCGTATTGGAAATAACGATATAAATATCTTTCAATTTCTCAAAACGATATCTGTTTCATCACGAAATCCAACATTGAAATATTCCAAAGACAATTTCGATTCAAATCCATTCCAATTCATATATTTGAAATTCTGGTTATTTTTAAAACCATTTCAAATTCACTTTATTTATTTTAAAAATAAATAGAATTTTAATTCTATTTCGAAACTAGTTCATTTCGATAAAAATCTATTTTTATCTTTCAAATATGGAGTTTTAATCCCAATTCTTCCCAAATCATTTATTATGATTTTACACTAATTATTAATATTTTTGATAATTTATCAAGGCCCGTATAGTCGATTTCCATCAACGGCCATCGAACTGCACTTACAACGACCTTTTCCAAATTTGATTTGGACATAATTCCAAATCCAAACGTTTGATTTCAAATCTCTAATATTCGTTAGAAAGATCTTTTCGATACGAACCCAACGGTTCTGATTTTAGGAAAATCCGACAGTCAGATCTCCCGTAATATCCCTTCGACGTCAATGGTCGAAATTCACGAACTTCCGCAGCGCGGCGCGTTTTATTTAGGCCATTATATTATATATATAATATATACTTCGTCGATTTGCTTTTAAAACGTATTTTATAAATTGTTTTAAATTCATTTCAAATTGATTTCAATTCAAATTGATTTCAATTCAAATCGATTTTTAATTCAATTTCAGTTCGTTTTCAATTCAATTCGAATTTCACATTAATTCAATTTCAATTCGAGTTCATTTCTATTCAATTTCAATTCGAATTCAATTCTATTCAATTTCAATTTGAATTCAATCCTATTCAATTTCAATTCGAATTCAATCCTATTCAATTTCAATTCGAATTCAATCCTATTCAATTTTAATTCGAATTCATTTCTAAATATTCGATTTTGAAATCACTTTCAATATTCATTATAAAATCGAAAAAATTCCTGTTCATGTTAAAATGGCGTGTAACTACTTAACACGGCTTCGCATTTCTATTTTCAAATATTCTATTTCAAATATTTCTTTTCCAAATATTTCTATTCAAATATTCCTTTTTAAATATTTTATTTCAAATATTTCTATTCCAAAACTGGAATAAGGCCCAATCAATTACCATATAATATTAATTATATGGATTTTCTACAACACATGTATAAAATAACAACGATAAATAATTAAGCATCATCCAGAGTGCACCCCACAACTGCATAAGCATTAAATATAAATAATTAGCGCTTGCACAGTCTGTCAATCCATCGATTGACATTCAACTAAACAATCGGGATTAGTGTACATCAAATCTCATCCCAATACCCGTGCGGATTTTCAAAACAACAATTACAGATTTTATTTGTGCAGTTGGGCGATGTGTAAAATTTACTGTCCCAGTCAATATCAGTCAAATGTGTGTATATAAACAAATCGTCCAACTTGTTTATATTTATTTCGTTTTAAATACCCGTTAAAAATTCTATTTTCAATTATAAAATATTTTTAACTATATAAATATTTTATTTCATTTCACATCACATCACACAATCAACTACACATCAAAATCAAACAAACAAGCATACAAGCCGTCCATGGTCTGTGGACGACGGGTGTCGGATGCTACTAAACACCGTCTGCATCCTAGTATATATTTCAAACTAGAAATAGATTAAAAGTGAGGAGTTCTCACCGATAGCTAAACCAATGCCACGACTCTTCATATGTAGGAAATCTTCGTCATGTTCGCATTTTGTCACTTTCGTCGTCCGTGTTCGCTACATATATAAAAATCACATTTTTATATTATCACTCCATGGATAAAAATTATATTTTTGTATCGCTCTATACATTTTTATCGCTACTCTCCATAGATAAAAATCGAATTTTTATTATGCTAAGCATATGAAAACCATATTTTTAAAACAAATTAAGATCATATCTTTCATGTATATTCTTTCATGTACATAAAAATTGAATTTTTATCTTCGCTAAAAATTATATTTTTACTTTACTACACATATAAAAATTATATTTTTAACCTTTCTATAATATAAAAAATATATTTTTAACCTTTCTACAATATAAAAATTATATTTGTAACCTTTCTATATTATAAAAATTATATTAAATGTGTGATAAAAATCATACATTTCTTGTATCTAAAAATCCAACCTTCCATATAATTAAAAATCCGACTTTTCTTTATATGCAAACAATGTATAAAAATATAAACTTTTCATATGAAAATATAAATTTATCATATAACAAAATCTAAACCTTACATATTCAAAATTTAATCCCTTTACATTTAAATATCTAACCTTTACAAAGTTAAAAATCAAATCTTTTTATTTATAAAAATCGAATCTATTTATATTATATAAATTTAACTTTTACTATAAAAATCCCTAACCTTTTCTTGTTTAAAAATCCTTACTTTTCATGTTTAAAAATCCTTTGTAAAATTAATTTCCTTAACTACATAAACTGAAATGAACAAAACAAAATAAAGACGCTTACAGTCTTCGTCAGAGGCAAAGGGGCTCGCGTCGTTCATCACCTGACTGAGCAGAGGAGGGGATCGGAGGCTGTCGGTCTTTGGAAGAGAGGGGGAGCGCAGTCGAGGTCTTGAAGGCAGTGGGGGTCGAGGATGCAGGCCGGGGGAGGGTTACGCTCGAGACTGTGGGAAGGCGCAGGGGCTCAGGCGGAGGGAGGCGCGTGAGGTCTGGTGGTGGGCTCGGGGACGTCGAGCTCGATTTGGGTGTGGATTTCAGACGGTGGGTGGTTTCATGGGGGAGCAGGAGATGAGAGAGAGGGGAGGAGATAGAAGCGGAGGAGGGGGCGGATCGGGTGACGACGGTGGAGTGAGGCTAAGCGGTGAGCGAGGGTTTTTTTTTAATCTTTTTTGAGCGTTGACCGATTGTGGAAGAAGGGAGAGAGAGAACGTGAGGGGTGAGGGTTATATGAGTGTATATATTTTTATATATTTAATTTATTTTATCCCCCAAAAAGCAACTTTTCCTTTGAACTCGAAATCGAACCCACCGACAGTCGTCACTAGCTAATTACCCACATTCCGAACACAATGGGACATGTATCGTAGGCCAATTCGACCGTTTCGACTGGTTTTCATTCAAATTAAAATTTAAATCTATACATTGTATTTTAAACATAAATTTCAAATTACCGAGGCCACATACTGACTCTAAAAATTCCTAAAAAATATTTTCTAGCTTCGTATTGACGATACGGTCTTAACAAAACTAATTTCGTCAAATTCTGAGACCGTTTGAAAAATGGCCATTATCCAGTCGATTAAAATCAACTAAAACCGGCCAAACGCGTTTTCCTTTGCCACGCTCACATATTGATTCGAAAAATTACGAATTTTGAAACCTAGAAATAACTTGACATCACAGATCCAACAAAAGCGGTTTCATCGAAAACCGAGGTCATTTGCAAAATTTCCATTTTTAAGGGCCAGAATTCCATAACGACTATTCTGAATTTTCAACTGGACATATCTTTTGATTCCCGCTATGAAATTTCAATTTCCCGGATTCGTTGGAAAGATATTCACAAATAGATTCTAATATTTTTGGTTTCACTAAAATCCGGTTTATTTTGAATCTTGTACATTCATTTGAAATTTGAAATCGAATTATCGAACTACCGCGTCATTTCTAGTTCCTTTTATAATTATAAATAATTATTTATATTCTAACAACGATTCAAATAAATATATACGTTCTAATTCTATTCAAAATAAATTTCTCGTCGTTATTATTTAAAATAATTCATTTTAAATAATCAAAATTCGCTAAAATTGCCAAAATACAAATTTTAAATTGGCTCAGATTTCCGGGTTATTACAATTTGTTAGTATTAATTTAGATTTTTATTATAAACAACTCCGATTCTTTTATTACTTAACGCACGATTAGTTCCTGGTGTTTTAAATTCATACGAGCGAATACAATGTCCAAGTGAAGTGAAATCGAAAACCGCGAAATAACTTGATACTCCGGACATATGGAACTGATTTCGTCGGAAACGGTCATTGTTTGCAAAACAACTATTTTCCAAGCTTAAATAAACTGATTAAAATATTAATTAATTTCAAAATAAATCAGCAAAAATCTGGGTCGTTACAATCCTTCCCCCTTAAAAGAATTTCGTCCTCGAAATTACTAAGGAGTAAAACTGTTATAACTCTAACTCCTCATAACCTACTTAGTTGAAATCTTATATTCCATATCTTCATAACCCAATTCTTATCCGACCTTCGAATCCTCATACCAATACTCGACCATTCATACAAATGATATGTCCACCATTTTTGGACAATCCATCATCGCATTCTTGCCTTCAATCCATATGTTGTTCTGCATATTCACACCCATTCCAGTTGATTTTAAATCCATTTATCCATTTCACTATTCCAATTGAAATTTTATTAACAAATTATGGTTTTCTTATTTCAACTACAATTTACACTCGATTTTAAATTATCAAAAATTTCTTAAAAAATTTCTTACTCTTTAGATTTTCGAAAAATTTCGCCAACATCTCCTTTGCATGGCTCAATCAGTACAACCACAACTCGCCTTTCTAGGCCTTCTCCAATCCAAAAGAAAAATAAAAAGCCAAGCGGCTTACCCCATAGGCTCATAAAACCATCAAACCCAAGTAATATTGTAAACATGTACCTTTTTGTCGAGCATAAATTTTATCTCTTGTATCTGCTTCCATTCAATATTTGCTCAGCATACATATACCCATTTCCAGTTGGTTTCAAACCAATCTAACTTACAGTTTTTACTTCTCTAATCAACTTCTTATTAGTTCACTTCCATTCTATCAATTCAAATCTGATTTCTATTTAAGTCAATCCACTTATTATACTTGATTCCAAATTTACCACAATTCAATTTCAATTAACAACATCCAATATATGTTCAACTTGCTTATTCATAAATCGAATTCATATTAATAATTCGAATCTCAACATTTTCCTATATTTAATTTCATTCGGAATTATTCCTAATCCAATCCAAATTTTTTAACTTAATTTAAGTTAAATTTCAATTCATTTGATACATTTTTACCATTTCAATCTATTCAACTTATACAAATTAAATTTAAATTTCAAAATTCAAATTTTCGTGTTTTATTTCAAATTAGTTTGAAATCATATATATTTATATACATATATTTATAATCAACTCAATTCAAAACATTTGAATTTCTAAAACAACACTATATTTCTCAAACAATTTCCATTAATAAAACTATTATGGTAGCAATCCATCACTTAGAAACTCGAAAATGAATACTGATAATGTCCCGATCCATTATTAGAATTATTTTCTCGCCATTGAAGTGATTTCAGTGCTTAATCATTTTAAAATCCATTTAAAACGATTTCTAATTCAAAAATCCCTTCAAAATTATTATATATTACATTTGAAATACTTCAAAAAATATTTTTCTCAATATCCGAGATTTAAATCCACAATTCTGATTTGAATCCAATTCTAATTTAGCTTATTTGTATATTCCATTCTTATACCAATTCAATTTAGCTTCATATAACTATTTCCATATTATAATCGCATTTGATTATAATAACGACCAATCAAATCAATAATTTTAGAAAATTATTCTTTTTATATCAAAAATAGTTTTTGGGCAAAATAAGTATATTTACCCATTTTAAAACAATACTGTATCGAATTGTTTTGTTCGAGAGTTTAGAAACACCTGTCGATACAGTTGTATATCCTGTATCGATCAGAATTCATAAACCACTCAACATACCAGTTATGTAATGTCCCGCATTTTTATCGATTTGTATTTGAATATTTAAAACAGTTTAAATATTGAATTCGTAATATAAGTGAATTTATATTTTAATTAAAACGAAGTTGAACGTATAAATATATATATTAATTATAATCAAGCTCATAACGACGTTGCAGTTCGTAATTTAACGTTCTGAACTTCAACTGAGTGTACAGAACTCGTTTTAAATCGGATTTCTTCAAAACAAGAAGCGTTGGAATCTGTTGAACTGTATCTTTCCAACGAAAGTGGAAAATGGAGATTTCGTCATATTCATTGCAAGATATGTCCAAATCAAATATTCGAAAAGTCGCTATAGAACCGTTTATCGACCATAACAGTTTATTTGATATAACTAGATATCGGTTGCAAATCTTGACAAGGTTCTTTTGAGGCGCAGCGATAATTTAATTTTTAGAATTTTACTGTAATTTTTAATTAATTAAATATGCAACTTTTTATTTGGAGTATTTTGCACCCTATATCGATATTTTGGGTTTTCAAAATATGAGTTCACCTACCGATATTAATATATTTTTGGGATCGTGGCACCTCGTTGGACACGATGATATTTTTATTTCTGTCCATAGCCGACGATAAATAAACGAAGTCCTTCGTAACCACTACCGTAGTAATGTCAAGTATATATATAGTAAACTAAAACTATTTGGACAATCCATTACAAAGCTAATTCCATCCTACTTCATGACAAAGACATTACGGACATGCCATTTACCTTCCCCAGCTACAATTCGAAAAGCCAAAGTACTGTCGGTACTAACATATACAAATCCGCAGGCTCATCCCTTGTCCAGGCAAATCAAACTGCTAATCTAAAGCTACCTGTCAAAGGAAAACATGCCTAGCATACTACTTGTATTTTCACATTGACGGCAGGCTATATATATATATATATATATATATATATAAACCTAACTCATAACATATCTCGTACCCTAAGCTAATAAATAATGTATTCATCTTACCACCTGTTTTCACATGGCTAATGCCAGACTAATGCCACCCTATGTTTGTACCACTACCCATCTATTCTATGTTTTCACGCATGCCAATTAACACAGACCTTCCATCAACTTCCCATCACAGTATGAATAGTCATACACCATTGCCGACCTACTTGTGCAAACCTCCCCATGCCTAACGTAGCTTTCCTGTACATTCCTTGGGTGCCAAGTCTTTGCAATCCTATCTATATGCTATTTTCATTCTTCTTTACTTCAGTAAATTACTCGAGAGTTTAATGGCTCCTTAAAAATCCAAATATAAATCGAAATATAATATAAAATAAAGTGTATATATATATATATACGTCGGTTGGTGAAGAGAAAAGGGGGTGTGGAGCGTGAGGACGGCCTCGTTGGTGAAGGTTTTGCTGCATGCGGATGTGGGAAGTCTGGACGTGGTGCATGGATATGTTGAGGAGGGTACATGCAGAGACAGGACATCAAAAGGGCAGAAGAAAAGAAGGGCGGAAGAATGTGAAGTAGGGGTTTTTACACCATTCAATACTATTGAGGCAGTTCCGTTCAGCCTAGCAATAGGGACGGTGGCAAGAAGCTTTGAAAAGAGGGACCGGAGATGTTGTGAGGAGGTGAACAGTAGGGTTTCAGACGTTGAGTTATACAAAGCTGTCAGGGAATAGCTTGCAACATGTATACAAAACGGGAGGATGGCTTTGTGCATAGAAAGTGGAAAGCAACGTGAGTAAACTTCCTTTTGTCTTTATTTAAAACTACTACTGGTTTTATAAAGAGATCTATAGTTGCATATATGTTTGAATGGGTTGTATTTATCTAACTTAGTCTTCATATCAACCTGGAAAAATCAAAGATAACAGAGAGCTTTTCTAGTGAATCTTCCATTTTCTAGAACATGAAAAGAAATGCCTTGTGTTTACATACATTTGCTTGGGTTAGTTTACTTGCACTTGCTGTTAGTGTTAAATATACTTGTAGGTAATCAACTGTAAAATATTTCAAAAACTTTAAAACTGCAGAAGTTAAAACAGAGAATATGAAAATAATTCCTCTCTTTAAAAATTCAGTTTTCACGATGGGTTCCGAGCATATATATTTATGTCGCTCAAGAATGGAAATATAGTCGAGAACACAACATTGAGAAGAAGTCGAGTTCAGCGCTCATGGGGTACGGTGGCGTTGCGGTAGCGTCGTTGTGGAAGAAGCAGAAAGTCGTTTTGGCTTTTACTGGAGCACGTTCTATTGTGGAAGATAACGGTTTATCATTCAGGTGCGTGAGATCCGTTAGGTGATAAGGGCCAACAATTTGTGATGCGGTGTTCACAGGAGAGTACATGCAGTTAAGAACAGTGGAGTGAAGGAAGGAAGAGTAGTAATTTCTGTGTGAAGTCAGTTAGTGAGGGAGCGATATATATATATGTGAATACATGAGGTACATTTTGGGAGAGAGAGCATGGTATTAACGGTTCCCAAATTGATGGAGCTAAAGCTTGCCACCAATATTAACAAACGCGTATGGCCATACCAGAGCCATGCATTGAATATAGGAAGTTAAGGATAATGTTTAAAAAGGAGGGACAACAAGCTGATACGGTTTGAAGAAGACTAGGTGTACACGTGAGGAGCTCAATGCATGGGAGAAATGAAACCATTCACGCGAGATGGGAAGGGTTTTGTGCTGTAGCCAAATCGTATGATGGCTTTTGGGGTATGAATCATTTGAAGTTGCTGCATGGAAATGGGCTCCGGCCTTTTCGATAATAATAATAAATATATATATATATAAAAGCATATATAGAACAAAACAAAATGGGAGAACAGAAACAGAAGGGATCAAAGGAGGGGCGGAAAGCAGCGTAGAAAGGGAAGAACGGGACATGATGAAGTAAAGAGGAATTTAAGAAATAAGGGAAGGGAAAAATGGTGGACCTGGGTATTGGACCATGGGCCTGAGATTTCTGGGTTGCGGCTAATGTAGGAAGAAAGGAAAATAGAAAGAAAAGGGAAGGGTTTAAATTTAAATTATTTTAAGTATTATGTATATAGATATGTAGGTCAGTAAAACACATATATAAGTATACGTGGGTTGTTGTAAATGGGCCTCGGCCCATTATGAAAATAAAGAGAAGAATGTTCTAAGTTAAAATACAAAGGGAGATAGGAATATATTTAAATTATATACAAATTTGTGTATATATATATTTATACAATTAGATCAAGAAGATATGCTCGACGGGTTTTTGCTCGTGTATAGGTATGGTCGAGTCGAACATAAGTAACTAGACGAAGTATTAGTTTTAAACAATTTGAATTAATTTATTAAGAAAATAAAGTGGGTCGTAGTACAAAATATCATCAAACGTGAATTTAGTCGTGAACTAAATTGACATGTAAGCTATCATTAATTGATCTATAATCAATGCTGAATTGTTTGTTCAATTATTTAAGCTGTGTTTAATTACATTGACTATAATTATGTAGTTTGCATTGACATCCGTTAATAGAAACAGACATCATTCCACTACGGATTGTTTTCACTAAATTATATGGACACCCTATTAGCAGAAATCAACACCATTCTGCTATCAGATTAGTTTGACATATTTTTACCAGCAAATATATGTCGATTTATCAATGGATAATATAGTTCACATGGATTGTTTGTTAACAACTTGGATGTCATCTATTAAAGGAACCGTTAGACGACTTCGGGACTGCTAAGCTATAATTCCTGCAAAGTAAATCACAAATTAACAAGATTTTTGTGACAGAAAGAGAAGTCAAGATTTTTCGTAACGGAAAGAGATGTCAAATATTTTGTAAAGGGGAATATAGCAGCGAATTGCAAGTATTTTAAACTACAACAATAAAATAACGTTGTTAACCAAGCTTAAGCGTAATTTTATATAAAGCACTACTCCCTAGGGAATGGAAACAATTTGGTTTGAAATCCACTTATTCTAAAGTAATAAGTAACGATGTTTTCCAAAGAAATATAAGAATAAGAGTTTGTAATAACTGAGAATATTTCCAAGAAGTGTGAAAGTGCTACAACGGGGTTTGAGAAATATCTAGTAAGATATGAGAATTTGAATAATAAAACGAATGTTAAATAAAAAGCGTCCGTGATTGTATGAAGTTTAGTTATACATTTGAATGGATGTTGTTTTACTTCGATAGTTAAATAACCGACTATCGAAGTGTTTTGACCCTCGTTGTCAATACGGAGAGACCGGTTGGATATATTATCCAAAACCACTCCGTATAGGCATAAGCGCTGCAAATTAGATTATGCTGAAGAAATTTGAAGACGGAGTGAAATGCAATGGCCGTTCTGTTCTAGAATGGTGCTTTATGTTTGTCCAGTCCCAGGACAACTTGTATGGACGAATGTCTGACAAAGTATTCCGAGCGGTCACATAAGACGATCTTTTCAAAGTATTACGTCTGGTGGCGGAGAAATTCGTTTCTCTTAGCTTTTATACCCGTGATATTTTTGGGGAAGATCAACTAGTGATTTGACGGGTTTGACGATATGGCATTCAAGGTGTATGGTGGCCAGATGTTTTAAAAAAATAGACGTAGCCTCAAGCTTCACAACTGGGAAATGACAAAATCGGGCAGGCAGCATGGCTATGTGGGTCGCTCCCATTAGGGTGTATAATCACCTATCTAGAGAAATTCCTTTTGTTTCTTACTCTATCGATTCTGCCCATTCGGGAACGGTGGTTTGAGTCCAACCGTTGGTGATATACATTTGATACACTCAAGCGAAATGAGTGGTCGGTCATGTGTGGGCCGGGTTGCAAGACGTTCTTGTTGAACCCAGTGTATTTGCCTCTAGAGATACACTATCGGTAGGTGGTCCCATACCTTCTCATAGTTGGAATCCAATCTCCAATAAGCGCCATGCGGTTTTTGATTTTTATACTATGTATGTAGAGCGTGAGATGCAAGCGTTCTGCTTTTTGGTTATTTACTGGATTAGACATTATTATAATATCACTGGATTTTGATATCAAAATATTTTGGGTTATAGTAAGGTAAAAAACCGTCTATGTTTATGTGTGGGCTGGTCTTACTATTACCCTTCTGTTTCAAAAAGGATTTTCAAAGTTAAACCGTATGGTTGGAATTTACTCACACCAGTCCCATGACTGACCCAGAGTTTATTTTGTTTGTTTTTCCCTAAACTCTTGGGTGCCCAAATTTGTACGGGCAGTCAAGTGTTTCAGGATTTTGCAGATTCACTTGGAGGAGCTCGAAGCAGGTAGCTCCACTGTTAGTTATTTAGAGATTATTTCCGCAGTGATATAATGTATTGTACTCTGATAATGGTATGGATATACAAAACAGATTTGTATTTCAAAGTTATGATATATAATATATTTTATTCGTTCCGCTGCGAGATTCGTGTTTACTCTGATTCTGCTCAGTTGTGTTCTTCTTCTTCTTCTATTCTATTAGTTCTATCTTATCTTTCTCATCCTCTAACTTCTTTCTATTAATGATCTGAATTTCTTGCACTTTGAGTTGTATTTGCATGGTATTTGGTCGACTCAAAGGGCTCGAATTTGCGGGTCGTTACAGTTGGTATCAGAGCTGAAGGTTAAGTGATTACCTTGGCTCTATGGCGTGACTCAATAGAGATGGAGTTAGTAATACTCTAGATTGAGTTTGAGTGTATATATATGAGCGCGTATTTATAAATTTATATAAAAACTGTTTTATATTGTGTTGATTGATCTGATGAGTGGTATATAAATTCCAGATCAACGCGTTTAGCTGACAAGGTCGATAGGGATTTATAAACGCTTGGATAGAGAATTTCGACATAGTATTGTTTTGAAAGAGAGTAAATGAAATAATTTTACTCGAAATATATTTTGATATAAAGAAAACATATATATTGGAATTATCTAATATATATTGAATGTGTTGGGTGAACTTATGATCGAATAAGATTTATAATTGAATTGGTTATATAAATAACCAATCGAAATATTTTATAAATATAATATGTAAAATCAGATGAACTGAATCTGAAATTTAAACCAGAATTGGAATAAAAATTCTGATACATGAAAATATTTGTAAATGAAATTTGAATTAAATATATGGAATTTTAAGATCCTGGGGAAATTTTGAAATATTATCCAAGTTTCGAAAAGATATTTTTGAAGTAATTTCAAATAAAAGTATTTGAATATGAGTTTTGAAAGTGATATAGTATTGAACTCACTTTGATCGCTGGAAATAAATTCCGATGATGAAGTCGACCATTATCGGTGTTCATTTTCGAGTTCTAAGTGCCGGATTACTACCAAAGATTTTGTTTTTGAATTATTGTGAGGAAACAAGTTGTCGGGAATTCAAAGGTTTTGAATTTCTATGTTATGAATATATATGTATATTATTTCAAACTGATTTGAAACAAAACCTCAGGAATTTGAATTCTGAAATTTAAAATTTACTTATGAAGTAAATAAACAGCGAATTTAAATAAGTTAAATAAAATTTGAGTTGAATTGAAGCCAAGTAAGTGGAAATCGTACTGGAATAAGGATTTGACTTGACCAAGTAGTTGAGTTGTGAATTGAGATTGGGAATGGAACCAAACTTGGATGGGAAATTTGATTATTTGGAATTGGAATTGAACTGGAGTTTGAAAAAGAAATTTGAGTTGGGATTATTGATTGAGAATAAACTGACTGGAGATCAGTTGGAGATGCAATTGGGTATGCTGAATGGATTGCAAATGGAAGCGAGAAAGTTGGATGCCCAATGAAGGGAGAAGGTCCAGAGTGGCGTGTTGTAGTAGTACCGAATGAACCGTGCAGCGGAAAGGTTGACGAAATTCTCCGAAAATTAAAAAAATTAGAATTTTGAAAATTTCCGTTATAAAGAAGGGAATTAATATTTTGATCAGTTCAGTTGAAACTGAAATTATGAACTAAACAAAAAAGATTTTTAACCTGTTTACAACAAAGATTGTAGCATTTTTCCTAGCTTAGCAATTTCGAGGACGAAATTATTTTAAGGGGGAAGGAATGTAATGTCCCGCATTTTTATCGATTTGTATTTGAATATTTAAAATAGTTTAAATATTGAATTCGTAATATAAGTGAATTTATATTTTAATTAAAACGAAGTTGAACGTATAAAAATATATATTAATTATAATCAAGCTCATAACGACGTTGCAGTTCGTAATTTAACGTTCTGAACTTCAACTGAGTGTACAGAACTCGTTTTAAATCGGATTTCTTCGAAACAAGAAGTGCTGGAATCTGTTGAACTGTATCTTTCCAACGAAAGTGGAAAATGGAGATTTCGTCATATTCATTGCAAGATATGTCCAAATCAAATATTCGAAAAGTCGCTATAGAACCGTTTATCGACCATAACAGTTTATTTGATATAACTAGATATCGGTTGCAAATCTGGACAAGGTTCTTTTGAGGCGCAGCGATAATTTAATTTTTAGAATTTTACTGTAATTTTTAATTAATTAAATGTGCAACTTTTTATTTGGAGTATTTTGCACCCTATATCGATATTTTGGGTTTTCAAAATATGAGTTCACCTACCGATAATAATATAATTTTGGGATCGTGGCACCTCGTTGGACACGATGATATTTTTATTTCTGTCCATAGCCGACGATAAATAAACGAAGTCCTTCGTAACCAGTACCGTAGTAATGTCAAGTATATATATAGTAAACTAAAACTATTTTGACAATCCACTACAAAGCTAATTCCATCCTACTTCATGACAAAGACATTACGGACATGCCATTTACCTTCCCCAGCTACAATTCGAAAAGCCAAAGTACTGTCGGTACTACCATATACAAATCCACAGGCTCATCCCTTGTCCAGGCAAATCAAACTGCTAATCTAAAGCTACCTGTCAAAGGAAAACATGCCTAGCATACTACTTGTATTTTCACATTGACGGCAGGCTATATATATATATGTATATATATATATATATATATATATATATATATATATATAACTCATAACATATCTCGTACCCTAAGCTAATAAATAATGTATTCATCTTACCACCTGTTTTCACATGGCTAACGCCAGACTAATGCCACCCTATGTTTGTACCACTACCCATATATTCTATGTTTTCACGCATGCCAATTAACACAGACCTTCCATCAACTTCCCATCACAATATGAATAGTCATACACCATTGCCGACCTACTTGTGCAAACCTCCCCATGCCTAACGTAGCTTTCCTGTACATTCCTTGGGTGCCAAGTCTTTGCAATCCTATCTATATGCTATTTTCATTCTTCTTTACTTCAGTAAATTACTCGAGAGTTTAATGGCTCCTTAAAAATCCAAATATAAATCGAAATATAATATAAAATAAAGTATATATATACGTCGGTTGGTGAAGAGAAAAGGGGTGTGGAGCATGAGGACGGCCTCGTTGGTGAAGGTTTTGCTGCATGCGGATATGGGAAGTCTGGACGTGGTGCATGGATATGTTGAGGAGGGTACATGCAGAGACAGGACATAGGCGGAAGAATGTGAAGTAGGGGTTTTTACACCATTCAATACTATTGAGGCAGTTCCGTTCAGCCTAGCAATAGGGACGGTGGCAAGAAGCTTTGAAAAGGGGGACCGGAGATGTTGTGAGGAGGTGAACAGTAGGGTTTCAGACGTTGAGTTATACAAAGCTGTCAGGGAATAGCTTGCAACATGTATACAAAACGGGAGGATGGCTTTGTGCATGGAAAGTGGAAAGCAACGTGAGTAAACTTCCTTTTGTCTTTATTTAAAACTACTACTGTTTTTATAAAGAGATCTATAGTTGCATATATGTTTGAATGGGTTGTATTTATCTAACTTAGTCTTCATATCAACCTGGAAAAATCAAAGATAACAGAGAGCTTTTCTAGTGAATCTTCCATTTTCTAGAACATGAAAAGAAATGCCTTGTGTTTACATACATTTGCTTGGGTTAGTTTACTTGCACTTGCTATTAGTGTTAAATATACTTGTAGGTAATCAACTGTAAAATATTTCAAAAACTTTAAAACTGCAGAAGTTAAAACAGAGAATATGAAAACAATTCCTCTCTTTAAAAATTCAGTTTTCACGATGGGTTCCGAGCATATATATTTATGTCGCTCAAGAATGGAAATATAGTCGAGAACACAACAACGAGAAGAAGTCGAGTTCAGCGCTCATGGGGTACGGTGGCGTTGCGGTAGCGTCGTTGTGGAAGAAGCAGAAAGTCGTTTTGGCTTTTACTGGAGCACGTTCTATTGTGGAAGATGACGGTGTATCATTCAGGTGCGTGAGATCCGTTAGGTGATAGGGGCCATCAAATTGTGATGCGGTGTTCACAAGAGAGTACATGCAGTTAAGAACAGTGGAGTGAAGGAAGGAAGAGTAGTAATTTCGGTGTGAAGTCAGTTAGTGAGGGAGCGATATATATATATGTGAATACATGAGGTACATTTTGGGAGAGAGAGCATGGTATTAACGGTTCCCAAATTGATGGAGCTAAAGCTTGCCACCAATATTAACAAACGCGTATGGCCATACCGGAGCCATGCATTGAATATAGGAAGTTAAGGATAATGTTTAAAATGGAGGGACAACAAGCTGATACGGTTTGAAGAAGACTAGGTGTACACGTGAGGAGCTCAATGCATGGGAGAAATGAAACCATTCACGCGAGATGGGAAGGGTTTTGTGCTGTAGCCAAATCGTATGATGGCTTTTGGGGTATGAATCATTTGAAGTTGCTGCATGGAAATGGGCTCCGGCCTTTTCGATAATAATAATAAATATATATATATATAAGTATATATAGAACAAAACAAAATGGGAGAACAAAAACAGAAGGGATCAAAGGAGGGGCGGAAAGCAGCGTAGAAAGGGAAGAACGGGACATGATGAAGTAAAGAGGAATTTAAGAAATAAGGGAAGGGAAAAATGGTGGACCTGGGTATTGGACTACGGGCCTGAGATTTCTGGGCTGCGGCTAATGTAGGAAGAAAGGAAACTAAAAAGAAAAGGGAAGGGTTTAAATTTAAATTATTTTATGTATTATGTATATAGATATGTAGGTCAGTAAAACACATATATAAGTATACGTGGGTTGTTGTAAATGGGCCTCGGCCCATTAGGAAAATAAAGAGAAGAATGTTCTAAGTTAAAATACAAAGGGAGATAGGAATATATTTAAATTATATACAAATTTGTGTATATATATTTATACAATTAGATCAAGAAGATATGCTCGACGGGTTTTTGCTCGTGTACAGGTATGGTCGAGTCGAACATAAGTAACTAGACGAAGTATTAGTTTTAAACAATTTGAATTAATTTATTAAGAAAATAAAGTGGGTCGTATTACCAAATATCATCAAACGTGAATTTAGTCGTGAACTAAATTGACACGTAAGCTATCATTAATTGATCTATAATCAATGCTGAATTGTTTGTTCAATTATTTAAGCTGTGTTTAATTACGTTGACTATAATTATGTAGTTTGCATTGACATCCGTTAATTGAAACAGACATCATTCCACTACGGATTGTTTTCACTAAATTATATGGACACCCTATTAGCAGAAAATAACACCATTCTGCTATCAGATTAGTTTGACATATTTTTACCAGCAAATATATGTCGATTTATCAATGGATAATATAGTTCACATGTATTGTTTGTTAACAACTTGGATGTCATCTATTAAAGGAACCGTTAGACGACTTCGGGACTGCTAAGCTATAATTCCTGCAAAGTAAATCACAAATTAACAAGATTTTTGTGACAGAAAGAGAAGTCAAGATTTTTCGTAACGGAAAGAGATGTCAAATTTTTTGTAAAGGGGAATATAGCAGCGAATTGCAAGTATTTTAAACTACAACAATAAAATAACGTTGTTAACCAAGCTTAAGCGTAATTTTATATAAAGCACTACTCCCTAGGGAATGGAAACAATTTGGTTTGAAATCCACTTATTCTAAAGTAATAAGTAACGATGTTTTCCAAAGAAATATAAGAATAAGAGTTTGTAATAACTGAGAATATTTCCAAGAAGTGTGAAAGTGCTACAACGGGGTTTGAGAAATATCTAGTAAGATATGAGAATTTGAATAATAAAACGAATGTTAAATAAAAAGCGTCCGTGATTGTATGAAGTTTAGTTATACATTTGAATGGATGTTGTTTTACTTCGATAGTTAAATAACCGACTATCGAAGTGTTTTGACACTCGTTGTCAATATGGAGAGACCGGTTGGATATATTATCCGAAACCACTCCGTATAGGCATAAGCGCTGCGAATTAGATTATGCTGAAGAAAATTGAAGACGAAGTGAAATGCAATGGTCGTTCTGTTCTAGAATGGTGCTTTATGTTTGTCCAGTCCCATGACAACTTGTATGGACGAATGTCTGACAAAGTATTCCGAGCGGTCACATAAGACGATCTTTTCAAAGTATTACGTCTGGTGGCGGAGAAATTCGTTTCTCTTAGCTTTTATACCCGTGATATTTTTGGGGAAGATCAACTAGTGATTTGACGGGTTTGACGATGTGGCATTCAAGGTGTATGGTGCCAGATGTTTTTAAAAAATAGACGTAGCCTCAAGCTTCACAACTAGGAAATGACAAAATCGGGCAGGCAGCATGGTTATGTGGGTCGCTCCCATTAGGGTGTATAATCACCTATCTAGAGAAATTCCTTTTGTTTCTTACTCTATCGATTCTGCCCATTCGGGAACGGTGGTTTGAGTCCAACCGTTGGTGATATACATTTGATACACTCAAGCGAAATGAGTGGTCGGTCATGTGTGGGCCGGGTTGCAAGACGTTCTTGTTGAACCCAGTGTATTTGCCTCTAGAGATACACTATCGGCAGGTGGTCCCATACCTTCTCATAGTTGGAATCCAATCTCCAATAAGCGCCATGCGGTTTTTGATTTTTATACTATGTATGTAGAGCGTGAGATGCAAGCGTTCTGCTTTTTGGTTATTTACTGGATTAGACATTATTATAATATCACTGGATTTTGATATCAAAATATTTTGGGTTATAGTAAGGTAAAAACCGTCTATGTTTATGTGTGGGCTGGTCTTACTATTACCCTTCTGTTTCAAAAAGGATTTTCAAAGTTAAACCGTATGGTTGGAATTTACTCACACCAGTCCCATGACTGACCCAGAGTTTATTTTGTTTGTTTTTCCCTAAACTCTTGGGTGCCCAAATTTGTACGGGCAGTCAAGTGTTTCAGGATTTTGCAAATTAACTTAGAGGAGCTCGAAGCAGGTGGCTCCACTGTTAGTTATTTAGAGATTATTTCCGCAGTGATATAATGTAATGTACTCTGATAATGGTATGGATATACAAAATAGATTTGTATTTCAAAGTTATGTTATATAATATATTTTATTCGTTCCGCTGCGAGATTCGTGTTTACTCTGATTATGCTCAGTTGTGTTCTTCTTCTTCTTCTATTCTATTAGTTCTATCTTATCTTTCTCATCCTCTAACTTCTTTCTATTAATGATCTGAATTTCTTGCACTTTGAGTTGGATTTGTATGGTATTTGGTCGACTCAAAGGGCTCGAATTTGCGGGTCGTTACAAATTAACACAATATAAAACAATTTTACATCAAATCTACAAATACACGCTCATATATATACACTCAAACTCAATGTAGGGTGTTACTAACCCCTTCTCTATTGAGTTATGCCACAGAGCCAAGGTTACTACTCAACCTTCGGCTTTGATACCAAATGTAATGGCCCGAATTTCCATACCATTTGAGTTGACTAATAACACCACATGTCCAACCCAAATGACACAGAAATACGAATCATTAGTAGAAAGAAGTTAGAGGATGAGGAATAGAAAGAAAGAATAGTTAGAATATAAGAAAAAACGAAGAACACAATCTCATAGCGGAACAAATAAAATATATTAAATAACATAACTTTTGAAATACAAATCGGTACTATATATACATACCATCATCAGAGCATAACAGTTATTCCTGGAACAGTTTTAAACACATGTTTCCGGATACAACATAGTACACAGTGGAAATATGATAGTCTATAGCTAACTGGTGAATCCTCCGGCTTCCAGCTCTTCCAAGTGAATCTGAAAAATCCCGACTACTTGAATGCCCGTACAAATTTGGGCACCCAAGAGTTTAGGGAAAACAAAACAAAATAAACTCTGGGTCAATCATGGGACTGGTGTGAGTAAACTCGAACCATTGGTTTAACTTTTAAAACCCCTTTCAAAAGAAATGATAATCAAAGGACCGATCCACACATAAATGGGAATGGTTTTTACATTACAATAACCCAAAACATTTTTGATATCAAAATCTGGTGGTATTATTATAGTGTCTAAATCAAATAAATAGAATCTAGCGGAACGCTTGCAACTCACGCTCCATATATAATAAAAAATCAAAAACCGGAGGGCGCTTATTGGAGAATGGATTTCCAACATGACAAGGTATGGAACCACCTTCCGATAATGTATCTCTAGAGGGAAATACACTGGGTTCAACAAGAACATCTTGCAACCCGGCCCACACATGGTTAGCCACTCGTTTAACTTGAGTGTACTGAGCATATTATCACAACGGTTGTGATCAGCAACCATTATTGAAAGCATACAGCAGCGAATAGAATAAAAAGAAAATGAAATTTCTCTAAATCAGGTGATAATACCCCTAATGGGAATGACCCACATGGCCATGCTGCCTGCCTGATATCTATCATTTCCCTGTTGATGAGGCTTAAGGTTACGATTATTTTTTAAAACATCTTGCCACCATTTACTTTGAATATCACGTCGTCAGACATTCGTCCATATACATTGTCCTGGGACTGGGTATACCGAAGGCCCCATTCTATTAATCCATCTTGGCAAGTTCCACCAAGGATTGATAAAACATCCCTTGCACTTAATTCCATCTTCATATATCTTCAGCATAAGTTGATTCGTAATGCTTATGCCAATACGGAGTGGTTCTCAGATATTAAATTTGATCCCGGTCTCTCCATATTGACAACGGAGGTATAAAATAAAGTCAAAACTTTGATAGTCAGGGATTTAACTATCAAAGAAACGTCCATACAATCAACGATCCTCTTTCCAAATGGAATTTCTACCGATCAACCATCAAACAATATTGGCCCCCTTTAAATCAATTTCTTATTATATTATCATTTCCAATTCCCATTTCCCACGTTTCTTGTCCTTTCAAAGCTCGATTTCCCCTCTCGATTCTTGGAAAAATATTTCCAATATCATAATTTTTTTATTCGAGAAAATGTCTCTTATTCCAATTAGAAAACGTTTATATATATTCACGAATCCTTATTTTCTATATTCAGAAAATATACCTTATTAATATCGGAAAATATTTCCATTTCTTAATTCCTCGTTGACCAATACATACAATTTTCTATGCGTAGAAAATATCTCTCATTTTATTTAGGAAAACACTTCAAAAATCCTTTAAATTTACGCTATGTTATAAAACATCGTTGTTACAACTCAAACCACTAATCATTTATTAACTAACCATATTGCTAACCAATCTTCACTATCGAACCTTAACCATTTCTTCATCAATCATGAAGTTAGTCAAGTTGGGGATAATTACCTCTCAGACCTTAACTGAACAACATTCTCAACTTTGAAATAACCAAAGCTCACAACTTCAAACAAAATATCGCTTACGCGACTCTCAGATTCAATCTAAGAATCCACTTCCTATACCAAAAATACATTGATTATACATTAGCGTTATAATCACTGTTTCCAAATATTTAATTTATAAGACATTTATTATAACGGCAGCGTTAAAATCGCTATTCAGATTTACAAAACATTTATTATAACGACAGTGCTAAAATCGCTGTTTAGATTTACAAAACATTTATTATAACGACAGCGCTAAAATCGCTGTTTAGATTTATAAAAGATTTATTATAACAACATTGTTATAATCCACGTTTTCCTTATTGTTCATGGAAAATGTCTATTTAAAACGGTATGTGTTGAAATCTATGTATTCACCACCTATTTTATTTCCTAGCACTTTACGAAAAGGAATTTTGATTTTATTATGAAATATCTTTCGAAAATATCAATAACCAATTACTCATGTTAAATGTGTATACAATTCCCTTTCTAATATGCTAGGATTTAATTCCCAAATTTGGTTTCACCTATTAAACCCTTTTGGTTACAAATTCTTATTACTTTAAAGATTCATACTTTGCTTAGGAAAGCAAAACATTTAAATTTCCTTTCTAAACTTGGTTTATGTATTTGGACTTATAATGAAACCCCTTTCCCAAATCCTTTTGGGATGGATTCAACCAAATCTTACTACAAACTGGAAAATTTATTAATTTAATTCTAAAAATTATTAGTTCAATATTAACCAAGATATAAGTGGCTGAATTCATTATTAGCCAAAAATAAATAGTAAATTTCTTTCAAAGGTTATTACAATACTCATTAATGTTATTAATAATTATCGACCTGAAGGTTAGTCTCAAACAAAATCAAATAAGGATTAGGTAACCTTATAACTTCATTAAGTTTTCAACAATTGTTTGTCAAAATAATATTTATCAATTTAACTGAAATTAATTCATTTAATAATCAATTCAATTAGAATGGTTGACTTGGTCGACTCCAAATATAGTTAACTGATTAATTGCTTCCAATTAATATTTGAATTCACTTTCCCGTTTTCAAATTCTATTTCATTTATAACATCGTTTATAATCAACTACTCGTTTATACATCTGAACAAGTTTTATTTCAAGTTCATTGTAAATTTAAATTTGTATTTTGGAAATAAATTTCCCTTTTAAATCTCAAATCACTTTTCTATATTTTAAAAATATTTTATGGCATTAGGGCCCAATAATTCAACTACTCGTTTATCCAACTGAACAAGTTTTCTTTCAAGTCCATTAGAAAATTAAATTTATATATTTTGGAAATAAATTTTCCTTTTAAATATCAAATCCCTTTTCTACATTTTAAAAATATTTAACGGCATTAGGGCCCAAAATAATTCAAACATGACATAATCAATCACTGATTATATATCACAACATATATCACAATCAATGAAAACAGTAATATAAATGTTGAGGAATCCAGTTGGATCCCTCCAACCTGTTTCACTGCATCCACAGATGTTAATCGACATCAATAATATTAATTTCACATTAATATGAATTGTACTAGTAAACATGATTAATAATAGATCAATGATTTATATATCTACCCATATCAACTATTTCAACGATTTTTATCAACCATTCATCCAAACAATCATCATACAGTATAAAATTACTATAAATATATTAGAAACTCGTTTATATAAAAATATAAATAAGCCAGAGTTAGTGAGTTTACTCACCTTGGTTCGCAGTTGAAGATTCTGCTTTTGTTCTGTTTAAAATCGAATGAGCGTTTGATTTTTTATCATGAAATATTAGTAGCTCTGTCCTCAATGAAACCAGTTCCTCAATGTAGCATCTGTCTTTACAGTGGTCTGGTTGAATTCTATTCACATATAACCAAGTTGCAGCTAATACAAGTTTTCGCTTGAATTTCAAACAATAATGTCATAATAAATGTTGTAAATTCTCCTGATTTACCATTTTTAATTAGTGCTAATTATGGAAGCTAATCCACGTTTCTTTCAATCAGAATCCGATACCAGTTTTCGAACTGCAAGCATGACCTTGATCTTTGTTGAACTACTTGTCCCTTTTAATTCCTTTAATCAGCCTTTTAGCTTTTTACTCTCACATTAGCCTAAATGGCTTGTTAATGCTTCTTCTTCACTGAGAATAAAACTCCCGCTACAGTCCTTCGAAGACCACGACTGTTTTAACTCTTTCATCCAGCTCCTTCCCCACTTTATCACACTCGACATGGATACATTGCGTCACATCCTTCCCAGACATAACCTGTTGTTCACGTACGCAATATGAATAAGCTATGCAATATTAATATGACTACGATTTCATTAAGCATGCTAATTAAAATATTAATTCTTTAATCACCAGCTATACGCTTTAATCATGGTTCCTTCTGACTTTGTCGCTGCAAAAATCACTCTCTACGCACTTTCAAACCCAAAGAAAACGCACCTCTCCATTTCAATTCCAACACGATACACAGTATCCCCATCTTCTTTTCACCACAACTTCACCACCCACTGCCTTTCTATGAAATCATCACCTTACGCTCCATGTTTTACACTAACACAACACCCATTTACTGTATTCTTCTCCCATAACTTCTTTTTTTACATGCGCTACCTTCCTTTTCACTCCTGTACAGTTGAATACCGTGTACTCCATCTCCTCCAGGAAGAGCATGCACCATTGTTTTTCCCCTTCGTGAATACCCCTCTTCCAATTCCATGCATAATCACCCTTTCCCTCACTAATCCATTCCTCCTCCTCCAGTAATACCATCGAACCCGACAATTAAAGCCACAGCCGTGCCCTTTTCACCCCCAAAACCTCCTTCTCCCTTCCATAATAATTCAAACAAAATTACCACATTTACCCTCATCAGAAACTCTTCTTTCCTATACCATATATACTTAGCTCAACATCCTCTCCTAACAGCACCTCGCAACCACGAAAGTGAAGGATCGAACCGTTTTACCATTGAAATCCACGAAGTGCCCTACATCGATGCTAAATCTGACGCCAAACACAAATATAGAACTCAATTTGTGAGTTGTAGCTCCAAAACACACACATATCCTAACCTTACCTCCCGCTTTGTAAAAACAGTACGAGATGGAACAAGTTCGAATCCAATAACATTCACATGTGAATGAAGCTTGTCAGATAGGGATTTGAATGAATTAATCCTCATTCGATAACGCTAGATGTTTGATTTTTAATGGAATTTTAAAGTGGGAAAAATATTTCGTGTTTTACTGAAGAGAACAGGGAGATGCAGAAGAGAATTATAATTAGGGAATTTTGGATTTACAAGTATGCTAAATGAATGGATTGGTCACCATTTATATAAATAGAAGAAAGGTCAGTCTTCTGGTTAGAGATTCAGAGCGGCTTCAGATGGAAGGAACTGTGTAGCTTTGCAATGAAGCTTCACGTTTATTATATATATATATATATATATATATATATATATATATATATATATATACACATATACATATATATTAGTCAACATTGTTTTGAGAACCTACTGAGAAAACATGTGCTCAAAATAGGCTAAGTATGGGGGTACATTTATTTTTACTTTATCTGTGACCAAATGTCTCAATGTCATAGGTTACTAATGTGTTGGCTGGGGACAAACCTGTGTATTCACACTCAGATAAATAAAGAAGTGTACGGATTTTCTTGTCAAAAGATTTGTCCAAGACTGGAAAGCAATGTTTATATATATTTTGAAAAGCCAAGACACTCCTTTCAAATCTTTCCACCAGAAGACTTTTGAAAAATAAACAGCGTGCGTATCTTAAAAGGAGATACGTAAAAGATATCCGCGTAGATTGATTAAGATTTTTATTTGACATTTTTTAAGATTTGTCAGTATTAGTTTGGATTTTTATTGAAAACAACTCTGATTCTTTTATTACTTAACACATGATTAATTCCAGGTGTTTTAAATTCATACAAGCGAATACAATATCCAAGTGAAGTGAAATTGAAAACCATGAAATAACTTGATACTCCAGACAGATGGAACTGATTTCGTCGGAAACGGTCGTTGTTTGCAAAACGACTATTTTCCAAATTTATTTAAACTAATTAAAATATTAATTAATTTCAAAATAAATCTGCAAAAATCTAGGTTGTTACAGCTGATGGACAGTAGCTCTGCTTCAAGCCTCGTTATTTTCCGCTACACCCGCTAAATCAGCTATTTTGCACCCGCTTTAGCAATAATACTATACAAAGGATGATTTGACCTGTTCTATTTTAAAATAAATCAAAAAAATTAATTTAAAGAGCTAATTTAAGTCATAAGTGCCTCATATAAGATAGAAATCTGTAGTAATCCTCGAATCTAGTGTGCATAACCATGATATTCTTTAATTTTGTTATATAATATAAATTGATTTTCGTTTCTTATACACAAATGATGTGAGAATGATAACTAATTAATTTTTAATTACATAGTTTTACATCTAATTAACATTTTTGTGCATCCTTTGTTTCCCCGCTTTATCCCCGCTATAGCTTTTTACACCTCTACCGCTACAGAACTACTAAGTGCTTTAACTGCACAGATTTTCGCAGATATTTCTTTTCATAGAATCATGGATTACGGCTGGAGCTATATTCGGAATGCTTTGTATCTGTGTATTTCTTTCAGTTATGGTAGTTGATGTATTTACGTTGTGCATTTTATTTATACATTTTTAGTTCCGCTGCTATGTACTTTAATCTCTGATATTTTCCATTGTATATTATTTATTTGAACTCTGATATCTTGTACTTTGATGTAAATTGTTGTAATAGCAATGAAATGTTCTCGTGTTTGTGTTCTGATGAGTCATGTTGTCAAAACAATCCGGGCTCCTTCATCTCATCCGGGATCGGGTAAGTCTGGGTCATCTCAGTTTGGTATCAGAGCTTTGGTCTACAAAGCTAGAGAACAAGACACGTTAGAACCTAATGATAGAATTCATCAGAGATAGGATTAGTAACATCCTATGAGAATGGCTTATTAGAGATAGGGCTGGTAATATCCTACAACGAGTTTGAAGGGTGCTATTTCTAAAAAATGAATTTAGTTTTGAAAAATATATCTTATTATACGTATTTGAGTATTTTATTTTATATTTAATTTGGACTATCGGGTATAAGAAGATTTTGCATATACATCTCGCGAACGTATATACGAAGCCTCAAATAAACTAGGTAGATATAGAATCACACTCTAATCGCCTAAAGATGATTCTGATGATTGTAGCTACATCATCAGTGTTTGTGTTCGAGTTTCGAAAGTGGGATATCTGTATGATTCCATTTGACCGGTGTGAGAACCAAAACTTAGTTAGAATTTATAGTTTGTGATTTGATCTTGAAATATGATTTTTGAGTGTATAAATTTATATATTTGAAAAGCTAATTAACTAATTGATTGATGGTTGTAATGTGTGATTATTAGTTGGATTAATAAAAATATTGGAATAGTAAAACCAATATGAAAATGAAAGGTAAAATTTAGCCAAATCGAATTTATTACTGAACTGAATTGAATAATAATTGGAATTGCATACATAGACATGTTTGTGTGTATGTATATATATATTGTGTGTGTTTAGCAGGTTAATGGCTTCGCGTTGAGTAAAGAATTAAACTGCGTGACCGACAAACAGGTGTACCTTAATGAGTTGGTTGCGCAATTTTATTTATTATATAAACTCCTGTGAGTGATTTGGATGTGTTGTGATGGTTGTTCTATATGAAATTTAAATCCATGTCATAGGATAGCAACAAATAAATTATGAACTATACCGCATGGCATACTACATGAAGACAGCGTATCATATCATATTGCATATAAGCATTTGGCGCTTATATGACGAGGTTTGGATTTCCATACGAGCGAGATGCTTGTATGACGATGGATAAATTACAGATTGAACAGAAGGCTGATTATGGACTTAATAAAATACATGTAACAGTGCTCGAGGCAGGATTTAATAAAAACCCTACACAGATCTGAAGATGACAAAAATTCACATCTCTCTTGTTTTTAGTTAAGGCATATGGATTATTTTATTTCCAACACTAAGGTAAGGTATGAGATTACGATTTTTTACACGTCTCCCTTGGGCATAGATAGGTCACAAAAATTGTGTATGCTTTTTATGGTTTAATGGGTGCCTAATACGGCCAAATAAAATTTTTAAACCCTGCCCGTACAAAGGAGGTTATGGCGAAATTTTTCGAAAATTTAGGGGGTTAGCCAAATTTTTGAGAAATTGGAAAGTTCTTAGAAACTGAAAAGTTGAAGAACTCAAGCCAGAATGAAATTTGTGTTTGTTAGTTGAACAACTTTCAACTCCATTCCTTTTCGAGGTAGAAAAGATTTTTAAGTGGTGGAGATTGTAGCAAACCAGAATTTCTAAACCAATTTAAAAATTTTATTTTAGCTATTTCAATGGGTTTTGAATAGTTAAAATGATTTATTTTAAATAATAATGACTAGAAATTTATTTTAAATGAAGTTAGAATCTATAAATTTAAAATTTAGTTAAAACGAACTCAAAATAGCGCTGTAGTTTGAAAATTCTTTTTAATTTCAATTGAATGTACAGAATTCGAAAAAATCGGATTTCGGTAAAACCAGAAACATTTGAATCTGTTTAATAATATCTTTCTAACAAATGTAAGAAACAGAGATTTCATTTCATGAATTGTAAGATATGTCTAAATTAAATTTTAAAATAGTCACTATGGAATTTATATATATTTTAAAATTATATATAGCCCTTAAAGTAGTCATTTTTTAAACGACCTCCGTTTTCAGTGAAACCACTTTTGTTAGATCCAAAATGTCAAATTATTGTTAGGTTTCAAATTTCATAATTTTGGGAATTAATATGTGAGCATGGTAAATTTAAATGTGTTTTCAATTTCAGTTTAAATTTAATCGACCAGTTAAAAAGGCCATTTTTCAAATAGTCTCCAAATTTGACAAAACTAATTTTGTTAGGACCGTATTGTCAAAACATAGCTAGATTTTAATATTCGTAATTTTTGGAGTCAGTATGTGGCCTTGGTAAATTATATGTACGTTGAAATTCAATATTGACTATTATATTAATTTATATTTTTAATTTTGATAAAAACTAATCGAAATAGTCGAATTGGCTTACAAAACATATCCTATTGTGTTCGGAGTGGGAGTAATTATCTAGGAACGATAGTTGTTGGGTTTGATTTGGAGTTTGAAGGTCAAACGAGTAATATTGGAATTTAATATTATTAAATTATATAAATATATATAATCCCTTTCTCTCTAACCCTAGGCCACTCATTTATTTCCACTGCCACTCAGAAATCGAAGGCCCCAAACATATGATTTTCTTCCTTTAAAATCTCCAGATTTAAAGCAAATTAAAACCTAGTTTCAAAACAAAATGATTGAAATTTTCGAGCTCTTTAAGATCGTATGGCTAAGATCATTTCTCGTGGGGTGATTTGGGGGCAATCACTGCTTGAAGGTGGCGCGTTTGGAGTTGAATTAGGAGCAAGAGGGGGGCTCAAGTTTCAAGCTATTTAGGTTAGGGGTGGCGGGCGGCGAGGCAGTTCATGGGGTGGTCGTTGATCATTGACCGGCGGCCTAGAGGAAGCGCGCTGTGGGACCCTAAAGGGTGAAGACGAGTTCGATTTTTTTTACAGAAGAAGACGATGAAATTTAATATTAATAATGTAATTAATGAATTAATTATTCTATATTTGTAATCAATGTGTTTAATACCATATCTTTTACATACGAGGTCGAAATCCGACGATTTCAATCACGTTGGAATCGTGAGGACGAATACTACAACATAGAACTGACTAGAATGGAAATGGAGCAAATTGGATTTTTAGCTAAATTAAACGGTCGTTTAACTTAGTTTAAAAACAGAAATTCAGAAATAAAGACTGAAGGAGCGGAAACCAAAGTGAGAACTCCTTCTCACTCTATATTTTATCATGTAGTTATTTTTGGAGTTCAACATACGAACTCACACAAATCATTTGAATTAGAAGCGATGTATGGATATTAGGGGCACTCGCATTTCATACTCCGCGGATGGCCACTTGTGACACCGTAAATGGCATTGGATAGTTGAGTATTTATTTATGTGGATGATTTGGTGATTTGTGTATTGTGATGGTGATTTTGTGATATTTAACATGTTAAATAATGTTAAAATTTTTGTGATAGTTAAAAAGAACATAAATATTTATTTATAATTTAAACAGTGAAAATTGGTTAAGTAGAAAAATAATTCAAACCAAATTTGAATTGGTTAAATTTATTAACCAATGATTTATTTAAATCGACTGTTGTTGTTTGAGAACCCCACATAGGTATTGAGATGATATTTGACATACACTAATCCCAATATTTAGTGTATGCCAACGATGGGTTGACAGACTGTGGTGAGCGTTATATATTTATTTTAATACTTATACAGTTGTAGAATGCACTCTGGATGATGTTTGAATGTTTAATGATTATTTATCATTATGTTGAATACATGCGATGTATGAAATCAATATAACTGAAATTATATGGTAATTGATTGAGTCGCATTCCGATTTAGAATAAGAACGAATATTTTAAAATAATTAAAACGACCCGAACTTCCCCGGTAAGGAAAGCCCGGATTGAATTGAGGACAAGCCACAAAAGAACGCAGACAGAAGAATATTTCATTGTTAATTACAACAATTCATCAGAATACAAGAATATACAGAGTATAAATAAATATTACACATTAGATAAATATTAGATATTACACTACATTAAATAGCAGCGGAATATAGAAGAAAATACAACTAGAAGTAATATACGGATACAGAGCTTCCCGAGTATCGTTCCAGCCGTAAATCAGGATCCTGTGAATATAAATCTGCAAAACCAAAACTACTAGCTGCCCGTGTCAAAATAAAGGCACCCAGAGTTTAGGTTAAAACAATAAACTCCAGGTCAGTCATGTGACTGGTGTGAGAACTAAAACAGTTATTAATCTTTATTTTCAAAGTTAGGTAAATCAAGGGACCACGCCGTATAACACGGAACGGGTTTCCTCCCAAGAATACCAGTGTATAAAACAACAGCGCAATGCTAAACAAAGAAAAATGAAGCTATTATAAGACCCAGGTCCCATCACACAATGCAACGCAAGCCGGAGGATAGGGTTTTTACCTTATAATAGCCAAGAATGCTTGATACATTTAAAAAAAATCATTTTATACTATTATAAGTGCATATTGTATAAAACAACTTCAAATCATAAGTATCAATCATAGACGGCATAAGCGCCCCAATCCCACTATGTCGCCATACTAGGCTCTACAAATAAAACCGCAAAGTCACATATTTGGAAATTGAATTTCCAACTATGAACCGAGGCCAGGGATCGTCCTCTACCGATTCGAGACGCTCTAGCCCGTGTCTCAGGACCCAGACACAGGTGAGCCCTTGGAGCGACAGGGTCGGTCCACCGATGTGGATTAAAATGCCTGAACACTACATTTCCCCACCCTTTTGGGGTGTCAATGAGCCAACAAATGACTCCATCGGCTTCACATAGTCACCGATATATCTGAGGCGCCTCGCAACAGCAACAACAACATAAGTCAAACTCGTCAGGGCGTGTAAAACCACTGACGCCACTTCTAGCTAGAAAGAAACGCATGCCCTCCCTGAGGTCCTCTCCCGTTTCGGTTCACAACCGGGGTGTGAGTGTAACAACCCGGAAATGCGAGCCAGTTTAAAATTTTTAATTTGGCAATTTTAGTGAATTTTGAATATTTAAAATAGATTATTTTAAACAATATCGACGAGAAATTTATTTTGAATAGAATAGAACGTATATATTTATATACGTTGTCGTTAGAATATAATTATTTTATTTTAATTATAAAAGGAATTGAAAATGGCGCGGTAGTTCGATAATTCGATTTCAAATTTCAATTGAACATACCAGTTGCAAAATAAGCCGGATTTTAGCGAAACCCAAAATAATAAAATCTATTTGAGAATATATTTCCAACGAGTACGAAAAATTGAAATTTCATAGCGGGAATCAAAAGATATGTCCAGTTGAAAATTCAGAATAGTCGCTATGGAATTCTGGCCCTTAAAAATGGGAATTTTGCAAACGACCTCGGATTTCGACGAAACCACTTTTGTTGGATCCGCGATGTCAAGTTATTGCTAGATTCCAATTTTCATAATTTTTCGAATCCATATGTGAGCGTGGCAATGTAAAACGCGTTTGACCAGTTTAAGTTGATTTTAATCGATTGGAAAATGGACATTTTTCAAACGGTCTCAGAATTCAATGAAATTTGTTTTGTTAAGACCGTATCGTCAATACGAAGCTAGAAAACATTTTTCTGGAACTTTTAGAGTTCGTACGTGACCCCAGTAAATTGAAATGCACGTTCAAATTCAATATATAGAGTTATATGTTGATTTTGACGAAAACTGGTCGAAATGGTCGAATCTGCCTACGATACATATCACATTGTGTTCGGAATGGAGGTAAAATGTTGGGGACGACAGGTGGTGGGTTCGATTTTGAGTTTGAATAAAAAAGTTGACTTTTAGAGAATAAAATATTAAATAAATAAATTATAACCAGGCCTCCCCTTTACTTCTCTCTCTCCCTCTCTTTAATCAGATCAAACGAAAAAGAAAAAGAAACGACGGAGGAGGGGGAAACCCTCGTCGCTCCCCGTCGTCGTTGCCAACGCCGCCGCTGGTGGCGGGCGCACCACTGCACCCCCTTCTTCTTCGCTTCCGTTCCTCCTTCCTCCAGCTCCTCGTTCCAAGAAACCAGCGCCTCCCCCCTGAGTTCTTCCCACCACCGAGCTGCCTCGCCGCCGCCTAGGGCAGGCGCACCCCCTCCGACCATCACCTGACCTCGCGCAGCCCATGATCCACCACCCGATAGCCGGCTCCGCCCCTTACCTCAGTCGTCAGCGAGCAAACCCCTCCCCCCTACAATGAAAAGCGAAATAACATGGTGAGTTTTATATAAAATTTAATTTCAGTTTTTATAGTAAGTTAAAGAATAGATTTTGAAAATAAAGTTATAATTTTCATTGATACAAAAGAATGATTTTTAGAATATTAATGAAATTATTTTAGAAGTAAAAAAGATCGGATTTTTCTATAGATGAATGAAGTAAAGATACGATTTTTAGAAATGTAAAGATTCGATTTTTATGCTAAACAAAATATAATTTTGTTCGTAGAAAGGTATGATTTTGAAAGGGCGAAAGCTTTGATTTTGAAAGGGGAAATCTTTATTTTTGAAAAGGCGAAATCTTTAAATAAGGTAAAGAGTAAAAATATAATCTTTATTATATGAACATTGATGTAAAAATAGAATTTTTATCTATATAGTAGCGATGTAAAAATAGAATTTTTATCTATATAGTAGCGATGTAAAAATAGAATTTTTATCTATGTAGTAGCGATGTAAAAATAGAAACTTTATCTATATAGTACCGGTGTAAAAATATGATTTTTATATACATGGCAATAATATAAAAATGTGATTTTTATATATGTAGTGGTTTCGGGCAACGAAAGCGACGAAAGGCGAGAACGGCGAAGACTTCTACATTTGAAGTGCCGTGGAGTTGAGATAGCTTTGGTGAGAACTTCTCACTTTAAATTTCTTTTTCTAGTTATATATATATATACTAGGATGCAGACGGTGCTTAGTAGCACCCGACACCCATCATCCACAGACCATGGACGGCTTGTATGTTTGTTTGATGTGCTATGAAATTTGTTTGTGATGTTGATGTGAAATCGATAATAAATTGTAGATGGTTGAAATAAATTAATTATTGTTAAAAATATAATTTTTAACGTGAATGTGAATAAACAAATATTTATAAACAAATCGGCCGATTTGTTTATATACACTGATTTGACTGATATTGATTGGGTCGATAAATTTTACACATCGCCCAACTGCACCAACAAAAATCTGTGTTTGTTGATTTGAAACCCCACACGGGTGTTGGGATGATATTTGACGTACACTAATCCCAATTATTTAATTGTGTGTCAATCGATTGGTCGACAGGCTGTGTAAGCGTTAATTATTTATATTTGATGCTTATGCAGTTGTGTGGTGCACTTTGGATGATGGTTGATTGTTTATTGTTGCTATTATATACATGTGTTGTATGGAATCCATATAATTAAAGTTATATGGTAATTGATTATGCCTCATTCCAATTGGGCAAATAATGAATATAATATAATATATTCATGTGTTGAATAGAATAAATGCTCATGTGTTGAGAATATTTATGCGTTGAAACTATTCATGTGTTGAGTAAAATATTTTAACAATAAAATTTACATCTTTATCATATTTAAGATTATACACTACTTTACGGTTGGAGTCTGATTAAAAATCAAACGATAGATACCATAATTTTATAAAATATATTACATAACAAAAATAGTCGTGTGTTGACAGTACTCATGTGTTGAGATTAGTCGTGTGTTGAAAAAATATAGATTCGTGTGTTGAATGGAATAAATATTCATTTGTTGAATAGAATAACGAATTTATGGAAATATATAAAGCCATATTGATTAGAGTTGCGCTATTTTGACGTGAACGATATTTATATCGATTATATTCGTTTCTATAATGAATATAGAAAAGGAGTGATTTCAAAATATAATGTTTTGAAAATATTATCATTCATATAGTAATGATATGAAATATTCAATTTTGATTAGAAATTGAATATAGAGTTGAAATTGTTTGAAAACGAATTTAAAACGATTTATAAAATACGTTTTAAAAGGAAATCGACGAAATATATTGTAATGGCGGGAATTTTCGACCCAGAAAATCAACATAAAAAACACACTGTTGACTATTCAAGCATCGAAAACACCAGGACATTAATAGAAGAATTTAGAGGGTGAGAAAGAAAAGATAGAACTAATAGAATTGAAGAAGAAGATCACAACTGAACAGAATCAGAGTAACACGAAACTCGCAGCGGAATGAAATAAATGTATTATATAACATTACTTTGAATTACAAAACTGTATTGTATATACATACCATATATCAGAGTACAATACATCACATCACAATGGAAATATCTCTACATAACTACTGGTGGAGATTCCTTCTTTGAGCTCCTCCAAGTGAATCTGTAAAAGCCTGAAACACTTGACTGCCCGTACAAATTTGGGCACCCAAGAGTTTAGGGAAAACGAACAAAATAAACTCTGGGTCAGCCATGGGACTGGTGTGAGTAAATTCCAACCATACTGTTTAACTTTGAAAATCCTTACTATAAAATATCTTTGATATCAAATCCAGTGATATTATGATAATGTCTAAGCAAATAAATATCCAGGTAGCAGAACGCTTGCATCTCACGTTCCACATATATATAGTATAAAATCATAAACCGCAGGGCGCTTATTGGAGAATGGATTCCAACAGACAAGGTATGGGAGCACCTTTCGAATAGTGTACTCTAGAGGGGATACACTCAGGGTTCAACAAGAACGTCTTGCAACCCGGCCATACATGACCGCTCACTCATTTAGCTTGAGTGTCGCGAATATATTGCCACCACGGTTGTAGGCCATCCAACCGTCATCCGAAGATACAAAATCGAAAAGAAGTAAAAATATGAATTTTCTCTAGATCGGTGACAATACACCCTGCTTGGGGATGACCCAACTAGCCATGCTGCCTAGCCCAACTTCTGTCATTCCTGGTTGTGAGGCTAGAGGCTACGTATATCTTCAGAACATCTGATCACCATTCACTCTGAATGCCACATCGTCAAATCCGTAATCACATATTGATTACACAAATGCACACTGGGTGTAGAATAAAGAGAAGTTACCTTCTCCCCACCAACTTGGTATATTCGTAAAATCAACAGCATGACCGTTGGAAATACTCTGTCAGACACTCGTCCATACAAGTTGTCCTGGGACTGGACAAACAAATAAACATCATTCTAGAACTGGACGACCCTTGCTTTTAACTCCGTCTTCAATTATCTTCAACATATCTAATTCGCAGCGCTTACGTCTATACGGAGTGGTTTTCAGATAACATATACAACCGGTCTCTCCATATTGACAACGATGGTCAAAACACTTCGATAGTCGGTTATTTAACCATCGAAGTGGAAACAAACATCCATTCTAATGTATAACTAAACACCACACAACCACGAGCACTTTTATTTGACATTCGTTTTATTTTTCGAATCCCCATATCTTACCAGATATTTCTCAAATCCCGTTTTAGCCTTTTCATACTTCTTGGAAAACATTTCCAGTTATTATAAACTCTTATTCTTTCATGTTCCAGAAACATACGTTATTAACGTTCGAAACATTTTCATTCTTTTCACATTCCTTGGTTTCTACACTTGGATCGTATACCCTATCTTCATTGGAAAATATTTCCAATTTCATTATAAATATTTTAATCGGCCAACCGTCTACTTTTAAAACATAATTCACTTTAAAATGTGAATACCATTCATGTTATAGAAATCTGAATACCTTCATCAATTAACTCTTTATTCAAGTAATACTTATCTCGTTTACCGAAACCTCTTTCATACTTTATATTCCCAATCCACTTTATAAACTCTGTTTCTAAGTCAACTTCTAATCTAATCGATATCAAGTTTATAACTAAATACTGACTCCTATCCTATTAACATTTATTTGTTTAAACTAAATGTTAATTATTCTATCAGATTTTAATCCCTAAAAATAGTTTACTTTTAATACATTCGACATCGTCGAATTCTAGTTCCAAATCCTAATGGTTTAATTCTAATCACATTTCGTACATCGAAATGCTGTCATCAGTTTCTAATACGATTCCCCAATTCTTTTTCTAAACTCTTTCTTATATTTCTTTGAACAAACGTCGTTCCTTATTACTCTAGAATAAGTGGATTTCAAACCAACTGTTACATTTCCTAGGAAGTGCTGCTATATATAAAAGTCACGCTTAAGTCAAATTAACAGCAGTTAATTTGTCACTATAGTTCTAAACTTGTCATACGCTGTAATATTCTCCTTATAACTAATTACAGTCACACTTACCTTATCAACAGCGTTATTTTATTGCTATAGTTCAGCTTATCATACGCTGTAATATTCTTTGTTATAACTAATCTTGACATAACAGTCACACTTATCTTATCAACAGCGTTATTTTATTGCTATAGTTCTAAGACTTGCATACACCGCCATATTCCTTTTATACTAATCTTGACATCTATTTCCGTCACAAAAATCTTGACATCTCTTTCTGTTACAAAAAATCTTGACATCTCTTTCCGTTACAAAAATCTTGACATCTCTTTCTGTTACAAAAATCTTGACATCTCTTTCCGTTACAAACTGATATCGTTCCTCGGTAATAGCGAAGCCGTTCAAGTTGGGGTATTTTATTTACCTCTCAGACCTTAATCGATAACGTTCTTACCTTAGAACTGATACAAGTCTGTATTCAAATTCCTTATTACTTAATATATTTATTAAATCGTATTTCCTTGTTGTATTTTGGAATATGGTTTTACAACACCATATTCTTACTTTGGAATCTCTGTGGTTTATGAATATTTAATTTAAACATTAACTCTTTGCTTTCTCCATTTCCCAGTTCTTATCTATAACTTCTTAAATGGTAATTAACTCTCATTATTTTCGATAAACTTATTTCTAACTTGTTTTCATTAGATTAATTAAAGACCAATTAATCTAATAATCATGTTCCCAAATAACAGTTGATTAAATCAACTTATTTCCATCAGTAAATTCATTAACTGATTTTAATTACTTCTTAACATTAGATTAATCTAATTAATCTAATGATATATCTAAATTATTTATCTTAAATAAAATTATCCAAATATTAAATCGTCGGATAGTTTTTACTTTATAAACTTGTTTAAATGTCAACAATCGCTTTTATTTGCTTTATAACAACGAACTCTAAAATACTGGTTTATAATAGAACTTCTATTATAATTTAAAACTTCACTTTAATTATAAAAATATAATTTTTATAATTAACTTCGTTTATCTGCCCGACGGCAAATCAACTTCTTAACAAAACGATGGTTTTACGGTCGACTGTTATCACTTTCTAAATTGATATTGTTTATTTTTCTAATCAAAACAGATGTTGAATTTCCGTTCAACATCAATATCCACATGGGGTCTTAAATATAATTCGGGTTCAGACAGTGCATACAAATCAATAATACATATAAATATCGAGAAATCCGGTCGAATTCCTCCAACCGGTTTCCGCATCCACAGATGTCAGTACACACAATTTACACTAACTCTATACTAGGGGGTATTCTAATCGGTGGAATCAGTGTCCAACTGATGATGTGTACATATATATAACGGTATATAATATTCAACCGAATTAATTGTAATCAACCTAATCAACCATCACACAGCATTCAAACAACATTAAAATATAACTGCAATATTTTAAAATAGATCAGAGTTAGTGATTTTACTCACCTTTGCGCGTTAACCATTAAATAACGATTTGCGTTATTATGGTTCCAATGAATCCGACCGTGTTCAATTCGCTAATCGCTTCTCCCCGTTTAAATCATCCCTTTCCAAAACGGCCACCATCATCCGTCCTTTTTCTTTATATCATCATTCGGCCAACAGTACCCTTCACGCAACTGAACTGCGATGCTACTTCAAACATAATCCCACCGACAACACCGACGATGTGCTCAACAGTAGTTATCGCCTCTTTCATCTTTATCTCCTTCTCGCAACTTCTGTTGCTACACTCCTTCATTTACTTGCGTTGAAGCTCATCAACACACAGATCGTCCATCATATGCCGCGCCTCAACCTGCTACAACCAGTAGCAGTCTCTCCCCTTCATGCTTTCGAACGTTACTCCCTTCATTCTCCTTCTCTGAGAGACTATAGCCGTCATCTCCTCCTCTCGCGGTTCCAGATCTGTTCTTGTTCACGTCCTCCAAGCCAAGACTGCTTTGTACCAGACGCACCCTCAACATTACAGTGCTTCGAACCCTCCCTCAAGTATTTTCTGCGTTTGTTTTTGTATTTGGAAAGCCATTGAAGGCTGCGGCCAAGCTTGAGAGAACAGAAGAAACAACAAGGCATGTTGTATTTAAACAATCAGATGCTTAACCCGTAAGCATACAACAGTAAGCTAGAGTAGGTCAGTGTTAAGGGTATGGCCATATAGTCTTGAGATTTGAGCTGATGTTGATATCCTAGCCTTAATTTCTTTTGCGTGTGTCCTTAGATTTTAGGTATATGGGCGAAGGCATGCTTGTGTATGCACTAGTATAGACTGTGCATTAATTTGATTTGAGTTATCACTGAGCGTACAACATAGGGTAGGATTTTAATACTCACAATAGGGTGATGGTGAAGAGTATGGGTATATATTACAAACGTATACATTAGTATTAACATAAGGGTACACGACGTGCTCATTCCCGGATGTCATGCAAGACTTGAGGTATAGGGTCATGCACGTTTTACTGATAGGTAATGGGCTAAGAGAGATTTTTAATTTATTATGACTTAACGTTTTGTTTTATATTAGATATTTATTAAGAGTACCCGTTGCGTAAATTTACATTCATGTCCAAGCCGCCACGGACAGAAATAAGAATACAGTCGTGTCCAGTGAGGTTTCACGGTCCAAAAAATATAATAATACCGGTAGACAAACTCATTCTGTGAAATCCCGAAATACCGATACAGGGTGCACAATACCCCAAATAAAAAGTTGCATATTTAATTAATTAAAAATTACAGAAAAATTCTAAAAATTAAATTATCGCTGCGCCTCAAAAGAACCCTGTCCCGATTTGCACCAGATATCAAGTTATATTCAAATAACTGTTACGGTCGATATATGATTTCACAACGACTTGTCGAATATTTGATTTGGACATATCTTGCAATATATTTGAGGAAATCTTGGTTTTTCACTTCTGTTGGAAAGATACAGTTCAACAGATTTCAGCTTTTCTCGTTTTCGAAGAAATCCGATTCAAAACGAGTCTGGTACACTCAGTTGAAGTTCAGAACGATAAATTACGAACTGCAGGGTTGTTCTGAGCTCGATTATAATTAATATATATTTATATACGTTCAACTTCGTTTTAATTAATATATGAATCTATTTATATTCAGAATTCAGTATTTAAACTGATTTAAATATTCAAATACAAACCGACAAAAATGCGAGACGTTACATATATAATATATATATATATATATTATATATATAATGGCCTGAATAGAACGCGCCGCGTCGCGGCAGTTCGTGAATTTCGACCATTGACTTCGAATGGACATTACGGGAGATCCGACCATTGGATTCTCCTAAAACCGGAACCGTTGGGTTCGTATCTAAAAGAGCTTTCCAATGAATATTAGAAATTTGAAATCTAACGGTTGGATTTGGAATTATGTCCAAATCAAATTTGGAAAAGGTCGCTGTAAGTGCAGTTCGATGGCCGTTGATGGAAATCAACTGTACGGGCCTTGATAAAATTATTAAAAATATTAATAATTTGTGTAAAATCATAATATATGAATTGGAAAGAACTGGGATGAAAAATTCCACATTTGAAAGGATAAAAATATATTTTTGTCGAAATGAACCAGTTTTGAACTAGAATTAAAATCAATTTATTTTTGAAATAAATAAATTGAATTTGAAAGTGATTTTAAAAATGATCAATATTCCCAATACGTGAATTGGACTGGAGTTGAATCGAAATTATCTTCGGAATATTTCAATGTTGGATTTCGTGACTATACAGTTATTGTTGTGGGAATTTGAAAGATATATTTTATATCATTATTTCCAATACGATATTTGTTGGTTTCAGGATTTGATATTGAATATTAGCCGGTATATTTTTTATTCAGAGCCTTGTATTTAATATCAAATGTGATTTGGATTTGTCGTGAATGGTGCCTTCATTAACATTGTTCTTAAGCCCAAAAGAGAAAAAGATTAAACAATTTAGATTTAATGAAGTGTATCAATTAAATAATATTTAATTGGAATTGAATTTGAATTGGTTTTTGGGTTTATCGTGAGTGGTGTTTTGAACAACACCTGTTCTTTAACCCAATTAACAATAGAGTGTGATTTAGGGTTTATTGTGAATCGTGTTTTAGATGACATTGGTTCTTTAACCCAGTTAAAGACAGGTTATTGATTTTTGAGAAGATTAAAACTAAGTGGATTTTTAATGAATCTTTAATTAGATTGAAATGTGAATTGATAATTTAAATTATCAAATCTGAAAGGTGATCGAGAATGGAGTACCACCAGTTTTGCTCCAAAGCGATAGTTAAATCTTTAATTAGATTTGAATGTGAAATGGTAATTAATTTTACCGATAACATCGTGGTGTTAGATATGAATTATTACCATTTTTGCTCCATGGGATGAATAGGTTGGGATTGGGAAATAAAATAAATAATTACTTCGGTGTGGTTCGCTAATCCCGCCTAGTTTGGAAAACCATAATATGGTTTGAAATGATACCCAAAGGAAGATTAAAGAATAAATTTAAAAGGATTTATCTTTGATAAAATTAATGGGAACCTTTCCATAAGAATGTGATTTTGTGAATAAAAGAATATTCTGAGTTGGAATGAGGCGTATGTTGTGTTTGTTTAACACGTGTTTATTATATACGCGGGTTATTCAGAAAGACCGGGTTTATCTCATTCTGAATAACCGATTCGATGAGATGTCGAAGATGAAGACAGTGGTTGAAGACCGGAAGTCTTCACATCGTTTGGGTGATTACTAATGATCTTGATTGGGCTGTACACCCAAGATGAGGGAATCAGTTGGTGATCATCCAGACGTACTAGGAGATGGATGGATATGCGAGGAAAGTGCCTCCGGTTTCGTTCAGACCCAGAACGAACTTGTAAATGGATTGTGTGTCTGACATTGGATTTTATTCTGTGTTGATTGATCTCTATTAAATATACATCTATTTGGCGGCAGAGAATTTATTCTCTTGCTTAACGCCCTTCTCTGAGACGTACGAGCTTAGAGGTTGTATATCGATGGACATCAGTCGCATGGAGTGAATTGCCAGTGTGGCACGTGTAAGTGGCAAATGATCAAGGCTTCTATTGAAAAGCAAATTCTTGTGGATGATGATCAAAGCACGGCCTGTGTGGCGCAGCTTTGTGTATAACGTGAATTCGCGAGCCTCACACCTCGGCATGAGTCAAAAATGGGATAGTGACTGCAGGGAGAGCACGACGTTTCTTTCTAGCTAGTGGTGGTGTCAGTGACCTACCAGCCCTGACATTTATATACTTTTCCCCCATGTGGTTGTTGGAATGCGAGGCGCCTCGGATATAGGTCTGTTAAGACCGGGAAATGTGTGCTCAGGAATAACTAATCCTCCAAAGTTAGGTGAGGACCAGCCCTAAAGATCCAAGGATCATAGTGGGGTCCTGAGACATTTGCTAGAGTGTCTCGAATCGGAGAGGAGCTTGCCCCTTGCCTCGACTCATGACGGAAATCCAATTTCCAATACGTGATATTGCGGTTTTAATTGTAGAACTAATATGGCGACATGATAGATGGTACCCATGCCGCCTATGATTGATATTTATGATTTGAATTGTTTTGACACTATACACTTATAATAGTATCAAATGATTTGTTTTAAACGTACCAAGCATGTTTGGCTATTATAAGGGAAAACCCTATCCTCCAGCTTGCGTTGCATTGTGTGATGGGACCTCGGTCTTACAATAGCTTCATTTTTCTAAAAAGCATTGCGTTGTTTATTCTAAGCACTAGTATTCTTGGGAGGAAACCTGTTCCGTGTTATACGGCGTGGTCCCTCGAATTACTATCTTTTAAAATAAAGATTAATAACTGTTTTAGTTCTCACGCCAGTCACATGACTGACCTGGAGTTTATTGTTTTAACCTAAACTCTGGGTACCCCTATTTTCCACACGGGTAGCTAGTAGTTTTGGTTTTGCAGATTTATATTCACAGGATCCTGGTTTATAGCTGGAATGATATCCGAAAAGCTCTGTATCCGTATATCTCTTTCAGTTGTGTTTTGTATTATTATCTGCTGCGATTTATTTAAATGTAATTTATTGTAATCTCTGATATTTGTTGTATAACATTTATTCATAATCTGTATATTCTTGTATTCTGATGGAATTGTTGTAATAAACAATGAAATGTTCTTCTGTTTGCATTCTGATTCGTCTTGTACTCAATTCTATCTGGTCTTTCCTTACCGGGGAAGTTCGGGTCGTCTCAGTGAGGCTCGCGAATTCACGCTACACAAAGCGATGCCACAAAGGTCGTGCTTTGATCATCAACCACACGACTTCGCTTTTCAACAGAAGCCTTGATCATTTGCCACTTAGGCATGCCACACAGGCAATTCACTCCATGCGATTGATATCCATCAATATATAACCCCTAAGCTCCTACGTCTCAGAGAAGGGAGTTAAGCAAGAGAATAAACTCTCCGCCGCCAAACAGATATATATATTTAATAGAAATCAATCACACAGACTAAAATCCAATGTCAGACACACAGTCCATTTACAAGTTCGTTCGGGGTCTGAACGAAACCGGAGGCACCTAGTACGCCGCATATCCATCGATCTCCAAGTACGTCTGGACGATCACTAACTGATTCCCTCCTCTTGGGTGTACGGCCCAATCAAGATCATCAGTAATCACCCAAACGACGTGAAGACCTCCGGTCTTTAACCATCGTCTTCATCCTCGACACCACGTCGAATCAGTTATTCAAAATGGGTCAAACCCGGTCTTTCTGAATAACTCGCGTATATAATAAACAAGTGTTACACAAATACAACATACACCTCATTCCAATTCATCAGTCACTAACCGTAAATTAGCAAGAGAATAATTCCCCAAATATTAACCCCGAACGCCGAAACCAACATCAGATCAATACCCAGGAAACCATTCTTCTTAGCTAACCGACAGTTAGTTTCTAAATTTCACATTCTTAGGGAAAGGTTCCCATTAATTTTATCAAAGATAAATTCTTTTAAAATTATTCTTTAATCTTCTTTTGATTATCGATTCAACTAATCGGGATTAACGAACCTTACCGAAGTAATCATTTGTTTTAATTTCCCAATCCCAGCCTATTCATCCCATGAAGAATAACTGGTCATACTTCATATCTAACACCACGGTGTTATCGGTAAATTCAATTACCATTTAACGTTTAAATCTAATTAAAGATTCAACTATCGCCTGGAGCAAAACTGGTGATACTCCATTCTCGATCTTTTCAATCTAATTAAAGATTCATTAAAACTCCACTTAGTTTTAATCTTTAACTGGGTTAAAGAACCGATGTCATTTAAAACACGGTTCACGATAAACCCCAAAATCACATCACATTTCAATCAGTCGCTAACCGTAAAATAGCAAGTGAGCAATTCCCTAAGTATTAACCCCGAATGCCAAAACCAACATCAGATCAATATCCAAGAAACCATTCAACTTAACTAATCTCCAGTTAGTTTCTGATTTTCTTAACTCCGTTGGGTCTAAGAACAGTATTATTAAAGATACCATTCACAACAACCCAGATCACATTCCATTAATTATCGGGTTAAAGAAAAAATGTTATTTAAAACACCGTTCACGATAAACCCAAAAATCAATTTCAATTCAATTCAAATTAAATATTATTTAATTGGTATACTTCATTAAATCTAAATAAAAAGATTTAATCTTTTTCTCAATTAGGTTGAAAGACAGTGTTAATGAAGACACCATTCACAACAAACTCAAATCACATTTGATATTAAATACAAGGCTCTGAATAGAAAATATATCGGCTTATATTCAATATCAAATTCTACGACCAACAAATATCTATTGGAAATAACGATATTAGTATATATTTCAAATTCCCATAACAATATTTGTATCATCACGAAATCCAACATCGAAATATTCCAAAGACAATGTTGATTCAAATCCACTTCCACTTCAGTTATTGGAAACTCTGGTTACTTTTAAAACAATTTCAAATCCACTTTATTTATTTTAAAAATAAATAGAATAATAATTCTAGTTCAAAACTAGTTCATTTCGATAAAAATTTATTTTTATCTTTTCAAATATGGAAATTTTCATCCCAATTCTTCACAAATCATTTCTTATGATTTTACACAAATTATTACTATTTTTAATAATTTTATCAAGGCCCGTACAGTCGATTTCCATCAACGGCCATCGAACTGCACTTACAACGACCTTTTCCAAATTTGATTTGTACATAACTCCAAATCCAACTATTAGATTTCTAATTTCTAATATTCGTTAGAAAGCCCTTTTCGATACGAACCCAACGGTTCCGGTTTTAGGAGAATCCGATGGTCGGATCTCCCGTAATATTCGTTCGAAGTCAATGGTCGAAATTCGCGAGCTGCAACGGCGCCGCGCGTTCTATTCAGGCAATTATATTATATATATATATAATATATATTTTGTCGATTTCATTTTAAAACGTATTTTATAAATCGTTTTAAATTCGTTTTCAAAACGATTTCAACTTCCTTTTCAAATTCAAATCAAGATTGAATTTTTCAATATAAATTCGTTTTAATTTCATTTCAATTCAAATCGATTTTTAAATTCAATTTCAGTTCGTTTTCAATTCAATTTGAATTTTAAATTTATTCAATTTCAATTTGAATTCATTTCTATTCAATTTCAATTCGAATTCAATTCTATTCAATTTCAATTCGAATTCATTTCTACTCAATTTCAATTCGAATTCATTTCTAAATATTCGATTTTGAAATCACTATCACTATACATTATAAAATCGACAAAATTCCGGTTCGTGTTAAAATGGTGTGTAACTACTTAACACGGCTTCACATTTCAATATTAGAAGAATATTATTTGTAAATTATTCGATAATTCTTAACTGGAATCAGACACAGTGAATTACCATATAATTTCAGTTATATGAATTTCATCAAATTCATATATACAACAATGAAGATAAACACATAACCATCATCCAAAGTACGTTCTACACTGTATAAGCATCAAATACAAATATTCAACGATTATAACAGCATGTCAATCAATCGATCGACATACAGCTAATTATTGGGATTAGTGTATGTCATATATCAACCCGATACCCGTGTGGGGTTTCAAACAATCAAACACAGATTTTATTTGTGCCGTTGGGCGATGTGTAAAATTTATCGTCCGAATCAATATCAGTAAAATGTGTGTATATAAACAAATCGTCCGATTTGTTTATATTTATTTCATTTTAAATACACGTTAAAAATTCTATTTTCAACTATAAAATATTTTTAACTATATAAATATTTTATTTCATTTCACATCGCACAATCAACTACACATCAAAATCAAACAAACAAGCATACAAGCCGTCCATGGTCTGTGGACAACGGGTGTTGGGTGCTACTAAACACCGTCTGCATCCTAGTATATATTTTTAACTAGAAATTTAAATTAAAGGTGAGGAGTTCTCACCGACTAGCTAAACCAAACACCACGACTCTTGTTATGTAGAAAATCTTCGCCGTTCTCGCCTTTTGTCACTTTCATTGTCCGTAGCCACTACATATATAAAAATCACATTTTTATATTCTCTATTATATCGAAATCCTATTTTTATAACAACGCTATATGGATAAAACTTCTATTTTTATACCGCTACTATGTAGATAAAAATTCTATTTTTACATTGCTACTATATAGAAAAAATTCTATTTTTACATTGCTACTATATAGATAAAAATTCTATTTTTATTTTGCTAGTAATATAATAAAAATTATATTTTTATCACGCTATTTTCTATACAAAAATTATACTTTTATATATCTACTTCTTCCAATAAAGATTATATTTTTATAACGCTCCTTCCTATATAAAAATTATATTTTTATATCTACTTCTAATATAAAGATCGAATTTTTATATCATCGCTATAAAAATCCCATTTTTATTTCAATATATATATATAATAAAAATTAGATTTTTACTTCGCTACATATATAAAAATCATATTTTTATTCTTCTAAAAATTATTTTATATCATTACAGTTCTAAAAATCGTATCTTTATACAATTAAAAATCTAATCTTCTCGTTATTAAAAATCTACTCTTTTCTAATCATGAAAATCATAGCTTTTATAAATTAAAAATCGTATCTTTCTCTTTCTAAAAATCAAACTTTTCAATGTTAAAAACCATAACTTTACTTATCCAAAAATCTAATCTTTGTATAAATAAAAACATAACCATTTCATCTCTAAAAATATAACCTTTCCTTATCAAAAATATAAGCTTTTCCTATTTGAAAATAAATATGAAATTAAGGTCAGAAAAGAGACTTACATTGAAAATTTCAGGGTTTCCATTGTCAGGGGAGGCTGAGGGGCGCGACCCTGGGGCAGGTCTAGGCGGCGGTTGGTGGCACGAGGTGGATGGTGCGGCGTCGGTTCTGGGGGGCTTCGACTCGCGTGCTAGGCCGAGATGGATAACGGAGAGGAGAACGAGGGGAGGAGAAGAAGAAGAAAGGGGAGGCGGCGCGCCACCTGGGGGGTCGCGATGGAAGTGGCGGCGGTGGTTCCCTTTTTCTCTTTTTTTGTTTCCTTTGAACTGAATCTGAATTGGGGGGGGAGAAAAAGGGATTCGGGAATATATTAATATATATATTATTTAATTATTTAATTATTTCAAAAAGGTACTTTTTATTTTAACCTCGAAACAAGACCCACCTCCTGTCGTCCATAGCTATTTACCACCATTCCGAACACAATGGGATATGTATCGTAAGCTAGTCCGGCCGTTTCGATCAGTTTTCGTCAAAATCAACATATAACTCTATATATTGAATTTGAACATGCATTTCAATTTACCGGGGCCACATACTAACTAGAAAAATTCCCGAAAAATATTTTCTAGCTTCGTATTGACGATACGGTTCTAACAAATCTAATTTCATCAAATTCTGAGACCGTTTGAATAATGGCCATTTTCCAGTCGATTAAAATCAACTAAAACTGGTCAAACGCGTTTTCCTTTGCCACACTCACATATTGAATCGAAAAATTATGAATTTTGAAATCTAGCAATAATTTGACATCACGGATCCAAAAAAAGTGGTTTCGTCGAAAACCGAGATCGTTTGCAAAATTTCCATTTTTAAGGGCCAGAATTCCGTTGTGACTATTCTAAATTTTCAACTAGGCATAACTTTTTATCCCCGCTATGAAATTTTGATTTTTCGGATTCGTTGGAAAGATATTCTCAAATAGATTCAAATATTTTTGGTTTCGCTAAAATCCGGTTTATTTCGCACCCGGTACATTCATTTGAACTTTGAAATCGAATTTTCGAGCTACCGTGCCATTTCCAATTCCTTTTATAATTTAAAATAAATATTTATTTTCTAACGACGATTCAAATAAATATATACGTTCGAATTCTATTCAAAATAAATTTCTCATCGTTATTATTTAAAATAGTTCATTTTATATAACCAAAATTCGCTAAAATTGCCAAAATAAAAAATTTAAATTGGCTCAGATTTCTGGGTTATTGCAATCTCCCCCACTTAAAACTTTTCGTCCCCGAAATGGAACGAAGCCGAAAGTTGTTTAACTAATCAACTCAACTTTCAATATTTTCACTACGGCTTAAGTTCTTCAACTTTTCAGTTTCTAGGAACTTTTCAAATTTTTCAAAAATTTGGATAACACCCTAAATTTTTGAAAAAATTCGCCATAACCTCCCCTGCACCGGGGACTTCGGGATATTTCATATAGTCTTCCATGGCCTTCTTCAATCCAAAAGAAAAAGAAAAGGCCAAGCGGCTAGCCAATCGGATTATAAAATCATCATCACCCAAACCAAACCGTAAATTATGGGTAAACATGTACCTATTTGTCGGGCTAACAATTTTATTCTTCTGCTCTAGCCTCCTTGCTATGACCTGTTCAATGCAAGTACATGTATATGTATGCAAATGCGACAAGTTTTCAATACAATTCACTATTTGGTTCAATTTGGCTAAAGGTTCAACATTCTAATTAATCAACCAATAATCAAACAACACAATCAGCAATCAATTAGTTGATTATCATTTCAAATTCATAACTTTGATATATAGTCAAAAAATCATATTTTTTTGATGCCAAATCACAAAAATAAGCCCTATCTAACTTTAGTTCTCACACCAGTCTAAGGGAACTATATAGATATCACACCTTCGTCACTCGAATATAAATTCTGATGATGATATATCAATCATCAGAATAACCTCCTGGGCAACTAGAGTGTAATTCTATATCTACCCAATACATTAAAACTTCGAATATACGCAGATCAGACGTATACGCAAAATCTTTATATACTGGATAGTCCAAATCAATATAAATAAATATTAAAAACGAATAACTGAATTTAATTTTCAAAACAAAATTTGTTTTCACTTTTAAAATATACTCTTCACACTCGTTCTAGGATACTACTGATCCTATCCCTAAGGAGTCATTCTCGTTGGATATTACTAATCCAACTTCTGATGAATTCTTTCGCATGGTTCTAACGTGTCTTGTTCTCGAGCTTTGTAAACCAAAGCTCTGATACCAAAATGAAACGACCCGAACTTCCCGGGTAAGGAAAGCCCGGACTGAATTGAGGACAAGGCACAAAAGAACGCAGACAGAAGAACATTTCATTGTTAATTACAACAATTCATCAGAATAAAAGAATATAAAGAGTATAAATAAATAATTACACATTCGATAAATATCAGAGACTACAATACATTACATAGCAGCGGAATATAATACATAACACAATTAGAAGTAATACACGGATACAGAGCTTCCCGAGTACCGTTCCAGCTGTAAATCAGGATCCTGTGAATAAAAATTTGCAAAACGAAAACTACTAGTTGCCCATGTAAAAATAAGGGCACCCAGAGTTTAGGTTAAAAAAATAAACTCCAGGTCAGTCATGTGACTGGTGCGAGAACTAAAACATTTATTAATCTTTATTTTCAAAGTAAGGTAAATCAAGGGACCATGCCGTATATCACGGAACGGGTTTCCTCCCAAGAACACCAGTGTATAAAACAACAACGCACTGCTAAATAAAGAAAAATGAAGCTATTATAAGACCCAGGTCCCATCACACAATGCAACGCAAGCCAGAGGATAGGGTTTTTACCTTATAATAGCTAAGAATGCTTGATATGTTTAAAACAAATCATTTGATACTATTATAAGTGCATAGTGTATAAAACAACTTCAAATCATAAGTATCAATCATAGACGGCATAAGCGCCCCATCCAACTATGTTGCCATACTAGGCTCTACAAATAAAACCGCAAAGTCACATATTTGGAAATTGGATTTCCATATATGAACCGAGGCCAGGGATCGTCCTCTACCGATTCGATACGCTCTAGCCCATATCTCAGGACCCAGACACAGGTGAGCCCTTGGAGCGACAGGGGCGGTCCACCGATGTGGATTAAAATGCCTGAACACTGCGTTTCCCCACCCTTTGGGGTGTCAATGAGCCAACAAATGACTCCATCGGCTTCACATAGTCACCAATATATTCGAGGCGCCTCGCAACAGCAACAACCACATAAGTCAAACTCCTCAGGGCGTGTAAAACCACTGACGCCACTTCTAGCTAGAAAGAAACGCATGCCCTCCCTGAGGTCCTCTCCTGTTTCTAGTTCACAACCAGGGTGTGAGGCTCGTGAATTCACGCTACACAAAGCGATGCGACAATGGTCGTGCTTTGATCATCAACCACAAGACTTTTCTTTTCAACGGAAGCCTTGATCACTTGCCACTTAGGCATACCACACAGGCAATTCACTCCATGCGATTGATATCCATCAATGTATAACCCTTGAGCTCGTACGTCTCAGAGAAGGGCGTTAAGCAAGAGAATAAATTCTCCGCCGTCAAACAGATATATATTTAATAGAAATCAATCACACAGACTAAAATCCAATGTCAGACACACAGTCCATTTACAAGTTCGTTCTGGGTTTGAACGAAACCGGAGGCACCTAGTACCCCGCATATCCATCGATCTCCAAGTACGTCTGGACGATCACTAATTGATTCCCTCCTCTTGGGTGTAATGCCCAATCAAGATCATCAGTAATCACCCAAACGATGTGAAGATCTCGGGTCTTCGACCACCGTTATCATCCTCGACACCACGTCGAATCAGTGATTCAAAATGGGTCAAACCCGGTCTTTCTGAATAACTCGCTTATATAATAAAAAAGTGTTACACAAACACAACATATGCCTCATTCCAATTCATCAGTCACTTACCGTAAATTAGCAAGAGAATAATTCCCCAAATATTAATCCCAAAGGCCGAAAGCAACATCAGATCAATACCCAGGAAACCATTCTTCTTAGTTAACCGACAGTTAGTTTCTAAATTTCACATTCTTAGGGAAAGGTTTCCATTAATTTTATCAAAGACAAATTCTTTTAAATTTATTCTTTAATCTTCTTTTGAATATAGATTCTACTAGTCGGGATTAATGAACCTTACCGAAGTAATCATTTGTTTTAATTTCCCAATCCCAGCCTATTCATCCCATGAAGTATAACTGGTCATACTTCATATCTAACACCATGGTGTTATCGGTAAATTCAATTACCATTTCACGTTTAAACCTAATTAAAGATTCAACTATCGCCTGGAGCAAAACTGGTGATACTCCATTCTTGATCTTTTCAATCTAATTAAAGATTCATTAAAACTCCACTTAGTTTTAATCTTTAACTGGGTTAAAGAACCGATGTCATTTAAAACACGGTTCATGATAAACCCCAAAATAACATCGCATTTCAATCGGTCCCTAACCATAAAATAGCAAGTGAGCAATTCCCTAAGTATTAACCCCGAAGGCCGAAACCAACATCAGATCAATAACCAAGAAACCATTCAACTTAACTAATCTCCAGTTAGTTTCTGATTTTCTTAACTCCGTTGGGTCTAAGAACAGTATTATTAAAGATACCACTCACGACAACCCAAATCACATTCCATTAATTATCGGGTTAAAGAACAAATGTTATTTAAAACACCGTTCACGATAATCCCAAAAATCAATTTCAATTCAATTCCAATTAAATATTATTTAATTGGTATACTTCATTAAATATAAATAAAAATATTTAATCTTTTTCTCAACTGGTTTTAAGGACAGTGTTAATGAAGACCATTCACGACAAACCCAAATCACATTTGATATTAAATACAAGGCTCTGAATAGAAAATATATCGGCTTATATTCAATATCAAATTCTACGACCAACAAATATCGTATTGGAAATAACGATATTAGTATATATTTCAAATTCCCATAACAATATCCGTATCATCACGAAATCCAACATCAAAATATTCCAAAGACAATTTCGATTCAAATCCATTTCCACTTCAATTATTGGAAATTCTGGTTACTTCTAAAACAATTTCAAATCCACTTTATTCATTTTAAAAATAAATAGAATTATAATTCCAGTTCGAAACTAGTTCATTTTGATAAAAATTTATTTTTATCTTTTCAAATATGGAACTTTTCATCCCAATTCTTCACAAATCATTTCTTATGATTTTACACAAATTATTACTATTTTTAATAATTTTATCAAGGTCCGTACAGTCGATTTCCATCAACGGCCATCGAACTACACTTACAGCGACCTTTTCCAAATTTGATTTGGACATAATTCCAAATCCAACCATTAGATTTCTAATTTCTAATATTCGTTAGAAAGCTCTTTTCGATACGAACCCAACGGTTCCAGTTTTAGCAGAATTCGACGGTCGGATCTCCCGTAATATTCGTTCAAAGTCAATGGTCGAAATTCGCGAACTAGCGCGGCGCGGCGCGTTCTATTCAGGCCATTATATTATATATATTATATATATAATATATATAATTTATACTTCGTCGATTTCCTTTTAAAACTTATTTTATAAATCGTTTTAAATTTGTTTTCAAAATGAATTCAACTTCCTTTTCAAATTCAAATCAAGATTGAATTTTTCAATATAAATTCGTTTTAATTTCATTTTAAATCGATTTTTAAATTCAATTTCAGTTCATTTTCAATTCAATTTGAATTTTAAATTTATTCAATTTCAATTCGAATTCATTTCTATTCAATTTCAGTTCGAATTCAATTCTATTCAATTTCAATTCGAATTCAATTCTATTCAATTTCAATTTGAATTCATTTCTGTTCAATTTCAATTCAAATTCATTTCTAAATATTCGATTTTGAAATCACTTTCAATACTCATTATAAAATCGACAAAATTCCCGTTTGAGTTAAAATGGCATGTAACTACTTAACACAGCTTCACATTTCGATATTCAAAGAATATTATTTTTAAATTATTCGATAATTCTGAACTGGAATAAGACACAGTCAATTACCATATAATTTCAGTTATATGGATTTCATCAAATTCATATATGCAACAATGGCGATAAACACCCAACCATCATCCAAAGTGCGTTCCACACTGTATAAGCATCAAATATAAATATTCAACGCTTATAAAAGCCTGTCAATCAATCGATCGACATACAGCTAATTATTGGGATTAGTGTATGTCATATATCATCCCAATACCCGTGTGGGGTTTCAAACATTCAAACACAGATTTTATTTTTGCCGTTAGGGGATGTGTAAAATTTATCGTCCCAATCAATATCAGTCAAATGTGTGTATATAAACAAATCGTCCGATTTGTTTATATTTATTTCATTTTAAATGCACGTTAAAAATTCTATTTTCAACTATAAAATATTTTTAACTATATAAATATTTTATTTCATTTCACATCCCATCACACAATCAACAACACATCATAATCAAACAAACAAGCATACAAGCCGTCCGTGGTCTGTGGACGACGGGTGTCGGGTGCTACTAAACACCGTCTGCATCCTAGTATATATTTTAACTAGAAATTTAGATTAAAGGTGAGGAGTTCTCACCGACTAGCTAAACCAAACGCCACGACTCTTCTTATGTAGAAAATCTTCGCCGTTCTCGCCTTTTGTCACTATCATTGTCCGTAGCCACTACATATATAAAAATCACATTTCTATATTCTCTATTATATAGAAATCCTATTTTTATAACTACGCTATATGGGTAAAACTTCTATTTTTATACCGCTACTATATAGATAAAAATTCTATTTTTACATCGTTACTATATAGATAAAAATTCTATTTTTACATTGCTACTGTATAGATAAAAATTCTATTTTTATCTTGCTAGTAATATAATAAAAATTATATTTTTATCACGCTATTTTCTATATAAAAATTATATTTTTATATATCTACTTCTTCCAATAAAGATTATATTTTTATAACGTTCCTTCCTATATAAAAATTATATTTTTATATCTACTTCCAATATAAAGATCGAATTTTTATATCATCGCTATAAAAATCCCATTTTTATTTCAACATATATATAATAAAAAACAGATTTTTACATCGCTACATATATAAAAATCATATTTTTATTCTTCTAAAAATTATTTCATATCATTACAGTTCTTAAAATCGTATCTTTATACAATTAAAAATCAAATCTTCCCGTTATTAAAAATCTACTCTTTTCTAATCTTGAAAATCATAACTTTTATAAATTAAAAATCGTATCTTTCTCTTTCTAAAAATCAAACTTTTCGATGTTAAAAACCATAACTTTACTTAGCCAAAAATCTAATCTTTGTATAAATAAAAACATAACCATTTCATCTCTAAAAATATAACCTTTCCTTATTAAAAATATAAGATTTTCCTATTTGAAAATAAATAAGAAATCAAGGTTAGAAAAGAGACTTAGATTGAAAATTTCAGGGTTTCCATCGTCAGGGGAGGCTGAGGGGCGCGGCGCTGGGGTAGGTCTTAGCGGCGGTTGGTGGCACGAGGTGGAGGGTACGGCGTCGGTTCTAGGGGGCTTCGACTAGCGTGCTAGGTCGAGATGGATGAGGGAGAGGAGAACGAGGGGAGGAGAACAAGAAGAAGGGGGAGGCGGCGCGCCACCTGGAGGGGCCGCGATGGAAGTGGCAGCGACGGCGGTTCCCCTTTTCTCTTTTTTTTTTTGGTTTCCTTTGAACTGAATCTGAAAAGGGGGGGAGAAAAGGGATTTGGGAATATATTAATATATATATATATATATATATTATTTAATTATTTAATTATTTCAAAAAGGTACTTTTTATTTTAACCTCGAAAGTAGACCCATCGCTTGTCGTCCATAGCTATTTACCCCCATTCCGAACACAATGGGATATGTATCGTAAGCCAGTCCGGCCGTTTCGATCAGTTTTCATCAAAATCAACATATAACTCTATATATTGAATTTGAACGCGCATTTTAATTTATCGGGGCCACATACTAACTAGAAAAATTCCCAAAAAATATTTTCTAGCTTCGTATTAACGATACGGTCCTAACAAAACTAATTTTATCAAATTCTGAGACGTTTGAAAAATGGCCATTTTCCAATCGATTAAAATCAACTAAAACTAGTCAAACGCGTTTTCCTTTGCCACACTCACATATCGAATCGAAAAATTACGAATTTTGAAACCTAGCAATAATTTGACATCACGGATCCAACAAAAGTGTTTCGTCGAAAACCGAGGTCATTTGCAAAAATTCCATTTTTGAGGGCCAGAATTCCATAGCGACTATTCTGAATTTCAACTGGGCATAACTTTTTATCTCCGCTATGAAATTTCGATTTTTCGGATTCTTTGGAAAGATATTCTCAAGTAGATTCAAATATTTTCGGTTTCGCTAAAATCCGGTTTATTTTGCACCTGGTGCATTCATTTGAACTTTGAAATCGAATTTTCGAACTACCGCGCCATTTTCAATTCCTTTTATAATTTAAAATAAATATTTATTTTCTAACGACGATTGAAATAAATATATACGTTCGAATTCTATTCAAAATAAATTTCTCGTCGTTATTATTTAAAATAGTTCATTTTAAATAATCAAAATTCGCTAAAATTGCCAAAATAAAAATTTTAAATTGGCTCAGGTTTCCGAGTTATTACAATAATATTTAGTGAAGAATCAAAATATGATTTTGATGTCCGGTTTTGGATGGACACAAAAATATTGAAATGTGAAGCCGAATTAAGTAGTTAAACGTCATTTTAACACGAACGGGTTTATTAATCGACTTTATTCATTTTATAATGATTACAAAAAGGAAATGGATTTCAAAATCAGATATTTTATCATTTTAATATTATAATGATATGGAATATTCAATTATGATTTAAAATTGAAATGGAAATTTGAATCTTTTTTAAAACGAATTTGTAAATTACATTTTGAATAGAAACCGACGATATATATATTATATATGTTAACCGACCTTTTGGTCCAATTCCCAAAAGTACGCAAGACACGCTCGACTCAACATATCGCGTGATATTAAAGCCCAAAGGCGTCGCCAGTATCATCCGGGGTTCAGTATCAGAAGATTCGAGTCTGGCCACTAGTAGGATGTCGCATCCCTCGAACGCGACCTCCATCAGTATACGTCCGCATCCGAGTCGAAGGAGAGCAGTCAAGCGTGTCCGGACGCAGCGCCGGTGGAGGTCTGGGGCCTCATAGTCCCTTTAGTTCAGACTCATGAAAACTCGGATTCCTTCACTTCGCATCTAGGAGCTTCGATGCCCTAAAACGACGAGATTTCAGCACCAAGAAGTTCGCCCCCCTTGTCCTTCCGAAATTTCGTACCTTCTGAAATTTCGTACCCCCGGAGGGGTTTGAAATTTTGTACCCCTCAAGGGGTACGAAATTTCAAACCCCCCTGGAGGGGGTCGAAATTCGTGTTTCGGGGCTACTTTTGGGGTGCGAAATTTGCTATTTATGGTCCCTGCTGCTCACCTACTCCCACTCCTCCTATAAATACCCCAACACTTGGCCTTCATTTGGATCTTTTTCCCTTGGAATTTTTGGACCTTGAGAGCTCCAAACACTCATTAATGGCTTCCAACACCTTCACCATGGCCATTGGAGATGGCATGGATAATTAAAACATGGCATGCATGTTTTCCATCAACACTTGAACATTAACAAGGATTATTATGCTACATTTGAACCTCATGGACATGAGCACTAAACTTGGATATTGTTGACCAAGTCAACGCTTCTCAACGAAGAGGAAGAAGGGCAAATTAGTCAAAGTGTAGAACAAACATATATTTTGTTATTCTATTGTAACGCTTTGTACTTAGTTATTGTCCGAACTTGTACAACTTTGTAATCGACAAAAGATATGATGAATGATGATTATAAAGTGGATGTAGGCGTTAGTGCCGAACCACTATAAAAGTTGTGTCTCCCCGCTCTTACATTATTTACCGCTTATTTGGATAGTTGTTCACACACACACATTGGGTGTTGGCATGTGACAATTTTGCCCGTCAACAAGTACTGATACCACTTTGACAATTTTTTAAGTGGCGGCGAATCCAAAACGAAGTATGATGAATTTGGTGAATGCCATTGTAATGAAGTAAGAGGACAATGATGGAATAGCTTTGAACTTCGGGTTACCAATAAAATGACTAAAACAGGAGCAATACCCAGGCCATATGAGGTCACTCCTTTGGCCAAACATGCTTGTTTGATATCTTATCTCTTACTAAGTGACTTATTTGGGCCCCTTTGAATATGAGAATGTTGTTTGAAGTGAGTGATAGTTTCGGCTATGCATTAACATCAGCTGGGATATGCAATCTGCTTAGATCTCACCATTGGATATACCTCCATTGCCATGCAATATTAAGTTGTGTTTCTTTCTTTGGAATGCCCTTTAATGCCAACATGGTCAATTTATAGTACCATATAGATTGCAGTACTTATAGCTGATGCAAGAATAAAAATGTAATCATGCTTGCACTATGTTTAATATATTACTAAATATACATTATTATAATAGCATATTATATTATATGTATTATTTTCACAGTTCCTTAACGGATTGAATCCATAACATCCTTTAACATATTATGCATTTCTATGAACATTTCAACTACTTTAATTTACGTAAATAGGAACATTAGTTCATGCTTAAGTAGTTTGCTTATCCTTTATGGTTGGATCAACCTGAACATCACATCCATTCATGACCCATCGTTTGGAGCTTGGGGTCTTACTGGATCTTTAGCAGTCTGCCAGTTATCTAGTTATCCCAGTTTTTCTCATCCCTGTTACGTATAATATTGTTAAACATGTATGGGACTTGTGTTGTATGAGCATGTGACTATGTTTATGTACATATATAAGATCATGTATTTTTGGTTGTAACTTTTGCATTATTATGGTTTTGTTTAGCTTCCACTGCGCTACTTCTGTGAATGTGACTCGATGTTTTGATTTTGCAATTACCTCAAATAAAATTAACAATTCATTGTTTTGAACAAGTTCTCATACAATCTATTTCTTAGTTTTCAGTTCCATGCTTGTGAATTTTAGATGAATGTTAAGATATTGGAAAGGCGTTCCATGTATCTATGTTTCTATAGTGGTAATCATAACGTCAAAACATTATAAACAAATTGGGCTTATAACATCAAACAAACATAACTTAATTTTGACAACCGAATCTAATGGCACATAATCAGCATGCATATTATGCATACATAATCAAAACAAACACAATTATTGATGTAACTAAAAATAGATGCATAATACTACGATGAATTGCAATTGTGTAGCTAACGCTATAGTAAAAATTTCACTAATCAGCAATATATAATTGTCGGAAGTTTTATAGCTATGATACCACTGTTAGAAATTTTTAAAAGAAGAAGGAATTTGAGAGATTATGTTGTATGAAAAGGAAATAAACTTGTAATGACCCGCATCGTTAACGGTATAATAATTAATCTATTTAATTATTTAAAAGGTGATTAAAAGGATTTAATGGTCATGGAATTAAATATCTAGGAATATTTAATTAAAATAATAAATTAAATAATATATTTAATTCTGAAATAATCAGAATTGGATGAAATTGCGATATGGTGTGAACTGGATCTTCTGTGATATTTAATTCAGTTTAGAATTGAAGTAGAATGACGAATATATTATTTAAACGACAGTTTGAACGTATAATTATATTATAATTATAATCGAGCTTGAAATGGCGCTGCAGTTTGTAAATTGGCGATTCGAACTTCAACTAAATGTACATGATTCGTTTTAAGCCGGAATTCTGTGAAACAAGAAACATGTGGAGCTGGTGAAGCATATCTTTCTAGTGGAAGAGAGGAATTGGGATTTCATCGTGTAGATACTGGTTTATGTCAAAATCAAATTCTAGAAAAGTCGCTGTGGAATTCCTTTATAATTGATTTATATTTTAAAAAGGAATTTCATTATAAATCGAATATCGATTTAATCGGGATTTGAAATATCAAGCTAGAAATTCATATAGGAATATTCTAGAGCTATATGATATTCTGTTGTGAATATATACGATAATATTTATTTATAAATAATTAATTTAATTGTTTTTAAATATATTTATATATTAAAAGGGCTATTTAGGGCTTTAACAATAGTCGGTTTTGCAAACGACACCAGAATTCGATAAAACCAATTTTTTTGGATTCGTAAAGTCAAATTATTGTTAGATTTCAATTTCCGTGATTTTTAGAGTTAGTGTGTGGTCGTACCGATTTTGTAACACCCCGTAATTTTATAACATTAAAATTCACAAATTAAAGTATACTTAATTTTTAGAAAAGAATTAAGTTAAATGGGTTGCGCAGAGAAATATATATATATATTGATATATATATAAATTAAAAATTAAATAAATAAATATGCGAAAAAGTTCAAAACAGCGAAGGGGAGGGGGAATGTAACGACCCGCATTCTGCGCATCATAGGATCGTAGAATATTTATTTCTTTCACATACGAAGTCGTATGGTCATGTAACTTTGGGAGACGACTATTGAGGTCATTTCCCATGTTCATGATTTTTCCCGATTTTTAAATGACCATTTTACCCCTAGTTGGCACTGTTTTGGCCATAACTTTTGACTGGAAAGGAATTTTGACCTGAAACCACTTCCATTGGCTTCGAATGATGGTTTCTCTTTCCGTAGAGTGGTCACATTAGCCAAACGGACTCACCGTTTGGGAGATATGGCTGAAACAAGTTTCAGAGGGTGAAAGACAGCTTAATTGGGCTTAACCGGGTGATTAGCAGCTAGGCCCAAGGGGAATTTCGGGTTTAGAGGTATAGGAGGTCTGATTAGGGTTAGGTTATCACTTTCATTTCAGTTTTGAGCCGCCACAAACCTCCTTGACACCTTAGTAATGGCTTCCTACATCTAAAACACCCCAAATCACTCTCTAATTGAAGATTAGGCTTAGCAACACCAAATTAAGGGGAAAAGGCACCAAAGCAAGGTTGGAACTGCTGTTAGACATCAGTATTCGCCCCAAATCAGAGGAGTTTCAGTTCTGAGAATTTCATTTGTGGCCAAGGTGAGTGATAGCATCATTTTGACACTAATTACGGTTAATTAAGGGTAATTAGTAAGGATTAGCGAATTTATACGTAAATAAATTCTGGAAAAATTCTTAAAATTCTAAAATAATGTTTTAAGGCTCTGTTAGAAATTTGGCTTAATTTCGATGTGTTTTGCTAATTGTATGCTTAAGTATGATTAAGAGTGCTTAAGGGAAAATATGAAGTTTTAGCTACTTTTGATCCATTTTGATTCATTTGAATTGTTGGTTGTTGTTTGTGGTTGCTATTACATGTTACTATGACTCTATGGTATGTTTCATGATTGATTAGAATAGTTAAATTGCTCGAAAACGTCGTCGAATGGCGTAGAAAGCTTGCTGGAAAATTGCAGAAGTGTGCAGGTTCCGAACCGGTTCGGATCGGAGAAAGGGGGTCGGATCGGATTTGTGAACTGACCAAGGGGATTCGAACTGGATTGGAACTTGTCGCTGGGGAAGGCTTGGCAAAAAGGAAGGCTGTTCACTTAGAGTTGGGGTGGACAAGGGGATCGGATCGGAGTAAGCTAGGGAGCGGAGCGGATCGGATCGGAAGAGTGATTGGAGGCCAGATCGGATCGATTGAGATGCAGGGCTCGGATCGGAAGCAAACACTCGGGAGAACTAGCAAGAGGGAAAGCCACGCGGATCAGATGGCCAGGAGGGATCGGATCGGAATACGTGAAGAAATAAGCTAGGGATCGGAGCGTTGGAAGGAAGGATACCCGACCCGACCTGGAGGAGGACCCCGACCCGACCCGGAGCGAAGTACCCGACCCGAATCGAATGAAAGAAGACCCGAACCCAGAGGAAGGTGGCACTCCGAACCGAACCGAGCATGGGTGACCGAACCGAACCGAATTCTAGAGCTGCTACTGCACGACAACTTTTCTGAAGACCCACTCCAATTCGATCAAAACCCGAGATGCAAAGGAAGTCCAGATGAGAAGTTAGAGCTCAAGATTTAGATGGGAATCAATGAGTTCGCTTCATGGTTGGGCTTTGCTGCGGGACGCGTGCTAAGGAGTTATCGACACCTATAGCTTTGGACCACTATGGTAGGAGGTACGAAGGCGGATTCAGGGCCATTATGGCATCGGTAGAACCAAGGGCTATGACCAATGAAGTGGGTCATTGAAATGTTTGGTCATGACTCCAAGTGTTTGGCTTGGTCACAGCAGGGTTTCTACAAGTCGGGATTCGTCGTTGCCTCAGTTTGTCTAGTGTTCCAAAGTGGTAGATGTCGTATGCTTTAGGCACTGAGTGAGAGGTGTGAGGATGGTTGCTATGGATGATTTGTTGCTATCATTTTGACATGCACACCCCACCCCCGTATACTTACACTATTTATTATGGTACCTTGGAGTATTGTACGGTATGTGGTACTAACTCTTTGGTTGCAGGTCCAGGTTCAGGTATGGCTTAGTATACCTGTCATTATTCTGTTTAGATGCTTATCGCTCATACCAGGCTTTATGTCTGACCCAGAGTTTTATGTCTCTTCTTATTACTCTGGGTGCTCACACGAGCAGACTAGAGACAGGTTAGCTGGTGATGCACGGGTAGATGATCCGGAGACGAGCAGGAGGCTTCCACGTACTATATACATAATATTCTCCCTGTGTTGTTGAAGATCACTGCTTGGGCATTGTTGGTGTATCTTCTATTTTAGCTTTCTTTTGTTTAGAGACAGTAAATTTGGAAAGTTGTAATAAGCTGTATTTGGATTTCCGCTGCTTTGATGTTGACATTGATTATTAGTTATCAGCTTATGCACTGTCTCGCCTGTTTTATGTCAAGTATGTTATTATTATATTTTATCCCATGCGCTGTGAGACATTCTACAGGTTCTTTGATTAGTTCATTCTCTTCTTTCCTTTCTCCTGACGACCGTCTTGTGCTAGTCGGGCATGTGTACAGCGCACTCTTGGAGGAAATGCAGGCTGGTGCGAGGCGGGCCGCCACACTTGGTATCAGAGCTCTAGGTTGCGTAGTTAACCGAGGGAAGTTATCAGGGAGAGATAATATACGTATACGAGAGAGCGTATTTGTGATTACTTTGGTTTTTTAAAAGCTATATATATATACTATTAGTAGTATAAGGATGGAGTCGTACTGCACTAGCACCACTATGGAGTCGTTAATCGTTTCCTTTTTCAGATTGACGATGAGCCGAGATACTAGAGGTGCTGGTAGGGGAGCCAATAATGGGAATGCTGCTGACATGAGGACGATGTTTACTGACCTCATGAGAGAGATGCTTAGAGATGTGCAGAGGGCAGCTCCCAATGGTGGAAATGGTGGTGGTCCAATAGTGCAGGCGCCAAGAGTCGACTTCGCCAAGCTGAATAAGGATTATACTAGTCTTGGTGGGAAGTCATTCCATGGAACGGAGTCGGCTACGGACGTTCAGGATTGGTTGGATAGTTGCGAACGTATCTTCGAGGATTTGGGTATCGAGGATGCGATGAAGAGAAAGCTAGCGTCCCGTCAGCTGCAAGGGCGGGCAATGAATTGGTGGAATGCTATAAAGGCAGCTACTCCCGAAGATCAGATTACTTGGGAGCAGTTTAAGGCTCGCTTTAGTGAGAAGTTCATTCCAGCTGCCCAGAAGTCAATGTTGTTTAAGAAATTCTTGGAGCTCAAGCAGAATGGCAGAGCTGTCTCGGAGTATATTGCTGAATTTGACACTTTGTCAAAATATGGGTTATCTCTTATTGATACTGCCGAGAAAAAGAATGAGAAATTCATAACTGGTTTGGATCAATACTTGGGGGAAAAACTTATTAACCACATCGATGAGACGTTTGAATCGATTGTGGGGAAAGCGTTAAGATCAGAAAGTCTCTACCCTAAGTCGAAGACTGAAGTTGCATCTGCAGATGAGCCAAAGCCACAAGCTAGTGGTGGAGGCAAAGGTGGTTCTCAGAATAAGAGAAAGCAGAATCAGGCTAAGGATGGCCAGAAGAAAAAGAATAAGCAAGATGTGGAGTGCTTCAGCTGTGGTAAGAAGGGCCATTATGCTAGTAATTGTCGGGCCAAGCCAGCGGATAGGAAGTGCTTCAACTGTGGCCAAATGGGACATCACAAGGACAAGTGTCCACAGCCCCCTAAGGAAAAGCAAATGGTGAAAGCATATGCTCTTAATGCTATTCCTTCTTCGTCGAATGCCCCAACTGCGGCGGAGAAGGGAAAGAATGTCGTCATTCAAGGTATGCTTTCTGTTTATGATGTTCCTGTTAGAGTTTTGTTTGATACCGGAGCTTCCAGTTCTTTCATATCTAGTGACCTGGTAGATAGGTTGGGATTGGAGCCCGAGATTGTCGATAGACCTTTAGTAGTGACGAACCCGATTGGTGGTTCGACTAGCCTTAGCATGATTTGTCGTAATGTGGTTCTATCGAGTCATGGATGCATGTTTGTTTGTGATTGCTTTGTTTTGGGCTTTACTGGGTTTGGCATTATTTTGGGAGTAGATTGGCTCCAAAGATACGGGGTGGTGGTAGACTGTGAGGGCTTGTTGGTGACAGCTAGAGCGGATGATGGGCGGAGGATAGTGTTTGGTGGTCTACCCAGTAAGGGGGTATTGGCTAGTTTTCTAAACTCCCTCGACATTCCGCATAGTGAGTTGTCAGGTTTGCCCGTGGTTGGCCAGTATCCGGATGTTTTCGAAGAGGTGACCGGACTTCCACCACACCGAGAGACTGAGTTTCGTATTGATTTGGTAAAAGATGCCAGGCCTATAGTGATGCCACTTCGTCGTATGGCACCAAGGGAGCAGCGAGAGCTCGAGGTGCAAGTCAGCGATCTTTTGAAGAAGGGATTTATCAGAAGGAGTGTTTCTGAATGGGGAGCACCAGTCGTGTTTGCTACCAAGGCGGATGGTTCCCTTCGTTTGTGTGTAGACTACCGCGAGTTGAATAAAGTGACGAGGAAGAACAAGTATCCTCTACCGCGGATAGATGATTTGTTTGATCAGTTGAGTGGCGCGAGAATATTTTCTCAGTTGGATCTCGCAACAGGTTTTCATCAGCTTAGAGTGGAAGCTGAGAGTATAGCTAAAACGGCATTTCGAACGCCGTCTGGGTTTTATGAATGGTTGGTTATGCCATTTGGGCTGACTAATGCCCCGGCATATTTTGTGGACCTTATGAATAGGGTATTCAGAGATCAGCTGAATAAGTCTGTCCTTGTGTTCGTTGATGATATTTTGGTCTATACGAGGACAGAGGAAGAACACAAGGAACATTTAAGGGTAGCGATGGAGGTGTTGAGGAAACACCAATTGAAAGCAAAGTTTTCTAAGTGTCACTTCTGGAAGAGGGAAGTGAGGTTCTTGGGCCATGTTGTATCAGGGAGTGGTATTGCCGTGGACCCAGCAAAGGTGGCTATGGTACAAGATTGGCCTACGCCCAAGAATGCAACAGATGTAAGAAGTTTCTTGGGATTAGCGGGATATTATCGTAAGTTTATCCAAGGTTTCTCCAAGATAGCAGCACCATTGACCCAGTTGACCAAGAAGAATCAAGCTTTTGTCTGGGATGAAAGGTGCGAGGATGCATTTAAAAACCTGAAGGACAAGTTGACAAGCGCACCAGTGTTAGTCATTCCTAAGGGGGATGAAGAGATGACGGTATACACGGACGCCTGTGGTACCGGACTGGGTGCTGTATTGATGCAAGGCGGTAGGGTTGTAGCTTATGCAAGTCGGCAATTGAAACCGCACGAGAGAAGATACCCTACCCATGATTTAGAATTGGCAGCGATCGTGTTCGCGTTAAAGATGTGGAGACACTATCTCTTGGGAGAAAGATTTGAGCTGTTTACAGATCATAAGTCGTTAAAATATCTCTTCTCCCAGAAGGATTTAAATCTCCGTCAGCAGAGATGGTTAGAGTTCTTAGCTTCCTATGATTTTGACATCGCATACACACCAGGAAAGGGTAATGCGGTGGCTGATGCATTGAGTAGAAGACATGCCAGCTTAGGGGCTATGTTCCTTGAATGGAAGCAACTGGAGTTTATCGCGGAGTTTGATTTCAGACCAAAGTGCGAATTGGATCCAGAAATGTTAGCGAGTTTGACGGTCAGACCCACTTTGATTGAGCGGATCGGCTCTAGTCAGAGGGACGATCCTAACCTATTGGAAATCATCTCCAAGTTAGAGATGGGTATCGATGAGGAGGTGAACAAGTATGGGCTTGATCGAGATAGATGGCTTAGAAAGGATGGAAAGCTTGTTGTACCCAATGTCACTGGATTGAGAGATGAAGTGCTTAAAGAATGTCATCACTCAAAGCTGACTATACACCCCGGTAGTAATAAGATGTATCGAGATATGAAGCAGACCTACTACTGGGAAGGGATGAAAAGAGACGTTGGGAAGTTTATATCCAAGTGCATGAATTGCCAGCTAGTTAAAGCCGAGCAAAAGAAGCCTAGTGGGTTGTTACAGCCCTTAGAAATTCCCGAATGGAAATGGGAGCAAGTCTCGATGGATTTCATCGATGGGTTACCAAGGACTAGATCGGGATATGATAGCATTTGGGTAATTGTGGATCGACTGACTAAAAGTGCAAGGTTTATACCAGTCAAATCGACCAGAACGGCAACTAAGTTAGCAGAATTGTATATGAAGTGGATAGTGAGATTTCATGGAGTACCTAAAAGCATTGTGAGCGACCGAGACCCGTTGTTCACTGGGTTTTGGAAGAGCTTGCAAGAGGCGTTAGGGTCAGAGTTACATCTCAGTACCGCATATCATCCTCAGACCGACGGTCAGACGGAGAGGGTGAACCGTATTTTGGAAGATCTCTTGAGAGCATGTATATTGGATTTTGGAGGATCATGGGACGACCATTTGCATCTAGTAGAGTTTGCATATAATAATAGCTACCAATCCAGTATCGGTATGGCTCCGTTTGAAGCTTTGTATGGAAGACCGTGCAACTCACCATCGTGTTGGATAGAAACTGGCGAGAAGTTTATGCTTGGACCAGATGTGGTGAGGGAAACTTCAGATAAGATCAAGATCATTCAGCAACGAATGAAGGCAGCCCAAGATAGACAGAAGAGTTATGCTGATAAGAGGCGAAGAGACCTAAAATTCTCCGTTGGCGACTTGGTGTTTGTCAAGATTTCTCCGTTGAAGAGCGTAATACGATTTGGCAGGAAAGGCAAGTTGGCACCAAGGTTTGTTGGCCCATTCCCTGTTCTTGAACTAGTCGGGAATTTGGCATATAGGATTGACTTACCAGAGAAGATGACGGGAGTTCATAACGTATTTCATGTTTCCCAACTAAGGAAGTTCGTTCACGACTCAGATATGACTATTCCACCTGATCAGTTAGAGGACTTCGAAGTAGAACCCGAGGCGGTTGGGAACCGCAAGCCGGCCCGTATTGTCGAGTACGACATGAAACAACTTCGAAGGAAGGCGGTGAAGCTAGTCAAGGTACAGTGGAGCGAGGACGAGAGTGATTGTACTTGGGAAACAGAGGAGGACATAATGAAGAAGTATCCAGAACTCTTTGTCTGGTAAGATTTTATTAGCGATTTAGTTTTCCGCATGCTAGGATAGACTTGTTTGCTTGCTTTGCATGTTTGATTGTTGTATGTGGGTGTTAGGCATGCGGGATCCTGTGTATGTTTTGGGGTTAAGGAATTTCGGGGACGAAATTTCTTAAGGGGGGGAGAGTGTAACGACCCGCATTCTGCGCATCATAGGATCGTAGAATATTTATTTCTTTCACATACGAAGTCGTATGGTCATGTAACTTTGGGAGACGACTATTGAGGTCATTTCCCATGTTCATGATTTTTCCCGATTTTTAAATGACCATTTTACCCCTAGTTGGCACTGTTTTGGCCATAACTTTTGACTGGAAAGGAATTTTGACCTGAAACCACTTCCATTGGCTTCGAATGATGGTTTCTCTTTCCGTAGAGTGGTCACATTAGCCAAACGGACTCACCGTTTGGGAGATATGGCTGAAACAAGTTTCAGAGGGTGAAAGACAGCTTAATTGGGCTTAACCGGGTGATTAGCAGCTAGGCCCAAGGGGAATTTCGGGTTTAGAGGTATAGGAGGTCTGATTAGGGTTAGGTTATCACTTTCATTTCAGTTTTGAGCCGCCACAAACCTCCTTGACACCTTAGTAATGGCTTCCTACATCTAAAACACCCCAAATCACTCTCTAATTGAAGATTAGGCTTAGCAACACCAAATTAAGGGGAAAAGGCACCAAAGCAAGGTTGGAACTGCTGTTAGACATCAGTATTCGCCCCAAATCAGAGGAGTTTCAGTTCTGAGAATTTCATTTGTGGCCAAGGTGAGTGATAGCATCATTTTGACACTAATTACGGTTAATTAAGGGTAATTAGTAAGGATTAGCGAATTTATACGTAAATAAATTCTGGAAAAATTCTTAAAATTCTAAAATAATGTTTTAAGGCTCTGTTAGAAATTTGGCTTAATTTCGATGTGTTTTGCTAATTGTATGCTTAAGTATGATTAAGAGTGCTTAAGGGAAAATATGAAGTTTTAGCTACTTTTGATCCATTTTGATTCATTTGAATTGTTGGTTGTTGTTTGTGGTTGCTATTACATGTTACTATGACTCTATGGTATGTTTCATGATTGATTAGAATAGTTAAATTGCTCGAAAACGTCGTCGAATGGCGTAGAAAGCTTGCTGGAAAATTGCAGAAGTGTGCAGGTTCCGAACCGGTTCGGATCGGAGAAAGGGGGTCGGATCGGATTTGTGAACTGACCAAGGGGATTCGAACTGGATTGGAACTTGTCGCTGGGGAAGGCTTGGCAAAAAGGAAGGCTGTTCACTTAGAGTTGGGGTGGACAAGGGGATCGGATCGGAGTAAGCTAGGGAGCGGAGCGGATCGGATCGGAAGAGTGATTGGAGGCCAGATCGGATCGATTGAGATGCAGGGCTCGGATCGGAAGCAAACACTCGGGAGAACTAGCAAGAGGGAAAGCCACGCGGATCAGATGGCCAGGAGGGATCGGATCGGAATACGTGAAGAAATAAGCTAGGGATCGGAGCGTTGGAAGGAAGGATACCCGACCCGACCTGGAGGAGGACCCCGACCCGACCCGGAGCGAAGTACCCGACCCGAATCGAATGAAAGAAGACCCGAACCCAGAGGAAGGTGGCACTCCGAACCGAACCGAGCATGGGTGACCGAACCGAACCGAATTCTAGAGCTGCTACTGCACGACAACTTTTCTGAAGACCCACTCCAATTCGATCAAAACCCGAGATGCAAAGGAAGTCCAGATGAGAAGTTAGAGCTCAAGATTTAGATGGGAATCAATGAGTTCGCTTCATGGTTGGGCTTTGCTGCGGGACGCGTGCTAAGGAGTTATCGACACCTATAGCTTTGGACCACTATGGTAGGAGGTACGAAGGCGGATTCAGGGCCATTATGGCATCGGTAGAACCAAGGGCTATGACCAATGAAGTGGGTCATTGAAATGTTTGGTCATGACTCCAAGTGTTTGGCTTGGTCACAGCAGGGTTTCTACAAGTCGGGATTCGTCGTTGCCTCAAATTGTCTAGTGTTCCAAAGTGGTAGATGTCGTATGCTTTAGGCACTGAGTGAGAGGTGTGAGGATGGTTGCTATGGATGATTTGTTGCTATCATTTTGACATGCACACCCCACCCCCGTATACTTACACTATTTATTATGGTACCTTGGAGTATTGTACGGTATGTGGTACTAACTCTTTGGTTGCAGGTCCAGGTTCAGGTATGGCTTAGTATACCTGTCATTATTCTGTTTAGATGCTTATCGCTCATACCAGGCTTTATGTCTGACCCAGAGTTTTATGTCTCTTCTTATTACTCTGGGTGCTCACACGAGCAGACTAGAGACAGGTTAGCTGGTGATGCACGGGTAGATGATCCGGAGACGAGCAGGAGGCTTCCACGTACTATATACATAATATTCTCCCTGTGTTGTTGAAGATCACTGCTTGGGCATTGTTGGTGTATCTTCTATTTTAGCTTTCTTTTGTTTAGAGACAGTAAATTTGGAAAGTTGTAATAAGCTGTATTTGGATTTCCGCTGCTTTGATGTTGACATTGATTATTAGTTATCAGCTTATGCACTGTCTCGCCTGTTTTATGTCAAGTATGTTATTATTATATTTTATCCCATGCGCTGTGAGACATTCTACAGGTTCTTTGATTAGTTCATTCTCTTCTTTCCTTTCTCCTGACGACCGTCTTGTGCTAGTCGGGCATGTGTACAGCGCACTCTTGGAGGAAATGCAGGCTGGTGCGAGGCGGGCCGCCACAGGGAATAACCGAACCGACCCATTTTTGAGGTCGACCCGAGCTCCGTTGGGTCGACTAGGGGTTAATCCAAGGTGTTTGGCTGTCAACCCGTGGGCCGATTCGCTCAAATGCAGATTTTGCATTTGATTGGTTCTCGTGGTTCAGGGTCAATCTAATGGTCCTAAATAACTTCCTGCACTTATAAATACATCCTAATGCTAACCCTAAACCTAATTAAAATAGAATAGTTACCGTCGCCATGGAAATCAATGGAGCCGCCGCCAACTAAGAAAGAAGAAAAACAAGTTCAATTCTAATTCTCTCAACCCTAAAGCAAAGCAAAACTCTCTCTTTTCTTCTCTAAATTGTGAGTATGATGATCTTAACAAGATTATTATCATTTTAATTAGGTTGAGTTATGAATGGATTATGAGTAGATGATGTGAATTATCATATATGTTGTTGTAAACCCCTTTTGCTATCATGTATATTGTAAATCCAATGTTATGTGATGATGATATCTTATATGCTGTAAATCATGTTATGATGATGTTATGTATGTTGAAAGTTTCTATGCTAAGTTGTGATGAATCATACATGTTAAAAAGGCCATGATATTACCATATATGCTAGTTAGTTCATATTAATTAAATCATCATGTTTGGGTTATGTTGATCTATATGACAAGTCACATATGCAAGTTAGATTGATTAGAAAAGTAATGAACATATACCAAGACACCTACTATGACATCTAGAATTATGCTATGACATATGTGATATCCTATGCTAGTTCACACCATCATTATGCTGCCTAAAAACCCCATATGCAAGTTTATGTATAGATTTGGGCTATGATCATATCATATAAATTGAGACATTTAACAAGTTGACAACTTTTGATCCTTAACATGTGTAGTTTATGCAAGTTTCACCCCTATTATGATTAGATTTATTTAATTGTCTATATTTTGTGATAATTTATCTTTGTGCTAGGTGTTAGACTATACAAGTCTAGCCTATATTTTGCGTTGAATAAGCGAACGTATAAACGTGGGGTAGGGGTAATTTTAAGGATTTAATATTAAAAGTTGGGGTGCAATTGATATGATTTTGCATGCCATAAGTGGATGACCATAATTGAGTCAATTATGGACATCATTAAAAGTTGACTTAATTAATAATTTGAATTGGGAAGTATTAAAACTGGGGTAAAAGATTTTAAGTGTTAATCAATGCTTAGGACACGAGGTTGGACTCGTTTATGACGTAAACCTGCCCGGACCCGCCCGACAAATCCAGTGGTCACAAATGTCAGCCCAATGTGAGAGGTCCTAGGCCTAAACTAAAGCATAACGGTTGTAAAGACACGAGGTTAGACTCTTTTATGGTGTAAGACTGGCCGGACCCGCCCAGCAAATCCAGCTGCCATAAATGCCAGTCTAATGTGAGAGGTCTTTATGAGGTTATGGCCTGAATGAATTAAGAAATACTTAACCAGATAAACATGTAAGGTGGGACATGGGGGTTAAGTAGGTGCCTTGGGTGGCATGAGGAATCTAGGGGGTGCCCTTAGTGGCATGTGAAATACGATTAGTAAGACTTAACCAAACACACATGTAAATGAACATGACTAAGAGGGTTAAGTGGGATATACTAGTGACAAGCTTAGGTGGGTAGCTTGTGGGGGCCCATTTCGACCAGTATCCCAAACGTATCTTTGTGGGCACGACCCAAGTCGAGGACGGGACACGCATGCTGGGTTCGACTGTAAGAGGCCAAAACGGGGAGCGGTGGCAACGCAAGTCCAACGGTTTCGTATGTGTGTGTGGACCCAGGTTGGTAGGTAAGACGTTGTTGCATCATGTAGGTATAAGCCATGCATTCTCAAGTTGTATCGGGTTGCCACTTTAGGGGAGTAATACACACCACTGTGAGGCCAGCACGGGTATCTACGAGTAGGGAGCCGATCGAAAGTGGGTAGTGGGGTACACCTGGTGGAGATAGGGGCAGACGGCACCTATGTAGTCAGCTAGGGGTACGTAAGGCTATTTATAAAGTTTCTGTGTGAAGCAAGTGGGATCAAACAATAGGGTGACTGGTGTGGTGCAGTGTAGTAATGTGCGGTGCAGTGTAGTAATCATTCGTTAGTAATTAGGTGTGCCTTTACCGTTATCTTTAACGTTATCTTAAACGCTATCTTTATCTTCCTAAGAGTTCATAGACATTTACTTGTCTTCCAGCTTATGCCTTAATCTAGTTATTTTTATAATAGTATTGTTAGAATTATCATACTCGCCAGACTTTACGTCCGACCCCCTCTATTTCTATCCTTTTTCCCTCTCCAGGTCCTCAGGTTGGGCCCAGCTCTAGTGGAGTTTGAATGAATTGCTTCATCTCTCTTTGGAAAGCTTGGACCGTTGAAGTAAAGTCCAACTTGTTATCATTTTAATGGCTATTTATGTAATGGGATTATGTATTTTGTTTTTATGAAGATGGATATTGTACTTGGTTATGATCTATGGTTTTATGATGTAACAAACATGTTTAATTTCCGCTGCAATAAAATGAAGTTTTAGATTTCCAAGTACTATTTGTTGTAATTTTTCTGTTCTATATTCACTTATAACCTCCATGGAAGTTAATGCATTCCCTTTGTGAGTGACATTAATGGACGTGGGGTGTTACACGTGGTATCAAAGCTTAAGGTTACCAGAACAGATAAAAATACTTTAGAAAAATAGTTATTTTTGGAAGAAGTGTTTTTAAAAACTTGTTTTAATGAGAAATTTAAAGAGAAAAGTTTTTAATAAAAACATAATCCCCAATAGCCACATATCTTTACCTTTCGAATTCTCCATTCTGAATCTTTCCTTTTTCGTTTCAGCATGGCTGAAGATCTTAATCTACCCAACGGTGTAACGATACCAGGATGGTATAGGAGGTTATTAGAGGCTAGGGCCGCTGCAGGTCCAGCCAATGTTCCTCCACCACCAGTTGCACCCGTTCCTCCTCCTCCTCCTCGCGTAGATACTTTTGCAAAGACGTGCAAGGAATTCAAGGCTATGGGTGGAAAACCATTTCAAGGGTCAGAAACGTTTGTGGAAGCTAGAGATTGGCTTAAGGAGGTGGAAGAATTGCTAGAAATCTTTGAATTAGAAGAAGGGAGGTGAGTTCGATTAGCAGCTTGGTTGATTAAGGGAGAGACCTCGTTTTGGTGGGAGGCCACTAATGGGGAGCGTCCTATTGACTCTTGGGCGGATTTCAGACGTAGGTTCGAGGCGAAGTTTCTCTCAAGGGCGGAAGAAAATCTATATATGGAAAGGTTCTTGACATTGAAGCAAGGAAGCTCATCAGTGAAAGAATATGTAAATTTAATCAGTTAGCAAGGTTTGGCTTGGACTTAGTAAACACGCCGGAGAAGAAGGCTCTAAGGTTCGTGAATGGCTTGAATGAACCATTGCAAGGGTTGGCTATGACCCACATCCCGATGGGGGCTACCTTTGAGAAGTTAGTAGAAATGGCGCTCATGCATGAGGAGAAAAGCGCTAAAGCTGATAAGGCACCCGAGAAGAAGGGGGATCAGAAGAAACCACAACAGCAAAACAAGAAGGGTGGTAAAGATAATAACGGCAAGGGAAAGAAGAAATATTTTAACTGTGGGACACCAGGCCATCTCAGCAAGGATTGCCGAAAGAAAAAGAAGACAGGCTGTTTTCATTGTGGCGATGCAGGACATTTAGTGAAGGACTGCCCAAAGAAGGGGCAGAGGGCAGGTGAAACACCCCACCTCCGTTAGGGTCATTCTCAAAGGGAATGCCCTAATTTTGGTGGAGGCTTATAAGTATAAGTCATAGATATACAAGACAGATATAAGAACACATATTTTTGAACAGCAGAAAACAACAACAACTTTTATTTCATTAAAATACATGTTACACCAACCATGCCATAACATAACATCTTCATAACTGTCTTGATTACATTATTTAAAGAAGCATAAAGAAAACATAAATAAATTGCAAAAGTCCTATAATTACTGTCCAAAGCCATAGTCCAAAACGGAAAAGATCCAAGCAATACATTCTTTCTCTTCAAGCTGGATGTGAAAACTGGTCAAGCTGCGGTATTCCCTCCCTGTGGACCTGGGGGGGGGGGGGACGAAAGAAAAGAAGGCGAAAGAAAAGTAGAGTCAGACATAAAGACTGAGTAAGTCTAGGACTATTCTGTAACGACCCAGAATATTAGGGCTAATTTAAATTTTTATTTAAATGAATTTAAAGTATTTTAAATGATTGATTTATTTTAATCGAAGTTAAAACGAATAAATTTAATTTATATATAAATGGAATTGAAAACAAGCGCTGCAGTTTGAAATTTTGACTTTAAACTTTGACTGAATGTACAGGATTCAAAATAAAACGAATTTTAGTGAAACCAAAAATATTTAAATCTGTTTCAGAATATCTTTCTAATGAATCCTAAAAATTGAAATTTCACTTTATAATTTATAAGTTATGTCAAAATTAAAATTTAGAAAAGTCACTATGAAATGAATATATATAATATATAAAGGTCAGAATGGCCACTTTTTATATACGAAGGAATCGGAACTCGAAACCATTTCCATTGAGTTCAGAATGACGTTTCTGCATTGAAAAACAGTAAACACTTATATATTTTGAGTTTCAGAAATTATTGTTTTCAAATTGTATTTTTGATATTAAATATATTTGCCCTGAAAATAGCCATTTTTCAAAAAGTCTCAGAATTGAACGAAACGAATTTTGTTGTGATCGTATCGGCATAAGAAAGCCAAAAATAATTTTTCCGGATTTTTCTGACTTCGTATGTGGCCCCGGCAAAATTATATTTACGTTGGAATTTAAATTAAACAATTTAATTTGAAAATAAAAGAAAACCTGACTGTAACTTCAGAATTAGACCATGGGGATAGCACCATCGCGTTCAGAAGGCGTGAAAACGTTAAGATCGACAGTCGTTGAGCGCGAATCGGAGATCGTATGAGGGAATTGTAATTTCTCGAATAAATTAATTAATTAATTAATTAATTAATTAATGATTATAAAACCCTAAATACCACCGTATAAATACACGTACAGAGGAATAGTATCGTCTTCCCCGTTCAAAATCAAGCCGCCGTAACCCATTAATATTCAAAACTTTGAACTCCATTTTCTCTCTCGTTTCTCAACGGATTCCTGCAAACTTGTGCTCGTATCGAAGAGGAGATCGAGACCTTCGCGACCATACCCACCTCGGCCACCCCCGTCCACCGTCGAAGCCGCCACAGCACCGCCAACGTTCGCCGCTCGCGCCTGAACCGCGCCACCACCGTAAGATCGCACCCCCTCCGCCTCTAGCCGCCGTTAGCCCTCTCCAAGTCGGTCGCTGTCCAACAAACGGCTCGCCAATCCGTCGATCGTAGCTCGCGAAAATCGAAGTTGAATTTCTGAACCAAATCTGAACTATAAAGGTAATTTTAATTTCAGATTTTGTAACGCTTTTAAGCGTGACAGAAGCAGTTGTTAAAAGTCTGGTTAATTAAAACATTGATAACTTATTCGTATGAACTCGGATTCTGAAAATTTTATATCCGACATGACCGTGAGGACGAGTAGTATTTACTGAGACCGATTGGGGCGTTCTGAAAATTAATTGGATTTATTATACCTTTTATCCAAGCAAGGTGAGAATCCTTTATTTAAAAATTTTACATTAAAATAAACTATTCAGTATATGATGCGATTATAATATGATTCTGATCTGTTGTTGGTTATGATTTGGTGATGCCTTGTTATATGATTGAATGGCTAATATTAGATCCCTTGATTTCATGTTCATAGGTAAATAGAATTGACTCTGTTAATGAATAAAATTAGTTCAATATTTAAATGGGAATATTTCACCGTATGTTAATAAACAAATTTGTTCAATATTTAGTAGAAATTTATTCACTTTATGTTGATGGACAAATGTTTGTATGATAAAATAGAAAATTGTGCATCGTATGGTAAAAACAACATTTTGTTATATTGAAATAGAAAATGACATAGTATGAAAAAAAATAACTTTTTATTATGTTAAAAATATAAGTTTGCATTGTATGCAAATAACATTTTTGGTCATGTTATAAAAATATAAGTTTGCATTGTATGCAAATAACATTTTTGGTCATGTTATAAAAATATAAGTTTGCATTGTATGCAAATAACATTTTTGGTCATGTTATAAAAATATAAGTTTGCATTGTATGCAAATAACATTTTTGGTCATGTTATAAAAATATAAGTTTGCATTGTATGTTAAATAACATTTTTTGGTCATGTTATAAAAATATAAGTTTGCATTGTATGTTAAATAACATTTTTGGGCATGTTATAAAAATATAAATTTGCATCGTATGATAAAATAGCATTTTGTAAAAAATGAAAATATTTACCGTATGATTGATTGATACTTATTTTGTTAAATATGAAAATGTCACCGTATGATTCATTAACATTATTTTTAATGTTATGTACTAAGAAAATGAACCGTATGAGATTCACATTCATTTGTGTTAATATTAGAATTATAGAAAATTTTCACCGTATGTTGAATGGAAAATTTTTGTTAATGTTATATAGAAAATTTCACCATATGATAATTTAACATTTTTGTCTATATTAAAAATATAGAAAATGCATTGTATGATTCATTAACATTTATTTCTAATGTTAATGGAATGGAAAATAAAAGAGAAAAACTCACTATATGGTTCATTAACATTTATTGTATGTAAATGTAACATTATTTTAAATGTTAATAAAAAGAGTATTTCTATCGTAGGAAGAGTACATTATTTTTAATGTTAAAAATAAGTAATTTACAATGCATGGGAAATCGACATTAGTTATAATGGTAATTTAAAGAGGATTAACTGTAGGAAAGAGATTACATTTTATTTATGCATTATATTATAAGAATAACACCATTGTATGATATTAACATTTTAATGTTAATGTTAAAAAGAAAATAACACTGTATGTAGTTAACATTATTTTTAATGTTAATATAAGAGAAAATTTCATCGTATGTCAAGTTAACATTTAATTTTAATGTTAACACATAAGAATTTATACCGTATGGTATTAACATTGTTTTATAATGTATATAAAAAGAGAATTCACCCCGTAGTAAGAATTAACATTATTTATAATGTTAAATAAAAGAAATGAAACTGTATGTAAGAATTAACATTATTTATAATGTTAAATAAAAGAAATGAAACTGTATGTAAGAATTAACATTATTTATAATGTTAAATAAAAGAAATGAAACTGTATGTAAGGTTTAACATTATTTATAATGTTAAATAAAAGAAATGAAACTGTATGTAAGGTTTAACATTATTTATAATGTTAAATAAAAGAAATGAAACTGTATGTAAGGTTTAACATTATTTATAATGTTAAATAAAAGAAATGAAACTGTATGTAAGAATTAACATTATTTATAATGTTAAATGAAAGGTAAGGAACTGTATTGAAACATTAACATTATTTATAATGTAGGTAAAAGGGAACTTACACCATAGGAAAGTGTTCATTATTCATAATGAAATTGGAAAAGAAATATATAAAGAAATGAATGGGATGGCACATTATAATTTACATTCTTAAATGAAAATTATAAAGTATAAAATAAATAATAATGAATTAAAAAGGGAAGAATTATCGTCTAATCCTAAACTACATTGTCATGTAAGTAGAAAGGTGAAAGTTAAGAGAAATGTAAGTTGCACGTAGGGACGATAAACTAAACGAATTATTTATATATATTTATATATATAATTATAATATAATGAATCGAGCGCAGTAGTTCGTGTTTTAAAATCGAACTTTTAAGCGAATATACCGGAAGATCTGACCGTCGGATTTTCCCAAAACTGAAACCGTTAGGACCGTCTTGGAAAAATCTTTCCAACGATATAAGCTACGCTAAACTCCAACGGTTAGATTTTGAGGAAAGTGAAAAACAAAATTGATTGAAAACAGCGCCAAGGTCGCCCTTGACCTGAAGCGTCGTTAAATAAGGAATTAATTAAATTAAATAATTAAGGCAAGAATTAATCGTTATAAAATAAAATAACGATATGAAATATGTTTTTCTCAAAATATATGAATGCGAGATTATTTGGAAAGACCGGGTTAATCCCATTCCAAATGATCGTACGATTTCAAGAATTCAAGTATGAAGACGGCGTATGAAGACCGTAAATCTCCCCTCGAATGGACAACGATCAAGACTCTGAATTGGTTTGATCCCAATTCAAGGGTCGGGATAATTGCCCAAACGTACGTGTTGATTTCACGGGTTTGACCCTAGTTCAGACCTAGAGCATGGGTATAAATGGATAGTGTGTCTGACATCGTACCCCACAAAATATTATGTTGTTGATATTCAGTTAATATATAAACGATTGGTGGCAGAGAATTTATTCTCTACTTAACACCCGTTTATATAGTGACGGAAGATCAATAGTACGGTATGGAGTGACGGTGTGGCATACTAAGATGCAATGATCAGGGTTACTTGTTGAAAAGCAGAACCTTGTGGTATGAAGAACATGACTTCACGAGCCTCACAAACCGGTAGAGTCTAAAAAGGGGGAAGGGAACGCAGGGAAAGTAGCACGTTTCTTTCTAGTTAGTAGTCATTTTACTTTTGGAGGATGATGAAATGAGGCGCCTCGGATAGGTCCTATAGGACCGGGGAACGTGTGCATAGGAATTGCCAATCCTCTAAGCTGTATGTGAGGACCGGCCCTGCAGGATCCAAGGGTTAACTGCGGGTAATCCTGGGACGTTAACTAGAGCGTCTCGAATCGGTAAGGAGTCCTCCCTAGCCTGGACTCATGATGGAAACCCAAATTTCCAATACGACCCCGACGTATTTGATTGTATTACTAGTATTGGAGGCATAATATATGGTACCTATGCTTCCTAGGATTAATACATTGCTTTGAATTGTTTTAAAACATATACACCCTAATAATAGTATTAGTTTCGTATTTGGCGTATTTAGCATGTTTAACCACCATAAGGTAAAACTCTATCCTCTTGGTGTGCGTTGCATTGTGTGATGGGACCTGAGTCTTATGGTGGTTCCATTTTTCAAAAGACATTGCGTTTTGTTACGTTTTACTTATCTGTATTGACACTATAGTTATGCACGGCAATCCATTGGTACAACCCGTTCCGCGTTAGCGGCGTGGTCTTTGGATTTGCCTTATTAGTATAAGTTATTTAAGATTTCTCACACCAGTCCCACGACTGATCCATAGTTTGTTTCACCTTTTTGCAAACTTGGGTGCCCTCTCTTCTACACGGGCAGCCAAGTAGACAGGTTCATTCTTTGCTTGGAGCTTTTCTTTGAAGCTGTTTATTTTCTCTCTCTTGGATTCTGCTTGGGAGAAGAGGTGATGACTTGGAGCTTGAAGACTTTTTGTTTCTATTGGCATCTATTCTTTTCTTTTTAGACATCAAACTTATTTCTTTTCTGCAAACTTGTTGTAATAGCTTAGATTCTGTGACTGTGGATTTTCTGTGATTGATGACATTATATTTTTCCGCTGCTATAATGTTATTACTCTATGAATCTCCTTTGCTATATTGTATCTGTGTTCTGTTTTATTGTATTTATGTTGTATTCCATATGATTTCTCCTTGCTTTCACTTGTGGAAGTTTGGGGTTATCACAGTTGGTATCAGAGCTTTGGTTTACAAAGCGGAGTACAACATATTTATAATAATTCGTTTACATAGAATCACTATATTCTATGGCGAACAGTTCATGAGATACATAATAGCCAGTCACTTTATCGTCATCTTTTCATTCATCCTTCGATCTTTTAGAATCACCTTTTCTGTTGCTTTGACTCTTTCCTTGATCATACGTTTGAAGAAGACTAAGAGAAGTGGCGATGCTCAATTGGCACATGTGTACGAAGGAGCGAAAGGACCAACTTCTTCGGTGGAAGGCCTAATGTTTTAGGTGGTACTATTTCTGTTTAAAACGTTTCAACATTCTCTGTGTTTATTCCTCCTCTTCTCCTCTTCTATCTTTCTTTTTCCTTTTCGAGGACGAAAAGTTCTTAAGTGGGGGAGATTGTAACGACCCAGAATATTAGGGCTAATTTAAATTTTTATTTAAATGAATTTAAAGTATTTTAAATGATTTATTTATTTTAATCGAAGTTAAAACGAATAAATTTAATTTATATATAAAAGGAATTGAAAACAAGCGCTGCAGTTTGAAATTTTGACTTTAAACTTTGACTGAATGTACAGGATTCAAAATAAAACGAATTTTAGTGAAACCAAAAATATTTAAATCTGTTTCAGAATATCTTTCTAATGAATCCGAAAAATTGAAATTTCACTTTATAATTTATAAGTTATGTCAAAATTAAAATTTAGAAAAGTCGCTATGAAATGAATATATATAATATATAAAGGTCAGAATGGCCACTTTTTACATACGAAGGAATCGGAACTCGAAACCATTTCCATTGAGTTCAGAATGACGTTTCTGCATTGAAAAACAGTAAACACTTATATATTTTGAGTTTCAGAAATTATTGTTTTCAAATTGTATTTTTGATATTAAATATATTTGCCCTGAAAATAGCCATTTTTCAAAAAGTCTCAGAATTGAACGAAACGAATTTTGTTGTGATCGTATCGGCATAAGAAAGCCAAAAATAATTTTTCCGGATTTTTCTGACTTCGTATGTGGCCCCGGCAAAATTATATTTACGTTGGAATTTAAATTAAACAATTTAATTTGAAAATAAAAGAAAACCTGACTGTAACTTCAGAATTAGACCATGGGGATAGCACCATCGCGTTCAGAAGGCGTGAAAACGTTAAGATCGACAGTCGTTGAGCGCGAATCGGAGATCGTATGAGGGAATTGCAATTTCTCGAATTAATTAATTAATTAATTAATTAATGATTATAAAACCCTAAATACCACCGTATAAATACACGTACAGAGGAATAGTATCGTCTTCCCCGTTCAAAATCAAGCCGCCGTAAACCATTAATATTCAAAACTTTGAACTCCATTTTCTCTCTCGTTTCTCAACGGATTCCTGCAAACTTGTGCTCGTATCGAAGAGGAGATCGAGACCTTCGCGACCATACCCACCTCGGCCACCCCCGTCCACCGTCGAAGCCGCCACAGCGCCGCCAACGTCCGCCGCTCGCGCCTGAACCGCGCCACCACCGTACGATCGCACCCCCTCCGCCTCTGGCCGCCGATAGCCCTCTCCAAGCCGGTCGCTGTCCAACAAACGGCTCGCCAATCCGTCGATCGTAGCTCGCGAAAATCGAAGTTGATTTTCTGAACCAAATTTGAACTATAAAGGTAATTTTAATTTCAGATTGTGTAACGCTTTTAAGCGTGACAGAAGCAGTTGTTAAAAGTCTGGTTAATTAAAACATTGATAACTTATTCGTATGAACTCGGATTCTGAAAATTTCAGATCCGACATGACCGTGAGGACGAGTAGTATTTGCTGAGACCGATTGTGGCGTTCTGAAAATTAATTGGATTTATTATACCTTTTATCCAAGAAAGGTGATAATCCTTTATTTAAAAATTTTACATTAAAATAAACTATTCAGTATATGATGCGATTATAATATGATTCTGATCTGTTGTTGGTTATGATTTGGTGATGCCTTGTTATATGATTGAATGGCTAATATTAGATCCCTTGATTTCATGTTCATAGGTAAATTGAATTGACTCTGTTAATGAATAAAATTTGTTCAATATTTAAATGGGAATATTTCACCGTATGTTAATGAACAAATTTGTTCAATATTTAGTAGAAATTTATTCACTATATGTTGATGGACAAATGTTTGTATGATAAAATAGAAAATTGTGCATCGTATGGTAAAAACAACATTTTGTTATATTGAAATAGAAAATGACATAGTATGAAAAAAAATAACTTTTTATTATGTTAAAAATATAAGTTTGCATTGTATGCAAATAACATTTTTGGTCATGTTATAAAAATATAAGTTTGCATTGTATGCAAATAACATTTTTGGTCATGTTATAAAAATATAAGTTTGCATTGTACGCAAATAACATTTTTGGTCATGTTATAAAAATATAAGTTTGCATTGTATGCAAATAACATTTTTGGTCATGTTATAAAAATATAAGTTTGCATTGTATGTTAAATAACATTTTTTGGTCATGTTATAAAAATATAAGTTTGCATTGTATGTTAAATAACATTTTTGGGCATGTTATAAAAATATAAATTTGCATCGTATGATAAAATAGCATTTTGTAAAAAATGAAAATATTTACCGTATGATTGATTGATACTTATTTTGTTAAATATGAAAATGTCACTGTATGATTCATTAACATTATTTTTAATGTTATGTACTAAGAAAATGAACCGTATGTGATTAACATTCATTTGTGTTAATATTAGAATTATAGAAAATTTTCACCGTATGTTGAATGGAAAATTTTTGTTAATGTTATATAGAAAATTTCACCATATGATAATTTAACATTTTTGTCTATATTAAAAATATAGAAAATGCATTGTATTATTCATTAACATTTATTTCTAATGTTAATGGAATGGAAAATAAAAGAGAAAAACTCACTATATGGTTCATTAACATTTATTGTATGTAAATGTAACATTATTTTAAATGTTAATAAAAAGAGTATTTCTATCGTAGGAAGAGTACATTATTTTTAATGTTAAAAATAAGTAATTTACAATGCATGGGAAATCGACATTAGTTATAATGGTAATTTAAAGAGGATTAACTGTAGGAAAGAGATTACATTTTATTTATGCATTATATTATAAGAATAACACCATTGTATGATATTAACATTTTAATGTTAATGTTAAAAAGAAAATAACACTGTATGTAGTTAACATTATTTTTAATGTTAATATAAGAGAAAATTTCATCGTATGTCAAGTTAACATTTAATTTTAATGTTAACACATAAGAATTTATACCGTATGGTATTAACATTATTTTATAATGTATATAAAAAGAGAATTCACCCCGTAGTAAGAATTAACATTATTTATAATGTTAAATAAAAGAAATGAAACTGTATGTAAGAATTAACATTATTTATAATGTTAAATAAAAGAAATGAAACTGTATGTAAGAATTAACATTATTTATAATGTTAAATAAAAGAAATGAAACTGTATGTAAGAATTAACATTATTTATAATGTTAAATAAAAGAAATGAAACTGTATGTAAGGTTTAACATTATTTATAATGTTAAATAAAAGAAATGAAACTGTATGTAAGGTTTAACATTATTTATAATGTTAAATAAAAGAAATGAAACTGTATGTAAGAATTAACATTATTTATAATGTTAAATAAAAGAAATGAAACGTATGTAAGAATAACATTATTTATAATGTTAAATGAAAGGTAAGGAACTGTATTGAAACATTAACATTATTTATAATGTAGGTAAAAGGGAACTTACACCATAGGAAAGTGTTCATTATTCATAATGAAATTGGAAAAGAAATATATAAAGAAATGAATGGGATGGCACATTATAATTTACATTCTTAAATGAAAATTATAAAGTATAAAATAAATAATAATGAATTAAAAAGGGAAGAATTATCGTCTAATCCTAAACTACATTGTCATGTAAGTAGAAAGGTGAAAGTTAAGAGAAATGTAAGCTGCACGTAGGGACGATAAACTAAACGAATTATTTATATATATTTATATATATAATTATAATATAATGAATCGAGCGCAGTAGTTCGTGTTTTGAAATCGAACTTTTAAACGAATATACCGGAAGATCCGACCGTCGGATTTTCCCAAAACTGAAACCGTTAGGACCGTCTTGGAAAAATCTTTCCAACGATATAAGCTACGCTAAACTCCAACGATTAGATTTTGAGGAAAGTGAAAAACAAAATTGATTGAAAACAACGCCAAGGTCGCCCTTGACCTAAAGCGTCGTTAAATATGGAATTAATTATATTAAATAATTAAGGCAAGAATTAATCGTTATAAAATAAAATAACGATATGAAATATGTTTTTCTCAAAATATATGAATGCGAGATTATTTGGAAAGACCGGGTTAATCCCATTCCAAATGATCGTACGATTTCAAGAATTCAAGTATGAAGACGGCGTATGAAGACCGTAAATCTCCCCTCGAATGGACAACGATCAAGACTCTGAATTGGTTTGATCCCAATTCAAGGGTCGGGATAATTGCCCAAACGTACGTGTTGATTTCACGGGTTTGACCCTAGTTCAGACCTAGAGCATGGGTATAAATGGATAGTGTGTCTGACATCGTACCCCACAAAATATTATGTTGTTGATATTCAGTTAATATATAAACGATTGGTGGCAGAGAATTTATTCTCTACTTAACACCCGTTTATATAGTGACGGAAGATCAATAGTACGGTATGGAGTGACGGTGTGGCATACTAAGATGCAATGATCAGGGTTACTTGTTGAAAAGCAGAACCTTGTGGTATGAAGAACATGACTTCACGAGCCTCACAAACCGGTAGAGTCTAAAAAGGGGGAAGGGAACGCAGGGAAAGTAGCACGTTTCTTTCTAGTTAGTAGTCATTTTACTTTTGGAGGATGATGAAATGAGGCGCCTCGGATAGGTCCTATAGGACCGGGGAACGTGTGCTTAGGAATTGCCAATCCTCTAAGCTGTATGTGAGGACCGGCCCTGCAGGATCCAAGGGTTAACTGCGGGTAATCCTGAGACGTTAACTAGAGCGTCTCGAATCGGTAAGGAGTCCTCCCTAGCCTGGACTCATGATGGAAACCCAAATTTCCAATACGACCCCAACGGATTTGATTGTATTACTAGTATTGGAGGCATAATATATGGTACCTATGCTTCCTAGGATTAATACATTGCTTTGAATTGTTTTAAAACATATACACCCTAATAATAGTATTAGTTTCGTATTTGGCGTATTTAGCATGTTTAACCACCATAAGGTAAAACTCTATCCTCTTGGTGTGCGTTGCATTGTGTGATGGGACCTGAGTCTTATGGTGATTCCATTTTTCAAAAGACATTGCATTTTGTTACGTTTTACTTATCTGTATTGACACTATAGTTATGCACGGCAATCCCTTGGTACAACCCATTCCGCGTTAGCGGCGTGGTCTTTGGATTTGCCTTATTAGTATAAGTTATTTAAGATTTCTCACACCAGTCCCACGACTGATGTAACAACCCGTATTTTTCGATAACGTGTTAAGACGAGAATCAAGGCAGAATTTAATTTTAAATTCTGAATCAAGTAAAATGGGCTATGCCATTGCGTTCGTCTCGGAAAAATACGCGAAATAGAGTCTGAGTTTTCGAAAATCGGAGTCCGTATGACCAAGATATGGCCTCGCGATGTTTCACGAAAAATTCCCAAATTAAAGGATACTTAATTAAGTGAAATGGGTTGCGCAGAGAAATATATATATTGATATATATATATAATTGAAAATTAAATAAATAAATATGCAAAAATGTTCAAAACAGCGAATTGGGAGAAAGGAATAACCGAACCGGCCGATTTTTGAGGTCGACCCAAGCCCGCTGGGTCGACTAGGGGTTAATCCAGGGTGTTTGGCTGTCAACCCGTGGGCCGATTCGCTCAAATGCAGATTTTGCATTTGGATGGTTCTCATGGTTCATCTTTAATCTAAAGGCCCTAGATGGTTCCTACACTTGACTTCTTCCCCAAGACATGCTTTGATGGCTTGGATTGAATCTAGGTTTAATCCTATGGCCTAAAACACTTGCCTAATCTATAAATAAGACCCTAACCTATCCTAAATCCTCATTATTCATTCATGCAACTAAACTATGGCAAAATTTCTACTCTCATGGCCTCCACTCAACTATCCTAGCCTCCACTTCATTTCTATGAAAGGTTTCATGATCATGAGAGTGTTAGAGAGTCCCTATGCTAGTATGAGAGCCTCTCAAGTTGATTTCAAGGCAAAAGCTTTGATCTTTGTTCATAAAGATGGTGTTTTTGTTGATTTGGGGCATCCATCTTTGGGTTTTTGGGTGATGGCATGCATAGGCTTCCTCACAAGCTTTAGTTTAATCGATTTAGGCCTTCAAAGCAATGTAAGCCCTTCCCTACTCTTAGATATTAACTATGAAGTTAAATGTTCATGTTGAAAGTTTGGGTTTGATTAATTAGAATGATGCATGCTATCATGTTATGCGAGTTTATGAAGTCATTATCTTGATCTTATGAGCTAAAAGCCACAACCTTTATGTTGAAATGTTGCATTATGCAACATGAGAATCTTCATAATCATTATGTCAACTTGCATATGAAGTCATAATCCTTATATGATGATATATGCGAGTTTTTAGCCATCATTCCATGTCTTTTGTCACCATGATTCGCTTATGTACCAAGTTTGGGTTGATGCATGTTTTTGAGGCTTAAGAATGTAACATGCAAGCTAATGAACACATTTGTGCCTCATTTGCCACCATGATTAACTTGTGGCTTAATACCCATTTTTGTCATTCCTTTGCCAAGTCTCTTCTTTTAATCCATCACGTTGTTGCGAACGTATATGCTAGTTTAAAAAGCGTTGGGGTCACATTATGGGGAAACATAATGACATGAATATGACTTGGGTAAATGGGTATAAACATGACAACATGTAACGTTAAATATGACATGTGTTTATACTTGAAAACATGACTTGAAGTATAACATGGAAGTTGACATGTATGTATGCATAAAAACATAAGCTTGGGAATTTACCTATTAAGTTAGGTCTACCCATTGGGAATTTACCTATTAAGTTAGGTCTACCCAATTGCTTGAAAACTTGACTATGAACATGACACTAGACTAAACATGAAAGTGGCCAACTCGAGGTTGGGTTGAGTTTGCAACGTAAAACTACCCGGAACCGACCGGCCTAACTAGTAGTTGCAAACAATAGGACCCAATGTGAGAAGTTGGTCATGTTGTGCTTGAACCCGAGGTTAGACCAAGTTGTGGTGTAAAGCTACCCGGAACCGACCGGCTTAACTAGTAACCACAACAAAGTCTAATGTGAGAGGTTGGGGTGCATTAAGTAATTAATGCCACATGATAGGGTTAAGTTAATTTGATTAATGACTCTTAACCAAATATGACATGGGTAAATGGGTTAAGTAAATTGGTTAGGCTAATGATACTTAACAAAACATGACAAGGTTGGGTAGGTTAAGTGATTTGATTTGCCTAATGACGCTTAACCATTTTTATACGACTAGTGGACGGGGATTAAGTTAACCAACACTTAATCAATCCAACATGATAATTTGGCAAGGTTAAGTAAGTTTTCTTAATGACACTTAACCATACAAGATGATTAGGGGATGGGGTTAAGTAATTTGCACCTAACTAATCCGACACGGTAATTAGATGGGGTTAAGTAATCCACACTTAACTAATCTAAACACGGTAATTCGATGGGGTTAAGTTAAACACTTAACCAATTTAAACTCCGTAATTCAATGAGGTTAAGTAACCAATACTTAACCAACTTAACGTGATAATTTAATGGGGTTAAGCAACTTATACTTAACCAATTATACATGATGATTTGATGGGGTTAAGTAACTTACACTTAACTAATCTAATACGCGGACCTGATAAGGTTAAGTCACAAGACCTTCTTAGAATATACTTAACCATTGTAGTACGATTAGAGGATGGGGTTAAGCCAACCTATACTTAACCAATCCGACTCGATAATTTGATGGGATTAAGATAATCTATGCTTAATCGATCTAGCAAGATAATCCGATAGGATTAAGGTAAGCTAGTACTTGACCAATTTGACTTGATAGGGTTAAGTCATGAGCCTCTGGGTACAGTTAACCAACTTGTGGGACTAAGTCTTGAACTTAAATACTTAGCCAATCTTTGACGTGATTCGTGGGCGGGTTAAGTCATGGACTTGAATGATAACACTTAACCCAATAGACAAACCCTAGCTAGAAGAACTAGGTAGAAAACCGTGGTTAATCAAGGATAACGGGAAAGGAAGCTAAGTGGTAAACCTTAGTTAATGGTAACTAAGTAATAATTCTTAGCTAAGGACATAGGACTAATTCTCAAAACAATGAGTAACCTGATACGGTAGGTCATCGCTTAGTATACGAGGGGGAGCAAGTTATCTGACTTGGATAAAAGCTCCAGCGCACTGGGTGCCGAAGTGGAAGCTTCGGGGGACGTGAGGATATTCTTGGGATCCCTCTGTGGGCTGCCAGGTAATTATACTAGGCCCATGAGAGGTTAAGGTCTGCGTTAGAAGGACCAAGAGTATGCCTTGGTTGCTATGCGAGCAACCTAAAGACTGGGATGGATTAGCGTGGAGTCGACGATTCTTGTTTTTGCCCTGGATAGCGCATCGCCGACTACCTACCATCTTTAGTCAATCGTGTACGTGCGGAAAGGCAGGGAACCCCCAACAGACCATGTGCTTGCTATCGAGTCATGGGTGAGGTTGGCCCGTAGGAAGGTGGGCTAAAGTGGGGCCGTGGAGTGGTTCTTATACATGATTTTTCTTGGATTGCCTTTCAGTAGTTGAGGGAGGGGTCACGTGGGACCATAGCCACGGGTACAAAAACAGACCTTGATATCTGCATCGGCAGACGATTTAAAGCTCCCGACCGAGTTCCGTATTTCTTGATTTGCCCTGGCACGGAACTCAGATGGCACATTGGGGAACATGTGCATCTAGACATGGAAAACGATTCACGATACATACGTGGGATCAAGGGCGCGGTTGACGGGTGGCGTAATCCCTAGTGGTCCTAGGTGGCCAAAACCCAAACCGAGACACGGAAACGTTCATTAGGTAGCATAATCCCTAGCGGCCCTAGGTGGCATAAATCCTAAGTGGACGCACGATATTTCATGGTAAGGAAACACAACTAGATCAAGGGTTGCAGTCCAAAACAACTTCAAGGATAAAACGTTTACAGGGGAAGCCCGTATGGCCTACGGCAAAGGACTGAACTTATACATGGAAAGAAGCATACGAGTTGGGAAAACATACATATGCTATATATTAGGTTGACATGGACCATTACATGACGTTGGGCAAGGGACATTCATGGTTAACACATGACACGGTGGGGATACTAGTACGGTAGGTGCAGAGCTAAAATACAGGATAGATACCACGGGGCGTTATACGTGACAGATATCTTGGGGATATTATACTTGATAGAAACCTGACGATGTGATACCTTGTTTTATCTTGACATCGTAATTTATCATGACACCTTAGTTTATCTGAGTTCAGTAGTTCATCCTGTTATTTTGATTTAGCTTATCTATCTTGTTATCATGCTTATGTTCATCTCAGTTTCTCATGTCAGTTAACTTTACTAGTTTTTATGCTAATAGTAGATAGGGCTTACTCAGTCTTTTTGACTGACCCGTTTTGTTTCGCCTCTTTTCTACCGTTTCCCCCCAGGTTACAGGGAGGAAATACTGTTGTTTAGTTCGGACTTCTTCTGCTTGAAGGTCATCATGGATGGCTTGGACTTTTCTTGGCTAATGGCTACTTTACTGTTTTTACTTGGGGAATAATTTATGAAAATGTCTTTATGCTTCTTTACTATTGCAAGACAGGTTTTGATGTACTCTGATGTAAATGGCTTTAGACCTTATTTATTCATGTTATGAAAGTTTGATTTTACTTCCGCTATTTTTATATGTTCTGTCTTGTGATATTTCTGTGCATGTTTACCAATAATGCCCCTCTAAAGCTAGTGCATTCCTTTGCGAGTGACCCTAGCGGAGGCGGGGTGTTACACGTGGTATCAGAGCAGAAGGTTACCAGACTGGGCAAAAGTTTTTAAAGACCTTCTGAAAACTATTTGAAAATCGTTTATAAAGAAGCATTTTTCAAGAAAATTTTCTTTTAAAAGAAAAAGGCTATTCCCCAAAGGCCATTAGCACTATCCTTGTTTCCTTAATTGAATCTCTTTTCCTTTCTTTCCTCCATCTGTAGTCACAGTGGTTTTAACTGCGACTAGTCTTTTCTATCTACGAAAGTGCTTTCCATGCGATGGAGGTGGTTCTCGAGAGACCAGTGGCCGCGTTATAAGAAAGGATAGTGAGAAAGAGGATAAAGGATATGAGCTTAAGGATGAGCAACTGGTTGGTATGGCTTAGTCCTCAAAGGAGGGAGAAAGATGAACAATGAAACCCATGATGAGAGAGTACCTTTGGCATGGTAAAACGGGGTGGATAGTTAAGTATTATGGGACAAGGACAAGATCATCGGGAGGGTAATAGTATGCTCTTATTTCTGGGGTACCTCGGAAGGAGGGTAACGATCTTGTTAAAAGTTTAGCTCTTCTTTTCTATCATCCCGCCAAGACTTTGTTTTGATCCCCGCATCATTTAAGTTTGCTTCGATAGTTGAGTCTCTGCACCTTAAGTACTAGCGTAATAGAGAATCCCATTTTTGTCTCAAGTCCTGTGGAGAACCGGTCCATTTATTCATGACTTGTTTTGGATTTGAGAATAACATGCCTCGGTTATGGATGAAGTGGTTATCCAGTAAGGGGTGCCATTCTCGGTTTTGGAAAGAGGGTAGTTAGACTCTCGACTCATCTTGGTGATACCCTCGAAGTCTCGTGTAACCTTTTGGGTTCTGTCATGATTAGTTATCTGGAATCCCTTGATACCTTTATTGGAAATATTGAAGCCCGATCGAGTGGTGTTCGCCGATGAGATGGATGGTTTATTTCACTTATGCATGGGTTATAGAAGTCACCCTAGTAAGTGCGCTTGATAACCTGGTTGACATCTGCTTACTTTCAAGAGAAAGTTCTTCTACGTAGAATACCTTGTGGTACGAGGTCCGAGATTCATTAGTGAATTTTGGAAAGCTTGCATGATATCATGAGTACGCAGTCATGTTTGCGTCAAGTATTCTAGGAAAAGGGTAAGTGCAAGTGGAACGAGAGGCGACGAAGAAATGAGTTCCAGCTCATGTTATGGAAACAGGAATAAGAAGCTACAAAATCGCGAAGTTAAAAGACGACTTTGATGGTCAAAGACTAGATACGCGCATGATATCTCTTTTTGGGAGTATATCCTTGATCCCTGTTTTCTGTAGAGCTTACTTGTAGGCTATCTTTTGTGGACATCCTCTCGGTCCTATTCTCCGTTACAAACCCTGTAAGGAGTTTGTCCTGTTTATCTTCTCGACCCTGTTTCAGGGAATTCTAGGTAGAACTCTATGGATGTAAACATGTATTTGAAACATGTTATGATTGATATGGTTGCAAGTGGTTGCTCGTGGATGCGCGAATACACATTAGATACTAGCTCGACTCGGTCACATTTCATATTGCATATGCACGAGTATTTATACTTGTTTATGGATGAAATCGAATGTATTATCATGCGGTTGTTGCATATGAATGAATGATTGTGCACACATATAGTATCTATACGACTAGGACTATTTGCATACATGTTGGATTCATGGCACTATACATATTTTGCATTAGAAAGATTATTCAGGCCTGATCATTAGCATTAGCTAAGGAACATGTACACACACGTTTTGCATATATTCATACAGCATTAGAAATCTTCTAAGGACAATGGTTGCTTGTGGATGATGTTTTGAGTAGATGGATGATGGATGGTAGGATATGTACTTCCTAACTTGGAGATTTCGGGGACGAAATCCTAAAAGGTGGGGAGAATGTAACAACCCGTATTTTTCGATAACGTGTTAAGAAGAGAATCAAGGCAGAATTTAATTTTAAATTCTGAATCAAGTAAAATGGGCTATGCCATTGCGTTCGTCTCGGAAAAATACGCGAACTAGAGTCAGAGTTTTCGAAAATCGGAGTCCGTATGACCAAGATATGGCCTCGCGAAGTTTCACGAAAAATTCTCAAATTAAAGGATACTTAATTAAGTGAAATGGGTTGCGCAGAGAAATATATATATATTGATATATATATATATAATTGAAAATTAAATAAATAAATATGCAAAAATGTTCAAAACAGCGAATTGGGAGAGGGGAATAACCGAACCGGCCGATTTTTGAGGTCGACCCGAGCTCGCTGGGTCGACTAGGGGTTAATCCAGGGTGTTTGGCTGTCAACCCGTGGGCCGATTCGCTCAAATGCAGATTTTGCATTTGGATGGTTCTCATGGTTCATCTTTAATCTAAAGGCCCTAGATGGTTCCTACACTTGACTTCTTCCCCAAGACATGCTTTGATGGCTTGGATTGAATCTAGGTTTAATCCTATGGCCTAAAACACTTGCCTAATCTATAAATAAGACCCTAACCTATCCTAAATCCTCATTATTCATTCATGCAACTAAACTATGGCAAAATTTCTACTCTCATGGCCTCCACTCAACTATCCTAGCCTCCACTTCATTTCTATGAAAGGTTTCATGATCATGAGAGTGTTAGAGAGTCCCTATGCTAGTATGAGAGCCTCTCAAGTTGATTTCAAGGCAAAAGCTTTGATCTTTGTTCATAAAGATGGTGTTTTTGTTGATTTGGGGCATCCATCTTTGGGTTTTTGGGTGATGGCATGCATAGGCTTCCTCACAAGCTTTAGTTTAATCGATTTAGGCCTTCAAAGCAATGTAAGCCCTTCCCTACTCTTAGATATTAACTATGAAGTTAAATGTTCATGTTGAAAGTTTGGGTTTGATTAATTAGAATGATGCATGCTATCATGTTATGCGAGTTTATGAAGTCATTATCTTGATCTTATGAGCTAAAAGCCACAACCTTTATGTTGAAATGTTGCATTATGCAACATGAGAATCTTCATAATCATTATGTCAACTTGCATATGAAGTCATAATCCTTATATGATGATATATGCGAGTTTCTAGCCATCATTCCATGTCTTTTGTCACCATGGTTCGCTTATGTACCAAGTTTGGGTTGATGCATGTTTTTGAGGCTTAAGAATGTAACATGCAAGCTAATGAACACATTTGTGCCTCATTTGCCACCATGATTAACTTGTGGCTTAATACCCATTTTTGTCATTCCTTTGCCAAGTCTCTTCTTTTAATCCATCACGTTGTTGCGAACGTATATGCTAGTTTAAAAAGCGTTGGGGTCACATTATGGGGAAACATAATGACATGAATATGACTTGGGTAAATGGGTATAAACATGACAACATGTAACGTTAAATATGACATGTGTTTATACTTGAAAACATGACTTGAAGTATAACATGGAAGTTGACATGTAAGTATGCATAAAAACATAAGCTTGGGAATTTACCTATTAAGTTAGGTCTACCCATTGGGAATTTACCTATTAAGTTAGGTCTACCCAATTGCTTGAAAACTTGACTATGAACATGACACTAGACTAAACATGAAAGTGGCCAACTCGAGGTTGGGTTGAGTTTGCAACGTAAAACTACCCGGAACCGACCGGCCTAACTAGTAGTTGCAAACAATAGGACCCAATGTGAGAAGTTGGTCATGTTGTGCTTGAACCCGAGGTTAGACCAAGTTGTGGTGTAAAGCTACCCAGAACCGACCGGCTTAACTAGTAACCACAACAAAGTCTAATGTGAGAGGTTGGGGTGCATTAAGTAATTAATGCCACATGATAGGGTTAAGTTAATTTGATTAATGACTCTTAACCAAATATGACATGGGTAAATGGGTTAAGTAAATTGGTTAGGCTAATGATACTTAACAAAACATGACAAGGTTGGGTAGGTTAAGTGATTTGATTTGCCTAATGACGCTTAACCATTTTTATACGACTAGTGGACGGGGATTAAGTTAAGTAACACTTAATCAATCCAACATGATAATTTGGCAAGGTTAAGTAAGTTTTCTTAATGACACTTAACCATACAAGATGATTAGGGGATGGGGTTAAGTAATTTGCACCTAACTAATCCGATACGGTAATTAGATGGGGTTAAGTAATCCACACTTAACTAATCTAAACACGGTAATTCGATGGGGTTAAGTTAAACACTTAACCAATTTAAACTCGGTAATTCAATGAGGTTAAGTAACCAATACTTAACCAACTTAACGTGATAATTTAATGGGGTTAAGCAACTTATACTTAACCAATTATACATGATGATTTGATGGGGTTAAGTAACTTACACTTAACTAATCTAATACGCGGACCTGATAAGGTTAAGTCACAAGACCTTTTTAGAATATACTTAACCATTGTAGTATGATTAGAGGATGGGGTTAAGCCAACCTATACTTAACCAATCCGACTCGATAATTTGATGGGATTAAGATAATCTATGCTTAATCGATCTAGCAAGATAAACCGATAGGATTAAGGTAAGCTAGTACTTGACCAATTTGACTTGATAGGGTTAAGTCATGAGCCTCTAGGTACACTTAACCAACTTGTGGGACTAAGTCTTGAACTTAAATACTTAGCCAATCTTTGACGTGATTCGTGGGCGGGTTAAGTCATGGACTTGAATGATAACACTTAACCCAATAGACAAACCCTAGCTAGAAGAACTAGGTAGAAAACCGTGGTTAATCAAGGATAACGGGAAAGGAAGCTAAGTGGTAAACCTTAGTTAATGGTAACTAAGTAATAATTCTTAGCTAAGGACATAGGACTAATTCTCAAAACGATGAGTAACCTGATACGGTAGGTCATCGCTTAGTATACGAGGGGGAGCAAGTTATCTGACTTGGATAAAAGCTCCAGCGCACTGGGTGCCGAAGTGGAAGCTTCGGGGGACGTGAGGATATTCTTGGGATCCCTCTGTGGGCTGCCAGGTAATTATACTAGGCCCATGAGAGGTTAAGGTCTGCGTTAGAAGGACCAAGAGTATGCCTTGGTTGCTATGCGAGCAACCTAAAGACTGGGATGGATTAGCGTGGAGTCGACGATTCTTGTTTTTGCCCTGGATAGCGCATCGCCGACTACCTACCATCTTTAGTCAATCGTGTACGTGCGGAACGGCAGGGAACCCCCAACAGACCATGTGCTTGCTATCGAGTCATGGGTGAGGTTGGCCCGTAGGAAGGTGGGCTAAAGTGGGGCCGTGGAGTGGTTCTTATACATGATTTTTCTTGGATTGCCTTTCAGTAGTTGAGGGAGGGGTCACGTGGGACCATAGCCACGGGTACAAAAACAGACCTTGATATCTGCATCGGCAGACGATTTAAAGCTCCCGACCGAGTTCCGTATTTCTTGATTTGCCCTGGCACGGAACTCGGATGGCACATTGGGGAACATGTGCATCTAGACATGGAAAACGATTCACGATACATACGTGGGATCAAGGGCGCGGTTGACGGGTGGCGTAATCCCTAGTGGTCCTAGGTGGCCAAAACCCAAACCGAGACACGGAAACGTTCATTAGGTAGCATAATCCCTAGCGGCCCTAGGTGGCATAAATCCTAAGTGGATGCACGATAGTTCATGGGTAAGGAAACACAACTAGATCAAGGGTTGCAGTCCAAAACAACTTCAAGGATAAAACGTTTACAGGGGAAGCCCGTATGGCCTACGGCAAAGGACTGAACTTATACATGGAAAGAAGCATACGAGTTGGGAAAACATACATATGCTATATATTAGGTTGACATGGACCATTACATGACGTTGGGCAAGGGACATTCATGGTTAACACATGACACGATGGGGATACTAGTACGGTAGGTGCAGAGCTAAAATACAGGATAGATACCACGGGGCGTTATACGTGACAGATATCTTGGGGATATTATACTTGATAGAAACCTGACGATGTGATACCTTGTTTTATCTTGACATCGTAATTTATCATGACACCTTAGTTTATCTGAGTTCAGTAGTTCATCCTGTTATTTTGATTTAGCTTATCTATCTTGTTATCATGCTTATGTTCATCTCAGTTTCTCATGTCAGTTAACTTTACTAGTTTTTATGCTAATAGTAGATAGGGCTTACTCAGTCTTTTTGACTGACCCGTTTTGTTTCGCCTCTTTTCTTCCGTTTCCCCCCCAGGTTACAGGGAGGAAATACTGTTGTTTAGTTCGGACTTCTTCTGCTTGAAGGTCATCATGGATGGCTTGGACTTTTCTTGGCTAATGGCTACTTTACTGTTTTTACTTGGGGAATAATTTATGAAAATGTCTTTATGCTTCTTTACTATTGCAAGACAGGTTTTGATGTACTCTGATGTAAAAGGCTTTAGACCTTATTTATTCATGTTATGAAAGTTTGATTTTACTTCCGCTATTTTTATATGTTCTGTCTTGTGATATTTCTGTGCATGTTTACCAATAATGCCCCTCTAAAGCTAGTGCATTCCTTTGCGAGTGACCCTAGCGGAGGCGGTGTGTTACAACTGACCCATAGTTTGTTTCACCTTTTTGCAAACTTGGGTGCCCTCTCTTCTACACGGGCAGCCAAGTAGACAGGTTCATTCTTTGCTTGGAGCTTTTCTTTGAAGCTGCTTATTTTCTCTCTCTTGGATTCTGCTTGGGAGAAGAGGTGATGACTTGGAGCTTGAAGACTTTTTGTTTCTATTGGCATCTATTCTTTTCTTTTTAGACATCAAACTTATTTCTTTTCTGCAAACTTGTTGTAATAGCTTAGATTCTGTGACTGTGGATTTTCTGTGATTGATGACATTATATTTTTCCGCTGCTATAATGTTATTACTCTATGAATCTCCTTTGCTATATTGTATCTGTGTTCTGTTTTATTGTATTTATGTTGTATTCCATATGATTTCTCCTTGCTTTCACTTGTGGAAGTTTGGGGTTATCACATATTCAGTCTATGAATAAAGAACTGGGTATGATAAGCATAAACTGGAAATGAGAAAGCACCATAACTAAGTTAAGTTGTCTAGGGTCGAATACACTATCGTACCCCCATATTAATCTCTGTACCCATATAAACTAGTTCCCAACAGGCACCCCATAATCAGGGTGAAGTGATCCATTTCTGATGATCGGCTCCTACTCGCATAGTTACATGTGTCTTACGGCCCCCGTTGTTGTAGTTACCTATGCTGGTCCCACCATGTGGTGTATCAAGTCCCATGGTGGCGGCCCGACACAATCCTAGAATGCACAGGTATGCTACTGGTGCCCAGTGCCTTATTTTTCTGCGTCGGAGTGTGTGCACGCCCGCACCCCGTTAGAACCTACACTGCTGCACCACCGCCGTCGATTTGACCTCTTACAGTCAGCCCAGTAATCGTGCCCCACCCTGCCTAGTTCAGGGTATCCTGATACACCTTGTAGGGTTACTGCTGGAAAGGGTCCCCCGCTACTAGGTTTTCTATTTCTAGCCAACATGCTAAGTTGGTTAAGTGTTTTGTAAACCTAACCCCAAATCATTCTGTATAGTTTAGCATGTTCCATTTTGATTAAGTATTAATTCAATTTACTTAATCCTATCAATCCTGACTCATCCTTAATTGTCTTATTAAAGCCTCGACCTCTCACATTAGACAGGTATTGTTGTGGCTGCCTGTTGCCGGTTGGGTCCGGCCAGTCTTACGCCACAACTCAGTCTAACCTCGGGTCCTTATTGGGCTCCGTGTTTAACCACCCACATTGGATAGGTATTATTGTGACTACTGGACAGCCGGGTGGTTCCGGGCAGGTTTACGTCACAACTCAATCCAACCTCGGGTTAAACACATCGTATTTTCTACATTTACATATTTTGTCTCTTTTTTTTTTATGTAAATATTTGCGGCCCATTATTCAAATTTATCTTTATTGGTTAAAATTTATTTATGCCACTTAATTGTTTTTCAGGGTTGTTGGCATGCGTCAAACATGCCAACACATATGTTCTATATTTTAACCCAAACGTCATTACCCCCGTTTTACACGTTCGCTACAATATAAGATATGTTGGATTTAACATTTAAACCCAACTTAGCCATATGAAAAGGGGAGGCTTATAACATGGTGTTTATAAGGTAACATAAAAAGGGGAGTGTGAACGCATGAACTTGCAAAATAACGATTCAATTAACATGAATTAGGCACATGTAATGGCATAAACAATACTTAAACATGAATCATTCTATTCATATAATCATGGCATAAACAATACTTAAACATGAATCATTCTATTCATGTAATCATGGCATAAACAATACTTAAACATGAATCATTTTATTCATATAAACTTGTAATTGGAATGTAAATCTAACTTAATTGTGTCACATATATCACCATATGATTTTAATAACAACTTAGGCCTAAAACATGTCTTCAACTAGGCATAATACCAAACATAGTTTAGTCATGTTCATAAAGATGCTTACTTTTGTTTTTAATACAAAGTATGATTTGCCAATTTCAACATAGGTTCATATAAACCATAGTACTTAGTCTAGTCCAATTACACACTAAAAGTGATCGTAAAGGTTTGTATATCATATTAGCATAATGGTGATTCACATTCTTGCATGAATCTCAAATAAAATACCATAACATATGGTTGTTAACATGAATCATATACTTGCATGAACCCCAAATAAAATACCACAACATATGGTTGTCAACATAAAACCACATACTTGCAAATATCCAATCGTATAACATAACATTTCCAAATCGTCTAGAATCAAAGCGACATACAAATATAGATTATTGTCGCCACAATTCCATTTCTCACTTTACACAAATCAACACAATTATTTAATTCACATCGGAATAGCACTCTACTTACAACGTATGACAAATCTTCAATTCAGGAATCTGAATTCTGAATTTGGAGATGTTATCCTTTGTTGTAGGCGTTGCTTTGATTTGATTAACGTTGCTTTAAGCTTTTGATTTATCTCCTAATTGTCTCTCAATTTCTGACGGCTATTCCTAATATCTCCTCAGCAGCATGACGGTCTCATCTCCATTTTTGTTTGTGTGTATTAGGGTGGGTCTTAGGTCCTTTTTATAGAGTTTTTGAGTTGATTCGGACCGTCGATGGAGCTTGGTTTAATGATAGTCGTTCGTTCAAAGAAGAGACCAACCAAGAGCTGACACCTAGCCCTAGTGACAAGGAAAGGCTCAGAAAATCGACCAAACACAGACTAGGCCATCCAGGGGGGCTGGGTTTGACCTGGCTCAGTGGCCAGGTCGACATGCCAGTCGACACCGTGTCGACTTGGCAGTCGACACGGGTAACCCAGGTCGACTGCCAATCGACCTGGTTAGCCCCAGGTCGACTGCCAAGTCGACCTAGGTGCCTTGGGCGGGAATTTTCCCGCCCTGGCCAATTGGGCCCGATTTTGAATTTTGAATTGTTTTTTCTGGGCTGTTTTGGTCTGTTTGAATTTTAAACTGAATTCTGAAACTTCCGGAGGCCATATCTTCTTCATACTGAGTCCGTTTTACGCAAACTCGGACTCTATCTCAAGCAGAATTCCAAGACGAACGCAATGGCGTATCCCTTTTCCCTTAATTCTTTGATATGAAATTAATTATACTTTAATTTGTGAATTTCACTGTTATAGAATACACGGGGTGTTACATTCTCCCCCACTTAAAAAGGATTTCGTCCCCGAAATCTTCAAGTTTAGGAAGAATGTATATCCTAACATCCAAACATCCATCTACTCATCCATCAAACAAGAGCATCCATTGTCCTTAAAAGATTTCTAATGCTTCATGATCATATGCGAAGTGTGTGTGTGTACATGTACTTATCTAATGCAAAATCAGGCGGTCTACTGATTCAGTTGACCTCCTTAATGTGAATTAATTAAGTGCCATGAATCCATTATGTATGCAAATTCTCCTATTCATGATTCTACATGAGTGCACAATCATTCATACAAATGCGACATCCATATGACAACACATTAAAGTTCAACCATATACGAATGCAAATATATATGCATATGCAATGTGAAGTGACTGAGCCGATCTAAAACCTAGATTGTGTGTGTATATGCAACCATGAGCAACCACTGGCAATCACTTGCAACCACTTGCAACCATCATCCATAACATGTTTCAATTACATGTTTTCATCCGAAGGGTTTCTTCCTAAAAGATAAGGTCGAGGAGATATACCTAAAAAGATAGATAAAAGTGCAACTTAAGGAAAAAGAAAGATCAAAGATGTACCCTCGAAAAGAAAAGGGTAGGCTGCGTGTATTCTAGCTTCAGTTTCCCTAGTTGCGTCTCCTTTGGCGTCGCTCCACTGAACTTTGACGAGCTTGACTTCGTGGTTGCATAGCTTCTTCACTTCCGTTCCTAATATGCGGGTTGGAACTTTCCTCACGGTTGCTTCGCGTTCCACTTCAGCTTCTTCTAGGATGTTTGGCTCTACCACTTCAGCAGATTCATGTAGACATTTTCAGAGATGTGAAACATGAAAGACGTTGTGAACTCCGGCCAATTTTTCGGTAGCTCTAACCTATAGGCCATTTTCCCAATTTTCTCGATGATAGGAAATGGCCCCACGAACCTTGGTGCTAGCTTTCCTGTGGTTCCAAAACGAACAACGTTCCTTAGTGGAGATACCTTAAGAAAAACTCTGTCCCCAACCTCAAATTCAAGGTCGGTCCTCCTCTTGTCGGCTTAGGACTTTTGTCTGTCTTGGGCCGTCTTCATCCTTCTTCGTATTATGTCTACTTTCTCTGAAGTCTCTCGGATCATATCTGGTCCAAGTATGAGCTTATTGGTAGACTCCCACCAATAAGTGGGTGATCGGCACGGTCTTCCATATAATGCTTCGAAGGGCGCCATTCCGATGGTTGCTTGGTAGCTGTTGTTGTAGGAAAATTCCACCAAAGGAAGATGGTCTTCCCGCGTCCCTCCGAAGTCAAGGACGCACAGTCTTAAAAGGTCCTCCAAAACTCTGTTCACTCTTTCTGTTTGGCCGTCAGTTTGGGGATGATAGGTTGTGCTCAAGCATAACTGTGTGCCTACCGCTTCTTGCAGACTCCGCCAAAACTCACTTGTGAAGATAGGGTCTTGGTCACTAACAATGTTGGATGGTATTCCATGGAGCCGAACAACTTCCTTGAGGTAAAGAGATGCTAGGGATGAGGCAGTTCTTTTACTTTTGACAGGTAAAAAGTGGGCGCTTTTAGTAAGCCTATCTACTATTACCCAAATGCTAGTGTTGCCTCTCCTAGACCTAGGCAGCCCATCAATGAAGTCCATTGAGATGCTATCCCACTTCCACTGCGGGACCTCTAGAGGATGGAGCAGACCACCAGGCTTTTTCTGTTCCACCTTAACTTGTTGGCGCACCATATACTTAGAAACGAAATATGCCATGTCCTTCTTCATGCCGTTCCAAAAGAAAGTTCTCTTTATGTCCTTGTACATTTTATCTCCGCCTGGGTGTATCGTCATCTTGGAGTGATGTGCTTCCTCGAGAACCTTCTTTACTAAATCCCTTGTCTGTGGGACGCATAGTCTTCCGTCTCGGCTTAGCTAACCCTTATCGTCGATGGAGTATCTGTTGAGGTGACTTGAAGTCTCACCCCTAATTAGTCTATCAATCGTCTCCACAAGCTGAGGGTCTTCGCGTTGTGCAGTCCCTATTGAGTCCACTAAAGTCGGGCGTACTTCGAGAGATGCTAGCAAGCCTGGTACAAAATTGGAGGAGGGCCAATAGTCAAAGCTGGCTATAAACTCTAGGCTTTGTCTTTCAACAAACAACGGGCTTAGGGTTAGTTTCTTTCGGCTCAACGCGTCTGCCACTACGTTGCCTTTGCCCGGAGTGTAGGAGATCTCGAAATCGTACGAGGCAAGAAACTCCATCCATCTCTGTTGCCTCAAGTTAAGATCTTTCTGTGAGAAAAGGTATTTCAACGATTTATGGTCAATGTAAAGTTCGAACTTCTCACCTAGGAGATAGTGTCGCCAAGACTTGAGTGCAAAGACGATGGCGGCTGACTCAAGATCATGGGTCGGGTAGTTCTTTTCATGCACTTTCAATTGTCTCCCGCCATAAGCTACTACCCTTCCATCTTGCATTAAGATGGCGCCTAGCCCTGTCCTACATGCATCTGTATAAACTGTGAATATCTTGCTTCCATCTGGCAATGTTAAAACTGGGGCTGTTGTAAGAGCCCTTTTCAGTTGTTGGAAAGCAAACTCGCAATCCAAGTCCCAATTGAACACTAGATTCTTCTTAGTCAACTTTGTGAGCGGAGCTGATATCTTTGCAAAGTCTCTAATGAATTTTCGATAGAAGCCTGCTAGCCCGAGAAAGCTTCGGACCTCTGTTGCGTTCTTTGGTGTCTTCCAATCCTGCACCACTACTACCTTAGCCGGGTCTACAGCTAACCCTTCCTTGGATACTATGTGCCCAAGAAATCTTACTTCCTCTCTTCAAAAGTGGCATTTGGAGAATTTGGCTTTTAGCTGATGGACTCGCAGAGTTTCCATGATTGCCCTTAAGTGCTGAGCATGTTCCTCTTCACTCTTTGAGAAGATAAGGATATCGTCTACGAAGACCACTATGAACTTATTGAGGAAATCTCTGAATACCCTACTCATCATGTCCACGAAGTAAGCAAGTGCATTTGTCAAGCCGAAGGGCATGACAAGCCATTCAAAGAAGCCGTCTGGGGTTCTGAATGTCGTTTTATCGATGATATCTTTTGCCACCCTTAGCTGATGAAAACCGATCGCTAAATCGAGTTGGGAGAAAACAGACGCTCCTACAAGCTGATCAAACAGATCATCAATTCTGGGGAGAGGGTGCCTATTCTTTTTCGTTAGCTTGTTGAGCTCCCTATAGTCAACACATAGACGGAGTGAACCATCCGCCTTTGTAGCAAACACCACCGGAGCGCCCCATTCTGAAATGCTCCTTCTAATGAACCCCTTCTCTAGAAGCTCTTTAATCTGTTTACTGAGCTCTTTTCTTTCCCGTGGAGCCATGGTCTAACGGGCAACGCAACGGGCTTTGCATTATCTACAAGATATATGCGGAAGTCTATCTCCCGCTTCGGAGGCAAGCCCTTCACCTCTTCGAAGACATCCGGATATTCCCGGACCACTCTAACCGATTGCAAATTTTCAACGGAGGCATCTAGCGATTCAAGATAACTAAGCATAACCGCATACGAGGGATTACAAGTAATTTCCAAAGTGTTACCGAGCTGGGTCAGGAGCCTAACAACCCTTTTCTCACAATCAAGGACGGCCCCATTACTGGATAGCCAATCCATGCCCAAAATCAAACCATATCCCGAAAAGCCCGAAACAAAGGCACTACATCTAAATTCTACGCTTAGAATAGAAATTTTCAATCCCGCACAGATCATAAACAAATGAGCCGGGCCCCCAATTGGGTTTGAAACAATTAAGGGGTCCTCTACCATACTAGTTTTTAGGTGCAGAGATTCTACTAAAGCAGACGAGAAAAAGGAGTGTGATGCGCCAGAATCAAATAAAGTGCGAACGGGGTGATCATAAAGATAAACTACACTTTCTACAGAAGTATTTATACCTCGCTGTTGCAGAGGTGGCGCCTCTAGAACATGAACCTGTGCCCCTGAGGTGGATCCAGCCCTTGTCCTCGTTTCTTCGGGCAATCCTTAGCCATGTGGCCTGTCTCACCGCAAGAAAAGCACCCTCCATTCATCTTGGCCATCTTTTTCCGGCAATCTTTCACTAAGTGCCCCACTTTGCCACAGAAATTACAATTCCTCTTCTCTTTGTTGTCTTTCCCGCCCTTCTTAAAGTCTGTCTTCTTAGGCTGTAAACCCTCTTTCTTCCCTTGAGAGCTTTCTGCCTTTGTCTCCTTCTTGCCCTTATCCTCTTCGTTCAGTAATGCCATCTGTACCAATCTTTCATACGTAGGTCCCATGGGTATATGGGTCATGGCCAAACTGTGTAATGGCTCATTCAACCCTTTGACAAAACGGAGAGCCTTCTTGTGCAGGGTGTTGACTAGGTCCAGTCCAAACCTAGCCAGCTCATCGAACTAATTAACATACTCTTTGACTGTCTTATTCCCATGCTTAAGAAATAAGAATTTTTCCAACTTCAAACTCCATTCAGCGTCTGAGAGAAATTTAGCCTCAAACCTTGCCCTAAAGTCCTCCCACGTTTCCACTGGTCTTTCTGCATTAGTGACTTCCCACCAGTAGGAAGCCTCGCCTTTAAGTAGCCATACTGCCAGTTGTACCTTCTGCCTATCTTCTACCTCAAAGATGACGAATAAGTCCTCGGTCTCTTTCAGCCAATTCCTAGCTGCCACGAAGGACTCAGTTCCGTGGAAGTCCTTTCCTCCCATAGCTTTAAAATCTTTACATATCCTAGCAAAAGTGTTTCCCCACGGAGGAGGTGGAGGAAGAGGTGCTGCTGCAGCCGGATGATTCCCTGCAGCTAGGGGAGGAGGAACGGTAGGGCCTGGCTGAGTGGCCCTTGCTTCTAAGAATCGTCTAAACCAACCAGGTATTGGTACACCCTCTGGCAAGTTAAGTTCTTCGGACATGCTGAAACAAAAAGGATAGATTCAAAATGAAGGATAAGAGATAACACCTATGGCTTTGGGGGGACTTTGCCTTTTTAAAATAAAATAATATTTTATCTTTTAAAAATGCTTCTTTAAATTTTCCTTTGAAAATAAATTTTCAAAACTTTTATCTTATTTGGTAAACCTATGCTATGATACCAAGTGAAACACCCCACCTCCGTTAGGGTCATTCTCAAAGGGAATGCCCTAATTTTGGTGGAGGCTTATAAGTATAAGTCACAGATATATAAGACAGATATAAGAACACATATTTTTGAACAGCGGAAAACAACAACAACTTTTATTTCATTAAAATACGTGTTACACCAACCATGCCATAACATAACATCTTCATAACTGTCTTGATTACATTATTTAAAGAAGCATAAAGAAAACATAAATAAACTGCAAAAGTCCCATAATTGTTGTCCAAAGCCATAGTCCAAAACGGAAAAGATCCAAGCAATACATTCTTTCTCTTCAAGCTGGATGTGAAAACTGGTCAAGCTGCGGTATTCCCTCCCTGTGGACCTAGGGGGGACGAAAGAAAAGAAGGCGAAAGAAAAGTAGAGTCGGACATAAAGCCTGAGTAAGTCTAGGACTATTCAGTCTATGAATAAAGAACTGGGTATGATAAGCATAAACTAGAAATGAGAAAGCACCATAACTAAGTTAAGTTGTCTAGGGTCGAATACACTATCGTACCCCATATTAATCTCTGTACCCATATAAACTAGTTCCGAATAGGCACCCCATAATCAGGGTGAAGTGATCCATTTCTGATGATCGGCTCCTACTTGCATAGTTACATGTGTCTTACGGCCCCCGTTGTTGTAGTTACCTATGCTGGTCCCACCATGGGGTGTATCAAGTCCCATGGTGGCGGCCCGACACAATCCTAGAATGCACAGGTATGCTACTGGTGTCCAGTGCCTTATTTTTCTGCGCCGTAGTGTGTGCATGCCCGCACCCCGTTCGAACCTACACTGCTGCACCACCACCGTCGATTTGACCTCTTACAGTCAGCCCAGTAATCGTGCCCCACCCTGCCTAGTTCAGGGTATCCTGATACACATTGTAGGGTTACTGCTGAAAAGGGTCCCCCGTTACTAGGTTTTCTATTTCTAGCCAACATGCTAAGTTGGTTAAGTGTTTTGTAAACCTAACCCCAAATCAGTCTGTATAGTTTAGCATGTTCCATTTTGATTAAGTATTAATTCAATTTACTTAATCCTATCAATCCTGACTCAGCATTAATTGTCTTATTAAAGCCTCGACCTCACACATTAGACAGGTATTGTTGTGGCTGCCTGTTGCCGGTTAGGTCCAGGCAGTCTTACGCCACAACTCAGTCTAACCTCGGGTCCTTATTGGGCTCCGTGTTTAACCACCCACATTGGATAGGTATTGTTTTGACTACTGGACAGCCGGGCGGTTCCGGGCAGGTTTACGTCACAACTCAATCCAACCTCGGGTTAAACACATCGTATTTTCTACATTTACATATTTTGTCTCTTTCTTTTTTTTATATGTAAATATTTGCGGCCCATTATTCAAATTTATCTTTATTGGTTAAAATTTATTTATGCCACTTAATTGTTTTTCAGTGTTGTTGGCATGCGTCAAACATGCCAACACATATGTTCTGCATTTTAACCCAAATGTCATTACCCCCGTTTTACACGTTCGCTACAATACAAGATATGTTGGGTTTAACATTTAAACCCAACTTAGCCATATGAAAAGGGGAGGCTTATAACATGGTGTTTATAAGGTAACATAAAAAGGGGAGTGTGAACGCATGAACTTGCAACATAACGATTCAATTAACATGAATTAGGCACATGTAATGGCATAAACAATACTTAAACATGAATCATTCTATTCATATAATCATGGCATAATCAATACTTAAACACGAATCATTCTATTCATGTAATCATAGCATAAACAATACTTAAACATGAATCATTCTATTCATGTAATCATGGCACAAACAATACTGAAACATGAATCATTCTATTCATGTAAACTTGCAATTGGAATGTAAATCTAACTTAATTGTGTCACATATATCACCATATGGTTTTAATAACAACTTAGGCCTAAAACATGTCTTCAACTAGGCATAATACCAAACATAGTTTAGTCATGTTCATAAAGATGCTTACTTTTGTTTTTAATACAAAACTATGATTTGCCAATTTCAACATAGGTTCATATAAACCATAGTACTTAGTCAAGTCCAATTACACACTAAAAGTGATCGTAAAGGTTTGTATATCATATTAGCATAATGGTGATTCATATTCTTGCATGAATCTCAAATAAAATACCATAACATATGGTTGTTAACATGAATCATATACTTGCATGAACCCCAAGTAAAATACCACAACATATGGTTGTCAACATAAAACCACATACTTGCAAATATCCAATCGTATACCATAACATTTCCAAATCGTCTAGAATCAAAGCAACATACAAATATAGAATATTGTCGCCACAATTCCATTTCTCACTTTACACAAATCAACACAATTATTTAATTCACATCGGAATAGCACTCTACTTACAACGTATGACGAATCTTCAATTCAGGAATCTGAATTCTGAATTTGGAGATGTTATCCTTTGTTGTAGGCGTTGCTTTGATTTGATTAACGTTGCTTTAAGCTTCTGATTTATCTCCTAATTGTGTCTCAATTTCTGACGGCTATTCCTAATATCTCCTCAGCAGCATGACGGTCTCATCTCCATTTTTGTTTATGTGTATTAGGTTGAGTCTTAGGTCCTTTTTATAGAGTTTTTGAGTTGATTCGGACCTTCGATGGAGCTTGGTTTAATAATAGTCGTTCGTTCAAAGGAGAGACCAATCAGGAGCTGACACCTAGCCCTAGTGACAAGGCAAGGCTCATAAAATCGACCAAACACCGACTAGGCCAGCCAGGGGGGCTGGGTTTGACCTGGCTCAGTGGCCAGGTCGACATGCCAATCGACACCGTGTCGACTTGGCAGTCGACACGGGTAACCCAGGTCGACTGCCCAGTCGACCTGGTTAGCCCCAGGTCGACTGCCAAGTCGACCTGGGTGCCTTGGGCGGGAATTTTCCCGCCCTGACCAATTGGGCCTGATTTTGAATTTTGAATTGGTTTTACTGGGCTGTTTTGGTCTGTTTGAATTTTAAACTGAATTCTGAAACTTCCGGAGGCCATATCTTCTTCATACGGAGTCCGTTTTATGCAAACTCGGACTCTATCTCAAGCAGAATTCCGAGACGAACGCAATGGCGTATCTCGTTTCCCTTAATTCGTTGATATGAAATTAATTATACTTTAATTTGTGAATTTCACTGTTATAGAATACACGGGGTGTTACAGCAGGAGCTACCTCGGGAGGACAGGTGCAGGCTCTTATGGCACCAGGGCAGGAAAGGGGACAAGTTCAGGCTCTCGCGGTCCCACCGCTGCAAGAACGAGGTAGAACCATTTCTGTTGAAAGCTTAGTTTTTCTGTTTGATCATCCTGTCCGTACCTTATTCGATTCGGGCGCATCACATTCGTTTATCTCTACATCATTAGTTGAATCACTGCAGTTAAACACCAGTTTAGTAGAGGATCCCTTAGTTGTTTCGAATCCAATTGGGGGCTCAGCTTATTTGTCTATGATGTGTTTGGATTTGAAAAAATTTCCATACTTTGCGTTGAATTTAGATGTGATGCTTATGTGTTGGGCTTCACGGGCTGTGGGCTAATTTTAGGAATGGATTGGTTATCCAGAAATGGGGCCGTTCTAGATTGTGAAAGGAGAGTAGTTAGTCTCATGACTCGCCTTGGCAACACTCTCGAAATCTTTTGTAATCCCATAAATTCGGTTACGCTAAGTTATCTAGAATCGCTTGACGCGTCTGACGAAAATCTACGATCTGTTAGAGTGGTCCGAGAATATTCGGATGTGTTTGAGGAGGTGAAAAGCTTGCCTCCGAAGTGGGAGATAGATTTTCGAATATATCTTGTGGATAATGTGAAACCAGTATCTTTGCCAGTACGCCACATGGCTCCATGTGAAAGGAGGGAACTCGATAAGCAAGTGAAGGAGTTGCTTGAGAAGGGGTTCATAAGACGAAGTATATCGAAGTGGGGTGCTCCAGTAGTATTTGCCATGAAGGCGGATGGATCCCTTAGACTGTGTGTGGACTATAGAGAACTTAATAAACTTACTAAGAAGAACAGACATCCACTGTCGAGGATTGACGATCTCTTCGATCAGTTAGTTGGCGCCTCAGTGTTTTCGCAGTTGGACTTAGCCACTGGGTTCCATCAGTTGAGAGTGGCTGAGGATAGCATAGACAAGACTGCCTTTAGGACTCCGGACGGTTTCTATGAATGGCTAGTGTTGCCCTTCGGTTTGACAAACGCCCCAGCGTATTTTGTTGATTTGATGAGTAGGGTGTTTAAGGAGTACCTTAACAAATTCGTGGTAGTCTTTGTAGATGACATCTTGATCTTTTCTAAGGATGAAGAAGAGCATGCCCTACATCTTAGGGAAGTGTTGGAGACCCTACAAGCGCATAGCCTTAAGGCTAAATTTTCTAAGATTCATTCTGGAGGAAGGAAGTACGGTTCTTAGGACACGTGGTTTCCAAAGAAGGGATAGCTGTAGATCCCGCGAAGGTGGTGGCCATCCAAGATTGGAAGGTTCCTAAAAATGCTACCGAAGTGAGAAGTTTCTTGGGTTGGCTGGCTACTATAGGAAGTTTATCAAAGACTTCGCAAAGATATTAGCTCCATTGACACACTTGACGAAGAAGAACCTAGTTTTCACATGGGACGTAGATTGTGATGATGCATTCTGACGTTTGAAGAGAGCTTTAACTTTAGCCCCAGTCTTAGTATTGCCAGACGGGAGTAAGCCGTTTACCGTTTATACTGACGCTTGTGGGACAGGACTAGGCGCAGTCTTAATGCAAGAGGGCAGGGTAATAGCCTATGGTGGAAGGCAGTTGAGAGCACATGAAAAGAATTACCCCACGCATGACCTAGAGTTGGCCGCTATTGTTTTCGCGCTTAAGTCTTGGCGTCATTATCTTCTTGGCGAGAAATTCGAACTATTCACTGACCACAAATCTTTAAAATACCTATTCTCTCAAAAGGACTTGAACTTAAGGCAGCAAAGGTGGATGGAGTTCTTAGCGTCCTACGACTTTGAGATAGCATATACCCCTGGCAAGGGTAACGTGGTGGCCGATGCCTTAAGTAGAAAAAGATTATCCTTAAGTCCTTTGTTTGTTGAGCGGCAAAGTTTAGAATTCATTTCGATGTTTGACTTTAGACCTTCCGTTGACTTCGTACCCGGTTTGCTAGCATCCTTGGAGGTCATACCTACGCTTTTGGGACGGATTGGCGAGGCACAGCGAGACGACCCACAGTTAGTTGAGTTAGTAGAAAAGCTCAAAGGAGGGGAGTCATCAAGCTATCTCCGTAGGTATACCCTAGATGATAAGGGTTGGTTACGTAGGGACGGTAGACTTTGTGTACCAAAAGACGATAACCTAAGGAAGACTATTCTTGACGAAGCACATCATTCGAAGATGACCATTCATCCAAGCGGGGACAAGATGTACAAAGACATGAAGAGAGTTTACTTTTGGGCCGGCATGAAGAAAGATGTGGCCGAGTATGTCGCTAGATGCTTGGTGTTCCAACAAGTAAAAGCGGAGCAAAAGAAACCCGGTGGGTTGCTTCACCCATTGGAGGTTCCACTATGGAAATGGGAAAGCATCTCGATGGATTTTGTGGATGGATTACCGCGATCGAGGAAGGGTAATACGGGAATTTGGGTTATAGTAGATAGACTTACTAAGAGCGCCCATTTTATTCCCGTGAAGAGTAAGAGGACTGCTCCATGGTTAGCTTCTGTATACGTTCGAGAGATAGTTCGTTTGCACGGTGTTCCTTCTAGCATAGTGAGCGACCGCGATCCTATTTTCACTAGCGAATTTTGGAGAAGCTTACAAGAGGCGGTAGGGACTCGGTTATGTTTGGGCACCGCATATCATCCTCAGACGGACGGCCAGACCGAGAGGGTGAATCACATTCTAGAGGCTCTTTTGAGGCTGTGCATCCTAGACTTTGGGGGTACATGGGAAGAGCATCTTCCATTGGTTGAGTTCGCATATAATAACAGTTTTCAGTCCAGCATTGGTATGGCACCATTCGAAGCTCTTTATGGATGACCTTGTCATTCACCTACATGTTGGTGGGAATCTACAGATAAGATCTTACTTGGGCCCGATATGATTAGGGAGACTTCGGAGAAGATCGACTTGATTCGAAGGAGGATGAAAGCAGCGCAAGATAGGCAGAAATCTTATGCGGATAAGAGGAGGACAGATCTCGAGTTTGAAGTTGGGGACATGGTCTTTGTCAAAGTGTCTCCATTACGGAACGTTGTTCGCTTTGGGTCCGTTGGGAAATTAGCACCAAGGTTTGTAGGGCCGTTTCCTATTAAGGAGAAAATTGGACAGATGGCGTATAGAGTGGAGTTGCCCGAGAGACTTAGTGGTGTACACGACGTATTCCATGTGTCACATTTGAGGAAGTGCTTGCACGAGACCGCGGAAGTGGTAGAGTCGAGCTTTCTTAGAGAAGTGGAGATAGAGCGTGATGCGACAATTCGACGAGCTCCTACGCGCATTCTTTGGTCGGAGATCAAGAGGTTGAGGAATCGAGAGGTCAGACTAGTCAAAGTGCAATGGGGAGATGATGAGAGCAACGCTACTTGGGAGACAGAAGAGAAGATGCGTTCACGATACCCTTTTCTTTTTTAGGGTATGTCTTTTAATTTCTCCTTTATCGCTTAGCTTGTACTTATCTTATCTTTAGTATATCCTCTCGCTAGTATCTTTGACCTTTAGTTAGGATAGTCCTATGGTTGAAACATGTGTTTGAGACATGTTATGTATGGTGGATGCAAAGTGGATGCAAGTGTTTGCTAGTGGTTGCTCGTGGATGCATATACACACACTATTAGTCACCAGATCGGCTCGGTCACTTCATATTGCATATTGCATATATATGGATGTATTTAGTAAAATGGATGTATAATGGTTGTATTATCATATAGTTGCTGCATTCGGGTGGATGGTTGTGCATGCATATAGAATTAATATGTATCATTAGGAATCTTTTGCATACATATTGGACGCATGGCACTATCATGAATTGCACTAAGGAGGTCGACTGAATCAGTAGACCGCCTAATTTTGCATTAGATATGGACATATACACACACTGTGCATATAAACATTAAAGCATTAGAAGTCTTTTAAGGACAATGGATGCTGGTGTTTGATGGTTGAGTAGATGGACGATTAGATGGTAGGATATACATTCTTCTTGACTTGGAGATTTCGGGGACGAAATCCTTTAAGGAGGGGAGAATGTAACACCCCGTAATTTTATAACATTAAAATTAACAAATTAAAGTATACTTAATTTTTAGAAAAGAATTAAGTGAAATGGTTTGCGCAGAGAAATATATATATATATATATAAATTAAAAATTAAATAAATAAATATGTGAAAAAGTTCAAAATAGCGAATTGGGAGGGGGAATAACTGAACCGGCCCATTTTTAAGATTGACCCAAGCCCCGCGGGGTCGACTAGGGGTTAATCCAGGGTGTTTGGCTGTCAACACGTGGGCCGATTCGCTCAAATGCAGATTTTGCATTTGATTGGTTCTCATGGTTCAGGGTTAATCTAATGGTCCTAAATAACTTCCTACACCTATAAATACATCCTAATGCTAACCCTAAACCTAATTAAAATAGAATAGTTACCGTCGCCATGGAAATCAATGGAGCCGCCTCCAACTAAGAAAGAAGAAAAGCAAATTTAATTCTAATTCTCTCAACCCTACAGCATAGCAAAACTCTCTCTTTTCTTCTCTAAATTGTGAGTATGATGATCTTAACAAGATTATTATCATTTTAATTAGGTTGAGTTATGAATGGATTATGAGTAGATGATGTGAATTATCATATATGTTGTTGTAAACCCCTTTTGCTATCATGTATATTGTAAATCCAATGTTATGTGATGATGATATCTTATATGTTGTAAATCATGCTATGATGATGTTATGTATGTTGAAAGTTTCTATGCTAAGTTGTGATGAATCATACTTGTTAAAAAGGACATGATGTTACCATCTATGCTAGTTAGTTCATATTAATTAAATCATCATGTTTGGGTTATGTTGATCTATATGACAAGTCACATATGCAAGTTAAATTGATTAGAAAAGTTATGAACATATACCAAGACATCTATTATGACATCTAGAATTATGCTATGACATATGTGATATCCTATGCTAGTTCACACCATCATTATGTTGCCTAAAAACCCCATATGCAAGTTTATGTATAGATTTGGGCTATGATCATATCATATAAATTGAGACAGTTAACAAGTTGACACCTTTTGATCCTTAACATGTGTAGTTTATGCAAGTTTCACCCCTATTATGATTAGATTTATTTTAATTGTCTATATTTTGTGATAATTTATCTTTGTGCTAGGTGTTAGACTATACAAGTCTAGCCTATATTTTGCGTTGAATAAGCGAACGTATAAACGTGGGGTAGGGGTAATATTAAGGATTTAATATTAAAAAGTTGGGGTGCAATTGATATGATTTTGCATGCCATAAGTGGATGGCCATAATTGAGTCAATTATGGACATCATTAAAAGTTGACTTAATTAATAATTTGAGTAGGGAAGTATTAAAACGAGGGTAAAAGATTTTAAGTGTTAATCAATGCTTAGGACACGAGGTTGGACTCGTTTGTGACGTAAACGTGCCCGGACCCGCCCGGCAAATCCAGTGGTCACAAATGTCAGCCCAATGTGAGAGGTCCTAGGCCTAAACTAAAGCATAACGGTTGTAAAGACACGAGGTTAGACTCTTTTATGGTGTAAGACTGCCCGGACCCGCCCGGCAAATCCAGCTGCCATAAATGCCAGTCTAATGTGAGAGGTCTTTATGAGGTTATGGCCTGAATGAATTAAGAAATACTTAACCAGATAAACATGTAAGGTGGGACATGGGGCTTAAGTAGGTGCCTAGGGTGGCATGAGGAATCTAGGGGTGCCCTTAGTGGCATGTGAAATACGATTAGTAAGACTTAACCAAACACACATGTAAATGAACATGACTAAGAGGGTTAAGTGGGATATAGTAGTGACAAGCTTAGGTGGGTAGCTTGTGGGGGCCCATTTCGACCAGTATCCCAAACGTATCTTTGTGGACTCGACCCAACTCGAGGACGGGACACGCATGCTGGGTTCGACTGTAAGAGGCCAAAACGGGGAGCGGTGGCAACGCAAGTCCAACGGGTTTCGTATGCGTGTGTGGACCCGGGCTGGTAGGTAAGACGTTGTTGCATCGTGTAGGTATAAGCCGTGCATTCTCAAGTTGTATCGGGTTGCCACTTTAGGGGAGTGATACACCCCACTGTGGGGCCAGCACAGGTATCTACGAGTAGGGAGCCGATCGAAAGTGAGTAGTGGGATACATCTAGTGGAGATAGGGGCAGACGGCACCTATGTAGTCAACTAGGGGTACGTAAGGCTATTTATAAAGTTTCTGTGTGAAGCAAGTGGGATCAAACAATAGGGTGACTGGTGTGGTGCAGTGTAGTAATGTGCGGTGCAGTGTAGTAATCATTCGTTAGTAATTAGGTATGCCTTTACCGTTACCTTTAACATTATCTTAAACGCTATCTTTATCTTCCTAAGAGTTCACAGACATTTACTTGTCTTCCAGCTTATGCCTTAGTCTAGTTATTTTGATAATAGTATTGTAAGAATTATCATACTCGCCAGACTTTATGTCTGACCCCCTCTATTTCTATCCTTTTTTCCCCTCTAGGTCCTCAGGTTGGTCCCAGCTCTAGTGGAGTTTGATTGAATTGCTTCATCTCTCTTTGGAAAGCTTGGACCGTTGAAGTAAAGTCCATCTTGTTATCTTTTTAATGGCTATTTATGTAATGGGATTATGTATTTTGTTTTTATGAAGATGGATATTGTACTTGGTTATGATCTATGGTTTTATGATGTAACAAACATGTTTAATTTCCGCTGCAATAAAATGAAGTTTTAGATTTCCAAGTACTATTTATTATCTGTCTTGTTGTAATTTTTCTATTCTATATTCACTTATATCCTCCATGGAAGTTAATGCATTCCCTTTGTGAGTGACATTAATGGACGTGGGGTGTTACAGATTTTTAATGTGAAATACGGTCGATAAATTGACCTTTAAAAATACGCTGTGTGAGCATACTAGTCGGATTTCGACGAAACCAGTTTCGTTGGGACCGTAATGTCGAGCAGTAGCTGCATGTCAATTTTCATGATTTTTAGGCATCGTGTGTATTCGTGGGGATTTTTAGAGTGCATAAACCAATATAAAATAAATAAAATATAATATCTAAACCAAAATTTGTGGACAACTAAGCTGCCACATCCTTCATTGTTCAGCCACACAAATTCTTTCACCCTTATATAAGTTTTCTTGAGCCCCCACAAATGTTTTCACTTCTCCAGTAAACATTTTGATCTCTCAAAAATCCTAGAAATCATAATAAAAATTTATAAATCATTGGATATACATATATGGGATCCTCGTGTATTTCCGTCACTTCTATACTGGTCTGAACTAGTACGATGCATTTTCGTGAAATGCTCGAGATGTACAGAGCGAGTAGGGTTAGCAAAATATCGGAATTTGGTGTGTCGATTCATGGAATGGAGGATAGTTTTGAGATGAGGGTTGAAAACCACAGGTCGTGTGAGTTTCTGGTGGAGTTCGGTGACTGAAATGATCGTACGATGCACTGTAATAGTGCAGGGATGGTTCGAGCGCTTCGGGTATGATGACATCGAGTTCGACACTTTGGGGGCGAGGGAGAAGAGGATAGGATGAGGAGATCGATGGTGTGCTTATTTTAGAGGATGGTGGACTGTAGAAGGAGGGATAGATGGAAGAAATCAGCGGAAATGGTGTGTGTTGGCTACAGGATGATCACGAGTTCAATCGGGGAAGAAAGCAAAACCATTTGGGCCTGGAATATAAGGGAGATGGTCCAAGAGAATTGAGGGGTAAGGCCCAAATCATAATTGTTTTAAGTGTTTAATTTATTTAAAAATGTATTGAAACTTGTAAATCTAACATCGGGGTCATACGATATCAGAATTTCAAACCGTTGGATCCGTTGGGATCGTATGGACGGACACTACACATTGGAAATGACGGGGAGCGAATCCGACCTCGTTACAATTTGTGGCGAAATAAATTGCCAGATCTGAATCAACGACAATTATCGTTAATTAACAATGATAGTCCAATGTGAGTAAATCTCACTAACTCTGAACAGTTTATATTTCATGTTGTTTTCTTAGAACTGTTAAATATTGGTTGATTGACTGTGTGTTGACTGTTTGATTGAACTGCTAGTCAGTTAGTTGAATTTCTATATTGATTCTGTTTAATAGAATATATCATATGGAACTGAAAGTGATGTTGATTTCATTGTATAACATCTGTGGATGCAAGGAAACAGGTTGGAGGAATCCGACTAGATTCCTCAACAGTTATTTTATTGTTTTTCATATATTGTGATATATGATGTGATATATAATCTGTTGTTGATTATGTGTGTTTGGACGATATTTATCGTTGTTATATGGTATGTTAAATACCATAAGAAATATTGGATGTGGGAAAGGGGATTTTCAAAGTGTATTTTGGAAATGAATTATTTATATAAAATCGATGGATTTTATATAGAAAAGGAAAAGGGTTTTTATAAAAGAAATAATTATAAAATCGTAGGATAAGTTATAATAAAAGAAATATTTATTTGTTAAATAAATAGAATTGAAAAGGAAATAGTTATTTGTTAAGTAAACAAATAGAAAAGGAATAAAATAAAGGAGTTAATCGAATATAGTTTATTCGAATAGAATCAATTGAGTTAATCGAATATTAGTGATTCGAATAAAGTAAAAGGAGTTATCGAATATTAGTTATTCGAACAAGAGTTAAAAAGAGTTATCGAATATACCTTATCAAAGGAAAGATTATCGAATAGAGATGATTCGAAAGAGAGTTACGTAAGGAAGTTTGTTAAAGAATAAAAAGTTGAACTTTGCCTATTTCAAGGTTAGAAACATTGTTCAGTTAAGGTCTGAGAGGTAGTATTACCCCAACTTGATTGACTTCATTTTTAACTAATGAATGGTTAAGGTTCGATAGTGAAGTTGGGTTAAAGGAATTTAGTTAATAAGCGTAATGGTTTGAGTTGGCATCGCGATGGTTTGTTTAAACATCTCTCTAAGTCCAATAAAGGAGTTTTTGAAATGTTTTCCAACTAAGAACCAGAAATGTTTTCTGATATAGAAAACAAGAAATGGAAATGTTTTCCAATGGTAATAACATATTCTTTCTAAATTTAGAAAATAAGAAATGTTGAATATAGGGAAACAGGAGATGAAAAATGAACTAAGGAGATAAATATTAAATGGTGTTTGATCAATATAAATTTCCATTTGGAAATAATATCGTTGTTTGCACACCTGTTTTTCTTTGATGGTTAAATCACAGACTATCGAAGTTTTGACCATTTTAACGTTGTTAATATGGAGAGACCGGTTGGATTATTATCCAAAGAACCACTCTGTATTGACATAAGCGTTGCGAATCATATATGCCAAAGATAATTGGAGAGGAGTATAGTGCAAGGGCTATTGTATAAGTCTTAGATAACAGTGCCTAAGATGGATGTACTGAATAGTGCCTTCGGTTCATCATGTTCCTAGACGACTTGTATGGATGAATTTCTGACAGAGTATTTCCAGAAAGGTCACGTATATTGATGTCTCCAACTGTACCAAGAGTGGAAGCGGAGAAGGAAACTTCTTTAGCTAACACGTAATGTACTGTTGTAGACGTCAATTAGTGATTTCCGATGGATCTGACAATGTGGCATTCGAAGTGAATCTGATGTGATGATGAAGCGTAACCTCAAGCCTCATCAACCGGTAAATGATAGAAATCGGGCAGGCAGCATGGCTAAGTCGGTCGCTCCGAAGTAGGGTGTATATTCACTTGATCTAGAGTTTCATTTACTTATAAAAATCTATTTTTGATGCTGTCCCATTCGGGAAACGGTTGTTGATCCCAACCGTTGGTGATATACATTCGATACACTCAAGCGAAATGAGTGGTCGGTCATGTGTGGCCGGGTTGCAAGATGTTCTTGTTGAACCCAGTGTATTCCTTTCTAGAGGTACACTAGCGTAAGGTGGTTCCATACCTTGTCATAGTTGGAAATCCATTACTCAATACGTGCTTGTGGTTTTGATTGTATACTATGTATGTAGAGCGTGAGATGAAAGCGTTTCTGCTAGATGATTATAATATTGTGGTTGATAGACATTATTATAATATCAAAAGGTTTTTGATATAAAGATAATTTGGATTCTCATAAGGGAAAAACCCGTTCCGTTATACGGCGTGGTCTTATGAGATATCGTTTACCTGTTTAAACTGTTTTACTCATACTAGTAACATGACTGACCCGGACTATATTTTGTTTTGTTTTCCCTAAACTCTTGGGTGCCAAATTTTGTACGGGCAGTCAAGTAGTCGGGATTTATATATATACCTGAAGAGCTGGAGCAGGAGGCTTTAGGATCATATAGCCATAGTTATTTCCGCTGTGTTGTAAGTGCTGTACTTTGATAATGATGTATATTGAAGTACAAATGTATATTTCAAAGTTATGTTATATATTATATGTTATTCGTTCCGCTGTGAGATTCGTGTTACTCTGATATTGTGTTGCCTTCTTCTTCTTCTATTCTAAGTTTCTATCTTATCTTTCCTCACCCTCTAATTTCTTTCATTAACCATCTGGTATTTTTCGATGTTTGGTTAGTCATCATTGAGTTTATGGCGATAACCAAAGTCGACAAAATCTGGGTCGTTACCGTTGGTATCAGAGCTTAAGTTAAGAAATTACCTTAGCTCTGTGGCGTGACTCGGTAGAGATAGGGTTAGTAATACCCTAGATCGAGTTTGAGTGTATGTATACGAGTGAACGTATTTGTTATTCAATATAAAAAAATTGTTTTATATTGTGGAGATTTGTTGGTTGAGTCGTTTATGAGTTCTGGCTGATCAGTTTGATCCACTGTATCTGTAAGGATTTTGTAAACACTTGAATACGATGAACCGTCATGGTATATTTTGAAAGAGGGTAAATGAATTTTTTTTACCCAAATTATATTTTGATATAAAGGATTTATATTGGAATAATTATAATATAGTGGATATATTGGTTGTTATTATAATCGAGTAAGATTATAAATGTAATGGGTATGTAAATAACTAATCAGAATTCATATAGGTGAAATACGTGAAATCAGATGAGTTGAATCTGAAATTTTAAACCAGAAATTGAGTTAAAACTCTGGAGAATTGGATTAGTGTTTGTAAATGGATTTGGATTAAAAATAAGGAAAATTTAAGATCCTGGGAGATTTTAAATTGTTTTACAAGTAGTGTGAATTATATTTTGAAATGAATTTCAAAGTGGAAATGTTTAGAAGTAGTTTTATAGTATTGAACTCACTTCGATCGCTGGAAAATAGATTCTGATGATGACAACTGCATCATCAGTATTCATTTTCGAGTTGTAAGTGACGAATTACTAGCAGAGATACTGTTTTGAATTTGTTTTGGGAAAGACAAGTTGTGTTGAATTTCAAAATGGGATTTACAATATAGAATTTGATATATAGAATTTGAATATATAGAATTTGAATATAGAAATTCAAATGGGATTTATAATATAGAATTTGAACAACAGAATTTGATATATAGATTTGAATAATAGAAGTGATATAAAATTTGAATATAAATTGAATAGAATTAACTAAGTCGAAGAGGGATTAGTTAATCGAGTTTTGAATTTGAAGTTGAACTTTGAAAGGTGAATTGGATTTGTAAATGGAAATTCGAAATTGAATATAGAACTTAAATTTGAAATTTGGATTCAAATTAGTTAATAAGCAAGTTAAAATATATTTGAACATGTCATGTTCAAATATAAAAGTGAAATAGACTAAAGAGTTAATTAACAAATTAATTAATGAATTGAGTTAAAACGATCAGGTATAGTTAAAATAGATTGGGCACGTATAAATGTACATGAGATAGGTATGGATAAGGTATGAAGGTATATAAATAGAATGCTCGACGAAAAGGTAAGTATTTAATTCATATATGAGATTTTATGCGCCGTATCAGCCAGCTGCTTGGCCTTTTCGTTTTCTTTTGAATTGGTGAGGGCCATGGGAGGCTATTTGAAATATCCCGATGCTCCTTGTCCAAAGGAGATTATGGCTAATTTTTCCGAGAATTTAAGGAGTTAGAATATTTTTAAGATAATTTGATAGTTAGAAATCAATGTATCGATATATATATAGAAGTCGATAAGGAAACGAACTTAGAAATAAAATAGTAAAATCAAAAAGGAAGACTAAGAATAAAATCTAGTAAGAATAGAAAGAGGAAGCGTACGTGTTTAAAAGTGAATAAGTAGTTGTATGGTATTGATTATTCGAGTAAGTAGTCATATATTTTTTGACGTTATAAATGTTATTCAGTCAAGGTCTGAGGGGTAGTTATACCCCAACTTGATTGATTTCATTATTAACAAATAAATAGTAAGATTTCAGGCTCGAAGATCAATGTTGAATAAGAGTTAGTTGAATATAGTATTTGGGTTGTCGTAACGATGTTTTACACAATATCTGTTTTAACCCAAATAAGTGTAAGCTTGGAAATATAATAAAGTAAGTATAGAAACAAACGAGATCGGAAAAGAGATAAGTAATTGGAATATTTTCCAATTATAAATAGCATATATTTTCTAAAGTTTAGAAAATAAAGGAAGGCGATATTCAGAAATGTTTTCCAAATAACATAAAAGGCCAATATGGTTATTGAAAATATTTGGTTAACAAATATTGATAAAGAAGTGATTTTAACTAATGGAATATTAATTAAGGACTCAGTGACATGTTCAAAAGGAAAATTTGATTTTTGAAAAGAATAAACTGTTTAAAACCTCCCAGGGAAAGACTGTTTAAATTGAAAACAAATTTAATAGAAATTTGTGATAGCAATATTGAATTAAAGTAAAGCCAGTAAAGTAGTAACTGAGAATGAATTAGAATGATATTAAGACAAATTGGATTGTGAGATTCAAATTTGAAGTGTAATGGGATAATCAAGTTAAGAGTTGGGAATCGAGAAGAAACTCGAGTTAAAATGATATTTGGCTCGGATATAAGCGAATGGAGGTGTTGTGGATAAAACCAAATTGGAATTTGATTGGGATAACATTGGTATATGCTGAGTTGATAGCATATGGAAGTGATAGAGTTAATATGCCGACAAAAGGTACAAGTTTATATTTCTTTTGGATATAAGATTTGTGAGCTGAATTGGCAAACCGCTTGGCTGTTTGATTTTCTTTTGGGTTGGAGATGGCCCAGAGAGGCAAGTTGGAGTTTGAGCTAATAACCAGTACAAAGGAGGTGCTAGCGAAATTTTTCAAAAAAGTTAAGGTGTTAGAAAATTTTCAGAATTTTTCAAAATTTACGTCGATAAGAATTAATTAATATTTAATTGAAATTAAATTGGTCCAGTTGGAAACTGAAGTTAAGAAGTGAACAAATATGTTCTAACCAGTCGATAGGGTCGTTCTCTACCTTAGCAATTTCGAGGACGAAATTAGTTTAAGTGGGGAAGAATGTAATGACCCACATCGTTAGCGGTATAATAATTAATCTATGTAATTATTTAAAACGTGATTAAAAGGATTTAATGGTCATGGAATTAAATAGCTGGGAATATTTAATTAAAATAATTAAATAAATAATATATTTAATTCTGAAATAATCAGAATTGGCAGAAATGGCGATATGGTGTGAACTGGATCATCTGTGATATTTAATTCAGTTTAGAATTCAATTAGAATGACGAATATATTATTTGAACGATAGTTTGAACGTATAATTATATTATAATTATAATCGAGCTTGAAATGGCGCTGTAGTTCGTAAATTGGCCATTCGAACTTCAACTGAATGTACAGGGTTCGTTTTAAGCCGGATTTCTGTGAAACAAGAAATGTGTGGAGCTGGTGAAGTATATATTTCTAGTGGAAGAGAGAAATCGGGATTTCATCGTGTAGATTTTGATTTATGTCCAAATCAAATTCTAGAAAAGTCACCATGGAATTCCTTTATAATTTATTTATATTTTAAAAAGGAATTTCATTATAAATCGAATATCGATTTAATCGGGATTTGAAATATCAAGCTAAAAATTCATATAGGAATATTCTAGAGCTGTATGATATTATGTTGTGAATATATACGATAATATTTATTTATAAATATTTAATTTAATTTTTTTTAAATATATTTATATGTTAAAAGGGCTATTTAGGGCTTTAACATTAGCTGGTTTTGCAAACGACCTCAGAATTCGACGAAACCAATTTTGTTGGATTCATAACATCAAATTATTATTAGATTTCAATTTTCGTGATTTTTAGAGTCAGTGTGTGGCCGTACCGATTTTTAATGTGAAATACAGTCGATAAATTGACCTTCAAAAATACGTTGTGTGAGCATACGAAGTCGGAATTCGACGAAACCAGTTTCGTTGGGACCGTAATGTCGAGCAGTAGCTGCGTGTCAATTTTCATGATTTTTAGGCATCGTGTGTATTCGTGGGGATTTTCAGAGTGCATAAGCCAATATAGAATAAATATAATATAATATCTAAACCAAGATTAGTGGATAACTAAGCTGCCACATCCTTCATTATTCAGCCACACAAATTCCTTCACCCTTATATAAGTTTTTTTGAGCCGCCACAAATGTTTTCACTTCTCCAATAAACATTTCGATATCTCAAAAATCCTAGAAATCATAATAAAAATTTATAAATCATTGGATATACATATATGGGATACTCGTGTATTTCTGGTCACTTCTATACTAGTCTGAACTAGTGCGATGCACTTTCGTGAAATGCTCGAGATGTACAGAGCGATTAGGGTTGGCAAAATCTCGGAATTTGGTGTGTCAATTCATGGAATGGAGGATAGTTTTGGGATGAGGGTTGAAAACCGCAAGTCGTGTGAGTTTCTGGTGGAGTTCGATGACTGAAATGATCGTACGATGCACTGCAACAGTGCGGGGATGGTTCGAGCGCTTCGGGTATGATGACATCGAGTTCGACACTTTGGGGACGAAGGAGAAGAGGAGAGGATGAGGAGATCGTTGGTGTGCTTAGTTTAGAGGATGGCGGACTATAGAAGGAGGGATGGATAGATGGAAGAAATCAGCGGAAATGGTGTGTGTTGGCTACTGGATGATTGCGAGTTCAATCCGGGAAGAAAGCAAAACCATTCGGGCCTAGAATATAAGGGAGATGGGCCAAGACAAGTGAGGGGTGAGGCCCAAATCATAATTGTTTTAAGTGTTTAATTTATTTAAAAATGTATTGAAACTTGTAAATCTAATATCGGGGTCATACGATATCAGAATTTCAAACCGTTGGATCCATTGGGATCGTATGGACGGACACTACACACTGGAAATGACGGGGAGCAAATCCGACCTCGTTACAATTTATGGCGAAATAAATTGTCCGATCCAAATCAACGACAATTATCGTTAATTAACGATGATAGTCCAATGTGAATAAATCTCACTAACTCTGAACAGTTTATATTTCATGTTGTATTCTTAGAACTGTTAAATATTGGCTGATTGATTGTGTGCTGACTTTTTGATTGAACTGCTAGTCAGTTAGTTGAATTTCTATATTGATTCTATTTAACAGAATATATCATATGGAACTGAAAGTGATGTTGATTCCATTATATAACATCTATGGATGCATGGAAACAGGTTTGAGGAATCCGACTGGATTCCTCAACTGTTATTTTATTTTTTTTCATATATTGTGATATATGATGTGATATAAAATCTGTTGTTGATTATGTGTTTTTGGACGATATTTATCGTTGTTATATGGTATGTTAAATACCATAAGAAATACTGGATGTGGGAAAGGGGATTTTCAAAGTGTATTTTGGAAATGAATTATTTATATAAAATCAATGGATATTATATAGAAAAGGAAAAGGGTTTTTATAAAAGAAATAATTGTAAAATTGAAGGATAAGTTATAATAAAAGAAATATTTATTTGTTAAATAAATAGAATTGAAAAGGAAATAGCTATTTGTTAAGTAAACAAATAGAAAAGGAATAAAATAAAGGAGTTAATCAAATATGGTTTATTCGAATAGAATCAATTGAGTTAATCGAATATCAGTGATTCGAATAAAGTAAAAGGAGTTATCGAATATTAGTTATTCGAATAAGATTTAAATAGAGTTATCGAATATACGTTATCGAAGGAAAGAATTATCGAATAGCGAAATGAGTGGTCAGTCATGTGTGGCCGGGTTGCAAGATGTTCTTGTTGAACCCAGTGTATTCCTTTCTAGAGGTACACTAGCGTAAGGTGGTTCCATACCTTGTCATAGTTGGAAATCCATTACCCAATACGTGCTTGCGGTTTTAATTGTATACTATGTATGTAGAACGTGAGATGAAAGCGTTTCTGCTAGATGATTATTATATTGTGGTTGATAGACATTATTATAATATCAAAAGGTTTTTGATATAAAGATAATTTGGATTCTCATAAGGGAAAAACCCGTTCCGTTATACGGCATGGTCTTATGAGATATCGTTTACCTGTTCAAACTATTTAAACTGTTTTACTCATACCAGTCCCATGACTGACTCGGAGTATATTTTGTTTTGTTTTCCCTAAACTCTTGGGTGCACAATTTTGTATGGGCAGTCATGTAGTCGGGATTTACAGATATACCTGAAGCGCTGGAGCCGGAGGCTTCAGGATCATAGAGTTATAGTTATTTCCGCTGTGTTGTAAGTGATGTACTTTGATAATGATGTATATTCAAGTACAAATGTATATTTCAATGTTATGTTACATATATTATATGTTATTCGTTCCGCTGTGAGATTCATATTACTCTGATATTTGTTGTCTTCTTCTTCTTCTATTCTAAGTTTCTATCTTATCTTTCCTCACCCTCTAATTTCTTTCATTAACCATCTGGTATTTTTCGATGTTTGTTTAGTCATCATTGAGTTTATGGCGATAACCAAAGTCGACAAAATCCGGGTCATTACAAAACTAATTTTATTTTCTTCAAACTCAATTGCATACATTAGCTTGATACATTGCTTCGTACAAACGAGTGATTACATCCTAGTTTATATAAGAGAGAATCTCTAGGCTCTTCTTTTTCTATACTTTTCTTCATTTTACATATTTGTTTAGTCTAGATTCTTCTCTAATCTTATTTTGGTATGTCTATATTTTATTTTCATTTATCTTGACCTTTCTTAAATACAATAAGTAAATTTGTCACATAATCAATGTTTCCTAATAATACCAAGTTTATTTCCAACAATAATATCATACAAAATTTACAGTTCAAACCAAAGTGACCCAACCAAAAATTCGATATACAATTATTAAACGTTTTTGATGAATCAAGTTTTTTTAAACATAGAATGAATGTGTGGCAAATTTAGAAGCATCTTACCATTTATGGATAAGATATTTATAGTATGTTGCAAAACTTTTGTAAAGCTTTCTTCTTTAGCTATTTTATTATAAATGATGAAGGAATTGTCGTACATTTGTCTGATGCATGTTGAATAATGAAAACAAGCATACATTAATGGTATGCCTCCTTCCTTCATCAAAGTCGAAAATAGGTTCAACATGAGATTGTATGAGTGTAAGAGCATCTCCAGTCGTTCACATTAAGGGGGCAAAATTAAGGGGAGACGAGCCAGTGGCTCGTTTCAGCCTTAAACTTAAGGCTAAGATTCAGGATCCTGTTCAAGATCCTGAATCAGATCCTGGCGCCTATTTTATAGGCACTAGGATCAGGCGCCTATAAAATAGGCATCAGGATCCCCCTCCCTATCCCCCACACGTGCTGCTCCTATACCCCAATTCGTACCCTATTACCCCTTCCAATGGCTACAAACGGTCACTTTTTTGAACTAACAACGGCTATAAACGGTCATATGAAAGTTAAAACGGCCATAAACGGTCATATTTTTTATTTTTCTGTATATATCGGTATGAGTACTCATTGTAAGTCACGCAAACTTCTTAAAATCCACCATACTCTTTATCTAGCAGTAAACAATGTCATATCCATTCCAATTCAACAACGAAGCAATGAATACAAACAGTTGGGAATTCGATTCTCAACCAGTTGAAGATCTTACCCCTCAGTCTGCTCCACCACTCTCATTTCATTCTTCTGTGCCGTGGACCGGGGACGAAGATAAATATCTCTGTTTAATGTACTGTCACTTTTCTAACGATTCGGTTAAGGGAAATGATCAATGTGGGGAGGTATTCTGGGGAAAAGTTATGTCTACTTACAACAAAAGGCGCGTAGAAAGGACGAGAACAATGTTTGCACTTTCAGGACAAATTGGGAAGATTAATCGACAAACCCAATGCTTCGAGTCTCAAGTTCACAAAATAAGAACCGCATATCCTAGTGGAATGGGAGGCGAAGCCGAATTGGTAATAATTTGTAATTCTTTCATTTGCTTGTCGATATTTTATTTACCTACCATGAAAGTATACCAATATTCATTATTTTATCATTTGTAGAAGCGAATGGCGAACGACCAATTCTTGAAATTATTCCTTAAAGAAAATAGTGCATAAAAACCGCAATGCTACCAGTTTGCTAATTGCTATGAATTGCTCATTAGTCATCCGAAATGGACTTCTAGCAATGCAAAGAGCTTAAGAGACATTCAAACAAAGGAAAAAAGCAAGTAGAAATTCCTATACTTCAAGTCTAGGAGAATCTTCGCAGAGAGATTCTAATGCGGGTGAAGATGCAAGTACCAAATTTGATGAAGATGTAAGACCTAAGGGCTAGCATGCTGCGAAGAAGAAAAATGTTGTTCAAACTGTAACACCCCACCTCCGCTAGGGTCACTCACAAAGGGAATGCACTAGTTTTGGAGGAGCGTTATCGAGGTAAACAGTCACAGAAATATTACAAGACAGAACATAAATAAAACAGCGGAAGATTCAAGAGCTAAATTTCATTACTTTCAAAAAGAGTCAAAACCTTTTTACATCAAATAGCCAAGATCATTATTTTTCATCACAACAAATTCTGTCTTGCATAAATAAAGAAGCATAAACTTAAAACAACAAAAGTAGCTTAATTCCCCAAAGGTAGCAGAAAATGCAGCCATGGCATAGCCCAAGATCAAACCGTACATGAGCTGAATCAAAAGCAAGCGAAATCCAAGCTAAGTGCTAGAGTTTCCTCCCTGAGAACCTAGGGGGGAAACGAAAAAAAAAGAGGCAAAAGAAAACGGGTCAGTCATAAAGACTGGTAAGTCCAAGTGACATTCAGCATAAAAACAGATAAAGGTAACATGACATGTATAAACTGAAAGTAAACATATGGATGATGACAAGATAGGCAAGATAGACTAAGATAACATGATAAATCAAGTATAGCATCACGTATTCAAGGTTCGCTGCATCAGCTGTACTAGAATTCCAAACCCATGTCTTATATTAATCATGAAATAATCCCTTGGCCCAATATCACGAATGACCCATTACTGGGTCCAACGGAACGATCCACTACTCGATCGGCTCCCTACAAGTTCTAGCACGTCATGTATCTGTGTCATACGGGCCTATCACGAATGTAGTCACCTGTGCTAGGTCCACCATAGGGTGTATCAAGCCCTAGGGTGCCACCCACCGACACGAATCAAGAATGCACAGATACACCTACTGATGCCCAATGCCTGCTTTTTCAACTCCGGACCACGAGCACGACCATAGCCAGCCTGAACCTACACTAGCGCACAGCCGTCGTTCTGGTTGCTTACAATCAGCCCAGTAGTTGTGCCCCACCCTGCCTAGTCCCAGGGTACATGATACATCTAGTGGATTACTGCTGAAAAGGACCGCGTAACTAGGGTTTCCGTCCAATAGGTTAAGTATTGTCATTTCAATTCGTGACTTAACCCCTATCAGTCTAGCATGTCAAGTTGGTTAAGTATTGTCCTTCAAGTTCGTGACTTAACCCGCCCACATGTCATGTCAAATTTGGCTAAGTGTTGTCGTTCAAGTTCATGGCTTAGCCCTACGAATCATGTATCAAGTTGGTTAAGTGTTGTCTTTAATGTTCATGACTTAACCCTATCATATGGCATTAATTCATTAATGCACGCCAACCTCTCATATCAGACCTGTTGTTGTGGTCACTGGATATGCCAGGCGGTTCCGGGCAGATTTACACCACAACTCAGTCTGACCTCGGGTTTTCAAGTGCGATATGACCAACTACCCACATTGGATCCTATTGTTTGCTGTAACTGGATTTGTCGGGCGGTTCCCGGAAGAATTACACTACAAACTCAACCCAACCTCGAGTTGGCCATTTTCAAGTTCGTTCTAGTGTCATGTCCATGTTCAAGATTTATGTCAAGTTCGTGTCAAGTTTCAAGGCAAGCTTCATGTCCACATCCAGATTCAAGTTATAACAATGTTCATGTTTCAAGTTTTGCCTATTATCAAGTTCATAATTCATGTTCGTAACCATTTCATGTTTTGCCTAATCTACCCAAATCATATTCCCATTGCACGTAAACGTGAATCGATCCATACTATAAATAAATCCAAATCTCAAAATAAAGGGAATAACATCAAAACTGTGATAGGCAAAAGGGGTAAGCATAAAGCGATAAAAAGGGTTACAAGACTTAGCATGATATAACTTGAGATAATTGGTTACAACATCACTGTCATATAGGATTTCAAATCTAGCAGGATAAGACGATAGTCACGATAAAAGTTGACATAAAAGAATAGGCAAGCAAAAGCAAGCCAAGTACAAGGATAATGGATCCAATGGTTTTGGTGTACATAATAGCGAATAAACTAAGCAAGTCACTCCCGAGGTATGCGATCCATCAAACTGCAAATTCGGTGTACAACATGGGCTTCAACTATGGGCATGAACAATCAACTACAATAGTCTTAGGTAATTAACCCCAATAGTCATAGTCATGGTCATAGATAGAAATCTCATAATTAAGAACCATAAGCGATTAATCACAATAGTCAAGGTTAATTATCCAAAATAGTTCTAGGCAATAGTCATAGGCAATTAATGGCAATAGTTTCAAAGTCATGGTCACAGATAATAGCCTTATGTTCATAATCATAGGTAATAATTCTCATAGTCAAGAGTCATAGGTGATTAGCCATAATTGTCCTTGTCATAGTCATAGGCAACAGTCTTACGTTCACCGTCATAGGCATAGGCATAGTCTTATGTTCACAGTCATAGGCATAGGCATAGTCTTATGTTCACAGTCATAGGCATAGGCATAGTCTTATGTTCACCGTCATAGTCATAGGCATAATCTTATTAGTCATAGGCATAATCTTATTAGTCATAGGCAGTCTTATGTCATTAACAATAGTTTCAACGTCGTAGGCAATATTCCCAATAGTCAAGATCCAAGAAGAAACCAAGAAAAGATATGAATCATACATAAATCACTTCCAGATTATATCATGCACATATTAGATTTATAGTTTTTATCTAAAAGTAACTGGAACTTACAGATCGTGGTCTAAAAAATTTAGATGCAGAAGTCAAGTCTAGAAATTAGTCGTTGAATTGTTGAATCGTTGAATCTTGCTTTGATTGTAGAAGCAAATCCTTAATAAGAAATTCCTAGCCGTAGTTTCAAGAAGTAATCTTCACGATTTATTTTAATTTAATTTATTTTAGATGAAGAAGAAGAAGCCATGATCATCAAGAGCTTGAGCAGCATAAGGTTAGAGAAGAATGGTGTAAAGAGGATAAGGCTAGGAGGTTGTTTATATAGGTTTTCAAACTAATTAGAGCCGTCGATGAAGCTAGAGTTAATCAAGGCCATCCATCTCAAGAGAAGGCAATTAGAAAGTGAAAAGTTAGCCCTAGTGACACAGCAGAGCTTAGAAATTCGACCAGAACCCGACCAGGCCAGCCAGGGTCAAACCAGAAAGTTGTGCAGGCCTGTTGCTCTGCCTGGGTGCACCTGCCAAGTGCACCAATGCAAAATTGCATGGGAGCACTTCCCAAGTGCACCAGTGCAATTTTGTTCTGGCGCACTTCCCAAGTGCGCCAGTGCATTCTGGCCCGTTTCTGGTTTTTCTGCCTAACTTCGTTCGTCCATATCTTCTTCGTACGGTATCCGTTTTACGCAAACTCGGACTCTATTTCAAGCAGAATTCTGAGATGAATGCAATGGCGTGACCCGTTTCCCTTGATTCTTATTTTAAAAATTAATTCTGTCTGGATTTATGGTTTTATCATTTTATAAAAATTCGGGTTGTTACAATCTTCCCTCCTTAAAGGATTTCGTTCCCGAAATCTTCAAGTTAAGAAGAATGCATCATATCATCCAATCATCCATCTACTCAAAACATCATCCACAAGAAACCATTGTCCTTAAATGATTTCTAATGCTATATGAACATACGCAGAAAGTGTGTGTATATGTTCCTTATCTAATGCAAATGATCAGGCCTGATTGATCTTCTTAATGCAAAATATGTTTAGTGCCATGAATCCAACATGTATGCAAATAGTCCTAGTCATATAAACACTATATGTGTGCACAAACATCCATCCATATGCAACATCCACATGATAACACATTCAATTCTATCCATAAACAAATATAAACACTCATGCATATGCAATATGAAAATGTGTCTGAGCCGATCTAATGCCTAATGTGTGTTATGCAACCACGAACAACCACTTGCGACCACTTGCAACCATTTTCAAACATCAACCATAACATGTTTCAATCACATGTTTACATCCAAAAGGGTTCAACCTAAAGATATAGTCGAATGAAAGAAGCGAGTAAAAACTTTGTGCCCATTAGGCAATGCCAAAACTGGAAATCTACATCACATATATACTGATTAGGAGAAGAACTCCCTAAACACATGCCCCGAAGACCGAAATCAACATCAGACTGATACCAAAGAATTTCTTAACCCAACCAATACATATGTTTCTAGAAAACTAAGCACGATGGATTCTCTTCCTAAAAACCAACCCGTATCTTATAAAACCCAAAAAGTTTAGTCAACCCAACGGACACCCTCAAGCCCCAGCATGTATTACTAACAAATGAGTCAAACTCCCTATGGGGTTTACAACCGAAATAGGAATGGGAATAGGACCGAGAGGGTATACTTAAAAGATAGCATGCAAGTAAGCTTTACAGGAAAAGAGGGATCAAGGATATACTCTTAGAAAGAGATATGATGCGCGTATCTAGTCTTCAATCTTCTAAGTCACATTTCCTTAAGCTTAACTCCATTGTGCTTTTACCTTTTCCTCTTTTGTTGATTAAGCCATATCAACAAGTTTCTCATCCTTAGGCTCGTTGACAAGTTTTTCGAAAGCTACCTCCATCGCACGGTAACCCAACAAATCTTGAAATAAGATTAGTCACAGATGGAACTACTGCAGCTACAGATGGAGAAGAGAAAGGAAAGAGGATTCAAACAAGGAAACAAAGGATAGTGCTATTGGCTTTTGGGGAATGGCCTTTTAAATAAAACAGGACTTTTCTTGAAAAATGTTTCTTTGTAAATGGTTTTTGAAAATAGTTTTCAGAAGGTTTTAAAAACTTTTGCCCAGTCTAGTAACCTTCTCCTCTAATACCAAATGTAACACCCCACCTCCGCTAGGGTCACTCACAAAGGGAATGCACTAGTTCTGGAGGAGCGTTATCGAGGTAAACAATCACATAAATATTACAAGACAGAACATAAATAAAACAGCGGAAGATTCAAGAGCTAAATTTCATTACTTTCAAACAGAGTCAAAACTTTTTTACATCAAATAGCCAAGATCATTATTTTTCATCACAACAAATTCTGTCTTGCATAAATAAAGAAGTATAAACTTAAAACATCAAAAGTAGCTTAATTCCCCAAAGGTAGCAGAAAATGCAGCCATAGCATAGCCCAAGATCAAACCGTACATGAGCTGAATCAAAAGCAAGCGAAATCCAAGCTAAGTGCTAGAGTTTCCTCCTGAGAACCGGGGGGGAACGAAAGAAAAAAAGGTGAAAGAAAACGGTTCAGTCATAAAGACTGGTAAGTCCAAGTGGCTTTCAGCATAAAAACATATAAAGGTAACATGACATGTATAAACTGGAAGTAACCATACGGATGATGACAAGATAGGCAAGATAGACTAAGATAACATGATAAATCAAGTATAAATCAAGTATAGCATCACATTTTCAAGGTTCGCTACATCAACTGTACTAGAATTCCAAACCCATGTCTTATATTAATCATGAAATAATCCCTTGGTCCAATATCACGAATGACCCATTACTGGGTCCAACGGAATGATCCACTACTTGATCGGCTCCCTACAAGTTCTAGCCCGTCATGTGTCTGTGTCATACGGCCCAATCACGAATGTAGTCACCTATTCTAGGTCCACCATAGGGTGTATCAAGCCCTAGGGTGCCAACCACCAACACGAATCAAGAATGCATAGATAAACCTACTGATGCCCAATGCTTGCTTTTTCAACTCCAGATCACGTGCACGACCATAGCCCGCCTGAACCTACACTGGCGCACCAACACAGTCATCGTTCTGGTCGCTTACAATCAGCCCAGTAATCGTGCCCCACCCTGCCTAGTCCTAGGGTACCATGATACAACTAGTGGGTTACTCCTGAAAAGGACCGCGTAACTAGGGTTTCCATCCAATAGGTTAAGTATTGTCATTTCAATTCCTGACTTAACCCCTATCAGTCTAGCATGTCAAGTTGGTTAAGTATTGTCCTTCAAGTTCGTGACTTAACCCGCCTACGTGTCTTGTCAAATTTGGCTAAGTGTTGTCGTTCAAGTTCATGGTTTAGCCCTATGAATCATGTATCAAGTTGGTTAAGTGTTTTCTTTCATGTTCATGACTTAACCCTATCATGTGGCATTAATTCATTAATGCACCCCAACCTCTCACATCAGACCTGTTATTGTGGTCATTGGATATGCCGGGCGGTTCCGGGCAGATTTACACCACAAATCAGTCTGACCTCGGGTTTTCAAGTGCGATATGACAAACTACCCACATTGGATCCTATTGTTTGCTGTAACTGGATTACCGGGCGGTTCCCGGCAGAATCACACTGCAAACTCAACCCAACCTCGAGTTGGCCATTTTCAAGTTCATTCTAGTGTCATGTCCATGTTCAAGATTCATGTCAAGTTCGTGTCAAGTTTCAAGGCAATCTTCATGTCCACATCCAGATTCAAGTTATAACAATGTTCATGTTTCAAGTTTTGCCTATTATCAAGTTCATAATTCATGTTCATAACCAATTCATGTTTTGCCTAATCTACCCAAATCATATTCCCATCGCACGTAAACGTGAATCGATCCATACTACAAATAAATCCAAATCTCAAAATAAAGGGAATAACATCAAAACTATGATAGACAAAAGGGGCAAGCATAAAGCGATAAAAATGGTTGCAAGACTTAGCATGATATAACTTGAGATAATTAGTTACAACATCGCTGTCATATAGGATTTCAAATCTAGCAGGATAAGACGATAGTCACGATAAAAGTTGACATAAAAGAATAGGCATGCAAAAGCAAGCCAAATATAAGGATAATGGATCCAATGGTTTTGGTGTACATAATAGCGAATAAACTAAGCAAGTCACACCCTAGGTATGCGATCCAACAAACTGCAAATTCGGTGTACAACATGGGTTTCAACTATGGGCATGAACAATCAACTACAATAGTCTTAGGTAATTAACCCCAATAGTCATAGTCATGGTCATAGGTAGAAATCTCATAATTAAGAACCATAAGCGATTAATCACATTGGTCATGGTTAATTATCCAAAATAGTTTTAGGCAATAGTCATAGGCAATTAACTGTAATAGTTTCAAAGTCATGGTCACAGATAATAGCCTTGTGTTCATAATCATAGGTAATAATTCTCATAGTCAAGAGTCATAGGTGATTAGCCACAATTGTCCTTGTCATAGTCATAGGCAACAGTCTTACGTTCACCGTCATAGGCGTAGGCATAGTCTTATGTTCACAGTCATAGGCATACGCATAGTCTTATGTTCACAATCATAGGCATAGGCATAGTCTTATGTTCACGGTCATAGTCATAGGCATAGTCTTATTAGTCATAGGCAGTCTTATGTCATTAACAATAGTTTCAACGTCGTAGGAAATCTTCCCAATAGTCAAGATCCAAGAAGACAATAAGAATAGATATGAATCATACATAAATCACTTCCAGATTATACCATGCACATATTAGATTTATATTTTTTTATCTAAAAGTAACTGGAACTTACAGATAGTGGTCTAAGAAATTTAGATGCAGAAGTCAAGTATAGAAATTAGTCGTTGAATCGCTTAATCTTGCTTTGATTGTAGAAGCAAATCCTCAATAAGAAATTCCTAGCCGTAGTTTCAAGAAATAATCTTCACGATTTATTTTAATTTAATTTATTTTAGAGGAAGAAGAAGAAGCCATGATCATCAAGAGTTTGAGCAGCATAAGGTTAGAGAAGAACGGTGTAAAGAGGATGAGGCTAGGAGGCTGTTTATATAGGGTTTCAAACTAATTAGAGCCGTCGATGAAGCTAGAGTTAATCAAGGCCATCCATCTCAAGAGAAGGCAATCATAATGTGAAAAGTTAGCCCTAGTGACACAGTAGAGCTCAGAAATTCGACCAGAACCCGACCAGGCCAGCCAGGGTCAAACCAGAAAGCTGTGCAGGCCTGTTGCTTGGCCTGGGCGCACCTGCCAAGTGCGCCAATGCAAAATTGCATGGGCGCACTTCCCAAGTGCGCCAGTGCAATTTTGTTCTGGCGCACTTCCCAAGTGCGCCAGTGCATTCTGGCCCGTTTCTGGTTTTTCTGCCTAACTTCATTCGTCCATATCTTCTTCGTACAGTATCTATTTTATGCAAACTCAGACTCTATTTCAAGAAGAATTCCGAGACGAATGCAATGGCGTAACCCATTTCCCTTGATTCTTATTTTAAAAATTAATTATGTCTTGATTTATGGTTTTATCATGTAATAAAAATTCTGGTTGTTACACAAACCCAACTTGATTCTCGGTTGGCACAGATGCATGAGAAGCATTCCAGAGAAAATGAAGAATGTCAAAGACATAGCACAGAAAAACTTGAGGTCTTAAAATAGTTAACTGAGATTGAACGCGGTAGGTTTGAGTTGGAGAGGCAATAGTAAGAGACTTTGGTAATGGAAAAGGATGTCACCAGAATGGATCCACTATCGAGGCAGTACTGAATGGATTATAAATAGCGTACTGTTGATAGTCATGATGGATCTAGGCGTATGCAGTGTACTTATGTAGTGTTGTACCGCTTTAGAACTCATAATATGTGGATGCAGTTCTCCCACCGTCTCATCCGCGGAATGAACTGCTCACCTACCTGAGCAACCATCTCTACCATGCATAGGATGCATGTTAGCCATGAACTGATGCATGTTAGCCGTGAACTCATAATATCAAATGGGAAAAATGTACCAAAAGGCTTGCATCTCTCTGACATCTCGCAGCACATATGAATTTAAAGCAGTGTATAAAGTACCTAGTATAGTTGTTCCCCAATATATCGTATCAAGCCGATCCAATATGGTAATCGCAGCTAGATAACCCAAGCGAACGGTACTTTTATGGTTTGAAAAAAAGGTCGAACCAAACAAGTACAGTAAAAATGCCCTAGTCGCCCCATCTATAATATCCAATCGACTCAAATAAGAAGAGATGTACTGTTGCAAGTAAGTCGATGGAACCGCACCACAACTAATTTGGTAGCATCAAAAAGGGGTAAGAACATGGAAAACACGTGGGGTGACTCGTACAAATAATCAAAAGGAACACGTCTATGATCAAGACGACCAATCTTTATACCGGTCAGCATATAGAAATCAACATGAGTGACACCAAGCTCAAAGTTTGAAAAATGGAAAGTGTGTATGGTCGGCCACCACCGCTCACATAGTGCATGTAACAGGGGTCGGTCGAATGACTGAATAGGTCTAATAGATAAAAACTGACCAAAAGAAACTGTGTTACATCCTATCCTTAATAGGAGTGGGAAGTACATCATAAAATGTGATGCATTTCGGCCAACAACCTCTGCAATGAATGTACTTGTCCTATACATAACGAAATAAGCAATGTTTTTCAATTCAATAACACCTATTTAGCTCGTACGAAGATATAACTCGCGTAATAGTAGAAATCACAAATGTTTAAATTATACTTGTATCGTGGACAATGCATTATCAGCTCTGTGCTAGTAGCCTTGCGGAAGATCATAAAGGGAACGAAGCTCATCTGTTGTTACCCCAAGGGCCGGAGGTGTGTGTAATGGACCAAATTGCTCGTCTGACGGCTTCCGAGCAACTCTCCTTGCAACTTCAGTGCATTGCAGCGGCATTTCAACTCAATTTTCTATTAAAAACAAATTAAAAAGAGAGCTTGAAGAGGAAACCAATGAATAAAAATGGCAGATGGGAGGTTTATAGGGGTCAGAATCCTGATGCCTATTTTATAGGCGTCAGGATTCTGGTGTCTATTTTATAGGCGTCAGATTCTAGCGCCTATAAAATAGGCGTCAGATTCTAGCGCCTATAAAATAGGTGCCAGGTCTGGCACCTATAAAATAAGTGTCATACCACTGGCCCAGCATCTACGATTCAGGGATGAATATTCAGTTCCCTGAATCCACTGGAGTTGCCCTAAGTACATATTCAACTGATAGTCTGGCCAGCGCAAAAGCAGAATAGATTTCAAACAAAAAATGGTTGGAGCATAGATTGTGTAATTGTCAAGACAATGACCAGAATCAAAACAGTGTAAAAGAGATTAAATTAATAAATGTGATGACATAAAATTAATAAACATGTTGGCAGAAAATTAAATGGAAGGTTCAAAATTGTAACAAGCGAGGTAAAACTAATCATATGCAGTTTAGGACCTTTATGTATTTATAAGTCGTAGAACTGTATGCTCTGCAGATGTGATTGACAAAGGCATACTATTCAACTGTATTCTACCTAAAACCAGAGACACCAGAAGCAAGTCATAAGAATAAGCAAATTACATCGCGAAGCAATCATTTGCATAGCAATTCATATAAAAAAATGCCATTAGCTTGCATCAATTATCCAACTATTGAGTTGATTGTAAACCCAAAGATATAACAGTGTCTTGCGGTCAGGAAATGTTACAGATAGAGTAGCTGCTATGTATCTTAATTGACGAACATGTAAGTTCGATGAGAAGTTCACCCATTAGTCACCAAAGAATTTAATCACACCAAATATATTGCACCAACTGAATAGCAGATGGTCAATTAAATTTTTTATTAAATAAGGTATAGTAAGGAATAAGTCAATAATTTTATAGTACATTTTAATCTATCCTACTCTTGGTAATCCAATGTTATTGAAAAATAAAGGTGGAGAAATAGTTTAGTGGTGCATGGTTTCATTTTTGTGAACTTCGAGTAAAATAATATAATCGGACGGTGGTAAAAAAACTATTATGAAAAAGTAATAACATAGATTTTGTAGCTCGTATGATAGGGGTGCATGATTCCAATGTAGCTCTTACTCTGATACTACAATTTATCATTGACAAATTTACTTGATCGAGATAAAGCAAGGGACACTCCATTATTAGATTCCTAAATAAAAGCATATTGAAATAGCTGCAAATTTATGTATACACATTTGACTGCCATGTGTGTGCGCGCATGGGCGTGCATCCATATGTGTGTGTATGTATATATGTGAGCTAGAATTCGCAGACCCTTGGTTAGCACCATCATGTAGCCCATGAAATTCACCACATGTTTATATCTAAATATTTCAGCCATGTGACAGGCAAGAGAAATGTTGAATATTTAAATATAATCATGTTGAATATTCACCACATGTTTCTCATCGAACTTACATGTTCGTCAATTATCGATAGATTTGGCTTATGTTTGTGTGTGGATGTCATATGAACATATGTAAATGCGTGTTTGTGTGTGGATACAGAAAAAATAATAATTAATTAAAAAAAGTATATGAACTAGGTTTGCATCGCAGTACATTTATATACCAAAAGTTAGACATGCATCATGGAAAATCAATGGTTAGTTCTACAAAATAGTCAATGTATGTAAATATGTGTTTGTGTGTGGATACAGAAATAATAATAATTAATAAAAAAATGTATATGAAATAGGTTTGTATCGCAGTACATGTATATACCGATAGTTAAACATGCATCATGGCAAATCAATGGTCAGTTCTACAAAATAGTCAATGTGGTTCACTAGAGTATATGACATCATAAGTTGAGTAGAGTTTCAATGTATGTTCACATATATTATCATCATATGTATAGTAGAAATAAACTAATGTACATAGATGAACTTATTTCTCAGCGGTGAAGCCTCTTACAACGCAAAAGATTATAATGGTCGATGTGAATAAAATAGAACAAAAACAAAATTTGTTGATACACCCCTCTATATTTTCTATGGAGAATACACTTCCTCGTATCCATTCTCTTTGTATCAAATAGTTGGGTCTGAGCCCACTAAGCTGGTTTTATTCAAAAAGCCCAAGTCGGCTGCTTTGCAACATTATAAATATGTACATACGCTCTTTCAGTTTATTATTGAAAACAGTATACAAAATCTTTTACATTTTTTCTATCATGTTCCTTATATGGTATTAGAGCATCATTGCTAACAAGATCCATTTCTCTGTGCCTCTACAAATCTATATAAATATAGATTACCCATCAGAGTATCATCATCAGTTGGGTACACCTCATCTGAGATTCATTTCATCTCATCACTTGAGGGTTGAGGCTATGAATCTGAAAACCATGTCGTGCCAGTGTTACGTGGCTGCAATAGTATTCAGTCTCACTAGCTTGGCAGTAAAGTATTTCCAAAATTCCTATCCAATCAAAAAGTCTGGTGAAATCATTCAATTGAAACCAAAAGCCGTCCAAGAAAGTCAATCAGAAATATACATCAAAACATTCTTGAAGTCATCATTTTGATGCTTCTGGTTGCGTTTCGGAACCAATCAAAGAAATCATCCAGAAAATCCAATTCAAGATTCAGAGTTTTTGAAAGACTTACCTTCTTTCTCGCTAGCTATTATCAATTCTTGATTATCTGCGAATCATGGTTGAAGTAAATCCACCAAATCTAAATTCCCCAAGATCATCAGCTAGATCAAATCAGACCAGTGCTGAAAGCACTGAAGAACTTATTAAATCCATCATCAAGCCGCAAAGTAACATAATCTTGATTCATCTGGACGAGTCGAATTATCTCCTATGGAAACTGCAAGTGGAAACAGTGGCAAAGGGTTATGGATTTGAAGATTATCTCTATGGATCACAAATTGTTCAAGCAAAATACATCAGAGATGCAGATAACAACTTAATTCCTAATCAAGAACATGCATAATATAAAAGACAAGACAATCTTGTGAGTGCATGGGTAATGTCTACTGTAAGTTCATCAATAATGCCACAATTAATTGGTGTTAAGTCATCACATGATATATCGACAGCTCTAGAGAGATCATTTACTAGTCAGTCATCAGCAAGGGTGTTAAACTACAAGAAGCAACTTTAAAGTATAAAGAAGGAGAACTCTAACATGATTTTACACCTAATGAAGGTAAAGAATCTATGTGATCAACTTGCATGCACTGTGTAACGACCCGGGGAAAAGACCGACAATCGAGTCTTCGACAACAATACATCAACCCGTATTACTTGCCAAAAACCCAAGTATCGAACCCCCAGATTGTCATAAGAAAGAATTTAGAGGGTGAGAATAGAAAGAAAGAAGTATTAAAATAGAAGAAAGAAGAAGAACACATCATAATCTCACAGCGGAACGATCAAATTATAATATAACAAATCTCTTTATACAGAAGAAAACTACATATACATACCAATCATCAGAGTCAACATACATCAGTCACAGCGGAAATTAACTTTACATAACTAGCGGTGAAGCCTCCTACTTCCAGCTCCTGAAACTTCAAGCGAAACCTAACCTGGAACATACTCGGTCTAACCCGAGCACATTTGATTTAAAACAAAATACACTGGGTCAGTCTGGAATACTATCGGTGATAAATTCACAACACACACACTTGCTTAACTTTGAAAAATCCTTTCCGAACAAAAGAATAATAGTAAGACCATTCCACACATAAACACGGACGGTTTTTACCTTACTATAACCCAAACCATTATCGAAATCATACTTTGATATGATATTATCATAATGTCTAAATACAAGTAAATATCAATCTAGAGGAACGCTTGCATCTCATGCTCCCCATATATCGTATACAATCAAAAACCACGGGCGCTTATTGGGTATTGGATTCCAACTTGACAAGGTATGGGACCACCTTCCGCACGTGTATCTCTAGAGGCGAATATACTGGGTTCAACAAGAACGTCTTGCAACCCGGCCCATACATGACCGACCACTCATTTCGCTTGAGTGTATCGAATGTATATCACCGACGGTTGGGCTCAAACCACCGTCTCCCGTAAAGGGGCATCATCGAATATAGATTAAAGAAGAAAAAGGAATTTCTCTAAATAGGTGATTATACAGCCTAATGGGAGCGACCCACATAACCATGCTGCCTGCCCGATTTTTGTCATTTCCCGGTTGATGAGGCTTGAGGTTAGAATTCATCTCTTCATACATCTGGCCATCATTCACTTTGAATTCCACATCGTCAGATCCTCTGGATATCACTAATTGACATCCACAAACATACTCTATTTTGGAGCTACCCAGGTACGTTTGAAGAAATCAACTTATGTGACCCCTTTGGAAATACTCTATCAGACACTCGTCCATACAAGTCATCCAGGAACAGGATGAACCGAAGGCACCCTCCTACCGCATCCTTATAGGAATCACCCCAAGGATCAGTAGCGAGTAGTCCTTGCAACCCGTGGATTTCAACCACGACAGAATCACAAACCAAATAACTCTGGTTGCAAGCCAGAGAGATTGGACCAGTAGTCCTTCTGCTTATGAAGATCCATGGTCTTCACTTGCTCCGTCTTCAATCGACGTCTCTACGTATTTATTGGTCGGAATGGTTTTCGAATATAAATTCGATCCCGGTCTTTCCATACCAACAATCGTATTGGTCAAGTTTTGATAGTCGGTGTTGTAACTATCAAATAACAAATGTGTCAATGAAATGACTTCACTGATTCAGTACTCGGCATGACTTGGCCTCTTTAAAATATATTTGACAAATCGTTAATCAATGCTAATGTTCGACTTAACTCTATCTCGACTTACTTGACTAATTTGATTAATTTTATTAACACCGACTAATTTACTTTGATCGATTAACTCTAACTTGACTCTAGATCGCAGCGATCATAATGGTTACGCCTGATTCCCTCAGGAAACATCCGACCACCGTAGGCTATCCGCAGCCCTACAAATTACGCTAGCAGTCGCACGCAATGGCGACTTTCCTGAATAACTATGTTTGACTAACTCTATTTCAAATACTATATTCGATCAACTCTAATTGAATAAACAAATATTCAATATAATTTGAAATCAATATTCTTATTTCTTTAAAACCCAATTCTTTTTCTTCCTTATTTAACATCTTAATACACACACATATATATATATATATATACATTTAAATGGTATTAACACATTACCAAGTAAATGTCGACTTATACTTTAAACCAAATATTTCTTATTTACATTTATGTTCCCAAAATCTCGTATTCATTTTCAATAGTTCACGTATGGGACATCACGCCACATCACAACCCCTTTCACTCGTTTCAAACCAATACCATTCCTTGATAATAACGAAGCCGTTCAAGTAGGGGTATTCTATTTCCCTCTCAGACCTTAATCGACAACGCCCTTATCTCAGAATAATATCAGTCTGTCACTTAACCACGTCGCCACACTGTTCTTTACCATCTCGATTTCAAACTGGTTTTATACACCATTACTTACCTTTTGAAATCAATGTCTAATATAACCCATTTACTAAATCTGTTTGATTAAGAAAATGTCCAATAAATGCCACCTTAAACTTGGGACAATATCCCGCTTAACCTTGGATTTTTTCTTTTAAACATCCCATTTACATATCTCGTCTTGATACTTGGATTACATTTCCAAAAATACCTTTTTCAATATTTAACACAACATCTTATGTGTTTCCTTTTTCGCTTAAAATCCTTATTTTAATTTCAATGCTTCGCTTAATTCAATCCACTAATATTTAAAGTAATTGTTGGGTTTAAAACCCATTTTTAAACCTGGCTTGGATTCTTCCAAACTTCTTATTCAAACCTGTTTAACATTTCATAACTATTTATCTTAGAATTTTATCTATTACCGCATTTGAGTTTTATAATCATTTCCCCTAGAAATTCATTCCAATTGAATCCTCTTTAGTTAACTGAACAATTAAGTAAAATCTTATTTAAGCCTTGCATTTACTTACAAATCACTTTTACAAATCTTGATTGGAACCCTAGGATGATAAATCCCTTTATGAACTCCTATTTCCCTTTTTGCTCAAACCTTATCGTTAATAAATCATTTGTTAAATGAATTCCCATTTATCGATTTCGTTTGAACTTGGATTTATAAATCCCCTTATAACAATCTTAATTGACTTTAAATGGAATTTATCGCCACTCTGTTACTTCTAATTGGATTATAATTAAAAGACGTCATTTAATTAATTAAATATTTAAAATAGTTATCATTGCCATTACTAGGATCATTATCATCTTTAAAATCTTATTCAAAAATAATTATCTTCATTAGCATTAAACAATCCGATAATTTATAGTTAATCGAGAATTAACTGATATTTACACTTTAATGAATATTCTGACTATTTTAAATCGAATTCTTCATTTGTCAATTTTACTCAAAACAGTGGATTTTACCAACCGTACACATCAGTTAACAGTAACTGATTTTCACTTTTCATTTCCCCCTTTTTAAATTAATTAAATAACTTAATTAATTTAAAAAGGCCACTTAATTGTATTAAAATACAACTACTCTTCTTTACCAACGCACAGGTAATTTATGGGTTTTCTGCTTTTGGTATCTACACAAAGCACAACATCTTGTTTCAAAACCATTAAACAATTCCTTTTATAACCTGACTAAAAATATTTATTTATAAATTTCTAATTTTGATTAATTATATAAAATTACTAAAGAGCGTCAATTCAGTTATAAAATAATTTATAACTTTAAAACTGCGCCGTTTCACCGAACGGTCGAACGACGTGAAAACAACACGTTTATGGCCATTCACTGCCAATTACCATATCAACATTGTCGGTTGATTTTAAACACAACACGGGTGGTTATTTGTTCAATCATCACACTCAAATAGGTTTCACAACCACATGGGGTTCAATTAGTTCAATATTAACAATATAAACAGATAAACAACATATAAAACATTTGAGGAATCCGGTCGAATCCCTCCAACCTGTCCTGCCCTACATCAGAGCTCGTTAAACATTTCATAACTATATATGAAATAAATTCCATATAATCGATTAAATCTAATTAACAGCAACCAATCAACGATAATCAGCCAATAGCAACCAATTTATATTTTTAAAGGTAAATTATATTTTAATATGAATTTACCACGTCACAGAATTCCAGAAGGTGTGAGAATTAACTCACCAGAGTTTATTCGGTTGGCGGTGGACGCGTTTTTGCTTTTAATCTGAAGCGAACGTTCAGAAATACTCAAATTTCAACAGTGTCAGATCAGAGCCTAGTCAGTGCCATCGCCTAGGCCTCGTCCCTGCGATCCCAACGGATCCAGTTTCGTCAAATTTCGTTAAAGTATGACCAAAATATGCTCGTTTTAAAGATTGATAATATTATACGATAATAAATTAACTAATTAATTTATTAATTAAATAAATAATTATTACATGTTCAACGTTAAACAATGATTAAGGTAGTTAATACTGCCACGTCAGCTGAAGAAAAGGAGGACCACGCGTTTCTCTTCGTTGCCAACATCAGGAACCCGACTAATCTTTCTAACGTGAAACTCCACTTTTGCTCCAACCTTTCAAGCACCACCGCTGTCGATTGGTGGCACCTGAGACCCGCCTGAGACCACTGTCCCACCAGCTTCCGACGCCTGAACCGCCAGCCCCCAAATCACCCCGACGCCGCCAGAAACCGAACCCAAATGAATTCCGTTCATCCCCGTTTTTCGCCACCACCAATCCCTTATAAACCACTGGACCGCCACCATTGTGACCACCTATCCCTCCTCCTCCGACTGACCTTCAGCCCTGCCACCCGCGATGACCGATGGCACCGGAAAATGGCCAAAACCCGTCGCCACTTCAAAATCGAACCCAAAAATGTACCCCTCAGTTCATCTCCACGTCACAACCACCACACTCCGTTATACGAGCTGGGGCCAGTGCCAAATCGAAGGTCTATCTCCCCTCTTCGAAAGCCCTAAGGTCCCCCTACTTGAAATCGACCCAATCCCCTCAATTTGGACCAAAATCAAAAATGATTTATCTTGGTTTTTGCCAATTTCCGGCCACCACCGTCGTCCGTTGGTGCTGGATTTTTGTGTGGAGGTAGATCTTGACTGGATCTACAACATTGCCTTTGGTTGCCATAGCAAAATCATCACGGATTGAAAGATATAATTGATTTTGTATATGAGGACTTATTTGCAAAATGACATGATGAATTCAGAAATTGGTGGCTAGGGTTATGAGTTAGGGGTTTATATAGTTGAGAAATAATATAATTTAAGCTGACGAGATGTCTGACAATGATTGACGATTTTTATTTCGTGTCTATCGCTATTTCGAACATTGTTTATTCGCAGCTGCGCTCACATACGAACCCCGTTAGAGATGCAAATGGACGACGTCGTATAATTTGACGTTACGGTCCTAATGAAACTTGTTTCGTCGAATTCCGAGTTCGTTTGATCGAATGGCCCTCGTTCATGTTCAAATGGTCGATTTATTTTACATTTTATTTTTCCATGCTCACGAATTAACCCCGATTAACGTGCCACTTGAAATCTAGCAATAATTTGACGTTGTTGCCCCAATAAAATTTATTTCGTCGAAAACTGAGGTTGTTTGAAGAAAGGTCCTTTTATAACTGGCCAATTCAAATAAAATAAACCAATTTAAAAATACCTCAATATAATAATATTAAAATATTGAAATTGGCCATACACGACCAGAATATCGTATACTACCACGATAAAATTGCTCGGGTTGAGTTTGAAGCCAAATCGATATTATAAATATTTATAAAACCCTTTATTTAATATAAATAACGTTATAATATATAACGAAATTCTATAGCGACCTTTTCAAAATTTGATTTGGACATAAAATAAAATCTACAACATGAAAACTGGATTTTTCTCTGCCATTGGAAAGACATCGTCAAGCCGGTCCTGACGTTTCTTGTTTCGTGAAAATCCGACTCACTATGGGCCATGTACGGCCATTTGAAGTTCAAATCGCAAAATCGCGAACTGCCGCGCCACTACAGCTCGTTATTTAATTAAATTATAAATAAATCGTTATAACATCATTTCTAAGCGAAATCGCCACGATATTTCAATACAAACCGTGTCGAACCATTTTAAAATCGCCCGTTTACGTTATACGGCAAAAATCAACATTTTCCAAATTTGCCGAAAATAAAATATTATTATTTTATTAATATAATTTAGATATTCAAATTAAAATGGTCAATCTCGATTATTTATATTCAAATCGATATTTTAAATAAATAAAATATTTCCAATAAATGGCCAAAAAACGCGGGTCGTTACATTTCTTCCCTCTTAAAATAATTTCATCCTCGAAATTGCTAAGGTAGAAAGGATGTTACAACCCATTATCTTTATAATAATATTTTAATTTAAAATTCGATTTTTATTTCCAAAATAAATCTAATTGGTTTTAAACCAATTTGTTTCAAAGAAAAGAATTTTCCCAAAAAAATTCAAAAATTTCTAACACTTTAAATTTTCGAAAAATTTCGGTAGAGTCTCCCCTGTAAGGAGGACATCTGCAATGTTGCAGGTTCAACAAAGAGATATACATCGACTCTCAAGGTCGGAAAATCCAAAAACAAAATCCCAAAACCAAACAAAAATCCAAAAATTTGTATTTGGCGTAGGCATGCCTTTTTGCGGGCATTATCAAGCAAAATTTAAATTTATCGCAATCAACGCAATCGATTCTATCTTCAAAGTTGTCTCGTACCTGTACTTATCAGCATTATCCAGGTAAGTAACAACATATGGGATAATATATCAATGATGTACTTGCGATTACCCAAAGTCCCAATTCAACCTTTTGACCCTTACTGGGTTAAATCCTTCGGGTTTTAAACAACTTATTATACTCAACTATATTTTTCTTAACCCTTTTAATTTCTTCAACTTTTAAATTCAATTGTTGCTGAATTATATACAAGCCATCCAACAATCAAACAAACAACCAAGAAAAACAATCAAATCTTGATTCAACATTACCATTTCTTGTTCGTTTTTACTTTGGTTTCACTTATTCCAATATCAATTGGTTCCCATCTAATTGATTTCTAATTCAACTATTGGTTCGATTACCAAATTCCAAAGGTATTTTATTTGGTTTCAACACTATATCAAATTCTGACTTAACTCGACTGAACTAAGTCAAGTTGTATTTCCACCTTGGGTTTTAACTCCATTCGAATCAATTCAACCATCAAATACCTCAATATTTTAATAAACTAATCCCTTTTTATACAAAAATAATATTTGGGCAAAATTATCTCATTTACCCTATTTCAAAAAAATTTATAAAAAAATTTATATTCAAATACATGCTCTCATATACATACACTCAACTCAATCTAGGGTATTACTAACCCCATCTCTATTGAGTTACACCACAGAGCCAAGGTTATCTCTAAATCAATAGCTCTGATACCACTGTAACGTCCCGGGAAAAAGACCAACAATCGAGTCTTCGACAACAATACATCAACCCGTATTACTTGCCAAAAACCCAAGTATAGAACCACCAGATTGTCATAAGAAAGAATTTAGAGGGTGAGAATAGAATGAAAGAAGTATTAGAATAGAAGAAAGAAGAAGAACACATCAGAATCTCACAGCGGAACGATCAAATTATAATATAACAAATCTATTTATACAGAAGAAAACTACATACACATACCAATCATCAGAGTCAACATACATCAGTCACAGCGGAAATTAACTTTACATAACTAGCGGTGAAGCCTCCTGCTTCCAGCTCCTGAAACTTCAAGCGAAACCTAACATGGAACATACTCGGTCTGACCCGAGCACATTTGATTTAAAACAAAATACACTGGGTCAGTCTGGAATACTATCAGTGAAAATTCACAACACACACACTTGCTTAACTTTGAAAAATCCTTTCCGAACAAAAGAATAATAGTAAGACCATTCCACACATAAACACGGACGGTTTTTAACTTACTATAACCCAAACCATTTTCAAAATCATACTTTGATCTGATATTATCATAATGTCTAAATACAAGTAAATATCAATCTAGAGGAACGCTTGCATCTCACGCTCCCCATATATCGTATACAATCAAAAACCGCGGGCGCTAATTGGGTATTGGATTCCAACTTGACAAGGTATGGGACCACCTTCCGCACGTGTATCTCTAGAGGCGAATATACTGGGTTCAACACGAACGTCTTGCAACCCGTCCCACACATGACCGACCACTCATTTCGCTTGAGTGTATCGAATGTATATCACCGATGGTTGGGCTCAAACCACTGTCTCCCATAAAGGGACAGCATCGAATATAGATTAAAGAAGAAAAAGGAATTTCTCTAGATAGTTGACTATACACCCTAATGGGAGCGACCCACATAACCATGCTGCCTGCCCATTTTTGTCATTTCCCAGTTGATGAGGCTTAAGGTTAGAATTCGTCTCTTCATACATCTGGCCATCATTCACTTTGAATGCCACATCATCAGATCCTCTGGATATCACTAATTGACATCCACAAACATACTCTATTTGGGAGCTAACCAGGTACGTTTGAAGAAATCAACGTACGTGACCCCTTTGGAAATACTCTGTCAGACACTCGTCCATAAAGTCATCCAGGAACAGGATGAACCGAAGGCACCCTCCTACCGCATCCTTATAGGAATCACCCCAAGGATCAGTAGCGAGTAGTCCTTGCAACCCGTGGATTTCAACCACGACAGAATCACAAACCAAATAACTCTGGTTGCAAGCCAGAGAGATTGGACCAATAGTCCTTCCGCTTATGAAGATCCATGGTCTTCACTTGCTCCGTCTTCAATCGACGTCTCCACGTATTTGTTGGTAGGAATGGTTTTCGAATATAAATTTGATCCCGGTCTTTCCATACCAACAATCGTATTGGTCAAGTTTTGATAGTCGGTGTTGTAACTATCAAATAACAAATGTGTCAATGAAATGACTTCACTGATTCAGTACTTGGCATGACTTGGCCTCTTTAAAATATATTTGACAAAATAGTTAATCAATGTTAATGTTCGACTTAACTCTAACTCGACTTACTTGACTAATTTGATTAATTTTATTAACTCCGACTAATTTACTTTGATCGATTAACTCTAACTTGACTCTAGATCGCAGCGATCACAATGGTTACGCCTGATTCCCTCAGGAAACATCCGACCGTCGTAGGCTATCCGCAGCCCTGCGAATTACGCTAGCAGTAGCACGCAATGGCGACTTTCCTGAATAACTATGTTTGACTAACTCTATTTCAAATACTATATTCGATCAACTCTAATTGAATAACAAATATTCAATATAATTTGAAATCAATATTCTTATTTCTTTAAAACCCTTTTCCTTTTTCTTCCTTATTTAACATCTTAATATATATATATAAATATTTAAATGGTATTAACACGTTACCAAGTAAATGTCGACTTATACTTTAAACCAAATATTTCTTATTTACGTTTATGTTCCCAAAATCTCGTATCCATTTTCATTCACGTATGGGACATCACGCCACATCACAACACCTTTCACTCGTTTCAAACCAATACCATTCCTTGATAATAACGAAGTCGTTCAAGTTGGGGTATTCTATTTACCTCTCAGACCTTAATCGACAACGCCCTTATCTCAGAATAATATCAGTCTGTCACTTAACCACTTCGCCACACTGTTCTTTACCATCTCGATTTCAAACTGGTTTTATACACCATTACTTACCTTTTGAAATCAATGTCTAATATAACCCATTTACTCAATATGTTTGATTAAGAAAATATCCAATAAATGCCACCTTAAACTTAGGACAATATCCCTCTTAACCTTGGATTTTTTCTTTTAAACATCCAATTTACATATCTCGTCTTGAAACTTGGATTACATTTCCAAAAATCCCTTTATCAATATTTAACACAACATCTTATGTGTTTCCTTTTTTACTTAAAATCCTTATTTTAATTTCAATGCTTCGCTTAATTCAATCCATTAACATTCAAAGTAATTGTTGGGTTTGAAACCCATTTTTAAACCTGGCTTGGATTCTTCCAAACTTCTTATTCAAACATGTTTAACATTTCATAACTATTTATCTAAGAATTTTATCTATTACCGCATTTCAGTTTTATAATCATTTCCCCTAGAAATTCATTCCAATTGAATCCTCTTTACTTAACTGAACAATTAAGTAAAATCTTATTTAAGCCTTGCATTTACTTACAAATCACTTTTACAAATCTCGATTGGAACCCTAGGATGATAAATCCCTTTATGAACTTCTATTTCCCTTTTTGCTCAAACCTTATCGTTAATAAATCATTTGTTAAATGAATTCCCATTTATCGATTTCGTTTGAACTTGGATTTATAAATCCCCTTATAACAATCTTAATTGACTTTAAATGGAATTTATCGCCACTCTGTTACTTCTAATTGGATTCTAACTAAAAGACATCATTTAATTAATTATTTAAAATAGTTATCATTGCCATTACTAGGATCATTATCATCTTAAAAATCTTATTCAAAAATAATTATCTTTATTAGCATTAAACAATCCGATAATTTATAGTTAATCGAGGATTAACTGATATTTACACTTTAATGAATATTCCGACTATTTTAAATCAAATTCTTCATTTGTCAATTTTACTCAAAACAATGGATTTTACCAACCGTACACATCAGTTAACAGTAAATGATTTTCACTTGTCATTTCCCCCTTTTTAAATTAATTAAATAACTTAATTAATTTAAAAAGGCCACTTAATTGTATTAAAATACAATTACTCTTCTTTACCAACGCACAGGTAATTTATGGGTTTTCTGCTTTTGGTATCTACACAAAGCACAACATCTTGTTTCAAAACCATTAAACAATTCCTTTTATAACCTGCCTAGAAATATTTATTTATAAATTTCTAATTTTGATTAATTATATAAAATCACTAAAGAGCGTCAATTAAGTTATAAAATAATTTATAACTTTAAAACTGCGTCGTTTCACCGAACGGTCGAACGACGTGGAAACATCACGTTTATGGCCATTCACTGCCAATTACCAAATCAACATTGTCGGTTGATTTTATACACAACACGGCTGGTTATTTGTTGCATCATCACACTCAAACAGGTTTCACAACCACATGGGGTTCAATCAGTTCAATATTAACAATATATACAGACAAACAACATATAAAACATTTGAGGAATCCGGTCGGATCCCTCCAACCTGTCCTGTCCTGCCCTGCATCACAACTCGTTAAACATTTCATAACAATATATGAAATAAATTCCATATAATCAATTAAATCTAATTAACAGCAACCAATCAACGATAATCAGCCAATAGCAACCAATTTATATTTTTAAAGGTAAATTATATTTTAATACGAATTTACCACATCACAGAATTCCAGAAGGTGTGAGAATTAACTCACTAGAGTTTATTCGGTTGGCGGTGGACGCGTTTGTTGCTTTTAATCTGAAACGAACGTTCAGAAATAGCTCAAATTTCAACAGTGTCAGATCAGAGCCTAGTCAGTGCCATCGCCTAGGCCTCGTCCTTGCGATCTCAACGAATCCAGTTTCGTCAAATTTCGTTAAAGTATGACCAAAATATGCTCGTTTTAAAGATTGATAATATTATACGATAATAAATTAACTAATTAATTTATTAATTAAATAAATAATTATTACCTGTTCAACTTTAAACAATGATTAAGGTAGTTAATACTGCCACGTCAGCTGAAGAAAAGGAGGACCACGTGTTTCTCTTCTTTGCCAACATCAGGAACCCGACTCCTCTTTCTAACATGAAACCCCACTTTTGCTCCAACCTTTCAAGCACCACCGCCGTCGATTGGGGGCACCTGAGACCCGCCTGAGACCGCCCCTGTGACCGCCGTCCCACCAGCTTCCGACGCCTGAACTGCCAACCCCCAAATCACCCCGATGCCGCAAGAAACCGAACCCAAATGAATTATGTTCATCCCCGTTTTTCGCCACCACCAATCCCTTATAAACTACCAGACCGCCACCATTGTGACCACCTACCCCTCCTCCTCCGACCGACCTTCAGCCCTGCCACCCACGATGACCGATGGCACCGGAAATTGGCCAAAACCCGTCGCCACTTCAAAACCGAACCCAAAAATGTACCCCTCAGTTCATCTCCACCTCAAAACCACCACACTCCGTTATACGACCTGGGCCCAGTGCCAAATCGAACCAATCCCCTCAATTTGGACCAAAAACGAAAATGATTTATCTTGGTTTTTTCCAATTTCCGGCCACCACCGTCGTCCGTTGGTGCTGGATTTTTGTGTGGAGGTAGATCTTGACTGGATCTACAACATTGCCTTTTGTTGCCATAGCAAAATCATCACGGATTGAAAGATATAATTGATTTTGTATTCGAGGACTTATTTGCAAATTGACATGATGAATTCAGAAATTGGTGGCTAGGGTTATGAGTTAGGGGTTTATATAGTTGAGAAATAATATAATTTAAGCTAACGTGATGTCTGACAATGACTGACGATTTTTATTTCGTGTCTATCGCTATTTCGAACATTGTTTATTCGCTGATGCGCTCACATACGAACCCCGTTAGAGACGCAAATGGACGGCATCATATAATTGGACGATACAGTCCTAATGAAACTTGTTTCGTCGAATTCCGAGTTCGTTTGATTGAATGGCCCTCGTTCACGTTCAAATGGTCGATTTATTTTACATTTTATTTTGCCATGCTCACGAATTAACCCCGATTGACGTGCCACTTGAAATCTAGCAATAATTTGACGTTGCGGCCCCAATAAAATTTATTTCGTCGAAAACTGAGGTCGTTTGAAGAAAGGTCCTTTTATAACTGGCCAATTCAAATAAAATAAACCAATTTAAAAATACCCCAATATAATAATATTAAAATATTGAAATTGGCCATACACGACCAGAATATCGTATACTACCACGATAAAATAGCTCGGGTTGAGTTTGAAGCCAAATCGATATTATAAATATTTAAAAACCCCTTTATTTAATATAAATAACGTTATAATATATAACGAAATTCTATATCGACCTTTTCAAAATTTGATTTGGACATAAAATAAAATCTACAACACGAAAACTGGATTTTTCTCTTCTATTGGAAAGACATCGTCAAGTCGGTCCCGACATTTCTTGTTTCGAGAAAATCCGACTCACTATGGGCCTTGTACGGCCATTTGAAGTTCAAATCGCCAAATCGCGAACTGCCGCGCCGCTGCAGCTCGTTATTTAATTAAATTACAAATAAATCGTTATAACGTCGTTTCTAAGCAAAATCACCACGATATTTCAATACAAACCGTGTCGAACCATTTTAAAATCGCCCGTTTACGTTATACGGCAAAAATCAACATTTTCCAAATTTGCCGAAAATAAAATATTATTATTTTATTAATATAATTTAGATATTCAAATTAAAAAGGTCAATCTCGATTATTTATATTCAAATCGATATTTTAAATAAATAAAATATTTCCAATAAATTGCCCAAAAACGCGGGTCGTTACACACTAGAAACAAGATTGAAGAAAAGAACAAGTGTTATATATAGTTGGAGGGCTGGAGGATGAATATGAAGCAGTAGTAGCCTTTATAACATCCATAGAACCCACACCTTCACTACAAAGTGTACACTCTATGTTACTAGCTCATGAAGGCAGATTATTGCAAAGAAAAGATCAAGTTTCTGATCCCTCAGTTAAAACTATCACTACTGGGAAAAACAAAAATCAACAAAACAATTCTAGAAATCAAAATACTTACCAAAGAGGAGGTCAGTCAAACCGTGGAAGAGGAAAAGCTGGGAGATGGAACCCCAACAACAGGCCAAAGTGCCAGATTTGTGAAAAAGCGAGTCACACAGCCAAAATATGTTATTTCAGGTTTGACAACAACTACAATGTCAATCAGTAAGGCAATAGCAATAACAAAAATAACAACCCAAATGCCAACATAGTCAGCAGTCAATCAGATGCTAAAATTAATCAAGAAACTTCATCAAAGCCTACTACTACAGATGATATTCAAGATGAATCATGGTATGCAGATTCAGGAGAAATTCATCATGTCACAAGCAACTTAAATAATCTAAATCTTGGCAATCGTGTGTACAAGGGTAAGCAGTCTCTAATTATGGGTAATGGTAATTCTATAATCATCTCTCATACTGGACATGCAAGTATTAATGGTGCTAAACAAATATATCTAAATAATTTACTATGTGCACCACATATAAGGAAAAACTTAATCAACGTGTCACAACGTGCTAAAGACAACAAAATATCATTTGAATTTTACCCAAATCACTGTGTAGTTAGGGACATGCTGACTAGGAACATTTTATTGCAGGGTAGGGAACAAAATGGATTATACAAGTTCAACTCTGGAAACTACAGAAAAACCGAGTCTAAAAATAAGTATTGTAATTTGACTGAATTAGACTCAAGTAATGACAGCATGATATTTGATTTGTGGCATTGTAAGCTTGGACATCCAAATTCAAAAATTATGAAAGAAGTTTTAGTCAGCAATGATATTTTTGTTGATATTCCAAGTCATTATGTATGCACATATTGTCAAATGGGAAAGAGCCATAAATTGCCATTCCCAAATTCTAAAACTAAATATCTGAACCCATTAGAATTAATTGTTGCTGACCTATGGGATCCAGCACCAATTAACACTGACCATGGGTTCAAGTATTATATTTCATTTATAGACGCTCATTCAAGATATGTTTGGATAAATTTTTAAAATCAAAATCTGACGCTTGTAATGTAGTTATGTAGTTCATAGCTAATGTTGAAAATCAATTAAGCCATAAAGTCAAAACTGTTCAAAGTGATGGTGGTAAGGAGTTTTTACCCTTAAAATATTATTTTCATAAAAAAGGTATCACAAATAGATTAACATGTCCACACACATCTGAACAGAATGGACTAAATGATAGAAAACATAGACATATTGTGGAGACAGGATTAACACTGCTAGCACATGCATCATTGCCTCTAAAATTCTGGCCTAATGCATTTGCTGCAGCTGTTCATCTAATAAACAGGTTACCTACAAAGGTACTTGACATGAAGTGTCCCATAGAAATTTTAAATCACACCAAGCCAAATTATGATGAACTAAAAGTATTTGATGTTTATATTTTCCTCATATTAGACCGTTTAATAAACACAAGCTTGATTTCAGATCTACTCCATGTACTTTTTTGGGTTATGCCAAAAAATTTAAAGGCTACAAGTGTTTGGACAGCAATGGAAAAATCTATATTTCTAGACATGTGATCTTTAATAAGAAAGTGTTTCCACTCAGAAGTGACACATACAAAACCACAAAGAAAATTTATAATCCAAGAATTATAGTTCCACAATTTCCTGAACAAGTGGATGAAGTGATGCATGTGCCACTATCTGATAATAGCAGTAAACAAACACAAAGCACACAAACCACTAGCACTACACAACATTATACTTGTAGAGAAGCATAAGATCATGAAAGTGAAAATAGTGGCAGTGGTGACATTGACAATGTGCAACATGATAATGTGAACAATGAAGAAAATAGCAGTCCTGAAAGCACTGAAGCAGACAGAAGTAGGGAAGTTCCTCAGCCTCAAAATAGACACCACATGATGACAAGAGAAAATAGTGGTATATTCAAACCAAAAACCTTTTGTGCTGAATTCAATGATATTGAACCATCCACTTATCAACAAGCCAAGTTGAATGATAAGTGGAGGTCGGTTATGCAGGAAGAATTAAATGCTCTAGTTAATTAAAAAAACTTGGTGTCTTGTTCAACCACCCAAAAACAAAAATATCATTGGGTGTAGATGGAATATAGAATAAAAAGAAATGCTGACAGTACAATTTCTAAATACAAGTGTAACAACCCGGAAAATCTGAACCAATTTAAAATTTTATTTTGGTAATTTTGATGAATTTTGAATATTTAAAATGAATTTTTTTAAATAATAGCGATAAGAAATTTATTTTGAATAGAATTAGAACGTATATATTTATTTGAATCAACGTTGGAATATAAATATTTATTTTTATTTATAAAAGGAGTTGAAAATGGCGCGGTCGTTTGAAAATTCAATTTCAAATTTCAAATGAATGTACAGGATTCAAAATAAACCAGATTTGAGTGAAACCAAAAATATTAGAATCTATTTGAAAATTTCTTTCCAATGAATCTGAAAAATTGAAATTTCATAGCGGGAATAAAAAGTTATGCCTAGTTGAAATTTCAGAATAGTCGTTGTGGAAATATAACCCTTAAAAATAGCCATTTTGCAAATGACCTCCGTTTTCGAGGAAACCACTTTTGTTGGATCCGGGATGACAAGTTATTGCTAGATTCCAAAATTCAAAATTTTTGGGATCAACATGTGAACGTAGCAAAAGAAAACGTGTTTTAAAAGTTTTAGTCAATTTCGATCGACCAGAAAATGGCCATTTTTCAAACAGTCTTAGAATTTGACGAAATTAGTTTTTTAAGACCGTATCGTCAATACGAAGCAAGAAATATATTTTTTGGAATTTTTTGAGCTAGTATGTGGCCCCGATAAATTAAAATGTGCGTTTGAATTTAAAATATAATGATTTATATTTTAAATTTAGCGGAAACTGATCGTAACAGTCGAATTGGCTTACAGAACATATCCCATTGTGTCCGGAATAGGGGTAATGTGCTAGGGATGACAGTCAAAGGGTTCGATTTAGGGTTTGTATGGCAAAGTGACTTTATGGAATTAAAAATAGAATAAAATATATATTCTTAAAATAAAAGTCAACCCCTTATTTATTCTCCCTCCCCCTTTTCTTCTATACCGTTCAGATCTAGAAATATAAAAAAACGATGAAAGAAAACCGTCGTGTCCCCGTTCAGTTCGCCGCCGCCTCTATCCGATGTCGTGCCGCCCCTCTGGTCCTCTCCCCCTGCCGTGCCTCCCCTTCTCCCTTTCCCTTCCCTTTCCTCTCTGTCCTCCTTCACCGAAGACCGCACCCAACCCTAGTTCGATGACCGTCGCCGCCAGTCCTTGTGAGCCTCACGCCGCCCCCACCACCTTCTTCGACGCACCCAACCTCCCTGCGCACCCCCAGCGCATAAAAGACCCACTCCTCCTCCGATAACTGTTAGTTTTTTAATTTTATTTATTTCTTTTATTTAATAAAACCAGTTTTTTTTTCTTGTATACCAAAGCAAAATAAAATTATGGTTTTGATAACTATATATATAGTTATGATTTTTATAAATATATAAAATATGATTCTTAGCAAACAAAAATATGATTTTAAAAGAAATGACCTTGTTTAAGGAAAGCAATTTTTATATATATAATTTTGAATTAAAAATGGGATATATATATATATATGTATTAGTTTGAATAAAGGTGGGATTTTTATATATATGAAGTAGCGAAAAAGGTTTGATTTTTATATATATGAAGTCAAAATAAAAATGTGATTTTTATCATGAAGTTAAAGAAGAAAAATATGACTTTTATTTATGTGGAGGAATAAAAATATGATCTTTTATATATGAAGTTAACAATATAAAAATATAATTTTTATATATAAAGTAGCGTTGTAAACATATAATTTTTATATGTTTATCAAAATAAAAATGCGATTTATCATATGTATAGCGATATAAAGATACGATTTTTATATATAAAGTGGCGATATAAAAATGTGATTTTTATATAGAAAAGGATATGATAAGAATGTGATTTTTAAAATATATATAGCGTTGTTAAAAATATAATTTTTAACATAAACTGCGTGATACAGATTGCGATGGTACTGTCGGAAAACAAATCTAAATTCAAACCGTCCGGAAATATGGAGTGGCGGAGTGTATCCCCAAGGTGAGAACTTCTCACTTTAATTTTATTTTCTGGTTAAAATATATACTAGGATGCAGACGGTGCTTATCAGCTCCCGACATCCGCCGTCCACAGACCATGGACGACTTGTTTGTTTGATTGATTGTGTTATGGAAATTGATTGTGTGTTGTGGAATGGATTAATATTTTATAGTTAAAAATATATTTTTTTAATGGGTATATGAATAAAATAAATATTCATAAACAAATCGGACGATTTGTTTATGTCCATGCATTTGACTGATATTGATTGATATGATAAATTTTACACATCGCCCAACTGCACAAATAAAATTCATTATTTGCTGATTGAAACCCCACATGGGTATTGGGATGATATTGGACATACACTAATCCCAGTAATTAGCCGTATGTCGATCGATTGGTTGACAGACTGTTATAAGCGTTAAATATTTATATTTAATGCTTATATAGTGTAGAATGCATTTTGGATAATGGTTGACTGTGTTTGATTGTTGTTTTGTACATGTGTTGTATGAAATCCATATAATAACATTATATGGTCTGATTCCAATTCAGAAAGAATAAATATTTCAAAATAATGATTATTTTAAAATAATGAATATTTTAAAATAATATTCAGTAAAAGATCAAAATATGATTTTGATGTCCGATTTAGGATGGACACGAATATATTTAAATATATAAAGTCGTATTGATTAGATAGACTCCATTTTGACGTGAATGATATTTATAACGGTTTTATTCATTTTTATAATGAATATTCAAAAGGAAATGATTTCAAAATATAATATTTTGAAAATACCATCATTTATATATCGATGATATAGAATACTCAATTTTGATTTGAAATTGAATATGAAGTTGAAATCGTTTTGAAAACAAATTTAAAACGATTTAAAAAATACGTTTTAAATGGAAATCGACAAAATATATATTATATATATAATATAATGGCCTGAATAGAACGCGTCGCGCCGTGGCAGTTCACGAATTTCGGCCATTGAGTTCTAACGGACATTACGGGAGATTCGACCGTCAGATTCTCCTAAAACTGGAATCATTGGGTTCGTATCGAAAAGCGCTTTCTAAAGAATATGAGAGATTTGAAATCTAATGGTTGGATTTGGAATTATGTCTAAAATCAAATTTGGAAAAGGTCGTTGTAAGTGCAGTTCGATGGCCATTTATGGAAATCGACTGTACGGGTCTTGATATAATTATTAAAAATATCAATAATTTGTGCAAAATCATAACAAATGATTTGGAAAGAATTGGTATGAAAAATTCCATATTTGAAAAGATAAAAATATACTTTTATCGTAATGAGCTAGTTATGAACTAGAATTATGAAAGACAATATTTTTAAATAAATAAATTGGATTTGAAATGGTTTTAAAAATAACTAGAATTTCCAATATATGAATTGGAATGGATTTGAATCGAAATTATCTTCGGAATATTTCGATTGGATTCCGTGATTATACGGATATGGCGGAGGAATTTGGAAGATATATATATATCGTTATTCCAATACGGTATTTGTTGATTCCAGAATTTGATATTGAATATAAGCCGATATATTTTCTATTTAGAGCCTTGTATTTAATATCAAATGAGATTTTGGGTTTGTCATGAATGGTGTCTTCATTAACACTGTTCTTAAACCCAGCTGAGAAAAGATTAAATCTTTTTATTTAGATTTAATGAAGTATACCAATTAATTAATATTTAATTGGACTTGAATTGAAATTGGTTTTTGGGTTTACCGTGAACGGTGTTTTAAATAACACTTGTTCTTTAACCCGATATACAGTGAAATGAGAATTGGAATTTATAAATCTTTTTATTAAGATTTAACGGGAATTTTCCAAAGTAACATTTACAAATTTAATATATTAAATTGGAATTGAATGGAATTCGATTGATAATAATCGAAGTGAACTTTTGTGGAGAAAAACTGTTAATACATATGGAATTTAAGAGGCTTAGTCGTTATTCCATTTATATTAATAGTTAGATATGGAAATTGATATCGATTATATATTGATTTGTTTTCCATGAAGATTCCATTATTAATGGAAAGCGATTTGGATTTATCGTGAACTGTGTTTTAAATGACATTAGTTCTTTAACCCAATTAAAGGCAGGATTACATGTCTGTCATTGTATTTCGAACTGTATGTTTGATCTTTGCTAAATATATATCTGTTTGGTGGCGGAGAATTTATTCTCTTGCTTAACACCCTTCTCTGAGATGTACGAGCTTAGAGATTATATATCGGCAGAAATCAATAGTACGGTGTAGATTGTCGATACGGCATGTTTGTGTTTCCAAAGTTAGATAATCAATAATATTGATTTTTGGGAAGATTACAACTAAGTGGAGTTTTAATGAATCTTTAAATAGATTGAAAAAGGGAATTTGATAATTTAAATTATCAAATTTGGGAAATGATCGAGAATGGAGTATCGCCAGTTTTGCTCCTAGCAATAGTTAAATCTTTAATTAGGTTTGAACGGGAAATTGTAACTAAATTTACCGGTAACACCGTGGTGTTAGTTATGGAGTAATACCAGTTTTGCTCCATGGGATGAATAGATTGGGATTGGGAAATAAAATAAATGATTACTTCGGTGTGATTCGCTGATCCCGACAAGTTTGGCAAACCTTAACATGGTCTGAATTGATATCCAAAGGAAGATTAAAGAATGAATTTAAAGAATTTATCTTTGATAAAATTAATGGGAACCTTTCCCAAAGAATGTGAATATTTGGATAAAAGAATATTCAGAATTGGAATGAGGCATATGTTGTGTTTTTATAGCACTTGTTTATTATATACGCGAGTTATTCGGAAAGGCCGGGTTTATACCCATTCTTAATAACTGATTCGACGATATGTCGACGATGAAGACAGTGGTTGAAGACCAGAGGTCTTCACATCGTTTGGATGATTACTGATGTCTTGATTGGGTTGTACACCCAAGATGAAGTAATAAGTGGTGATTGTCCATACGTACTTGGAGATCGACGGATATGCGAGGGCCTCTCTCCTGTATTGGACATATGGGACGAGGAATAAAGTGCCTCCAGTTTCGTTCAGACTCAGAACGAACTTGTAAATGGATTGTGTGTCTGACATTGGATTTTATTCTGTGTTTGATTGATTTCTATTAAATATATATTTGTTTGGCGGCGGAGAATTTATTCTCTTGCTAAACGCCCTTCTTTGAGATGTACGAGCTCAGAGGTTATATATCGATAGATACCAGTCACATGGCATGAATTGCCTGTGTGGCATGTTGATATGTAGTGATCAAGACTTTTGTTGAAAAGCATAGTCTTGTAGTTGACGATCAAAACACGGCTTTGATATAGCATGCCTTTGTGTATAGTGTTAATTTGCGAGCCTCACACCTCGGTATGAGTCAAAAACGGGATTAGGGAACGCAGTGAGTGCATGACGTTTCTTTCTAGTTATGGGTGGTGTCAGCGTTTTACAAGGCCTGACATTTATATTATTTTTACTTATATGGTTGTTGGATTGCGAGGCGCCTCGGTTATATCGGTCTCTACGGAGCCGATGGATAGGTCCTATAGGACCGGGAAACGTGTGTTCAGGAATTGCCAATACTCAAACGTAAGAGAGGACTGACACTACAGGATCTAGGGGTTACCCAGAGTGTGTAGTCCCGAGGCATTTGCTAGAGTGTCTCGAAGCGGGAAGGAGTACATCCCTTGCCTTGACTCATGACGGAAATCATATTTCCAATATATGACATTTCGGTTTTGATTGTATAGCCTAGTATTGGCGATATGATATATGGTACCCATGCCGCTATGATTGATACATTTATATTTGAAGTTGTTTTCATACACTTTACACTATAATAGTATCAAAATGATTTGTTTTAAATGTATCAAGCATTGTTTGTCTATTGTAAGGTAAAACCCTATCCTCCGGCTTGCGTTGTGTGATGGGACCTGGGTCTTAAAATAGCTTCATTCTCCTAAAAGCATTGCGCTGTTTATTTTATGCACTGGTATTCTTGGGAGGAAACCCGTTCCGTGTTATCCGGCGTGGTCCCTTGATTTACCTTATTTGTAAAGTAAAGATTTAAATAACTGTTTTAGTTCTCACTCCAGTCACATGACTGACCTGGACTTTATTGTTTTAACCTAAACTCTGGGTGCCTCTATTTTCTACACGGCAGCTAGTAGTTTTGGTTTTGCAGATTTGTATTCACAGGATCCTGGTTTACAGCTGGAATGACATTCGGAAAGCTCTGTATCCGATTATCTCTTTCAGTTGTGTTTTGTATTATCTTTCCGCTACATTGTAACTTGTAAATCTCTGATATTTAGTAAATGTGTAATATTTATTCATACTCTGTATATTCTTGTATTCCGATGAAGTTGTTGTAATAAGCAATGAAATGTTCTTCTGTTTGTGTTCTAATTCGTCTTGTCCTCAGAGCAATCCGTGCTTTCCTTCACGGCGAAGTTCGGGTCTCTATATTTGGTATCAGAGCTTTGGTTTCAGAGCTCGGAGAACAAGACACATTAGAACCAAACGAAAGAATTCATCACAGATTGGATTAGCAATATCCAATATGAATTACTAGTTAGAGATAGGATCAGTAGTATCCTAGAACAAGTGTGAAGAGCAGTGTTTTTAAAATAAAAATTAAAAACAAACTTTGTTTTGAAAATATAAACGATTTTCTATGTATTTTAACATTTATTTTATATTGAATTTGGGCAATCGAGTATATGAAGATTTTGCATATACGCCTAGCTAGCGTGTATTCGAAATCTCAAATATACTGAGTAGATATAGAATCACACTCTAGTCACCTGGAGATGGTTCTGATGATCGCTATAGTGCGTACATCATCAGAATTCATATTCGAGTTTCGAAAGTGGGATTTCTGTATATTTCCAATTGACTGGTGTGAGAACCAAAACATAGTTAGAATTTATTGTTGTGATTTGGCACCAAAAATATGATTTTTTGACTATGTATTAAAGTTATGCATTTGAAATGATAATCCACTAATTGATTGATGATTGTGTTGCATGATTATTGCTTTAAACCATTATGTGAACGAAAGGTAAAATTTAGCAAAATTGAATCAAATATTGAACTGTATTGAAAATTGTTTGGAATTGCATGCATATACATGCATATATATTGAACAGGTCATTGCAAGGAGTCTAGGAGGCTAGAGAAAAGGAATAAAATTGTATGCCCGACAAATAGGTACATGTTTACAAATTTATTGGGTTTGGATGATTTTATGAGTCGATTGGCCAGCCGCTTGGCTTTTTCTTTTTCTTTTTGAGATGAGAGGGCATGTGTGGCAGTTTGGGGAATTTCTCGGTGCTCCCGTACAAAGGAGGTTATGGCGAAATTTTTAGAAAATTTAGGGTGTTAGCCAAATTTTTGAAGAATTGAAAAATTCTTAGAAACTGAAAAGTTGGAAGAATGAAAGCCAAACTGAAAGTTGAGTTGATTAGTAAAACAACTTTCGGCTCCGTTCCTTTTCGAAGACGAAAAGATTTTAAGTGGGGGAGATTTTAACAACCCGGAAAATCTGAACCAAATTTAAAATTTTTATTTTGGCAGTTTTGATGAATTTTGAATATTTAAAATGAATTATTTTAAATAATAGCGACAAGAAATTTATTTTGAATAAAATTAGAACGTATACATTTATTTGAATCAACGTTAGAATATAAATATTTATTTTTATTTATAAAAGGAATTGAAAATGGCGCGGTAGTTTAAAAATTCGATTTCAAATTTCTAATGAATGTACAGGATTCAAAATAAACCGGATTTTAGTGTAACCAAAAATATTAGATTCTATTTGAAAATATCTTTTTAACAAATCCGAAAAATTGAAATTTCATAGCAAGAATAAAAATTTACGCCCAGTTGAAATTTCAGAATAGTCGCTATGGAAATATAGCCCTTAAAAATAGCCATTTTGCAAATGACCTCCGTTTTTGATGAAACAACTTTTATTCGATCCAGGATGTCAAGTTATTGCTTGATACCAAAATTCATAATTTTTGGGATCAATATATGAGCGTGGCAAAAGAAAACGTCTTTTAATAGTTTCAGTCAATTTCGATCGACCAGAAAATGGTCATTTTTCAAACGATCTCATAATTTAATGAAATTATTGTTGTTAGGACCATATCGTCAATACGAAGCTAGAAATAATATTTCTAGAATTTTTCGAGTCAGTATGTGGCCCCGGTAAATTAAAATGTACGTTTGAATTTAAAATATAATGATTTATATTTTAAATTTAGCGGAAACTGGTCGTAATAGACGAATTGGCTTACAGAAAATATCCCATTGTGTTTGGAATAGGGGTAATGTGCTAGGGACGACAGTCAAAGGGTTCGATTTGGGGTTCGTATGGCAAAGTGACTTTATGGAATTAAAAATAGAATAAAATATATATTCTTAAAATAAAAGTCAACCCCTTATTTATTCTCCCTCCCCCTTTTCTTATATACCGTTCAGATCTAGAAATATAAAAATACCGATGAAAGAAAACCGTCGCGTCCCCGTTCAGTTCGCCGCCGCCTCTATCCGATGTCGCGCCGCCCCTTTGGTCCTCTCCCCCCTGCCGCGCCTCCCCTTTTCCCTCCCCCTTCCCTTTCCTCTCTCTCCTCCTTCAACAAAGACCGCACCCAACCCTAGTTTGATGACCGCCGCCACTAGTCCTTGTGAGCCTCATGCCACCCCCATACCCCCTTCTTCGACGCACCCGACCTCCCTGCGCACCTCCAATGCACAAAAGACCCCCTCCTCCTCCGATAACTGTAAGTTTTTTTAATTTTATTTATTTCTTTTATTTAATAAAATCAAATTTTTTCTTGTATACCAAAGCAAAATAAAAATATGGTTTTTATAACTATATATATAGTTATGATTTTTACAAATATATAAAATACGATTCTTAGTAAACAAAAATATGATTTTAAAAGAAATGACCTTATTTTAGGAAAGCAATTTTTATATATATAATTTTGAATTAAAAATGGGATCTATATATGTATTAGTGTGAATAAAGGTGGGATTTTAATATGTATGAAGTAGAGAAAAAGATTTGATTTTTATATATATGAAGTAAAAATAAAAATGTGATTTTTATCATGAAGTTAAAGAAGAAAATATGATTTTTATTTACGTAGAGGAACAAAAATATGATCTTTTATATATGAAGTTAATGATATAATAATATTATTTTTATATATAAAGTAGCATTGTAAAGATATAATTTTTATATGTTTATCAAAATAAAAATGCGATTTTTATTATATATATAGCGATATAAAGATACGATTTTTATATATATAGTGGCGATATAAAAATGTGATTTTTATATAGAAAAGGATATGATAAGAATTTGATTTTTGAAATATATATAGCGTTGTTAAAAATATAATTTTTAACATAAACTGCATGATACAGATTGCGATGGTACTGTCGGAAAACAAATCTAAATTCAAACCGTTCGGAAATAAGGACTGGTAGAGTGGATCATCAAGGTGAGAACTTCTCACTTTAATTTTATTTTCTAGTTAAAATATATACTAGGATGCAGGCGGTGCTTAGCAACACCTGACATCCATCGTCCATAGAACATGGACGACTTGTTTGTTTGATCGATTGTGTTGTGAAAATTGATTGTGTGTTGTGGAATGGAATAAAATATTTTATAGTTAAAAATATAATTTTTAACGGGTATATGAACAAAATAAATATTTATAAACAAATAGGATGATTTGTTTATGTACACGCGTTTGACTGATATTGATTGGGACGATAAATTTTACACACCGCCCAACTGCACAAATAAAATTCATTATTTGCTGATTGAAACCTCACACGGGTATTGAGATGATATTGGAGATACACTAATCCCAATAATTAGCTGTATGTTGACTAATTGGTTGATAGACTGTTACAAGCTTAAATATTTATATTTAATGCTTATACAGTGTAGAATGCACTTTGGATGATGGTTGACTGTGTTTGATTGTTATTGTGTACATATGTTGTATGAAATCCATATAATAACACTATACGGTAATTGATTGTGTCTGATTCCAGTTCAGAAAGAATAAATATTTCGTAATAACGATTATAATAAAATAATGAAAATTTTAAATTAATATTCAATAAAAGATCAAAATGTGATTTTGATGTCCGATGTAATGACCCAGGTTTTCGGCTTCGAAAATCGACATAAATACCTTTACTGTATCTCACGCTGACCTTTCAAACACCGAGAACACCGGATTGTTGATGAAAGAAATTAGAGGGTGAGATAAGAGAGAAAGAAATATAAGAATAGAAGAAGAAGAAGGACACAACACAGAGTCTCACATCGCAGCGGAACAAAATATAATATAGAAATAAATCTTTATTGAGAGCTTTAAACAAAACTTACAATCATCAGAGTACATCAACACACCCGAACAGTTATAATTATCTTCCCTTATATATATATAACACAGCGGAATAACGTCTTATGTCTGAACTCTTCCAGCCCGTCTCTTCACAGCATTCGATAACCTGAACCTGAACAACTCCGGGCTAACCCGAGCATTTACAAAACACCGGGTCAGTCTGGTGAACCAGAGTGAGATAAACTCGCACAGTATTGAAGGTGAATCATCCAATCATGATTTTAAAGTTCAAAAATCTTTTTAAAAGAAAAGGATAATCGTAAGACCGAATCCACACATAAACACGGACGGTTTTTACCTTATGATAACCCAAAACAGTTTTTGAAACCAATATCTTTTCTGATATTATAATAATGTCTAGATACGAATAATTAACACATCTAGAGGAACGCTTGCATCTCACGCTCCCCGTATATAGTATACAATCGAAAACCGTGGGCGCTTATTGGATATTGGATTTCCAACTTGACAAGGTATGGGACCACCTTCCGCACATGTATCTCTAGAGGCGAATACAGAGGGTTCAACAAGAACGTCTTGCAACCCGGCCCTCGTATGACCGACCACTCATTTCGCTTGAGTGTATCGAATGTATATCACCAACGGTTGGACTCAAACCACCGTTCCCGAATAGGCAGAATCGATAGAGTAAGAAACAAAAGGAATTTCTCTAGATAGGTGATTATACACCCTAATGGGATCGACCCACATAGCCATGCTGCCTGCCCGATTTTTGTCATCTCCCGGTTGATGAAGCTTGAGGTCAGAACACATCCGGTCATCATACACTTTGAATGCCACATCGTCAGATTCGCTAAATCACTAATTGACGTACACAAAAATATTCTGGTCGTTAAGCTAGAGAGGTGCCCCTCTCCGCCACTAACAGAGATACGTTTGTAAAATCCAACATACATGATTCTTAAGAACTACTCTGTCAGACATCCGTCCATACAAGTCATCCAGGGACAGGATGAACCGAAGGTACTCTCCTACTGCATCCTATATAGGAATCACCCCATGGATCAGTAGCGATAGTCCTTGCAATCCGTAGATTCCAATCACGACAGAATCACTATTGAAATATCCCCGGCCGCTAAACCAGAGAAATTCAATCAGTGGTTCTTCCGCTCAGGAAGATCAACGGCCTTCCATTGCTCCATCTTCGATAATCTTCTTTCACGTATTCGCTGGTCGGAATGGTTTTCGAATATATATTCGATCCTGGTCTTTCCGTACCAACGATCGTATGGGTCATGTTTGATAGTCGGTGTTTTAACTATCAAATAAATAATTGTGTGAATGACATGAGTTTACCAGTTCAGTACCAACACCACATGGCCTCTTTAATTAAAAACGATTAGTGATGGTTAATCTCAAGTCCTTAAATATTTTGCCATTTCAAATATAACTTATTTGACGTAAGTTCATGACTTTCATATTTAAGGAAATATTCAACAATCATATTCAATTCAAATCCATTTTCTATTTTATTTCTAATTAACCATATTAGAACATGACTCGTCTTATTTCAAGTGAAGCAGCATTTTGAAATCTCCTTTATTTTATCACTTGAATATAATAACCAACTATTCTTCCTTTGGTATAAAAACTTAACTTTTCAATTGCCTTTTTATCTTGAAAATTCCATTTCAATTTCACATGCTCTCATTTTATTTCCTTGACTTCGGAAATCCAACTATGTACATGTATGTATATAATAAGTCTCGAATCTTTTCCTTCTTCATTACTTTGGACGTCTAATTTTAAATTCTCGACCCTTTTAATTACATTGCGATTTCATTTCTCAAATGGAAACATATTATTTTCACCTTCTCATTACAACCAATAATACCCTCAGATAATCTCGAAGTCGTTCAAGTTGGGGTATTTAATTACCTCTCAGACCTTGACCAACAACGGTCTTACCTTCAGATGAACATCAGTTGTAACACAAAACCAATATTTAATATCAAATACACTCGTTTCCTTTTTATAAACTTCGTCATAAACCATGGTTTAATATTACTCTTTATTTATCACTTCCCTTTTTACTTGATTTAAACATAAATTTAAATCGTCGCATTTTCTTAAAATTTCCTTCTTCCATTTTGTTAACTTAATCTAAACAGCTGATCTTATCATCAATCCAGTTAAAAGAGTTGACTTTGTCAATCCAAATCATGATTACCTCATTAACCAATTCTAAATAGTTCTTTATTAAATTAATTTATAATATAATTAACTTAATTAATTCCTTTCAATTATCTCTCAAAACGATTATCCAAAACTTAAACATTTATTTAAGTTCTATTCACCAACCTAATAAATATTAGCAATTTTCTTTATAAAATCAATTATAAGCTTGATTCATAAATAATAAATATTTTCCCTCTTTACAAACCTTAATTCAAAATAATAGATTTAAAAATATATTCTCAGTTATAAATAAATTTTATAACTTTAACTCATCGATTTACCTGACGGTAGGTCGATATTTATAAAATGGTAAATTCCTAGGCCATGTACTGCCAATCACTCAACCAATAACACCCATTGGTTTAAACCAAACAAATATTGGATTTTAGGTCAATATTCAACCATCCTATCAAAATAATTCAATAATGGTCTCATACAGTCTATAATGACCATTCAATATCAACCACAACAATCAATCAAAACAATTCATTTATTAAAACACGTTTATTTTATAAACGTGACCAATGAGGTAACTTACCTCAATTGGAACCAATCGTTAAAAATAACGGTTTGGGTTTCACTGAAGTTAAACGACGTTTAATTTCATCGGTTCAAACAATATATGAATATCTATCAGCAATCAGTCAATCACTAGCAACCATAGCACACAAACATAAAAACCCAACTTATAAAATATAAGCAGGAAATAACTGAGTGAGTTTAACTCACCTTTGAATTTGATTTCATCGATAAATCAGCTTGTTTTCAGTTGAATTAAACGACATTTCATTTTTCTGAAAAATCCATCTGTTGCCTGCCTTGTTCAGTCCATATCCATCGCGTAGTGCTTGTTTTCAGGGTTCCGGTGTTTTTCGTTTCGTTGGAATCTGATTTCGTTTGTACTTGATATCAATATTTGAAATTTATAAATTTTAAACTAAGCAAACTTTTAAAAAAAGAATTGGGCCTTACTTAATTATCTTGTTCAGCCCAATAGATAGGCCCGCACCCCTCACCTACTTTAAAACCCTCAAAACCATTGGTTCCCACTTATCCTCCAAACCCTCAACCCATTCTTCCGCCGCCACACAAAAATGGAGAAAACCGAACCCTCTGTGACCGCAATCCTAGTCCATCGCCTCCTCCCCTGACCACCTCGATGCCCCGCCGTTACCACCTCGCCTCGGCCTAGTCGCTCCGCTACCCACAGACGAGACCGAAGCTGCTGTTGAGCTGGCCGAACCCTATCATCAAAAGCTAAGTATTTCCCCAAATTAAATTTCTGTTTTTTTTTCTTTTCTGTGTGGTTCGAATTGTGTTACTTCACCGAGTTGATCTCGTTCGCTCTTAGATGACACTGCGTGTGTATTTATAGTTTTAGAATCGATGTCAAAATCGGTTGTAATTTCATAGGGTTTTAGACTTAGTTATGCCTATATTCTTAGGCGTTTACTTTTCGTTTTTCATCTTATGCTAATTGTGGTACGGCCGATGGATGTATGATGTTACAGAACAATGTTGCAGATCTGTGTTACATTTTCCCCTATGCAATCCTGCTTAAATATACAAACCGAACTGCCCCTATGCATTGTCTGTTCAGACCTGAAATTGTAACATGGAAATCCTGTATCTATGTTGTATGGCAGACAGTTCTCGTATGGATTTGTATATAAGATTTCAACTATATAAAATCTTTAGCTGTTTAGTTGATCTATGCAAGACTTGATTTTCTGTCCCTTCTTATTTTATATTGCATTGGAAAATTCAGCTATATATATATATCCTTAGTTGTTCATAGATGTGTACTCTATTTTTCTTGAGTTGTTGCATCACTGTTATGTATATTCGATTTTAGATCTCTAGCTATAGTTACTGTTTCAATGGAGACATCATGTATTGTCATCCTACTTAGCTTTTAGCTTCTGTAGATGTTATCTTACTGTATCATGTGGTGTTTTCTGATTTGAAATCTTCAGCTCTATCTACATTTATTATTAGCTATTAATAGCTGTATTTTTTTTTCTCTCCTTTCAGGTTAAATCAACTGGTGATGAAGACATGATGTAGTAAAGAGATCTTGCCTTCGATTTTCTTTATTTTATTTATGAAACGGTGAATGAATATTGAGATTTTTCTTTTCATTTTCATGTATTTATGTGTATTGATTCACTGTATGGATTTTCTAAATCAAATGTACATTTTCTTCTTTCTTTTTAGATGTGAACAATGATATGTTTTCTTGAATTCAAACTGGACTGTATTGGCCGAAGGAAATATGTAAATTAACTGTTCAAATTCTTATTTTCTTCCTTGTTTCATAACTGTACATTAACTGTTGTACTTATGTATCTTTTATATATTTTCTTTTCTCTGTTCTACTGTTGCTTTACTTTTCTTTTCTTTCATTGCTATTTTTTTCTTGTTTTGGTCCATTTGATTTATTGTTTCCATGGAGAGAATTGATATTTATGTTTGTCATCCCTTGTTGGACCGTACTCTTTGCACATTACTTGTTTGTTCCTTCGGATCGACCGCTTTCAACTTTCCACTTAGATAAACACAAATTAAAAGTGGTATTTATAACATTAAAAGAAAAGAGAAATGAATACATGTTTTACTTGTTGAAACCGGCTATACTTGTAATGTTATATATTGGGTCTAAACCTGATTAATGTCGTTCTCACTTGAATAAATTAAGTATGCTTGTACTTGTATAAAATGTACTGTTTTCTTTTAAATCCTTCATACAATACAAACTAAATTTCAAACATTTTAATTGAATAAAAATAACTGATATTATCAAATATATTCAAATCAAAAACCGTATAACTTCAAATAAAGCTAAGTCGATTTTCAAACCCTATATTCAAAATTTTGGTTAAACGATATTAAAAATATGTAAAAATCCTTATTTAATTAAATAAACGTTATCGTTTATAAACGATTTTCATAGCGACTATTTCAAAATTTCAACTGGACATAACTAAAAAATTATGACACGAAATTTCGATTTTTCTCTTTCATATGAAAAATATAATCAAATCGATTCCAGCATTTCTCGTTTCACAGAATTTCGACTTAAAACGAATTCTGTATACTCAGTTAAAGTTCAGAACGAAATTTACGAACTACCGTGCCATTTCTAGTTCGTTTATAATATAATTATAAATAAAACGTTCTTACGTTGTTTTTAATAACGAATATATTTATAAAATTCAATATAAACCATATTTAAACCCCTTTAAAACGCTCGTTCACGTTATATCGCAAATTCAATATTTTCCAATATTCCCAAAATGAAATATTATTATATTATTAATATAATTCAAATATTCAATTTAAAATGGTCAAATCCCATTATTTAAATTCAAATCAATATTTTATATAAATAAAATATTCAAAATAAATGGTCAGAAAATACGGGACATTACATACGATTTTGGATGGATACGAATATATTTAAATATATAAAGCCGTGTTGATTAGATCGACGCCATTTTGGAGTAAATGATATTTATATCGATTTTATTCATTTTTATAATGAATATTCAAAAGGAAATGATTTCGAAATATAATGTTTTGAAAATATTATCATTTATATAATAAATGATATAGAATATTTAATTTTGATTTGAAATTGAATATGAAGTTGAAATCGTTTTGAAAACGAAATTAAAAAGATTTATAAAATACATTTTAATGAAATATTATATATATATATATATTATAATGGCCTGAATAGAACGCGTCGCATCGCTGCAGTTCACGAATTTCGACCATTGACTTCGAATGGACATTACGGGAGATCCGACCGTCGGATTCTCCTAAAACAGGAACCGTTGGGTTCGTATCGAAAAGAGCTTTCTAATGAATATGAGAGATTTGAAATCTAACGGTTGGATTTGGAATTATGTCCAAAATCAAATTTGGAAAAGGTCGCTGTAAGTGCAGTTCGATGGCCGTTTATGGAAATCGACTGTGCGGGCCTTGATAAAATTATTAAAAACATCAGTAGTTTGTGTAAAATTATAATAAATGATTTAGAAAGAATTAGGATGAAAAAATCCATATTTGAAAAGATAAAAATATATTTTTATCGAAATGAACTAATTATGAACTAGAATTATGAAATCTAATATTTTTAAATAAATAAATTGGGTTTGAAATTGTTTTAAAAATAACTAGAATTTCCAATATATGAATTGGAATGGATTTGAATTGAAATTATCTTCGGAATATTTCGATATTGGATTCCGTGATTACACAGATATAGTGGAGGAATTTGGAAGATATATATATATCGTTATTCCAATACGGTATTTGTTGATTCCAAAATTTGATATTGAATATAAGCCGATATATTTTCTACTCAGAGCCTTTTATTTAATATCAAATGAGATTTTGGGTTTGTCGTGAATGGCGTCTTCATTAACACTGTTATTGAACCCAATTGAGAAAAGATTAAATCTTTTTATTTAGATTTAATGAAGTATACCAATTAATTAATATTTAAATGGAATTGAATTGAAATTGGTTTTTGGGTTTATCGTGAACGGTGTTTTAAATAACACTTGTTCTTTAACCCGATTTACAGTGAAATGAGATTTGGAATTTATAAATCTTTTTATTAAGATTTAATGGGAATTTTCCAAAATAACATTTTCTAATTTAATGTATTGAATTTGAATTGAATGGAATTCGATTGATAATAATCGAAGTGAACTTCAGTGGAGGAAGACTGTTAATACATATGGAATTTAAGAGGCTTTACCGTTATTCCATTTATATTATTAGTCAGATACGGAAATTGATATCGATTATATATTGATTTGTTTTCCATGAAGATTCCATAATTAATGGAATGTGATTTGGGTTTATCGTGAACTGTGTTTTAAATGTCATTAGTTCTTTAACCCAATTAAAGGCAGGATTACATGTTTGTCATTGTATTTCGAACTGTATGGTTGATCTCTGCTAAATATATATATATATATGTTTGGTGATGGAGAATTTATTCTCTTGCTTAGCACCCTTCTCTGAGACGTACGAGCTTAGAGGTTATATATCAGCAGAAATCAATAGTACAGTGTAGATTGTCGATGCGTCATGTTTGTGTTTCCAAAGTTAAATAATCATTAATATTGATTTTTGGGAAGATTAAAACTAAGTGGAGTTTTAATGAATCTTTAAATAGATTGTAAAAGGGAATGTAATAATTTAAATTGTCAAATTTGGGAAATGATCGAGATTGGAGTATCGCTGGTTTTTCTCCTAGCGATAGTTAAATCTTTAATTAGATTTGAACGGGAAATGGTAATTATATTTACCAGTAACACCATGGTATTAGTTATGGAGTAATACCAGTTTTGCTCCATGGGATGAATAGGTTGGGATTGGGAAATAAAATAAATGTTTACTTCGGTGTGGTTCGCTAATCCCGACTAGTTTGGAAAACCTTAACATGGTTTAAATTGATATCCAAAGGAAGATTAAAGAATAAATTTAAAGAAATTATCTTTGATAAAATTAATGGGAACCTTTCCCAAAGAATGTGAATATTTGGATAAAAGAATATTCATAATTGGAATGAGGCATATGTAGTGTTTTTATAGCACTTGTTTATTATATACGCGAGTTATTCGGAAAGGCCGGGTTTATACCCATTCTGAATAACTGATTCGACGATATGTCAACGATGAAGAAGGTGGTTAAAGACCGGAGGTCTTCACATCGTTTGGATGATTACTGATGTCTTGATTGGGCTGTACACCCAAGACGAGGTAATAAGTGGTGGTCCAGACGTACTTGGAGATCGACGGATATGCGAGGGCCTCTCTCCTGTATTGGACATACTAGACGAGGAATAAGGTGCCTCCGATTTCGTCCAGACCCAGAAGGAACTTGTAAATGGATTGTGTGTCTGACATTGGATTTTATTCTTTGTTTGATTGATTTCTATTGTATATATTTGTTTGACGACGGAGAATTTATTCTCTAGCTTAACGCCCTTCTATGAGACGTACGAGTTCAGAGGTTATATATCAATAGATATCAATCGTATGGCATTAATTGCCTGTGTGGCATGCTGAGATGCAGTGATCAAGACTTTTGTTGAAAAGCAGAGTCTTGTGGTTGATGATCAAATCACAGCTTTGATATAGCATGGCTTTGTGTATAGCGTTAATTCGCGAGCCTCACACCTTGGTATGAGTCAAAAATGGGATAAGGGAAAGCAGTGAGTGCATGACGTTTCTTTCAAGATATGGGTGGTGTCAGCGTTTTACAAGCCCTAACATTTATATTATTTTTACCTATGTGGTTGTTGGATTGCGAGGCGCCTCAGCTATATCGGTCTCTATGGAGCCGATGGATAGGTCCTATAAGACCGGGAAACGTGTGTTCAAGAATTGTCAATCCACAAATGTAAGAGAGGGTGTAGTCCCAAGCATTTGCTAGAGTGTCTCGAAGCGGAAAGGAGTACATCCCGTGCCTAGACTCATGACGGAAATCCAATTTCCAATACGTGACATTTCGGTTTTGATTGTAGAGCCTAGTATTGGCGACATGATATATGGTACCCATGCTGCCTATGATTGATACATTTATATTTGAAGTTGTTTTCATACACTTTACACTATAATAGTATCAAAATGATTTGTTTTAAACATATCAAGCATTATTTGGGTATTATAAAGTAAAACCCTATCCTCTGTCTTGCGTTGCATTATGTGATGGGGCATGGGTCTTATAATAGCTTCATTTTCCCAAAAAGCATTGCGCTGCTTTTTTTATGCATTGGTATTCTTGGGAGGAAACCCGTTCCGTGTTATAGGCGTGGTCCCTTGATTTACCTTATTTGTAAAGTAAAGATTTAAATAACTGTTTTAGTTCTTACACTAGTCACATGACTGACTTGGAGTTTATTGTTTTAACCTAAACTCTGGGTGCCCCTGGGCAGCTAGTAGTTTTGGTTTTGCAGATTTATATTCACAGGATCCTAGTATACAGCTGGAATGATATTCGGAAAGATCTATATCTGATTACCTCTTTCAGTTGTGTTTTGTATTATTTTTCCACTGCATTGTAACTTGTAAATCTCTGATATTTAGTAAATGTGTAATATTTATTCGTGCTCTATATATTCTTGTATTCTGATGAAGTTGTTGTAATAAGCAATGAAATGTTCTTCTGTTTGTGTTCTAATTCGTCTTGTCCTCAGAGAAATCCGTGCTTTCCTTCATGGGGTAGTTCGGGTCGCTATAACAAGGCTAGGTTAGTGGGTAAAGGTTATTCACAACAGTGGGGAATTGATTGCAGTGAAACATTCTCACCTATTGTGAAGCCAACAACAATCAGAATCTTTTTAACAATAGCCTTGTATAAAAATTGGACCATTAAGCAAATTGATGTTAATAATGCTTTTTTAAATGGTGATTTACAGGAAGAAGTATATATGGAACTACCACCATGTCTAAAGGAAAAATCAGATAACAAAATGGTGTGCAAGTTGAACAAGGCTATTTATGGATAAAGCAGGTACCTAGAGTCTGGTTTAACAAGCTAAAGGCAACACTATCAAAGTTTGGGTACACCTCAGCAAAATCCGATAACTCACTGTTCGCAAAGCTTACAGCTAATACAGTGACATATGTTCTGATTTACGTGGATGATTTCATAATTACAGGCAATTATGATAATGAAATCAAAAACATCACTGATCAACTAAACAGTGAGTTCTCAGTTAAAGACGTGGGTGAACTATCATATTTCCTAGGCATTGAAGTCAGCAGAAACAAGAATAATGAACTTCCATTAAGTCAAAGAAAGTATATTACTAAAATTCTAGCAAGATCTGACATGAATAAAGCTAATTCCTTGCCTACAGCTGTAATGACCTGCATTCTACGCATCGGGGGATCGTAGGATATTTATTTCTTTCCCGTATGGAGCCGTATGGTCATGTAACTTTGGGAAACATCTATTAGAGTCATTTCCCATGCTTATGATTTTTGTCAATTTTTAAATGACCATTTTGCCCCTAATTGGTACTGTTTTGGCCATAACTTTTGATTGGAAAGGAATTTTGACTTGAAACCACTTCCATTAGATTCATTTGATGGTTTACCTTTCCGTAGAGTGGTCATAATAGCCAAACGGACTTACCGTTTGGGAGATATGGCTGAAATAAGGTTTGGAGGGTGAAAAACTACTTAACCGGGCCAAATCGGGTGATTAGTGAGTAGGCCCATAACCCATTTCGGGATTGGGGTCATGGGAAGGCCGAAATGAGATAGAGAATCATTCCATTTCAGTTTTCCAGCCTCCACTTATCACCAAGGAACCCTAAAAATGGCCTCCAACCTCTAAATCACCTCCAAATCATCTTTTGGTCAAGGATTTGGCTTAGCAACCTCTAATCAAGGAAGATCTACACCAAAGCAACATTGGAGTTGTTGTTTAGCATTGGGATTCACGTCAAATCAGAGATTTATTTCAGATCTTAGTTTATTTGTGGCTAAGGTGAGTGATTTGCATAGTTTTGCACTAATTATGGCTAATTAAGGGTAATTAGTGTTAATTAGTGAATTTATACACTAGTAAATTCGGGAAAAATGTTCATAGATTCCTAAATGATGTTTTAGACCTCTGATATGAATTTGGGTTAATTTGGTTAAGTTTTGTTAATCCTATCATTAGTTTCACCTAAACATGCTTAAGGGGAAATATGGGATTTTGGGGTATGTTTGATCCATTTTAACCTATCATATTGATGTTTTGATGTTTGTGGTTGATTATGCATGTTTCTATGACAGTATGAAATGCTTTTTGATTGATTTCAATAGTTAGAATGATCGAAAACGTCGTCGAATGGCGTAAACACTTGCTGGAACAATTTCAGAAAGCAGTGCAGGTTTCGGATCGGATCGGATATGGGGCTCGAATCGGATATGTTGAACTGGGCAAGGGATTCAATCGGATCGGAACATGACACTTGAGAAAATTGGCAAGAAGGAAGGCCACGCTAACTGAACTGGGATTGGATCGGATTAAGGAGGAGGGACAGGAGCGGATAGAGGAGGATGGATCGGATCGGAGCACGTGAAAAATGAGGAGGCAGATCGGAGCGGAAGCACGAACTAGAGGGGAGATGGCACCCGACCCGAGGTGAGGCACCCGACCCGACCCGAGGAGAACCACTCGACCTGAACCGTTCCAGAAGAATACCCGACCCGAATCGATGGAGAACACCCGACCCGAACCGATGGCTTGGGGAGGAACCCGATCCGACCCAGTATTGACCAATAACCCAAGATGCAAAGGTAGTCCAATATGGGAAGTTAGAGCTCCGGATCCAGTTGGGAACCGATGAGTTCACTTCATGGTTGGACTCTGCTGCGGGACGTGTGCTAAGGAGTTGTCGACGTTCATAACTTCGATTCACCACTAAAAATGAATGATGGGCTACTTATCGGTGCAGTAGAGTCATTGCGACTCAAGGGGCAAGGTGATGGTAGCAAGACTACGTTATCAGTGCAGTAGAGTCATTATGACTTGAGGGGCAAGGTGATGCGTAGTAAGACTATGAGCCAGCGCAAATGGGGTGAATAACTCCACGGGGCAAGTGGACATAGTAAGGATTGGTAAGACTATGAGCCAGCGCAGATGGGGTGAATAACTCCATGGGGAAAGTGGACATAGTAAGGATTGGTAAGGCTATGAGCCAGAGCAGATGGGGTGAATAACTCTATGGGGCAAGTGGACATAGCGAAGGATTAGTGGCTACGTTATCAGTGCAGTGAAGCCATTTTATGACTTCATGGGGCAAAGTGATTGTAGCAAGGGTGGGTGATCGAAGTGGTGAACATCGTATGCTTTACACACTGAGTGAGAGATGTGAGGATGGATGTTATGTTTGGTTGTTTGCCATCACTATGACATGTACACCTCCCCCACCTCCGTATCTTTATACCGTTTGATATGGCACCTTAGAGTGTTGTACAGTATGGAGTGCTAACTCTTTGGTTGCAGGTCCAGGTTCAGGTATGTTTTAGTCTACCTGTTATTGTTCACTTTAGATGCTTATCGCTCATACCAGGATTTATGTCTGACCCAGGGTTTTATGTCTCCTCTTATTACTCTGGGTGCTCACACAAGCAGACTAGAGACAGGTTAGCTGGTGGTGCGCGAGTAGCTGATTCGGAGGCGGGCAGGAGGCTTCCACATATGATATATATATACACATTCTCCTTGTGTCGTTGGTGGTCACTACTTGGGCATTAGTAGTGTACCTCCTTTATCTTGCTTTTGCTTTGAGACAGTTGAAAAGTTGTAATAAACTATATTTTGAATTTCCGCTGCTATGATGCTTAGTTCTGGTTTTTAGCTTATGCACTGTCTCTCCTGTTTTATGTCAAGTATGTTATTATTATATTTTGTTCCATGTGCTATGAGACATTCTACAGGTTCTTTGTATGTTCATTTCCCTCTTCCTTTTCCTTCTGACGACCCGTTCCGTGCTAACTGGACATGTGTATAGCGCACTTTTGGAGTAAATGTCGGTTGGTGCGGGGCGGGCCGTCACAACAGCAATGGTTACTAACCTACACTTAAGCAAGGAAAAAGGTGAACCCACATGTAATGAAAGATTATACAGAAGCATAATTGGAGCCTTGCAATATGTCACTATAACCAGACTAGACATATCATATAGTGTGAATAAGGCAAGTCAGTTTATGCAAAAGCCATTAAGTGGTCAATGGAAAGCAGTTAAAAGAATCTAAAGATACTTAAGAGGCACAATCAATCAAGGACAAATACTGAAGACAAGCAACAATCTAAACATTAATGCCTATGCAGATGCAGACTGGGCAAATGATCATGATGATAGAAAATCAACAAGTGGTTACTGCATATACTTAGGCAAAAATCCAATATCACGGTGTGCTAAGAAACAAAGTACTATTTCTAGATCTAGTACAGAAGCAGAATACCGCAGTATTGCAAGTACAACAGCAGAAATAATATGGATTCAATCACTATTGAGTGAGCTAAAAGTTAATTCAAACGCAAAGGCAACAGTGTGGTGTGACAACATGAGTGTTATAGCCCTAACTGCAAATCCTGTATTGCACTCTAGAACTAAACATCTTGAACTAGATATATACTTCGTGAGAGAATTAGTTCAAAAAGACAAGCTTCAAGTTAATCATGTACCATCAACTTACCAAACAGCTGATATTCTGACAAAACCGCTGCCCACAAACAGATTTGAGGCTCTGAGAGACAAGCTGTGCATAGCAGAAATTGAAAGCCCTCAATTCCATGGCAGTAGAAGCAAGGATCAAACCCCAGAAGATAAATACAACAGATCCGCAACTTCAAGTTATGAATCTGTAGTAAAATGTCAACCTTTGCATAGATCGACTGAAGACACTACAGATTTCATCAACACAAACAGATCCGACACAAAAGTCTACAAATCTGCAGTTACCTGGAATAAAAACAAAGCACAAGCTCAAGGCAAGACTGTGAGATGGAAACAGAGACGTAAATAAGACAAAGATGTTATTAGAGTGGAAGAAAAATAAGGTGAAAGCAAAATTATGGAGATTGGAGACGGCCGCTATTTCTATTTTCCAGAAGTTCATACCCTAGCCACGATAATAGGGTTTGCGGGGGAGGTATGGAGAATACACTTCCTCATATCCCATTCTCTTTGTATCAAATAGTTGGGTCTAAGCCCACAACGCTGGTTTTATTCAAAAAGCCCAAGTTGGCTGCTTTGTAACAATATAAATATATACATACGCTCTTTCAGGTTATTATTGAAAATAGTATACAAAAGTCTTTTACATTTTCTCTGTTCTGTTCCTTATATTTTCATATATCAAGTGATAGATTGTGGGAAGAGGGACATGTAATCTGCCATAGCTAAATAAAAATGAAAGCAAATGTTACTAAAAACTAATAAATTAGCACATTCATTTGGAATTCATATTCCGTTACCCTTCAATGGAGGCTATCATATAGAAAGTCTGTATTTTTCATTGTCGTTGACTCGTTTATGGATAATAAATAGTTTATTAGTCATACTTTTTCTCACACACACATACACACACACATACAGAGACAGAAACACACACAGAGACCCATGGTTAAGTTGATAAATATCTAAGATCATGACTAATATAATATGAAATAGTTTTGCATCCTCCTATATTACCAATTGTCTAGTCATATTCGGAGGGTATATATATCATACACATGCACACATATGTATAATAACTCGAAGAGTGGCATGTATATTTGTATGCTTCATTGTTTACGTGTGCACACCCATACACTTGTGTGGTTGAAAGAAGTTTTAAGCGTGACTGAAGTTATTTCAAGTGGTAAAGCCTAACAGAGAAAGTTAATCACGGGCCGACTTGCAAGGAAACAACTTATATTGTTAATTGCCAAGTGATAAACTAAGAGGTCAATAGATTTAATAGTTTAGAGAGTAACAGTACGCATTTTGCACGTGCTTTTCAATCATGGAAATAGAATAAGAAAAGAAAAACTAAAGGATGTAGATGTAATGACCCGCATTTTCAGCGTTATAATAATTAATTAATTTAATTATTTAAAAGGTGATTAAAAGGATTTCATGGTTGTTGAATTAAATAATGGTGAATATTTAATTAAAATAATAAATTAAATAATATATTTAATTCTAATAACGAATATATTATATAAACGACAGTTTGAACGTAGAGTTATAATATAATTAAAATCGAGCTCGAAATGGCACTGTAGTTCGTAAATTGGCGATTCGAACTTCAATTGAATGTACAAGATTCGTTTTAAGCCGGATTTCTGTGAAACAAGAAATGTGTGGAGCTGGTGGAGTATATATTTCTAGTGGAAGAGAAAAATGGGGATTTCGTCGTGTAGATTTTGATTTACGTCCAAATAAAATTTTAGAAAAGTTGCTATGGAATTCCTTTATAATTTATAAAGGAATTATTTATATTTTTAAAATGGAATTTCATTTTTAAATCGAATATCAATTTAATCGGGATTTGAAATATCAAGTTATAAATCCCATTAGAGCTGTATGGTATTCCATTGTTAGTATATACGATAATATAAATTTATTTGTATTTAATTTAATTATATTTAAACATATTTATATATTTAAATGGATCATTCAGAGCTTTAAAAATAGCCAATTTTGCAAACAACCTTAGAATTCGACGAAACTAATTTTGTTGGATCCGCAATATTAAATTTTTGTTAGATATCAAGTTTCGTAATTTTTAGAGTTAATGTGTGGCCGTATGGGATTTTAACGTGAAAAACAATCGATAAATTGACCTTCAAAAATACGATGTGTGGGCAAACAGAGTCGGAACTCGATGAAACCAGTTTCATTGGGACCGTAATGTCGAGCTGTAACTGCATGTCCATTTTCATGATTTTTGAATATGTTATGTGATCATAGGAATTTTTGAATGATGAATACACACAACGGTTGAGTAAAATCTAATATAAAAATAATAAACTCATACTATAAAAAAAACCTTCCTTGTTCTAAACCTAAGTCTTACTTCAATTTAGTCAAACACTTCCGCCATTCATATTCTCAATTCACAGAAAAAATGGCAAGTAAAAACAATTCAAAGAAATCAAAAGAAATTTCTATAAATCATAATACTTATGTCTATGGGTTCCTAGAAGAATTCTCTTCATTTCTGTGTACTTGCTAGTGGGTTCGACGTTCATCTTTGAAGCTCGACTGTTGACGCTGGAAACTAGGGTTGCAGTCCAGTCCAAAGTAAGGGGATTTGAGCACGATGTGGTTTTGCGTTTAGAGGATCGTGTAGCATGCGTAGGAGAAGTCTGGGAGGATTTGCTCAAAATTTTTATCGATACCTGGGTTGAACGGTGTGACGACGGAATGGTATTGGGCCTTCGAAGTTGTTGAAAATGGGGTGGAGGTGGATGACGATATGAAGAGTAGTTGGTTGGTGGTTCTTGGTTGATATTCGGTGAAGAGGAGAGCTTGCAATTGAGGTTTGAAGTTTGGGAATGGGACTGTCGTGGGTATTTCTGGAGCAGGGGAATTGTTTCAGGGAAGGAGATGAATCGGGTTTGGTACTTGGTAGGAAATGGGCCGGGTTTAGTAGTCAAAAGGTTAAAGCCCAAATCAATAGTGTTTAGTTTATTTAATTTAAATAAATGTATTAACTTCTGAATGTCATAACTTGACCATACGATATCAGAATCACGAACGGTCAAATCCGTTGGGACCGTATGGACGGACACTTCAAAATGGAACTGACGGGGAGTGGATTGGAGCTCGTTAAAATTTATAGCAATATAAATTGTCCGTCTGAATTAAGAGATGGTTATCGTTATTAACGATGATCGTCCAATGTGAGTAAAACTCACCAACTCTGAACAGTTATATTTTTATAACGTATTCTTAGAACTGATAATTATCTGTTGATTGCTCTGTGTAGACTGATTTGTTGAATTGCTTATGTATTGATTGAAATTTATAGATAACGATATATAATTATATAAATCGTTAATCAAATGTTGATTCTGTTTAGCAGAATATTTCATATTGAAATGAAATCGATGTTAATTATATTATTTAACATCTGCGATGCAGGCAAACAGGTTGGAGGAACCAACTGGATTCCTCAACATTTATTTTACTGTCTTCATATATTATGATATATGATGTGATATATAATCTGTTATTGATTATGTGGGTTAGAATGATGTTGATCGTTGTTATTAGGTATTCTAAATACCGTAAGAAACACTGGGATGAAAAAGGAAAATTTCAATAACTATATTAAAATAAAAATATTATATAAAATCGAAATATTTTATATAGAAGGAAGATTTCAAACTGTATATTGAAATAGAGTATTTATAAAATCATAGGATTTTATAAAAGGAATTTATATAAAGGAATTATATATAAAATCAAAGGATTGATTAAAGAAATATTTGTGAAAACAAATATAAAAGAAATATTTGTGAAAACAAATATAAAAGAAATATTTGTGAAAACAAATATAAAAGAAAATATTTGTGAAACATTTACAAATAAAGTATAAAGGAATATTTATTTAGAAAATAAATAGAAGGATAAAAGGAATATTCATTTGGGAAATAAATAGAAAAGATAAAGGAAATATTTATTGGTTAAATAAATAGAATTGAAAGAAATATTTATTGGTTAAATAAATAGAATTGAAAGGGAATAGTTATTTGTTAAGTAAACAGATAGAAAAGGAATTATTTGTATAAACAAACAGAAAAGGAATTAATCAAAGGAGTTAATTCAAAGGAATAAATCGAAAGAGTTAATCGAATATCAGTTATTCGAATAGAGTAATTGATTATAGTTAATCAGTTAGAGTTAACCAGTTAGAGTTAACCAGTTAGAGTTAACCAGTTAGAGTTGATGTGATAGCCCGTAACTTCCCCGGTAAGGAAAGCTCGGATTACCTTGAGAACACGACAAAATAGAACGCAGACAGAAGAACATTTCATTGCTATTACAACAATTCCATCAAAATACAAGAATATACAGAGTATGAATGAATAAAATACATTCGACAAATATCAGAGATTACAATAAATTACATAGCAGCGGAAAAACAATATAAAACACAACTGAAAGTAATGCACTGATACAGAGCTTTCCGAGCATCGTTCCAGTTGTAAATCAGGATCCTGTGAATATAAATCTGCAAAACCAAAACTACTATCTGCCCGTGTAGAAAATAGGGGCACCCAGAGTTTTAGGTTAAAACAATAAACTCCAGGTCAGTCATGTGACTGGTGTGAGAACTAAAACAGCTATTAAAACATTATTTTAAAAGAGAGTAATTCAAGGGACCACGCCGTATAACACAGAAGGGGTTTCCTCCCAAAAACACCAGTGCATAGACTAAACAACACAATGCTTTTTCGAAAAATGAAGCTATTATAAGACCCAGGTCCCATCACACAATGCAACGCAAGCCGGAGGATAGGGTTTTCCCTTATAATAGCCAAACATGCTTGATACGTTTAAAACAAATCATTTGATACTATAATAAGTGTATAGTGTCAAAACATTTTCAATCATAAATATCAATCCTAGGCGGCATGGGTACCATATATCATGTCGCCATACTAGGCTCTATAAATAAAACCGAAATATCTCGTATTGGAAATTGGATTTCCGTCATGAGTCGAGGCAAGGGGTAAGCTCCTCTCCGCTTCGAGACACTCTAGCAAATGTCTCGGGACTACACACTCTAGGTAACCCCTGGATCTTCAGGGCCAGTCCTCTCTTACGTTTAAGGATAAATTATTCCTGAACACACGTTTCCCGGTCCTTCCAGACCTAAAATCGGGGCGCCTCATCCAACAACCACATAGGTGAAAAGTATATAAATGTCAGGACTGGTAAGTCACTGACACCACCAAAGCTAGAAAGAAACATCGTGCTCTACCTGCAGTCCTTATCCCCTTTTTAACTCATACCGAGGTGTGAGGCTCGCGAATTCACGTTATACACAAAGCTACGCCACAAAGGCCGTGCTTTGATCATCAACCACAAGACTTTGCTTTTCAACAGAAGCCTTGATCAATTGCCACTTAGGCGTGCCACACGGGCAATTCATGCCATGCGACTGATGTCCATCGATATACAACCTCTGAGCTCGTACGTCTCAGAGAAGGGCGTTAAGCAAAAGAATAAATTCTCCACTGCCAAACAGATGTATATTTAATAGAGATCAATCAACATAGAATAAAATCCAATGTCAGACACACAGTCCATTTAAAAGTTCGTTCTGAGTATGAACGAAACCGGAGGCACTTTCCTCGCATATCCATCGATCTCCAAGTACGTCTGGACGATCACCAACTGATTCCCTCATCTTGGGTGTACAGCCCAATCAAGATCATCAGAAATCACCCAAACGATGTGAAGACTTCCGGTCTTCAACCACCGTCTTCATCTTCGACATATCGTCGAATCGGTTATTTAGAATGGGTATAAACCCGGCATTTCCGAACAACCCGCGTATATAATAAACAAATGTTACACAAACACAACATATGCCTCATTCCAATTCAGCAGTCACTTTACGTAAATTAGCAAGAGAACAATTCCCCAAATATTAACCCCGAAGGCCGAAACCAACATCAGATCAATACCCAGGAAACCATTCTTCTTAACTAACCTACAGCTAGTTTCTAAATTTCCTATTCTTAGGGAAAGGTTCCCATTAATTTTATCAAAGATAAATTCTTTAAAATTTATTCTTTAATCTTCCTTTGGATATCATTTCAAACCAGATTATGGTTTTCCAAACTAGTCGAGATTAGCGAACCACACCGAAGTAATTATTTATTTTATTTCCCAATCCCAACCTATTCATCCCATGAAGAAAAACTGGTAATACTCCATATCTAACACCACGGTGTTATCGGTAAAATTAATTACCATCTCACTAATCTAATTAAAGATTTAACTATCGCTTTGGAGCAAAACTGGTGATACTCCATTCTCGCTCATTTTCCAAATTTGATAATTTAAATTTTCAAATCACATTTAAATCTAATTGCAGATTCATTAAACCTCCCTTTACTGGGTTAAAGAACTAATGTCATTTAAAACACAGTTCACAATACCCACAAATCAATTCTAATTCAATTCTAATCAAATATATTAGAAATTCTGATTATTTAAAACCCCTTTCAAATCCAATTTATTTATTTAAAAATAATTGGGTTTTAAATTTAGTTCAAAACTAGTTCATTTCGATAGAAATCTATTTTTATCTTTACAAATGTGGGATTTTTCACTCCAGTTCTCCACAAATCATTTCTTATAATTTTACACAAATTATTAATATTTTTAATAATTTTATCAAGGCCTGTACAGTCGATTTCCATCAACGGCCATCGAACTGCACTTACAGCGACCTTTTCTGAAATTGATTTGGACATATCTCCAAATCCAACTGTTAGATTTCAAATCTCTAATATTTTTAGAAAGCTCTTTGCGATACGAACCCAATGGTTCTGGTTTTAGGAGAATCCAACGGTCGGATCTCCCGTAATATCCGTTCGAAGTCAATGGTCGAAATTCGCGAACTGCCGCGGCGCGGCGCGTTCTATTCAGGCCATTATATTATATATATAATATATATAATATATACTTCGTCGATTTCTATTTAAAACGAATTTTATAAATAGTTTTAAATTCGTTTCAAAAACAATTTCAACTTCCATTTCAAATTCAAATCAAAATTGAATTTTTCCTTATAAATTCGTTTTAAATTCATTTCAATTCAATTCAAATTCCAATTCAATTTGAATTCATTTCAAATTGATTTTTATTCTATTTCAATTCGTTTTCAATTTAGTTCGAATTCATTTTATATTCAATTCAAGTTCGTTATATATTCAATTCAATTCGAAATCATTTTATATTCAATTCAATTCGAATTCGTTATATATTCAATTCAATTCGAATTCGTGATATATTCAATTCAATTCGAATTCGTGATATATTCAATTCAATTCGAATTTCTTTATATATTCAATTCAATTCGAATTTCTTTTATTAAATCTCTTTTCAATATTCATTATAAAACGAATATAATCGATATAAATATCGTTCGCGTTAAAATAGCACATCTCTAATCAACACGGCTTTATATATTTCAATAATTCCGTTATTCTATTCAACAAATGAATATGTTTCCTATTCAATACGTGAATCTATATTTTTGTCAACATATGACTAATCTCAACGAATGAGTACTGTCCACGTGTGACTATTTTTGTTATTTAATATATTTTATAAAAATTATGGTACCTTTCGTTTGATTTCAAATCAGACTCCAACCGTAAATTAGTAAGAGAACGATTCCCTGAATATTAACCCCGAAGGCCGAAACCAACATCAGATCAATACCCAGGAAACCACTCATCTTATCTATTTTCCAGTTAGTTTCTAATTTTATAAATGATAAAGATGTAAATTTTATTGTTAAAATATTTCGTTCAACACATGACTAATCTCAACGGATGAGTACTGTCAACACATGAACCTTTATTTTATAAAGAAGTTAGTTTCTAATTCTATATATAATAAAGATGTAAATTTTATCGTTAAAATATTTTGTTCAACACATGACTAATCTTAACGGATAAGTACTGTCAACACATGAACCTTTATTTTATAATATTCTTTATTTTCTAAATTGGAATGAGGCCCAATCAATTACCATACAAAGTTAATTATATGGATTCCATACAACACATGTATATAATAGCAACGATAAATAATCAACCATCATCCAAAGTGCACTACACTGTATAAGCATCAAATATAGATATCTAAAGCTTATAACAGCCTGTCGATCCATCGATCGACATACAACTAATTATTGGGATTAGTGTATGTCGTATTTTATCCTAATACCCGTGTAGGATTTCAAACAATCAAACACAGATTTTATTTGTGCAATTGGGCGATGTGTAAAATTTATTGTCTCAATCAATGTCCTTCAAATAGGTGTACATAAACAAACCGTCCGGTTTGTAAATGAATATTTATTTATTCACGTTCACGTTAAAAATTATATTTTTAATGACCAAATTATCTTATTCAACCTATGAATATTCTATTCGGTTCATTTATTAAATAAAATGATATCTTTATTTTTCTAACTTATTTTAGAAAATTTAGCGGCATAACGGCACGATACTAGAAACGGGACAAGGCCTAGCCTTATCCCCGGTCTAATAATGGCCCACGCCATACACATACCAATTTAAATCAATTCCATTTCACCCAAACAACCACATTCAAACTAATAATCTAACCAAACACAGCCAAACAAACAAATCAAACAAGCAAACAAGTCATCCATGGTCTGTGGATGACGGATGTCGGGTGCTGCTAAGCACCATCTGCATCCTAGTATATATTTAAACTAGAAAATGAAATTTAGAGTGAGAAGTTCTCACCTAAAAGCTAAACCAAACGCCGCGACTCTTCTTATATAAAAATCTTCGCCGTGCTCGCCTTTTGTCAATTACGTTGTCCATAGTCACTACGTATATAAAAATCACATTTTTAAATTGTTGTTATGCATATAAAAATTCTATTTTTATAATCACTCTATATGGATAAAAATCACATTTTTATATTGCTACTATATAGATAAAAATTCTATTTTTACAACGGTGTTTATATAATAAAGATTATATTTTTATATCGTCGCTATAAAAATCACATTTTTATTTCAACATATATATAATAAAAATCAGATTTTTATTTCGCTACATATATAAAGATCAAATTTTTTCTATCTATATATTATAAAAATCATATTTTTATTCTTCTCATTATATAAAAATCATATTTTTACATACTTCATTCGTCAAAAACCATAGAAGTTTTAAAGCGGAGAAAACTCACTTTTTTCTAACGCCCGGATTCGCTGTTCTAGTTCCAGAATTTGCAAACGAGCTTCAATCTTCACACCATCTTTAACCTAACTTAAACGCGCCATTCCGGACAACTTTCGCCTAGTGGTCTTCCTCCCGAAAATGTGTCATTTCGCCGGAAATCACGAAAAGACAACATTTTGACAGTGTTTGAACAGCAGAATTTGGACGCGTTTTCCCGACAACTCCATAATGCAAAATGGGACTATCATATACCAAATCGAAGAGAAAATCGTGCTCTTCGACTTTGGTTTTGAGGAACTTTGGCTAGAAACGCACGGTTTGGGAGTTATTCGTGAAATAGTGACAGGGTGTTTTGTGCAAAACGGGAAATTAGTGAAAAATGTGTTTTTTAAGGAGGGGCCCACGGCCGGAATTGGAGGAGGCCTGAGGGGGCACCGGACCTGATGGGAGGTGGGGAGGCCGCTGGTGGCGGCGGTGGGGCGCGGGAGGTGGTGGTGGTGGCCGGAGGAGCTAGGGTTTGGAGAAGGGTTTGTAGAAAAGGAGGAGGAAGAGGAGGAGGAGGAGGAGGGTGGACGGAGGGGGTGCGGTGGCCTTAGGTGGTGCGGCGGTGGCTGAGGAGGGTGTGGCAGCAACATGGTGGAGGAGGAGGCCATTTTTTTCTTTTTTGAAGAGGAAGAAAGAAGTGAAGTTATGAAGAGAGAAATGGAGTAAAAGTGATTATATGCTAGTTTCTCGCCTATCGTCCAAACGCCGACGATATCCAATTGCTACGGATTTCGGACACGACATAGTAGACGTGAAGACGAGCCCAACGAAACAAGTTTCGTCGAATTCCGAGTTTGTTTGACCGTCCGTTAAAATTCTCAAAAATGCTCAGATAAGCTCTAAAAATGCGATTTTGGCGCACCATTTCTTCTTGCACGCTCACATGCTAACTCATAAAATCAAGCCCTCTTGGATTTAACCATCATTAGACGATACAAATCCAGAAAAAAAAAGTAGAATCGAATTCCGAGGTCGTATCAATAATGTTCCTTTGTAAAATGACTGCCCGCTTTTGAACAAATGGTTTTGCTTCGCACGGCCACATACTGACTCCGTTCGATGCGCACTTTGGGTCTCAACAATAATTTTTCATTGTGAATCCATAAAAATTTATCTCGTCGAATTCTAAGCTCGTATGTAAAATTTCACTTTTTAAGGGCTATGTTTTGCTAACCGAAAAGCTCCTGCCAATTGCCATTATTCCGGATATCGGAATATATCGAAGCTTATACTTTTCGGAGTTCTAAATTGCATTTTGAACTCAATGGAAGTGGTTTCGAGTACAAATTCATCCGTATGCAAAATTTGACTTTTTGGGCCATGTATAATTTACATAGCGACTATTCTGAATTTTCAACTGGGCATAACTTTTGATTCCCGCTATGAAATTTCGATTTTTCAGATTCGTTGGAAAGATATTTTCAACTAGATTCTAATATTTTTGGTTTCGCCAAAATCCGCTTTATTTTGCACTCGGTATGTTCAATTGAAATTTGAAATCGAATTATCGAACTACCGCGCCATTTTCTATTCCTTTTATAATTTAAAATAAATATTTATATTCTAATGACGATGTATATAAATATATACGTTTGAATTATATTCAAAATAAATTTCTCATTGTTATTATTTAAAATAATTCATTTTAAATATTCAAAATTCATTAAAATTGCCAAAATAAAAATTTTAAACTGGCTCAGAATTTCCGGGTTGTTACAATCTCCCCCACTTAAAACTTTTCGTCCCCGAAAAGGAATGAAGTCGAAAGTTGTTTTTAAAAACCAACTTAACGTTCATTCTGGCTTCCATTCTCCAACTTTTCAGTTTCTGAGAATTTTCAAATTCTTCAAAAATTTGGCTAACACCCGGAATTTTCAAAAAAATTCGCCATAACCTCCTTTGTACGGGGAGGGGTTTGGAAATTTATTGGGCCGTATTAGGTACCCAATAAATCCTATAAAGCATACACATATTTATAGTGATATAATCTGGTGTTTACAGGGGAGCGTGTATAGATAATAACTCCAGAGAATAAATTCTCGTCACCCTGTCAAAGCCTGAGGGAGTATGTATTTTAATTGCTCCAAAGAATAAATTCTCATCACCTCGTCCCGTGTGGGAAATAAATAATCCATGTGCTGTATCTAATGACTAGAGAGACGTGATTATTGTCAACTCCAAACCCATGTGGGGATTTTATTAATCTGGCAATTTTACCGTTACAATTTTATATTGTCCATATCATTCATCAGTTCAACCTGTAATATATAGTCCATATCTGTCATCAATTCAACCTGTAATATATAGTCATCGCCATACAAGCCTCTCGCTCGTATGGTAAATCTTCCACCTCGTCTCACAAGCTCCAAATGCTTGTGTGGTATATGATGAAGTATGCGATCTTCAAGAAGTATGCCATCTTCAGGAAGTATGCCATGTAGTGTAGTTCAAAATTAATTGTTACTATCCTATGGCGACATTTATTAATTACACACAGAATAACCAGCACTCCGCATCCAATGGCACTCACAGGAGTTGATATAATAATAAAAGTGCGCATCCAACTCATTAAGGTTTACCTATTTGTCGGGCACGCAAATAAATTCTTTACTCAACAGCTAATCCATTTAACTGTTCAAACATATATATGTATATGGATGCATTTGCAAATAATTTACAATACAATTCAATATTTGGTTCAATTAAGCCTAAATTCACCATTCATTCACATAATGGTTTAAATAAATAATCATACAACACAACCATCAATCAATTAGTGAATTAGCTTTTCAAATTCATAATTTGATATATATATATACAGAAAAACATGTTTTTGATGCCAAATCACAACAATAAACCTATCTAGTTTTGGTTCTCACACCAGTCTAATGGAAATATATAGATATCACACCTTCGTCACCCGAAAATAAATACTGGTGACGGTAATCATCAGGACCATGTCCGGGCGACTAGAGCGTGACTCTATATCTATCTAATATATTAAAACTTCGAATATAGGTTCATGACGCGTATATGCAAAACCTTTATATACTAGATTGTCCAAATCAATATAAATAAATTATTCAAATACATATAAAACGATTTAAATCTCAAAACAAAATTGTTTTCATTTGAAAAATATACTCTTCACACTCGTTCTAGGATACTACTGATCCTATCTCTAACGAGTCATTCTAATTGGATATTACTAATCCAATATCAGATGAATTCTTTCGTATGGTTCTAATGTGTCTTGTTCTCGAGCTCTGTAAACCAAAGCTCCGATACCAACTGTGATAGCCCGTAACTTCCCCCGTAAGGAAATCCCGGATTACCTTGAGAACACGACAAAATAGAACGCAGACGGAAAAACATTTCATTGCTATTACAACAATTCCATCAGAATACAAGAATTTACAGAGTATGAATGAATAAAATACATTCGATAAATATCAGAGAATATAATAAATTACATAGCAGCGGAAAAACAATATAAAACACAACTGAAAGTAATGCACGGATACAAAGCTTTCCGAGCATTGTTCCAGCTGTAAATCAGGATCCTGTGAATATAAATCTACAAAACCAAAACTACTAGCTGCCCATGTAGAAAATAGGGGCACCCAGAGTTTTAGGTTAAAACAATAAACTCAAGGTCAGTCATGTGACTGGTGTGAAAACTAAAACAGTTATTAAAACTTTATTTTAAAAGAGAGTAATTCAAGGGACCACGCCGTATAACACGGAACGGGTTTCCTCCCAAAAACACCAGTGCATAGAATAAACAACGCAATGCTTTTTCGAAAAATGAAGCTATTATAAGACCCAGGTCCCATCACACAATGCAACGCAAGCCGGAGGATAGGGTTTTCCCTTATAATAGCCAAACATGCTTGATACGTTTAAAACAAATCATCTGATACTATAATAAGTGTATAGTGTCAAAACATTTTCAATCATAAATATCAATCCTAGGCGGCATTGGTACCATATATCATGTCGCCATACTAGGCTCTACAAATAAAACCGAAATATCTCGTATTGGAAATTGGATTTCCGTCATGAGTCGAGGCAAGGGGAAAGCTCCTCTCAGCTTCGAGACACTCTAGCAAATGCCTCGGGACTACACAGTCTGGGTAACCCCTGGATCTTCAGGGTCGGTCCTCTCTTACATTTGAGGATTAATTATTCCTGAACACACGTTTCCCGGTCCTTCCAGACCTAAAATCGAGGCGCCTCATCCGACAACCACATAGGTGAAAAGTATATAAATGTCAGGGCTGGTAAGTCACTGACACCACCAAAGCTAGAAAGAAACGCCGTGCTCTCCCTGCAGTCCTTATCCCGTTTTTAACTCATACCGAGGTGTGAGGCTCGCGAATTCACATTATACATAAAGCTACGCCACAAAGGTCGTGCTTTGATCATCAACCACAAGACTTTGCTTTTCAACAGAAGCCTTGATCAATTGCCACTTAGGCGTGCCACACAGGCAATTCATGCCGTGCTACTGATGTCCATCGATATACAACATCTGAGCTCGTACGTCTCAGAGAAGGGCGTTAAGCAAAAGAATAAATTCTCTGCCGCCAAACAGATGTATATTTAATATAGATCAATCAACAAAGAATAAAATCCAATGTCAGACACACAACCCATTTACAAGTTCGTTCTGGGTCTAAACGAAACCGGAGGCACTTTCCTCGCATATCCATCGATCTCCAAGTACGTCTGGACGATCACCAACTGATTCCCTCATCTTGGGTGTACAGCCCAATCAAGATCATCAGAAATCACCCAAACGATGTGAAGACTTCCGATCTTCAACCACCGTCTTCATCTTCGACATATCGTCGAATCGGTTATTCAGAATGGGTATAAACCCGGCCTTTCCGAACAACCCGCGTATATAATAAACAAATGTTACACAAACACAACATACGCCTCGTTCCAATTCAGCAGTCACTTTACGTAAATTAGCAAGAGAACAATTCCCCAAATATTAACCCCGAAGGCCGAAACCAACATCAGATCAATACCCAGGAAACCATTCTTCTTAACTAACCTATAGCTAGTTTCTAAATTTCCTATTCTTAGGTAAAGGTTCCCATTAATTTTATCAAAGACAAATTCTTTAAAATTTATTCTTTAATCTTCCTTTGGATATCATTTCAAACCTGATTATGGTTTTCCAAACTTTTCGATATTAGCGAACCACACCGAAGTAATTATTTATTTTATTTCCCAATCCCAACCTATTCATCCCATGAAGAAAAACTGGTAATACTCCATATCTAACACCACGGTGTTATCGGTAAAATTAATTACCATCTCACTAATCTAATTAAAGATTTAACTATCGCTTTGGAGCAAAACAGGTGATACTCCATTCTCGCTCATTTTCCAAATTTGATAATTTAAATTTTCAAATCACATTTAAATCTAATTGCAGATTCATTAAACCTCCCTTTACTGGGTTAAAGAACTAATGTCATTTAAAACACAGTTCATGATACCCACAAATCAATTCTAATTCAATTCTAATCAAATATATTAGAAATTCAGATTATTTAAAACCCCTTTCAAATCCAATTTATTTATTTAAAAATAATTGGGTATTAAATTTAGTTCAAAACTAGTTCATTTCGAAGAAATCTATTTTTATCTTTACAAATGTGGGATTTTTCATTCCAGTTCTCCACAAATCATTTCTTATAATTTTACACAATTTATTAATATTTTTAATAATTTTATCAAGGCAAGTACAGGTTATTTCCATCAACGGCCATCGAACTGCACTTACAGCGACCTTTTCTGAATTTGATTTGGACACATCTCCAAATCCAGCCGTTAGATTTCAAATCTCTAATATTCGTTAGAAAGCTCTTTTCGATACAAACCCAACGGTTCCGGTTTTAGGAGAATCCGATGGCCGGATCTCCCGTAATATCCGTTCGAAGTCAATGGTCGAAATTCGCGAACTACCACGGCGCGACGCGTTCTATTCAGGCCATTATATTATATATATAATATATATAATATATACTTCGTCGATTTCTATTTAAAACGAATTTTATAAATAGTTTTAAATTCGTTTCAAAAACAATTTCAACTTCCATTTCAAATACAAAATCAAAATTGAATTTTTCCTTATAAATTCGTTTTAAATTCATTTCAATTCAATTCAAATTCCAATTCAATTTGAATTCATTTCAAATTGATTTTTATTCTATTTCAATTCGTTTTCAATTCAATTCAAATTCATTTTATATTCAATTCAATTCGAATTCGTTATATATTCAATTCACTTCGAATTCGTTTTATAATCAATTCAATTCGAGTTCATTATATATTCAATTCAATTTGAATTCGTGATATATTCAATTCAATTCGAATTCGTGATATATTCAATTCAATTCGAATTCGTGATATATTCAATTCAATTCGAATTTCTTTATATATTCAATTCAATTCGAATTTCTTTTATTAAATCTCTTTTCAATATTCATTATAGAACGAATATAATCGATATAAATATCGTTCGCGTCAAAATAGCGCATCTCTAATCAACACGGCTTTATATATTTCAATAATTCCGTTATTCTATTCAACAAATGAATATGTATCTTATTCAATACGTGAATCTATATTTTTGTCAACACATGACTAATCTCAACGAATGAGTACTGTCCACGTGTGACTATTTTTGTTATTTAATATATTTTATAAAAATTATGGTATCTTTCATTTGATTTCAAATCAGACTCCAACCGTAAATTAGTAAGAGAACGATTCCCTGAATATTAACCCCGAAGGCCGAAACCAACATCAGATCAATACCTAGGAAACCACTCATCTTATCTATTTTCCAGTTAGTTTCTAATTTTACAAATGATAAAGATGTAAATTTTATTGTTAAAATATTTCGTTCAACACATGACTAATCTCAACGGATGAGTACTGTCAACACATGAACCTTTATTTTATAAAGAAGTTAGTTTCTAATTCTATATATAATAAAGATGTAAATTTTATCGTTAAAATGTTTCGTTCAACACATGACTAATCTCAACGGATGAGTACTGTCAACACATGAACCTTTATTTTATAATATTCTTTATTTTCTAAATTGGAATGAGGCCCAATCAATTACCATACAAAGTTAATTATATGGATTCCATACAACACATGTATATAATAGCAACAATAAATAATCAACCATCATCCAAAGTGCACTACACTGTATAAGCATCAAATATAGATATCTAACGCTTATAACAGCCTGTCGATCCATCGATCGACATACAACTAATTATTGGGATTAGTGTATGCCGTATTTTATCCCAATACCCGTGTGGTGTTTCAAACAATCAAACACAGATTTTATTTGTGCAGTTGGGCGATGTGTAAAATTTATCGTCCCAATCAATGTCCTTCAAATAGGTGTACATAAACAAACTGTCCGGTTTGTAAATGAATATTTATTTATTCACGTTCACGTTAAAAATTATATTTTTAACGACCAAATTATCTTATTCAACCTATGAATATTCTATTCGGTTCATTTATTAAATAAAATGATATCTTTATTTTTCTAACTTATTTTAGAAAATTTTAACGGCATAACGACACGATACTAGAAACGAGACAAGGCCTAGCCTTTTCCCTGGTCTAATAATGGCTCACGCCATACACATACCAATTTAAATCAATTCCATTTCACCCAAACAACCACATTCAAACCAATAATCTAACCAAACACAACCAAACAAATCAAACAAGCAAACAAGTCATCCATGGTTTGTGGATGACGGGTGTCGGGTGCTGCTAAGCACCGTCTGCATCCTAGTATATATTTTAACTAGAAAATGAAATTTAAAGTGAGCATTTCTCACCTAAAAGCTAAACCAAACGCCGCGACTCTTCTTATGTAAAAATCTTCGCCGTGCTCGCCTTTTGTCAATTTCGTTGTCCATAGCCACTACATATATAAAAATCACATTTTTAAATTGTTGTTATGCGTATAAAAATTCTATTTTTATAATCACTCTATATGGACAAAAATCACATTTTTATATTGCTACTATATAGATAAAAATTCTATTTTTACAACGGTGTTCATACAATAAAGATTATATTTTTATATCGCGCTATAAAAATCACATTTTTATTTCAACATATATATAATAAAAATCAGATTTTTATTTCGCTACATATATAAAGATCAAATTTTTTCTATCTATCTATTATAAAAATCATATTTTTATTCTTCTCATTATATAAAAATCATATTTTTACATACTTCATTCGTCAAAAACCATAGAAGCTTTAAAGCGGAGAAAACTCACTTTTTTTCCAACGCCCGGATTCGCTGTTCTGGTTCCATAATTTGCAAACGAGCTTCAATCTTCACACCACCTTTTTTTCTAGCTTAAACGCGTCATTCCGGACAACTTTCGCCTAGTGGTCTTCCTCCCGAAAATGTGTCATTTCGCCGGAAATCGCGAAAAGACAGCATTTTGACAGTGTTTGAACAGCAGACTTTGGACGCGTTTTCCTGACAACTCCGTAATGTAAAATGGGACTATCATATACCAAATCGAAGATAAAATCGTTCTCTTCGACCTTGATCTTGAGCAACTTTGGCTATAAATGTACGGTTTGGTAGTTATTCGCGAAATAGTGACAGTGTATTTTGTGCAAAACGGGAAATTAGTGAAAAATGTGATTTTTGAGGAGGAGGGGCCCACGGCCGGAATTGGGGGGGCCTGAGGGGGCGCAGGACCTGATGGGAGGTGGGGAGGCCGCTGGTGGTGGCGGTGGGGTGTGGGAGGTGGTGGTGGTGGCCGGAGGAGCTAGGGTTTGGAGAAGGGTTTGTAGAAAAGGAGATAGAGAAGGAGGAGGAGGAGGAGGAGGAGGAGGAGGGTGGACGGAGAGGGTGCGGCGGCCTTAGGTGGTGCGGCGGTGGCTGAGGAGGGTGCGGCAGCAACATGGTGGAGGAGGAGGCCATTTTTTTCTTTTTTGAAGAGGAAGAGAAGTGAAATTATGAAGAGAGAAATGGAGTAAAAGTGATTATATGCTAGTTTCTCGCCTATCGTCCAAACGCCGACGATATCCAATTGCCGCGGATTTCGGACACGACATAGTAAATGTGAAGTCGAGCCCAACCAAACAAGTTTCGTCGAATTCTGAGTTCGTTTGACCGTCCGTTAAAATTCTCAAAAATGCTCAGATAAGCTCTAAAAATGTGATTTAGGCGCACCATTTCTTCTTGCACGCTCACATGCTAACTCAAAAAATCAAGCCCTCTTGGATTTAACCATCATTAGACGATACAAATCCAGAAAAAAAAGTAGAATCGAATTCCGAGGTCGTACCAATAATGTTCCTTTGTAAAATGACTGCCCGCTTTTGAACAAATGGTTTTGCTTCGCACGGCCACATACTGACTCCATTCGACGCGCACTTTGGGACTCAACAATAATTTGTCATTGTGAATCCATAAAAATTTATCTCGTCGAATTCTGAGCTCGTATGTAAAATTTCACTTTTTAAGGGCTATGTTTTGCTAACCGAAAAGCTCCTGCCAATTGCCACTATTCCGGATATCGGAATATATCGAAACTTATACTTTTCAGAGTTCTAAATTGCGTTTTGAACTCAATGGAAGTGGTTTTGAGTCCAAATTCATCCGTATGCAAAATTTGACTTTTTGGGCCATGTATAATTTACATAGCGACTATTCTGAATTTTCAGCTGGGCATAACTTTTGATTCTCGCTATGAAATTTCAATTTTTCAAATTCGTTGGAAAGATATTTTCAACTAGATTCTAATATTTTTGGTTTCGCCAAAATCCGGTTTATTTTGCACTCGGTATGTTCAATTGAAATTTGAAATCGAATTATCGAACTACCGCGCCATTTTTAATTCCTTTTATAATTTAAAATAAATATTTATATTCTAACAACGATGTATATAAATATATACGTTCGAATTATATTTAAAATAAATTTCTCGTTGTTATTATTTAAAATAATTCATTTTAAATATTCAAAATTCATTAAAATTGCCAAAATAAAAATTTTAAACTGGCTCAGAATTTCCGGGTTGTTACAGTTGACCAGTCAGAGTTAATCAGTTAGAGTTAACCAGTTAGAGTTAAATTGATAAGGTTAATAAAATAGAGTTAATCAAATTTGAGTTAATCGAATTTTAGTGATTCGAATAAAGTTAAAAGGAGTTATTGAATATTAGTTATTCGAATAAAGTTAAAAGGAGTTATCGAATATTAGTTATTCGAATAGATTTAAATAGAGTTATCAAATATTAATTTATTCGAATAGAGTTAAAGGAAAGGAGTTATCGAATATTAATTTATTCGAATAGAGTTAAAAGAAAGGAGTTGTTGATTTTTAGTTAATCGAAAGGAGTTATCGATTATTAGTTAATCGAAAGGAGTTAATCGAATTTAGTTATTCGAAAGTGAGATTATCGAATATAGTTTATTCGAAAGGAGTTAAATCGAATATAGCGTATTCGAAGAAAGAGATCGAATATAGTTTATTCGAAAGAGTGAGTTAATCGAATATAAGTTATTCGATGTGAGATAATCGAATATAAGTTATTCGAAGAGAGATAATCGAATATAGGTTATTCGAAGAAGAGTTAGTCGAATAAAGATTACTTGAAGAGAGTTAATCGGCGGATTCGATTATATCGAATTCGGGAAAGTATTTATACTTTCTGGTTTTTAAATAAAGATTTATTTGTTTGATAAATCGTTTAGTTATTTATTTAAATTAAGGAAGAAAAGTTATAACTGAAGTTAGATATTTCGGAAGTAGGGGAATTATAACACCACAGTTATAATCAAATGAATTATGTAAAAGAAGAGGATTCGTAAATAGAATCTGAGGGTTCGTAAGGAAGTGTTAAAGGGTTAAAAGATGAACTTACCCTATTTTGAGATGTGAAATGTTGTTCAGTTAAGGTCTGAGAGGTAGTTATACCCCAACTTGATTTACTTCGTTTTTAATTTAGAAATGGTTAAGGTTCGAGAGTGAAAGTGGTTGAGTGATTTTATTAAATAAGTATAGTGGTTTGAGTTGTCGTCACGATGTTGATTTAAACATCTGTTTAAATCCAAGTAAAGAAGATTTGGAAATGTTTTCCAAATAAAATCAGGAACGTAATCAAATATTGAAATTGGAAATATGAATTAGAAAAGGAAGTGTTCATGTACACTACACCAAATTAGTGGTTTTGCAACATTTGATATTTTCTTATTCCTAACACTTATAAATGCTATAAGCTACTAACAATAGAAAGTGTTATAATACTAAAAAAGTGTTGGTACAAATAAATTGGCCTTTTGAATGAATTTTGCACTATTATTATAATACACAACAACCTATAAAAGCGTTGGGATCAATCACTAGATACGTAAAGCATTATTTACATGTGTGGTCTTCTGCAAATTATGCATATGCCCCCTTTCCTTACGCTTATCCATTTTCGGCCGCATAACTTCATATTTAGGGTTTCCTCTCTAGCTCAGCGAATGATGTCGATTTCGTCCACTTCAACGTGGATGGTGATTTCAACAACTTCGATAACCTGCGGCTCGACTTCGTTGATGGCTCGATTATTCCCTCTGTTGCCAACTACTCCTTCCTACTTACTCCTGTTCTCATTCTCACTTTTCCCCCAATTATTCACCTTTCCACTTTCTTTTCCCTGTTAGGTTTAGAATCTACGGAATTCAGTCTTGAATTTAATGGAACTGGAGGTTTGATTTGAGACTGATGCAAAAGATAGAAAAGAAGACTAGGGTTTTTCTGTCAACCGGGCAATTTTTTCTTAGGTATAATTCTCTGAAATCATTAAACTATAAACTACTTGCTTTATTTTTGTTAACTGTTTAGATTTAATTTGATTGTTTTTGGTCAATTTGTTTGTTGTTTGACTTGGGTCTTTGCGAATTGGTTTGTCTCTTGGTTAGTTTTGAATCATTAGAATCGGTTTAAGGTTGGTTTTGCATCCTTAACTAAGAGTTGACTTAAATTTTAAGCTGTATAGTGATTAAATCCAATCGATGATTCGACTTTACAGCTTTGATGCCATATTGAGATGTTAGCTGGATAATAGGATATGAGTACTTTTTTATTACTTCTGCCTTTATGGGTTCTGTTAGGTTTTTTCTTCTTCTGTTTTTATTGGAAATTTGTATAGTTACAATCAACAGGCGTGGTCATGTTTATTGCCATTATCGTGCTTAGTTTATATACATGGATGAGGACATGATTTTTGGTTGGTGCTGGTTATCAGCTTCTTGTACTAACTTCCTAACCCCCTTTCCCCTTCCCCCTTCTCCACCCCTAAACCTGCAAACACAAAAACAAACATGTCCATTTTAATTATGTTCATAATGTAGTTTTCAATTTATTTGGGTCTCTTGACTCCCTTCATCAAATGCTAAAAACCATAGAGTAATTACATGTTTAATATCATAATACGGCAGTAAAATCAATGGTATTCACTATACTATGTTTCAACTTTCAAGTATACCTTAAAAGAGGAATGCATGATTTGTTTTTTGATAAAATATGAAATTTCTTTGATTTTTTAACAATGATTACATTGTTTTTGTTATACGCTCAGCTTTGCAAAACTGAGCTTGCGTGCTCAGTTTGGGAAAACTGAGCATGCATGACTCAGCTTTGCAGAACAGAGCTTGCATGCTCAGTTTGACAAAATTGAGAATGCATGATCATGCAAATTCGGTTTTGCCTGACTGAGCTTGCATGGCTCGGCTTTGTAACTTAGTTCAAATGATTTTATAAATGGTGGTCTGGTCATACAATCTTGGATATATTGCTTCATTCGCTGTTCGTGCATGTTCAATTGTAAGTCCTATGTGTGTTTAATTGAACATTTTTTTTCATCGTTGTCCATTTTATAAGTCCTTTGGCTCCGAAAGTTGCGATTATTTTATCCAAATTTTGAAAGAACCAACAAAATGAGACTATTTGCCTTGTTGCATGATCGTGGTGGCAAGTGATGTCTTTGGATAAGCCCATCTCTGTTCATCAAAATTTGTCATTGTCGTGAAAGGTGGTAATAAACAACCTAATGGATCCTATTAATGTTATCTCATTTGCTGCTTAAGAAACAAATTTCTTCCTTTTATTATATATGTTTAATGATGGTAGGGATGATATAACTCTTATTGTCGAGATAAGTGACATTGGAAATTATTTTAAACCGTATTCATGTGACAAAATGATTAGATTTGAAGGAGCACTAGGCTATTCTTCAATTTATCGTTACACGTTTAGATAACTAAACCACAGTAAGGAAAATGGCTGTGCAAAGCTTTTATTAAGACGGCTTCGAAAACCATGTCATTTTAATATTGGACAAAACTTGTAACTGAAACGACAAACACTGTTCGTGAATCAAAGAATGCCTTGGAGTATACTATAGAAAATGACCTTTTGTTTTTTGATGTTATCAGAGAACAAGCTATTACCATAGCTGATATTACTAATATGGTTACAAATTAAGGCAGTATAAATTATAAAAAGGTGATGTACATGTTGCTTCTATATATATGATATGGCCATCATAGGAGATGATACTCATGCAGAGTCGACTGCAATATCTCTTACTGAGAAGTTTTGGTAAATTGGTATTGCAAGTATTAGATATTTACTATGTGAAAAGGCAATGTACAAACAAAATATGATATATTTTTTGTATGATTTTTTTGAAGCAGATAGGTAGTTGAATGAAGCAATGAAACAAATCCTGGTCTTCATACTCACCCAACATGCATTAGGATCCATTTTGAGGATCAAATATGTATAAATAATCCCAAAGCATGTTACTGTAAGTTATTATAATGTGCACTCCAGTCCCCTATGTTCCACTCAGTCACCTGTAAAATAAGAAAAATCACTTTCACTCTTCTTTTATATCTTCACCTATAAAATTCTCAAGGTTTTATTTTTTCCGTACTTCATGTTCCATTTAATTTTATCTGTTTGCAGTTAAGCTAAGATCTTACTTCTCACGCTCTTTTCCAACTTATACCATTATCAATTTTATGATGGTATCGTTGGCATGTTATTGCATTTGTGAATGACCATTTTTATATTATCAAGGCATCACTCATGTAATTATAGTGTTTTGAGTTAGAAAATACTCTTGTTTTGTATCCTCTTTTTCCTGCGTTGTGAATAAACTCAAAAAGAAAAATATTATAGTAAACAGACTAACAGTTAATATAGTGGTGGTGATGAATTAGCAGGAGTTGTTTTTACTTATCAATGCAATACATTACCAAAATCGTATGTCATAGCATATCTATGTACATAGGATATCTACTTTATTCATCCATAACATACCACCATATATTCCAAAACATTCAATTAATTATTTGAGTATTATTGACTCATTTTATGCGTGTCTAGTTTTATTTACTTTTTTAGTCACCACTCATATTATCCAGCTTATCAGAACATCAATCCTACTTTATTTAAAATATTTCATCAAATTTCAATGATATGGATTTCCAATAATAATACATGCATCCACATCCAACAGGTAGCTGGTTGCATCAAATGTCTAATATGTCATTTTGGTCTTCTTCAATTTTTTTTAATCAAGTGAAGCAAGCAGAAACATGTTTATATAAGAACTCTTCCTTTTCTGCATTCGTTTCTTCAACATCATCTGCTTTCAGCTATGTTTTCTTTATTTCTCTCGATCTTATCACTCCTCTATTTTTATCATTTACTTAGGGTTTTATATACTGTTATCGCCTGATTGGAAGCTATCAATCAACTGCAACTCAGTTTTATATCGAAATCCAATCTTACGTATAGCGTATATATGATGAACTTAAATCACATACTATGACAGTTCAAGATTCTCTTTAGTATTTTATATTCTGGATGCATATCAAAATCTATAGTATCACACAACTTTAAGTATAGAATGGGAGACTAATTCATATATGCAACAGCTAGCTAGGACACCTAACTACTTGACTAAAAGTAAATTGATAGGTGAACTAAGCTGGAATATTTTTCAACTAGAACATTGCAGTAAACTGAATTTGAGAACTGAGCATCATCCTTTATTTCCATTTATCTTTATGCATATAGCATGTAACCACTTTAGGGTTTCATCTGCAAAACAAACAAGGATGGCTGCATCAGAGTGGTGTTTCAACCATTCTCAGCTTTATCAATAGGTCCTTGGCAACTTACGTTCCCAATTTCTTTTGAACTTTTCATAGGAAATGGGAACAACCAACGTTAAAGATGTTTTCAGCAAAGTAGTTGGGTACATTTTCATCTTCTTGGTCAATACCACCTTTTACGATTTCCAAAAGGGCAGTAAAAGTACAGCTAGTATAAAATAATTTCTTGCATTGACACTTGTGTAGGAAACAGAAAAGGAAACAACATATTGACAGAAAAGGAACTAATTTCTTGCATTGACACTTAAATTCCCAATTTCTTACTACTGGATCATCATTTGTTTTACTTAGTACAATAATTTACCTTAATATTTTCTTATGGATGATTTAAGAGGGTTGCTCTGATATGCACAACTGTCTTATAGACTCATTGGGATTTATGCTTGAAGAGAAAGACTCATTAGGCTAAGTCGATTTCTAGCCAGTTTATTACTGAATGCAATACGTCTGTGGTGCGAACTCTAATTTATTACTGAATGCAATTCAGTTTGATGCATCCAACACAAGGCAATCTCGAACAAGGTAAAACTATACAATGAATATTTTTTAAAAGTATTATAACAAGCTTGATGAATCATGATAAACCTGGTAGATTGTTTAACTGTGAGGATCAAGGGGCAAGCTGATGCGAACATATATACTTTGCATTGTTTAAAATAATCATAATTGTCAACTTACAGAATGGCTAATGTTTTTTTCATAACAAGAATGAAGGTTATTCTGGTGCCATGCTAGGTGGCACTCTACTTGATTGACAGTTGCTGATATTCTTCTGAATGAAAGAAGTTACTAAAGTTTGAAATTTATGTAGTGTATAAAGCTCCATGAAGATGGCTTAGTTGAGATCAAGGAAATACCTGGTTCACAGGTAAGGACATGAAAGATATATGTTCATCTTATTAGTTGTTATTTTTATTATGTAGCATCAAATAAAGCATAATTTTCTTTTTCTAAATACCCAGGTTGATATGCATGTAATCAACCTTTGTTTAGCTCTGTTAGAAAAAATTATGGCTTATGAAACTTCATGGAAATACTAAGTTAGCTTGTCAATCAGCCAGAAAAACTTCCATAATTTCCTTAAAAAACTAACTAAATTTTGGATTCGTCTTTGTAGGTGCTTGCTGAAAAACTTCCAGAATATAAAAAGGTTAGGAAAAGGTTGAGCAGGAATTAACAGTTTCTAAGAAGGACAACCATATTTTGGAAGGTTTTCAGAAGGTATATTCCATTTCATATGCATTTGATAATGTTATGACATAAGAAGTATATGCTAGAAAACGAATTAATAAGAAGTGGAAAATGTTTCACACACCAGAAATTCAAACATTAACTTTATTGTTGTTACTGTAGAATGATAGTCATTATGTGCATTTTATTTGTTGGTTCATCAGTGTGAAGATGCCATAGAATGTGACTCTTGTTGAGAAACATTCTCCTTGCTGTTGGAAATTTAAAAATTAAAAAGAATAAATTTGTTGGCCACATTTTTCAAACAAATATAAAACTGTCCACATTTTTCATACATTCACACATGAATGTTTGCAAACTGAGTCGCAGCGACTCAGTTCGCAAAAATTGAGTCCCAGTGACTCAGTTTTTGCGAACTGAGTCGCAGCGACTCGCGACTTAGTTTGCGAACTTAGTCGGCGCCTCGTTTTTTGTGAACTGAGTCGCAGATTCACAACTTAGTTTTGTTTTTGCAAACTAAAACGACTCGGTTTGCTAACTGAGTTGAGCCTCAGTTTTTCAGTTCAAACTGAGTCGGCGACTTAGTTTCTGCAACCTGAGTCGGCGACTTAGTTTATTTGTTTATAAATACACATGTTATTTATCGATTTTGCAATTTGTTATTTCTGTAAAACTGAGTGCATTTATATTTTGTAGACACTTGTGGAGGAGGATGCAAAAAATAGAATTTGGAATGTAATGGCAACGAGAAAGCAAATATGTGTGACCTTGACAATGATGCTATCTACAATGTTTTTGGTTCTGATAAAAAGATGAACTATTGTCGTGCAGTTAGCTCCACTACTTCGGTAAAGCAAGTAAAGATGATACAAGCTTCAAAAGCAATTGCCGACAAGAATAACAAGGAAGATTTTCATCAATGGTCTATGGAATTACAAAATCAAGATTTTCGACAATAGTCCACATTTTTTCTTCGCAGTATCTAAAATTCTATGTATCTTTAGAAAAACTTTGTATTTATAATTTGAACATGATATTATGGTATTTTGAAATTGGAAGCATGTAACAAATATTTGAGCATATTATGGGAATGTGACATTGTTGAATTTGAAATATGGAAGTGTACCAAATCTTATATTGAATTATATATGTGACTGAAAACCCTAAAGACATGTTATACTCATTTATAAGTGTTAGCAATTTATGTATGCCAACATTTATAAGTGTTAGTAGGATGATGATACTGACATCTATAAGTGTTATTATATCTTATGATTCCAACATTTATAAGTGTTAGCAATGAATATGTTTGTAACTCTTATAAGTGTTACCATATCTGATGGTTCGAACATTTATAAGTGTTAGCAATGAATATGTTTGTAACTCTTATAAGTGTTACATATCTTATTGTTCCAACACTTATAAGTGTTAGCAATGAAAATGTTTGTAACACTTATAAGTGTTAGCAGCTACTCTGTTTGTAACACTTATAAGTGTTACAGGAAATTCCTCACAGGCCGTTGGTGACACATAGAAGTGTTACAAAAATTATTTGTAACACCTATACTTGTTGGGAATCCCCTGTTTTGGTGTAGTGGTATAAGGAGTTAAGAGATGGAGTTAAGCTAAATCAGAATTTGACTGGAGACTTGTTAAGTTGAATGGTTTCTTAAGTGTCTATCTGATGTTGGTTTCGACCTTCGGGATTGGTACTTAGGGAATTGTTCTTATACTAGTTTACAATCAGAGACTGGTAGTTGTAGAAGAACAGTGATACGTAAATAATTTATGGAAACGTTAATGTATATTTTCTAAACGTAGAAAAATAAGGAACATATGAATATGTATATATATATATATATATGATTGATGATTGATTTGATAGAATTTCCATCTGGAAATAATATCGTTGTTTGCATATGTATTTTTCTTTGATAGTTAACTCACCGACTATCGAAGTTTTTGACCATTTTAACGTTGTTAGTATGGAGAGACCGGTTGGATTATTATCCAAAGAACCACTTTGTATTGGCATAAGCGTTGCGAATCATATATGCCAAAGATAATTGAAGACGGAGTAAAGTGCAAGGGCTATTGTATAAGTCTTAGATAACAGTGCCTAAGATGGATGTACTGAATAGTGCCTTCGGTCCATCCTGTTCCTGGATGACTTGTATGGATGAATGTCTGACAGAGTATTTCCAAAAAGGTCACGTACATTGGTTTCTTCAACCGTACCAAGAGTCGAAGCGGAGAAGGAAAATTATTTAGCTAACACGTAATGTACTGTTGTAGACGTCAATTAGTGATTTTCGATGGATCTGACAATGTGGCATTCGAAGTGAATCTGATGTGATGATAAAGCGTAACCTCGAGCCTCATCAACCGGGAAATGACAAAAATCGGGCAGGCAGCATGGCTCTGTAGGTCGCACCTATTAGGGTGTATATTCACCTGATCTAGAGTTTCATTTACTTCTAAAAATCTATTGTTGATGATGTCCCATTCGGGAAACGGTTGCTGATCCCAACCGTTGGTGATATACATTCGATACACTCATGCGAAATTAGTGGTCGGTCATGTGTGGCCGGGTTGCAAGATGTTCTTATTGAACCCAGTGTATTCCTCTCTAGAGGTACACTAGCGAAAGGTGGTTCCATACCTTGTCATAGTTGGAAATCCATTACCCAATACGTGCTTGCGGTTTTGATTGTATACTATATATGTAGAACGTGAGATGAAAGTGTTTCTGCTAGATGATTATTATATTGTGGTTGATAGACATTATTATAATATCAAAAGGTTTTTGATATAAAGATAATTTGGATTCTCATAAGGGAAAACCTGTTCCGTTATACGGCGTGGTCTTATGAGATATCGTATACTTGTTCGAACTGTTTTAAACTGTTTTACTCATACCAGTCCCATGACTGACCCGGAGTTTATGTTGTTTTGTTTTCCCTAAACTCTTGGGTGCCCGATTTTGTATAGGCAGTCAAGTAGCCGGGATTTACAGATACTTGAAGAACTGGAGCATGAGGCTTCAGGATTATATAGCTATTATTATTCCCCTGTGTTGTAAGTGCTGTACTTGAAAAAAATGATTTGTATATGCAAGTAAATCTTTTATTTCAAGTTATGTTATATTTTATTCGTTCCGCTGTGAGATTCGTGTTTACTTTGATGTTGTATGTTCTTCTTCTTCTTCTATTCTAAGTTTTTATCTTATCTTTCCTCACCCTCTAATTTCTTTCATTAACTATTCGGTTATTTTCGATCATTGGATGTTCTATATGTGTTGTATATCGGATAACCAAGATCATCAAAATCCGGGTCGTTACAGTTGGTATCAGAGCTTAAATTAAGTAATTACCTTGGCTCTGTGGCGTGACTCGGTAGAGATAGGGTTTGTTATACCCTAGATTGAGTTTGAGTGTATATATATGAGTGAACGTATTTGTTATTGATATAAAAATTTGTTTTATATTGTGGAGATTTATTGGTTGAGTTGTTTATGTGTTTTGGTCGATCAGTTTGATCCACTGTATCGGTAGGAGCTTCTAAACACTTGAATACGATGAACCGTCATGGTATGCTTTGAAAAGAGGTTAAACGAAATAATTTTACCCAAATTATATTTTGATATAAAGGATTTATATTGGTTGTTATAATCGAATAAGATTATAAAAATGTGAAATGGTTATGTAAATAACCAATCAGAATTCAGATAAGTATAATGAATTGAATTAAATTTGAAATTTAAATCAGAATTGAAATTGAAACCCTGGAAATTTGGAACAGAGTTTGTAAATAGGACTTGGATTAAGTATATGTAAATTTTAAGATCCTGGGAGATTTTAAATTGTATTCCAAGAAATTGTAAATGATATTTTGAACTGATTTCAAAATAAAAGTGTTTAAGAATGATTTTTGAAGGTGATATAGTATTGAACTCACTTCGATAGTTGGGAAATAACCCCGATGATGAGCTAGACATCATCGGTGTTCATTTTCGAGTTGCTGAGTGACAGATTACTACCAAAGGAATTTGTTTTTGAATTGTTTGAGAAAAACAAAGCTGTCCAGAACTCCCAGAATTTGGTTTGTTTAATTTAAGACAAACTATGAAACGACCCAAACTTCCCAGTAGAAGAAAGGCTGGATTGCCTTGAGAACAACACACATCAGAACACAAACTGAAGAACATTTTATTGCTGATTACAACAATTACATCAGAGTACAAGAATATAACAGAGTATGAACTTATGATATACATTGGAAATACAATAATATCAGATTTTAAATTACATTTAAATAGCAGCGGAAAAATAATACAAATATACAACTGAAAGGAATACACGGATACAGAGCTTTCCGAATACTGCTTCAGATGTAAGCCAGGATCCTGTAAATATATCTACAAAAAGCTACTCGACTACCCATGTGGAAAATAAGGGCACCCGAGTTTGCCAGTGAAACAAACTACAGGTCAATCATGGGACTGGTATGAGAAATCTTAACTTAACTTATCTAATAATAAGGCTAATCACAGGACCACGCCGCTAATGCGGAACAGGTTTACTCCATTGGATTGCCAGTGCATAAAATAAAGTAAAAACGTTAAACAACGCAATGCTTTTTTGAATATGAAACCATTATAAGACCCAAGTCCCATCACACAATGCAACGCAAACCGGAGGATAGGGTTTTACCTTATAATGGTCAAAAGATGCTTGATACGATAAAACGGAGTTGATATTAGTGGGTATATATTCTAATAAAAACATTTCAATCATAATGTATCAATCATAGACAGCATAGTACCCCATCCTACTATGTCGTCATACTAGTTCTACAATCAAAACTGCAAGGTCGTATTGGAAATTGGATTTCCATCATGATTCGAGGCTAGGGGCAAGCTCCTCTCCGATTTGAGGCACTCTAGCAAATGCCTCAGGATCCCCCGCAGTGAACCCTTGGATGCGGTAGGGCCGGCCACCGCCTATCGGCAGTGGATTAGTTATGCCTGAACACACATTTCCCGGTTCCTTTGAACCTATAATATGGCCACTCTCGGCCTATAAAAATCCGAGGTGCCTCAAAATCCATCATCCACATAAGTAAAATGCCAGGCCGTGTTAAAGCACTGACACTACCACTAGCTAGAAAGAAACGTGTGCACTCCCTACGATCCATATCCCGTTTTTGACTCATACCGGGGTGTGAGGCTCGCGAAGTCACGATATACACAAAGCTATGCCGTAATAGGCTATGCTATGATCATCCCACAAGGCCCTGCTTTTCAATAAAAGCCTTGATCATTTGCATCTTGGCGTCCCACATTGACAATTCACGCCATGCGATCAATCACTGTTAATATATACCAGGGTGTTAAGTAGAGAATAAATCCTCCACCACCAAACAGACATACATTAATAGAAATCGATTTAATTCACATGGAACGAAATCCAATGTCAGACATGCATCCATTTACTAACTTATGCTCTGGGTATGAACGAAAACCAAATCCGAACAATCAACAATAGTCCGGACGGCCACCATTGAAGCCCCTTCAAGGTAGCTACTCCCATCAGGGTCTCTATAGCAACACATCCATTCGATGTGAAGATCGTCGGTCTTCAACACCGTCTTCATTTTCGACTCTTCATCGTCGTCGTAATTATTCGGAATGGGTTAAACCCGGTCTTTCCGAATAACTCGCGTATTTTATAATAAAAATCAAGTACTATAAAACACATCCAACGTCTCATTCCAATTCAGAATATTCTTTTAAATAAAATATTCAAATTATTCTATCAAAGATAAATTCTTTAACTTTGCACTTAAATCTTTCTTTTAAAAGGTTTATTAAAATCTCAATTTGAATTTAGATATTAAAAATCATTATTCAATGATTATTTAAATCCAAGAAATTAATCTTATCTTTAACTGGGTTAAAGAACTAATGTCATTTAAAAACAAAGTTTACGGTAAACCCAAAATAATCTTCCATGAAATATGGAATCTTCACAGAAATCAAATCAATATATAATCGTTATAAATTTCTATATCCGACCAATAATATAAATGGAATAACGACAAAGCCTCTTAAATTCCATATGTAGTATCGATCTTCTTTTACAGAAATTTATCTCGGTTATTATTAATTCGAATTCTATTCAACTCCAATTTAATGTATCAAATTGGAAAATTTTACTTTTGGAAAATTTCCATTTAAATCTTAATAAAAGATTTATGAATTCCAAATCATACTTTCGCTGTCAGTTGGGTTAAAGAACAAATGTCGCTTAGAAACATAGTTCACAACAAACCCAACTCACATTTCATCTTATTTCAATTACTAAATGAAAACTTTAATAATCTAAATTAAAAGATTATTCTTTTCATATGGGGTTTAAGAACAATGTTATTTAAGACACTATTCACGACAAACCCAAAATCCAATTTATTGTAATTTAACTTCAATTAAATCTTAACAAATTGGAAAACTCATTAAATCTAAATTTTATGATTTATTCTAGTTAATAACTAGCTTTTTTCAATAAAAATATATTTTCTCAAAATATATTCTTTTCTAAAATATTTTTTCAAAAATATATTTTCTAAAAATATCTTTTCCCTAGAATATTCTTTATTGGAATGTGACTCGACCAACAACCATATAATTTGTATGGAATCAACAATCATGATAAATAATTATCAAACATCTAAATGACGACCAAAGTGGAATCTATAACTGTTTGAGCATTTAAGTAAATAACTGACGCTCATCACAGACTGTCAATCCATCGATTGACAGATATCTAAATATTGGGATTAGTGTGTATCCAATATCATCCCAATACCCGTGTGGGGTTTCATCCATCAAGCAATAATAATTCATTTCTGCACTTGGGCGATGTGTGAAAATTACCGTCCCAATCACATAAACAAGTCGGGAACTTGTAAATGGGAGTGTAATATTCAATTTTGAATACACGACATTTATCTTTAGTACATCGAATACTTCTATATAACAACAATATATTTCAAACCATCTCTAATATCATATTTAAATGATTAATTCTTCTCAATGAAACTATTTTACATTGAAAATGTATTTTCTAATGTTCACTCTTATTGTTGAAATCAAATGGCCATAAAGCCATGATTCAGGCCCGGCCCTAGGCATAGGCCAACTAGGCGGCCGCCTAGGGCCTCGGTTGGAGGAGGCTGGTGGTGGTTGGAGGAGGGCCTCAATATGCAGAAACAGTATTTGTATAATATGATTATAGCTTGAAAGTAATGAGTAGTGTAGCTGAGTGGTAAAGGAAGGGGGCCTCTTGCTGGATGGTTCAGGGTTCAATTTTTCGTGGGTGCAATTTTGTGCTTCATTAAAAAAGAATCTATATTTTTTGGCCTAGGGCCTCTCGATACTCAGGGCCGACCCTGCCATGATTTCAATTCTACTTATTTTATTTCAACTTTTATTACATTGAAAAATGTAGTGTTCTATTCAATCTTACATTGAAAAATGTAATTCTCTTTTTACTGTCATTCTTTAATTACATAGAAAAATGTAATTTTAAAATCTATTCTATTCTTTTTTTATTGTCTCTATTCTAACAATAAAAATGTGACATTTACATCTATTCTTCTTCTTGCATAAATAATGGCCATAAAAATGTAGCTTTAAAATCTAAGCTTTTATCTACAACTAAAATGTAAAAATATAACTTCTGATCTTTTATGGAATAATAAAATAAGAAGGAAAATGTCACCTTTTATTTTAATTTACATAACAATGTAATTCTTTAACTTTATTCTTTAATTACAAAGAAAATGTAATTTCTATTTAATCTTTTATTTACATTGAAAAATGTAAATTCTTTACTTCCTTTTATTTACATGGGAAAAATGTAAATTCTTTAATTCCTTTTATATAAACAAAAATGTTCACTTCTAACTCATTCTTTCTAATGTATAAAAATATACATTCTTAACTCATTCCTTTAAAATGTATACAAACATACATTTTTATTTCATTTCAAAAGTAACGGATTTTAATCCAATAAACTTTCTATAACAAAAATGTTATTTCATGTCTAGTGTAACATTTCATGACAAAGATGTTATTTTGTCCTTAATAATCTAATTCACAGGAATGTAAATTTTGTTTATAAAACTTTTGATGCAAACCAAAATGTGAATTCTGTTTATAAGCTTTTGATGCAAACAAAAATGTAAATTTTGCTTATAAACTTTTAATGTAAACAAAAGTGTCAATTCTGTTTATAAGCTTTTAATGTTAAAAAAAATGTATATTCTAACTAATCCTTTTAATGTTAACAAAATATGCATTCTTTATTTCTATAATAATTCTTTCACAAAAATGTGATCTTTATTTCTAACTTTACACTTCTATATTGTAAACAATATAAAAATAAAAACATAATTCCTCTTTATAGAAAAAGGATGTTTAAGAAAATCTATTCTTTTTAATGTATAAAAATGTTCAATTAATCTCTCTAACATGTTTAATACAAAATGATATCTCATTTCTCTAACATGTTTTTAACAAAAATGCTATTTTATTTCATTCTTCTAAATATGACAAAATTGCACATTTTGCTTCATTCTATTTATTTTAACATATACGAACATTTTTATCTATAACCTTCTTATAATAAATAATCTTTCTATTTTAACGGGCAAAGATGTTATTTTCATAACCAATTTCTAATCAAAATGATATTTTGACTTGCAAAGAATATTTCAAATAAAAAGGTTGTTTTTATTTCTATAATCAATTTCTAACATTTGATTCAAAATGGCAAAAAAATATAGTCTTTTATTTCAACTCTTTTACTGTATAAAATGTATATTTTTGTTTAATCTTTTTATGCACAAAAATGCTGATTTTTGTCTAATTCACTTTTAATATACATAAATGTGAACTTTCGTCAAATCTTTTCAATGTAACAAAATATGATTATTTTGTCTGATCTTTTCAATGTAACAAAATTTGATAATTTTGTTTTAACTCTTCTTGAATGTTCAAATTGTGATAATTCTGTCAAATTCTTTTCAATGGTCAAAATATGCATTTCTAGTTCATACTTCTTAACGTACAAAAATATTCATTTTTTGTACAATTCCCTTTTAATGCACAAAATATTAAATTTTATTGTTAGACCCAAATGTGGTTCTAACACCCAAATTGATTAGAAACAAGATAAAGTAAAGCAGAAATAAAAAAGAACACACAAGGTTTATAGTGGTTCGGCGAAGAAATGCCTACGTCCACTTAGTTTTCACTATATTCAGTAATTCAATTACAAATACAATGTAAGATTCGCTCACAACTCACTTTTGTTCACTCAGAAAGATAAAAACAAGAAATGAAAGATGGTTTGGATTTTCCGGGAGTGAAGGAATTCGAATGGTGGAAGTACTTGGATTCTCAAAAGTGCTGAAAAAGATCCTTCTCTTTGTCTCTAGTTGGGGTATTTATAGGTGTGAATTTGCCTGAGATGCAATCCGGGTCGGAACACGTGTCATCCATCGCCCTCTCTTCGGGTTCGGATGGGCCATCAAGCAGACAACGCATCAATGAGATGGACGTTAGGGGTAGGAATTGGTCACATCCGGTCCGGTTCTCCAGGCGACTTTATAGGAGATTTTCCTGGATCATGGGTGCGGGTCGGAGACATGCAGGTTGGGGGTTCGGATCGGAATACCCGACCCGAACCGGAGTAGCTTGGACGTCTCTTCTTCTCTAATCATACTCCGCTCCGCTCCGAGGTCATGGCAAGCAGACAGCTTTCCGATCCACCTGAGATTCATTGGCCTTCCGATCCGATCAGGTATGCTTTGCCAATTTATCCAGTAAGAGATATCCGATCCGAACAGAGAATTTTACCCGATCCGAACCGATACGCTGCTATCAATCTGAATTGTGGAGCTTCCCTCCGATCCGAACCGGAGTCGCATAACTTGAAATACACTTCAACGGTTGGTTTCTTGACTTTGTGTTGCCTAGTTCACAAAGTAGGCTAACATTTTGCCCCCTCAAAGGATGCTTTCGTTGTACAAAGCGTCCTTTGATGTCGTTCAACCAGAATTGTCAAGAGTAATGCATTGATTTCTATTCGGTTCGGCGTCCGATCCGAGTGGCTTTTCTTCATTTCTGAGCAAATTTGGGAACTCTACTAGCCGTGTGATGCTTCTTGTAGGTATACTCCTTCTTTACTTCCCTTCTCTTCAATTCGAGTCGGACGCTAAGTCAATCGCGTGAGATTTCCGCTCGGTTCGGATTCCGATCCGAAGCGTTTTCGTGAGTTAGGTTCTTGGACGTTGGGCCTTCAGAGAGAGTCGAGCTACTGGGCTTCCACTCCGGTCCGAGCGGGTGAGATAAAACAGGGAGACGAGGAGTCAACACTATTCTCTATATAAACCCATCGCCGCCTTCATTCCTTCCTTCTTCGTTTCCATCGCCGCTCCCAACCTTAACATTGAAAACGTCAGAAACTCAAAAATTCTCAAACTATTCCCTGTAGATTTCCCGAATCAAACATATAGGTAGCTTTTCTAATCTCAAATAATCTTGTTGTAACCGTTCTCGATTTCGATTAGCGTTGGGTTAGGATGGTTTGGCCATAAGTATCACTCGAACCCTCCGCCGCTGCCGGTGGATGCGCCTTTGCTTCGAGGCGTTGCGAAGTTGAAGAGGGCGAATATTTATTCTTAACGATGGCTTTGGTGATAAAGTGGACTTGTCTGTGAATAAATGGGAAAAGAGGAAAGAGATGAAGAGTGGGATGACAAGCTGGAGTCGGTTCGGGTGGAAGACGAAGGAGCAGAAAGGAAAAGGAGGGAAAGGGGATCGGCTCGAGTTTCGTTCTTTGGAAAGATGGAAAGGAAAGAAAAAGTCGGTTCGGGTCGGAAAAGTGAATGGGATAAGAGGTTGAAGTAAACGGATCGGTTAGGTGGTGCTGGTTCGGTTCGGATCGGGCTATCCGATCCGAACAGATCAGTCCTGCTTCCGAACTCATTGCTTTCCTTGTCTTGAACTGACCATACTTTAGTGAGGCACCCGAACCGACTGTTATCTGTGCCTGCGTCGAGCTAATCATCATACGCATATCCGAACCGATCCGAACATATTGAACTTGACACATAAAGACCATCCAACTAATTCAACTAACACTTATTCTAGACGAATATGCCTCGCGGACAGTTAGGATAGTGCCTTGTGAACATAAACGAGAATTAAGAACAATTCCGACTATCACCTTCCCTTTAAAGCTTCGTCTTACATTGCTGTACTCTTATTTTGCACTTCCCGCATTTGTTGCACATACTTTAGTTCACACACACACACAAAAAGGGGACACGGGATAATTCACTCTAATTCGTGCTATTGCTTCTTCAATAGTTCCATGACAATGAGACCCAGACGCTCTTCTCGTCTAGCTGAGAGGAAAGAAGCTCCAGAAACTTCCAACAAAACCACTCTCGAGGATATATCTTCTTCATCTGACCCAGAATGGGATAGCGAGGGTCCGGATTACGAAGTTGGTCATCGGGAAAACGATGAAATGTCTTCAGAAAATGAAGTTTCTCTAGGCTTTGAGGAGGAAGGAGGGATTGGTGACAACCGCGCACCCGATGAATTTGACTCAGCCATTATATTGGAATCACCTCCAGATTCCGTAGAATCAACAATTGACAATGACCGACTCGTGAGAATCTGCTTGAAGTATGGAATAATGAAGAGAGACACTCTAGTGCCTTCACGTTCTGATCGTCCACATAACCCTCCAGAAGGATATATGACGGTCACTCGTCTGATGTGCATGGTTGGCGCTATTCCTCCTTTCTCGCCTTTCATTGTCGACTTCTTAAGACAAATGCGGATTGCCCCCATGCAGCTACATCCCAATTCATACGCCTATCTGCATACCTTATTCATAGCATATCGTGAAATTCTAGGCGTGGAGCTTACGTTTGACGATGTTCATTTCTTCTATAATTTCAAACATCGGACCAGGGAAACCCCTTCTTTCTGTTACTTTGAGTCGGTCCCAAAGAGGAAGATAATCTCTACGCCGTTTAGCAGCAAGGCTGGAGATTCCAGACTGGAGTGGTTCTATATAAAGCAACAGTCTGGATGCGCCAGAAGATGGACAAAATCAAGTAAAGCACTGATTTCCTGACCCTGGACTCTATGCACTTGAATCATCACCCTGACCTGTTTTTCCTTTTTATTTGCAGTCGATAATCCCAAACAGGTATCAGACCAAGTGTTCTTTGATCGAATGCACCGTCTCCTCAATGGCGACCAAAAATTCCTTACTATTGACGAGGTTCTTAAAGATGAGTACCTTCATTTTCACGGGCTGCTATCCGTCTACCGTAGCATCGGTCATGGGACAGTTCCTTATGCATATATTCCTCCAGTGGAAACAGTTCCAGAACTAGGAGAAGGCTCGGGAATTCCTGCAGCTTCTCTTCAAACTTCACCCTCTCCCTCTTCCACTCAAGACGATGAGCTGGCTAATCTGGCCAAAAAACATCGTGAAGGGTATGTTGCCCCCGAGGAAACTACCTCGGTAGACAAATCAAAATCTCCCCAAGGGTCGCCACTTCACGCTTCCGAAGGGGATGTTCCTAGCGCCGACGAGCACATATTTCAGGGTTTGGGGGATCTCCCTTTACCCGAGACTATATACACTTCGGAAGATTTCAGAAAGGACCCTCTAGTCTTCACTTCTTCTGAGGAGACTACTCCTGCTAAGGCCAAAGAGCCTGCCCGCACCACTTTAGCTTCAGACTCGGGTTGGTTGGGGGGACACGTACACCACATAGGATGCACTTTGCACCGTAGCATTAGCATTCATTGCACTTCTTTTTCCATGGATCCGCTGATTCTAAACTTCGTTTAACTTATCGTGCAGGTACAATGTCTCGATCCTCTTATGACATAAGAAAGCTTCGCCGCAGCATGTCTAATCCTCCCCAGGATGCCGAATATAACCGCCGGGATGACCGCGGCAGGGAGGAAAGGAGACCCTATGATCCTTATCGATCTCGATCCTCACGCTCCCGCTCACCAGTTCGACCGGAACAGGAAAAATACAAAAGCTATCAAGGTCGTAGGGAGGAGGATAGACCACAATCTAGGGATTCCACTTCCTCCCATGAAAAGCGAAGCAGAGAGAAAACACCTCCAAAGGAAACTGGGTCTAGAAGTAAGCAAAAAGTCCCTGCTACTAAGCGACCTCGGACAGACAAGGGTTCTACAGAATCTTCTTCGGGAAGGGATGCTGAACTAACAATCCTAGCCCCTCCTCCACCAGATGCGGGAACCGCCGTAAGGCTGGCATACTTAAAGGAGCAATTTCCCGAGCACTACTTCGAGACTCTGACCTTTCTACCTTCCCTTGAACCTATTTCTTCTAATTGGGCAGAGGAGGCCAGAGCAAAGATTGATTTGGTGGAAAAACAATACACCGAAATGTTCAAGTATTCCCGCACTCTTTCCAGAATCATTCGCACGCTACTGACAAATGCTGACTCAATGCACAAAACTGCAGAGGAAGATGCTAAAGCCCTAAAAACCTTAGGAAAAAATTTAGAAGATACTCAAGCTCAACTAGCTATCGCTCAAAAGAACGCTTCTAACTTCAAACAACAGTTTGAGGACATGCAAAAGCGCTATCATGATTTGCTAGAATCCCACACTCAGGAACGTTCCGAGTTAAAGAAGCAGGCTGACGAAGCCAAGTCAGAGGCTGCGAAGACACGTCTTGCTTATGTTGAGCTTGAGCAGAAAAACGCCGAGTTAGCGAAAAGGAGCGCTGAGTTAGAAAAGAAAAACGCTGACTTGGCTTCAAAATTGTTAGAGGCGGAAAACAGGGCTGCTCTGGCTGAGGGCAACGTTGAATGCGCTATTAAATCTGCGGAGGAAACCCGCAAACAATTATCAGAGGCGGAGGCCGATATCCAGGGCTTCAGCGAGCTAATGATCGAATTCTTCGCGCACATTATTCGTCGTCGAAACATTTCCTGGATCGAGGACTATCCATCCACTTTGGTTCATGTGTGGAATCAAATCGTCGAGTGGGAAAAAGAAGAGCTTAAGGTCGATTCCCTCGATGAAGATAAGTTGATGGAGAAGTACTTGAGAGACGACGAACCAGAGCGCCTAGCTGAAGGTCGCCGTCTAATTGCCGAGGCCATGGAAGAAGAGAGGCGGAAGTCTAAACAGACAACCATTCCTGAAGCTGGCTCCTCTTCTTCTGCTCCTGTAACTCCTGAAGTGGAAGGGTATGATCCCGAAAACCCGGGAATTTCCCGAACAACTTTGCTATCTCCCATTCCTAAAATAACTCCAGAGGTAGTAGTCACCCCCGCTGAAAAGTCTTCAGAAGGTATTCCTATTTTTTCTCCTCAATTTGTCAAGGCTACTACTACCTTTGGCTACATGACTGAATGTTCGATGAGAAATCCTTTGATCTCGCCTGAGTTGATAACCGATGTTTCTCATTTTGTAGGCGTTGAATCCTCCGCGAAGACAGATGTTGTTCAAGGAGATACCACTGGGACAAAGCCCGCTGATAGGGTCAAAGAAGGGGAAGACAAGGCTGCTTCCACAGACTTGGGGGGAAGGAGTGAATCAACTAAGGTGACTACTCCCCATGACGAAGAAATGATTGCAGCGTTAAGAGACGACGGAGGAGACGAGGGGCATGATGAGGAACCAGAAGTTACAATAACCGGGGAGTCAAAAAGCGCTGAGGACATTACCTTGGCTGCCATGAAGGCTGATCAAGACAAGCGCTTACAATTAAACGCTGAAGAATTAGACCCTGAGGTCCTCAAGCCCCTCGCAGTTGTGGATGCAGGTTCAAGGTTAGTTGTTAAGCTTTCCACTAGATCTATTACCGAAGAACTTGCTAAAAAATCTTCTCTCGATTCCAGTGCCCAGCCCTCCGGGAAGAAGTCTGCCGGCTCCAGTGCTACACCTTCAGGGAAAAAGAAATCAAAGCGAATTTTGACTGAAGCAGAGAGGGAAGCAAAGGATGCGGAAAGAGCTGCCAAGAAATCGAAGGCTCATCCCAAACCCAAATAGTGGGTCCTCCTGTGTCCTTTTAGCATCTTTGTAAATCAATAAGTGCTGCCACAACAGCAGCTCCTGCACTTTCTTTTTTAGTCATTTCCCTGTACAAATTTATTCATTTGTAAATAAAAATAATTCACTTTCTGCAATGTTTATTTGTTAGCAGTTCTGCACTTATGTAAAAATGCATATCTATAGTTATGAAACAAAGTTGTGGAGAGGGGAGATATGTGTATATATATGTGTCCCCAGTCAATCTCCATAAGTTATTCAATGCTTAACCATGCAATCTGAATATTCCCGATTCTCTAACGGGATAGCATTTCCTGTATCACCAACTCCTGTTGTTTTTCCTGGCATTCCTTTTATACTCTCTCTCATTTTCTCGAGAGTTAGAGTTCGAGTTCAGCTATTTGTTTATTCCCCGGTCGTTCAACGGGAAAAGATTTCTTTCTCGGCGCTCGGTCAGGGACGCCTTTATACTCTCTTTCTCTCTGGAAAGTTAGAGTTCGGAGTTGAACCTTTTTCTCAGCGCTCAGTCGGAGACGCTTTTATACTCTCTCTCTTTCTCTGGAGAGTTAGAGTTCGAAATAGAATTTCTTTTTCAGCGCTCAGTCGGAGACGCTTTTATACTCTCTCTCTTTCTCTGGAGAGTTAGAGTTCGAAATAGAATTTCTTTTTCAGCGCTCAGTCGGAGACGCTTTTATACTCTCTCTCTTTCTCCGGAGAGTTAGAGTTAGACTGTCGTTTTCTCATTCTTTCACGTCCTATCGCACAAATAATCATTGTGCTTCTTTTCATGTCCAGACTGTTTTCAACCTTCTTTAGGCTCTCAGTTGTCCTGTATTTTATAATCACAACAGAACAACTAATGAATGTAAATGCATAAAAGTAAATAACACACAATATTTTTATAGTGGTTCGGCTAAGTCATAGCCTACATCCACTTTATAGTTCTTTATTCATATCACCGGATTTTCCCAAGGCAAGTCGTGCCTTATTACAGAGTTTACAGGAAGAACAGCAAAAAGTATAGCACTTCTAATCCAAATATCGCATTAAGTGTTGGGCATTCCATGCTCGAGGGACTTCTTCGCCATCTACGGTCGTTAACTTGAATGTTCCCTTATCAAGTTTCCGTTGGATGACAAAGGGTCCTTCCCATTTTGGGCCGAGGTGAGGAAGAGATGGAAAAACTCTCTTTAGCACCAAATCTCCTGGTTCAAAAGTTCTGAGGCGAACTTTTTTGTCATAATAGTGTGCCATCTGATGCCGATGTCTTGCTGCACGCAAGTCTGCTTCGTCTCTTTTCTCTTCGACTTCATCAAGAGACTCAAGTAAAAGTGCCCGATTCGTCATCGGGTCATAATATGTCACCCTGTGGGAAGGAACTTCCAGCTCAACTGGAATTACTGCTTCTGAACCAAAGGAGAGGGAGAAAGGGGTATGACCAGTAGCCGTTTTAAACGTTGTTCGATATGCCCACAAAGCTAGGGGCAATTCATCAACCCATTTTGCCTTTGCACGCTCTAATCGCTTTTTGAGGATGGATTTTATTACCTTGTTTATTGCCTCTACTTGCCCATTAGATTGTGGATAGGCAACTGCAGTATATCGTTTATCTATCTTATATTTCTGGCAAAAGTTTCTGAATTCAGTGCTATCAAATTGGGTCCCGTTGTCGGTAATAATTGTCCTTGGGATTCCGAATCGGCATATAATATTTCGGACCACAAAACTTATCACCTTTCTTGTGGTGATCTTAGTCAAGGGTTCAGCTTCCACCCACTTCGTGAAATAATCCACGGCTACTATGGCATACTTAGCTCCCCCTCTAGCAATTGGTAAAACTCCAATGATATCGATTCCCCATGTGGCAAATGGCCAAGGACTCACCATCGATTTAAGCTGGGTTGATGGTGCCCTGGGGATTTTGGCGAATCTCTGGCACTTATCGCAGCGTCGTGAATAATCAGCTGCATCCTTGTTGATCGTAGGCCAGAAGTATCCGTACCGCAATATTTTCTTTGCTAAAGTTTGACCTCCTGTATGATCTCCACACTCACCTTCGTGTACTTCTCTCAGTACACGCTTGATGTCGTCGTGTGCAATACATCGTAACAGGGGCATAGAAAATCCTTGTCTATAGAGGGTATCGTCTTGTATAACATATCTGGCAGCTTTGCGAACTACAGCTCTCTTCTCACTCTTCTTCGATGGGAGAGTCCCATTCTTAAGAAAACTCTTGATTGGAGTCATCCATGACTCCTTCTCTGGTTCCGCTTCAAGAACGAATTCAACTTCCATTGACTCAAAGCTTGGCGATTCCAATGTTTCAATTGGAATTATCTCAGTCCCTTCTGGACTGTCGGAACTAGCCAACTTTGCTAGTCTATCCGCTTTCTGGTTTTCTACTCTGGGAATATGTGTTATGTTGTACCGCTCTAAACTATTTAATAGCTCTTTCACTTTCTTGAGGTAAGCGACAAGTCGAGGTCCTCGAGCCGCGAATTCCTCTCGCACTTGACAAACAACAATCTTAGAGTCACAAAATATGTCCATCATTTTTACTCCGAGGTCTTTAGCGAGTTTCAGCCCGGCAATCAGGGCTTCATACTCAGAGTCATTGTTTGTTGCCGAAAATTCTAATCGCAGGGCGTAATATAACGACCGTCCCTCCGGAGTGACTAAGACAATTCCAGCTCCGGATCTTCGGTCATTTTTAGCTCCATCTGTATATAGTCTCCACGGATTCATCTCTAGCTTATCCTCAGATTTGACCACTTGGTCATTGATTATTTCTTCTTCTGGAATGGTGAACTCCGCAATAAAGTCTGCTAGAGCTTGCCCCCTGATTGACTTTCGTGGTTGAAAATTCAAATCAAACTGGCTTAGTTCTATGTTCCATTTAATCAACCTTCCTGACGCTTCGGTTCTCTGCAGCACTTGTCTTAACGGCTGATCGGTGTATATGGTTATCGGATGGGCTTGGAAGTAGTGACGAAGCTTTCGGGATGCAATCAGGAGGCTATAAGCAAGCTTCTCGATCTTTGGGTAGTTGCGCTCTGCCGCTGCTAATTTCTTACTCACATAGTATACTGGCCTTTGTACTTTATCTTCCTCTCGAACCAGAACTGTGCTGACAGCGTGAGCCGAGACTGCTAGATAAACAAATAGTTCTTCATGGTCTACGGGCTTTGATAAGATTGGCGGTTTTTCTAACAGTTCTAACAGATTTTGAAAAGCCTCGACACAATCGGGAGTCCACTGGAAGTTCTTCTTTCCCCTTTTTATCAAATCAAAAAATGGAACACATTTATCGGTGGCTTTGGAGATGAATCTACTTAGCGCCGCTACCTTCCCTGCCAGACTTTGGACGTCTTTAATTTTCCTTGGTTCTTTGATATTTCTAATCGCCGCTATCTGGCTAGGGTTGATCTCAATTCCTCGGGAACTCACAATGAAGCCAAGGAACTTTCCCGACGCCACTCCAAATGAACATTTTAAAGGATTCAATTTCATATGGTATTTTCGCAAGATACCAAACATTTCTGCTAAGTCTTGCGTATGACTGGAGGACTGCTTTGATTTAACCAGCATATCATCCACATAAACTTCCATAGTTTTTCCTATCTGATCGTAAAACATTCTATTTACCAATCGCTGATAAGTAGCTCCAGCGTTTTTTAATCCGAACGGCATTACAACATAACAATATAATCCCAAATTCGTAATGAAACTCGTATGCTCTTGGTCTGGCACATGCATAGGAATTTGATTGTATCCAGAATACGCATCCATGAAAGAGAGAAGTTCATGACCTGCTGTCGAGTCTACAAGCTGGTCAATTCTAGGAAGTGGAAAACTATCCTTTGGGCAAGCCTTATTTAAATCTGAAAAGTCAATACAAGTTCGCCACTTTCCGTTTGGCTTCTTTACCAAGACAGGATTCGATATCCAGTCGGGATAAGTTGAATCTCGAACAAATCCATTTTGCTTCAATTTCTCTACTTCTTCTTTGAGAGCAACCGACCTCTCTGGGCCCAGCATGCGTCTCTTTTGCTTCACAGGCGGATGCTTCGGATTTACATTCAATTTGTGACTGATAACGGAAGGCGATATCCCACACATGTCAGCATGGGTCCAGGCGAACACATCTAAGTTCGCCTTCAAGAAGTTCGTCAGCTCTTCAGCACGACGCGAATCCAATTGGGAACCAATCTTCAAAACTTTCGTCGGATCAGCTTTATCAACAGGAATTTCCACTGTTGCTTCATTAGGAGTTGCATTCCTAGCCTCTGGTTCCTCGTCTTTTCTAGGATCCAGGTCTTCAGGCGTTCCTTTTTGCAACTCCCTTGGGTTCAACCTCTCTAATTGCTATGCCAAGTCCCCCTTTGAGGTAGATGAGGCATCCTTATTCTCAGCATTAACTCCTTTCATCAACATCTTCAGTTCGGCCACATAGCAGGCCCGTCCAGAAACCTGATCCCCTCTTATTACTCCAGTCCCGGCTTCGGTTGGGAACTTTAGTAACAAGCACCAAGGGGCGATACAAATTCTAAACTCAGCGAGGGCAGGCCTCCCTAAAAATGCGTTATATGGCGAATCTACGTCCAGTACTACAAACTGAAGCATTCGCACTCTTCTACGTTCTCCTTGCCCTAGGGTCACAGGCAACTCTATGTACCCCATAGGAGCTGTCGTCGCTCCGTTGAAACCTCTAATCCATCCTTCACAAGGTTTCAGATCTTCAGGCTCAAGCTTCATCTGATCAAATGACTTCTTGAACAAAATATTAACGGAACTTCCGTTGTCTACTAATACCTTATGGACCAAAGCCGGCCCAATAGTGGTAGTAATAACCAACGGATCATTGGTGGGAGATTGTATTCCCGTGTTGTCTCGGCTGCGAAACACCACGTCATCGAACATGGTTTTTTGTTGTTTGATGGGGGTGACATCTTCCAACTCGTCACCTTCATTCACATCTAGATGTTTGGCAGCATTCACATATTGGTCCATTGACCTAAAGCTTCGGATTGCCGGGTGAGGTCCGCCTACTATGGAGTTGATGACGATCCCTTTACCTTTCTGCTGCGCGGTAGGCTTAGGAGCAGGTAGGATTTGCTTTGGGGCCTGCTCTCCTTGCCCCCTATCCCTCGGGGCAACCTTGTACTCATCCAACTTTCCTTCACGCAGCAGCTTTTCAATTACATCCCTCAAATGTCGACACTCATTGGTCGAATGTCCATGCGTTCCGTGAAACAAGCAAAATTTCCCTGTCGCCATTTCTTTCTCGGTCGAATCACGAGGTGGCGGTCTTTTGTATTGCAACACATTATACGTGTCCAGGTAAATATTCTCCAACGTGTCATTCAATGGCGTGTAGTTCTCGTAGTTCTGGAATCGGGGCCTTTTGTTTGGGTCGCTTCCCCTATTTCTGTTTCTCCTGTTACCGTTCGAATTACGGTTGTTGTTGTTTCCCCCGCTTCCAGTATTGCTGTTTCCACCCTTGTTTCCTACATTTACTTCAACCTTGCCAGAACTTTCCCCAGACTGCTTCACTGCAATATTACTCTGCACATTCTCCTTTGAAGTTGTCTCAGACTTTCTCTTCCGGTTTGCCCGGGCCTCCTCTCGTCTTAGATAAATATCGGCTTTTTCGTAGAATATCGCCCTTGTGGGGGGTGTCTTCCCAGAAAGGTAGTCTCCAAACTCAGATTCGGGATCGACTCCTTCCTTCAATGCCATCAGAATAGTGGGCTCATGCGGGTCACTGACCTCAGTTACAGCTTGGTTAAAACGATCTAAATATGCCCTTAAAGATTCTCCTGGTGCCTGTTTGATCCTCGACAATTCAATAACGCTCTTGGACTTTCGAGCATGTAGTCGGAACTGGTTCATGAAACGCTCGCTTAGTTCTTTGTAATTAGAAATTGAACGAGGAGGAAGTCGGGTAAACCAAAATAAAGCCACATCTTCTAGGTAGATTGGGAACGCTTTGCATTTTACTTCATCGGGGGCAGCAGCGGCATTCATAAGCCACGAATACCGCATCAAGTGCTGTCCTGGATCAGTCCTTCCGTTATATTTATCCATCTGTGGCAAATTAAAGCGTCGGGGGAACTGGAAGTCTAGGATGTCGTCAGTGAACGGAGTATGGCTTCGCTCTATGCCGTAGTCTTCATTTGTATAATTCCGGCTTTCGGACATAATTCGACGAACCATCGCCTGCACATCGGCACTAGTTAGGGGCTGCTCAGGTTCCCTGGCCCTAGCGTCCGAGTTCCTCCGGGGCTCTTGCTCAGGAGACACCCTTCTTCTTCGAGCTGCCTCTGCTCGATTCCTTTCCCTGCGTTCCCGGTCGATCTCGGGAAGAGGGGACTGGAGTCTTTGCCCCCGAGATGGGCTAACGTTTCCTAATGCTCGTGCGATATCCTCGCGAGATCCCAAAGATCCAAACGTTAGCTGCTCCACGTTCTGAGGTCGTTCGAGTGGCCTTCGCTCACGGGGCCTCTCTTCCTCAGAAGATGAAGATTGATCTGCTGGTGTATGACGAACTGGCGACGGAGTTCTTTGCCGGCGGAGCTCACTGATTTCCCGACTCATGAGCCTCATATTTTCCTGCATCATGAGGTTGGTACGCTCATGAACTCTCATAGCTTCCCTCGTGCTCTCAAGCATATCAAGCAAGCGCGAGAAATCTCCTTGAGTGATGGGAGCAGATGGATTGGCCTGGTCTCCAACCCTGGCAGCTGGAATTGGAGCATTCGCGGGGACTCGAGTAGATGTTCCAGCTTCACCAAGCATCGGGTCGGATCGGAGGTAGGAAGTCGGGTCGGATCGGAGCTGGGGTCCCTGGTCGGATCGGTGTGCAGCGAGCAAGTCGGGTCGGTTCAGACTGGGGGAGTGCACTGCTTCAGAGTCTCCAACCCGGATCGGATCGGAACTTTCCCCTTGCTGTCGGTTCGGATTTCCTGCATTGATTCTCCCTGCTGCTGAACTCTGCCCCCTAGACCTTGTTACAACAGCATGTTGCTGATCTTCACCAGCTCCATTTCCTTGAACAGACTGGACTTCCTTGCCTTTTCCTCTGGCCATGGGTCTTTGACAATTACTTCAACGAATGTAAGAAAGTGGAGAAACTTAAGGATTCACTTTTTTGAACTCAACGGTCCGAAAAGTAGAAAGAGATCCCGGAAAATAAGGAATTTAGCTGAGGGTTCTCAGTGAAAAGCACCAAAATGTTAGACCCAAATGTGGTTCTAACACCCAAATTGATTAGAAACAAGATAAAGTAAAGCAGAAATAAAAAAGAACACACAAGGTTTATAGTGGTTCGGCGAAGAAATGCCTACGTCCACTTAGTTTTCACTATATTCAGTAATTCAATTACAAATACAATGTAAGATTCGCTCACAACTCACTTTTGTTCACTCAGAAAGATAAAAACAAGAAATGAAAGATGGTTTGGATTTTCCGGGAGTGAAGGAATTCGAATGGTGGAAGTACTTGGATTCTCAAAAGTGCTGAAAAAGATCCTTCTCTTTGTCTCTAGTTGGGGTATTTATAGGTGTGAATTTGCCTGAGATGCAATCCGGGTCGGAACACGTGTCATCCATCGCCCTCTCTTCGGGTTCGGATGGGCCATCAAGCAGACAACGCATCAATGAGATGGACGTTAGGGGTAGGAATTGGTCACATCCGGTCCGGTTCTCCAGGCGACTTTATAGGAGATTTTCCTGGATCATGGGTGCGGGTCGGAGACATGCAGGTTGGGGGTTCGGATCGGAATACCCGACCCGAACCGGAGTAGCTTGGACGTCTCTTCTTCTCTAATCATACTCCGCTCCGCTCCGAGGTCATGGCAAGCAGACAGCTTTCCGATCCACCTGAGATTCATTGGCCTTCCGATCCGATCAGGTATGCTTTGCCAATTTATCCAGTAAGAGATATCCGATCCGAACAGAGAATTTTACCCGATCCGAACCGATACGCTGCTATCAATCTGAATTGTGGAGCTTCCCTCCGATCCGAACCGGAGTCGCATAACTTGAAATACACTTCAACGGTTGGTTTCTTGACTTTGTGTTGCCTAGTTCACAAAGTAGGCTAACATTTATATAATTTCTTTTTAATGCACAAAATATTCAATTCTCAAATCATACCTTTTAATTAATAGAAACATACATTCTCAAATCATAAAAATATTTATTTTATATGCATAATATATTTTCAACTAAAATGTTAATTTTACTAAAATGTCACATTTTAGAATGAAAATGTTAATCTTTAAAATTTTAATATCACCATTTACATAAAAATGTAAATTCTAATTTTAATATCACTTTTTCATAAAATGTAAATTTTATTTCTAGTGCCATATTTACATAAAATGTAAATTCTATTCTTATTGTCGTACTTTACAAAAAATGTAAATTCTATTCTTAATGTCAAAATTTACATAAAATGTAAATTCTAGTCAAAATTGTCATTTTATTTTTCTAACAAATTTCCATTTAAAAATGCCATCTTTATTGATAATATGACATTTTCTGGCCAAATGTTATTTTAATTTTCTATGTAACATTTTGTATCAAACTGTTATTTTAATACTGATACCACATTTTATAAACCAAAACGTTTAATCTATTTTAACAGAACATGAACATTACATTTCATCATAACAACAAACAGATTCATACATTACATTCCACACAGAACAATCACGAACAATAACAAACAGAAAATAACTGTAGATTTGTGATAACAAATTCATAATTATTTTAAATAATAAATAGATAAATAAATAAATAAAATAGATTTCTCACCGATAGTCAAATTCTGAACAGTTCACATTTTGAAATTCTTTGAAATTTAGAATTGCTCCGTTTCAGTTCTAGTCTTTTCCATAGCGTAGTATTTCCATATACGAGTTCAACGCAACTGACGGTTCGTGTTTTCGTCGCTGTATGAAAAGGTTATCAACGTTTTAAAGTTTTGAAAAAATAAAAGGATAATTAAAATATTAATTAAATTAATTAGTCCCCCCCCCCTTTTTGCTCTTCATCTTCTTCGTTTTGAATTGCAGAACCCATCGCCGATGATTAGGGCACCCCTGCGCACGCCCAACGAGGCACCAGTCCTTGATCCGACTATACCCCGACCTCCGCCTTGACGTCGTCGTCCACCGCCCGAAGCGCCGTCCAACTCGCCGCCTCCGTCGCCTCAGAAACCGGACCCAAACCCGCCGACTTCATCATCCAATTTCGACCTCTTTAGTCACCTGAATCCGATCTCCGCCGTTCAAAAAATTGGCCTCGACCCCCTCTCTGATACTGCACTTGGGGATTTGAATTTCGTTTAAAGGATTTGGAGATCTCTGGATTTGAAATTCGAAGCTTCATGGCCATTAAACGAAACATAACGCGGCTGTACTATTTTGTATTAGGGTTTTGGTATTGGGAAGGTATTTATACCGTATTTTTCTATTTTATGTTATTTATTAATTGAAGAATTATTTATTCGTCGCTACTAACTCCGAATCGAATCCAACGAATGTCGTCCCTAGGCAAATACCCCCGTTCCGGACGCAATGGAATATGCCTCGTAACCCAATTCGGCTGTTACGATATGTTTTTCCCTTAATTTAATATTTAAAACATTTATTTAATTAATTCTGACATACATTTAAATTCCCCGGGGCCACATACGGGCTCCGAAAAATCCAGAAAAATTATATTTGGCTTTTTTATGACGATACGGTCCTAAAAAAACTAATTTCGTCGAATTCTGAGATTGTTTGAAAAATGGTTGTTTTTAAGTCGTTTAAATTTGACTGAAACTGACAAAACACATTTTCTTTTACCACGCTCACATATTAATTCGAAAAATTATGAAAATTGAAATCTAACAAAAATTTGACATTCCGGTTCCAACAAAAGTGGTTTCGTTGAAAACCAAGGTTGTTTGAAAAATGGATATTTTCAAGGCCAATATATTTAATATTAAAAATACATTTTTAAACAAATAAATTCCGAAACTCAAAATATATAAATGTTTACTGTTTTTCAATGCAGAAACGTCATTCTGAACTCAATGGAAGTCGTTTCAAGTCGAAATTCCTTCATATGTGAAAAGTAGCCTTTCGGACCCTATATAATATATATATAATTTCTACAGCGACCTTCCTAAAAATTGAATTAGCCATAACTTTTGATTTTTAAAACGAAATTTCAGTTTTTCAGATTCGTTGGAAAGATATGATTAAATAGATTTAAATATTTCTGATTTCGTTCAATTCTGATTTAAAATGAATCCAGTACAGTCAGTTAAAGTTCAAATTCAAATTTTCAAACTGCAATGCTGTTTTAAACTCCTTTTTATAATTAAACTAAATTTATTCATTTTAGAGCAAATTTTTAGTCGTTCTTATTTAAAGTAAATTATTTTAAACATTAAAATCCCCTAAAATTCCTAAAATAAAATTTTTAAATTGGCCCCAAAATTTCGGGTCGTTACAATCGCCCCCACTTAAAACCTTTTCATCCTCGAAAAGGAACGTAGCTAAAAGTTGTTTAATTAACCAACTCAACTAAATTTTATTTATTGGTTTCAATTAATTATCATTCTAATATTTTAATTAGTGAAACTAATTATCAAACACCACAACCAGCAATCAATTAGTGATTAACTTTTCAAATATATAATCTTTATATATAGTCAAAAATCATATTTTTAGTGCAAATCATAGCAATGTGTACTAACTAAGTGTTGGTTCTCATACCAGTCAATGGAAATATATAGAAATCCCACCTTCGAGACTCGAACATAAATACTGGTGATGGTCGATCTATCACCAGAATTACCTCCGGGCGACTAGAATGTGATTCTATATCTATCCAGTATATTAAAACTTCGAATATCCGTTAATTACTCGTATATTCGAAATCTTTATATACTCGATTGTCCACATAAAAATATAATATATTCAAATACATATATATAGATAAAATTTTCAAAACTGAGTTTGTTTATATTTTTTTATTTTAAAGAAAATAATACTCTTCGTACTCGTTCTAGGATACTACTGATCCCATCTCTAACGAGTTATTCTCATTGGATATTACTAATCCAATCTATGATGAATTCTTTCATTCGGTACTAATGTGTCTTGTTCACGAGCTCTGTAAACCAAAGCTCTGATACCAACTAAAACGACCCAAACTTCCCAGTAGAGGAAAGGCTGGATTGCCTTGAGAACAACACACATCAGAACACAAACTGAAGAACATTTTATTGTTGATTACAACAATTACATCAGAGTACAAGAATATAACAGAGTATGAACTTATGATATACAATGGAAATACAATAATATCAGAGTTTAAATTACATTTAAATAGCAGCGGAAAAATAATACAAATATACAACTGAAAGGAATACACGGATACAGAGCTTTCCGAATACTGCTTCAGCTGTAAGCCAGGATCCTGTAAATATATCTGCAAAAAGCTACTCGACTGCCCGTGTGGAAAATATGGGCACCCGAGTTTGCCAGTGAAACAAACTATAGGTCAGTGATGGGACTGGTATGAGAAATCTTAACTTAACTTATCTAATAATAGGGCTAATCACAGGACCACGCCGCTAACGCGGAACGGGTTTACTCCATTGGATTGCCAGTGCATAAAATAAAGTAAAAACGTTAAACAACGCAATGCTTTTTAGAAAATGAAACCATTATAAGGCCCAGGTCCCATCACACAATGCAACGCAAACCGGAGGATAGGGTTTTACCTTATAATGGTCAAAAGATGCTTGATACGATAAAACGGAGTTGATATTAGTGGGTATATATTCTAATAAAAACATTTCTATCATAATGTATCAATCATAGACGGCATAGTACCCTATCCTACTATGTCGCCATACTAGTTCAACTATCAAAACCGCAAGGTCGTATTGGAAATTGGATTTCCATCATGAGTCGAGGCTAGGGGCAAGCTCCTCTCCGATTTGAGACACTCTAGTAAATGCCTCAGGATCCCCCGCAGTGAACCCTTGGATGCGGTAGGGCCGGTCCCCGCCTATCGGCAGTGGATTAGTTATGTCTGAACACACGTTTCCCGATTCCTTTGAACCTATAATATGACCACTATCGGCCTATAAAAATTCGAGGCGCCTCAAAATCCATCATCCACTTAAGTAAAATGCAAGGCTGTGTTAAAGCACTGACACTACCACTAGCTAGAAAGATACGTGTGCACTCCCTACGGTCCATATCCCGTTTTTGGCTCATAGCGGGGTGTGAGGCTCGCGAAGTCACGATATACACAAAGCTATGCCGTAATAGGCTATGCTTTGATCATCCCACAAGGCCCTGCTTTTCAACAAAAAGCCTTGATCATTTGCATCTTGGCGTGCCACATTGACAATTCACGCCATGCGATCAATCACTGTTAATATATACCAGGGTGTTAAGTAGAGAATAAATCCTCCACCACCAAACAGACATACATTAATAGAAATCGATTTAATTCACATGGAACGAAATCCAATGTCAGACACGCATTCATTTACTAGCTTATGCTCTGGGTCTGAACGAAAACCAAATCCGAACAATCAACAATAGTCCGGACGGCCACCACTGAAGCCCCTTCAAGGTAGCTACTCCCATCAAGGTCTCTGTAGCAACACATCCATTCGATGTGAAGATCGTCGGTCTTCAACACCGTCTTCATCTTCGACTCTTCATCGTCGTCGTAATTATTCGGAATGGGTTAAACCCGGTCTTTCCGAATAACTCGCGTATTTTATAATAAAAATCAAGTACTATAAAACACATCCAACATCTCACTCCAATTCAGAATATTCTTTTAAATAAAATATTCAAATTATTCTATCAAAGATAAATTCTTTAACTTTGCACTTAAATCTTTCTTTTAAAAGGTTTATTAAAATCTCAATTTGAATTTAGATATTAAAAATCATTATTCAATGATTATTTAAATCCAAGAAATTAATCTTATCTTTAACTGGGTTAAAGAACTAATGTCATTTAAAAACATAGTTCACGGTATACCCAAAATAATCTTCCATGAAATATGGAATCTTCACAGAAATCAAATCAATATATAATCGTTATAAATTTCTATATCTGATCAATAATATAAATGGAATAACGACAAAGCCTTTTAAATTCCATATGTAGTATCGATCTTCTTTTACAGAAATTTATCTCGGTTATTATTAATTCGAATTCTATTCAACTCCAATTTAATGTATCAAATTGGAAAACTTTACTTTTGGAAAATTTCCATTTAAATCTTAATAAAAGATTTATGAATTCCAAATCATACTTTCGCTGTCAGTTGGGTTAAAGAACAAATGTCGCTTAGAAACATAGTTCACAATAAACCCAACTCACATTTCATCTTATTTCAATTACTAAATGAAAACTTTAATAATCTAAATTAAAAGATTATTCTTTTCATATGGGGTTTAAGAACAGTGTTATTTAAGACACTATTCACGACAAACCCAAAATCCAATTTATTTTAATTTAACTTCAATTAAATCTTAACAAATTGGAAAACTCATTAAATCTAAATTTTATGATTTATTCTAGTTAATAACTAGCTTTTTTCAATAAAAATATATTTTCTCAAAATATATTCTTTTCTAAAATATTCTTTTCAAAAATATATTTTCTAAAAATATCTTTTCCCTAGAATATTCTTTATTGGAATGTGACTCGACCAACAACCATATAATTTGTATGGAATCAACAATCATGATAAATAATTATCAAACATCTAAATGACGACCAAAGTGGAATCTATAACTGTTTGAGCATTTAAGTAAATAACTGACGCTAATCACAGACTGTCAATCCATCGATTGACAGATAACTAAATATTGGGATTAGTGTGTATCCAATATCATCCCAATACCCGTGTGGGGTTTCATCCATCAAGCAATAATAATTCATTTCTGCACTTGGGCGATGTGTGAAAATTATCGTCCCAATCACATAAACAAGTCAGGAACTTGTAAATGGGAGTGTAATATTCAATTTTGAATACACGACATTTATCTTTAGTACATCGAATACTTCTATATAACAACCATATATTTCAAACCATCTCTAATATCGCATTTAAATGATTAATTCTTCTCAATGAAACTATTTTACATTGAAAATGTATTTTCTAATGTTCACTCTTGTTGTTGAAATCAAATGGCCATAAAGCCATGATTTCAATTCTACTTATTTTATTTCAACTTTTATTACATTGAAAAATGTAGTGTTCTATTCAATCTTACATTGAAAAATGTAATTCTCTTTTTACTGTCATTCTTTAATTACATAGAAAATGTAATTTTAAAATCTATTCTATTTATTCTAATCTTTTTTTATTGTCTCTATTCTAACAATAAAAATGTGACATTTACATCTATTCTTCATCTTGCATAAATAATGGCCATAAAAATGTAGCTTTAAAATCTAATGTAACACCCCGCCTCCGCTAGGGTCACACGCAAAGGAATGCACTAGCTTTAGAGGGGCATTATTGGTAAACATGCACAGAAATATCACAAGACAGAACATATAAAATAGCGGAAGTAAAATCAAACTTTCATAAACATCAATAATTAAGGTCTAAAGCCTTTTACATCAGAGTACACCAAAACCTGTCTTGCAATAGTAAAGAAGCATAAAGTCTTTTTCATAAATTATTCCCCAAGTAAAAACAGCAGAGTAGCCATAGCCAAGAAAAGTCCAAGCCATCCATGATGACCTTCAAGCAGAAGAAGTCCGATCTAAACAACAGTATTTCCTCCCTGTAACCTGGGGGAAACGGAAGAAAAGAGGCGAAACAAAACGGGTCAGTCAAAAAGACTGAGTAAGCCCTATCTACTATCAGCATAAAAACTAGTAAAGTTAACTGACATGAGAAACTGAGATGAACATAAGCATGATGACAAGATAGATAAGCTAAATCAAATAACATGATGAACTACTGAACTCAAATAAACTAAGGTGTCATGATAAATTATGGTGTCAAGATAAAACAAGGTATCACATCGTCAGGTTTCTATCAAGTATAATATCCCCAAGATATCTATCACGTATAACGTCCCATGGTATCTATCCTGTACATCTGCTCTGCACCTACCGTACTAGTATCCCAACCGTATCATGTGTTATCCATGAATGACCCTTACTCAAAAGTCATATAATGGTCCGTGTCAACCTAATATGCCGCATATATAGGTTACTCAACTCACATGTTCCTTTCCGTGTATAAGTTTAGTCCCTTGCCGTAGACCATACGGGCTTTCCCATGAGATTCTATATTACTTTAACATAGTTCCATGATCCTTAAGATCGGTTTGGCCTGTTACCCTAAACCTAGCTAGGGTCTTCCAACATGCATTATCGTTTGTACAACTAGGACTTATGCTACCTAGGGCTACTAGGGATTATGCTTACCTATTGCATGTTTTCGTATCTCGGTTTTGGTTCAACCACCCAGGGCCACTAGGATTTACGCTAACCGTCAACCGCGCCCTTTTTCCCACGCATTCATCGTGAATCGTTTTTCCATGACTGTATGCACATGTATCACATCGTGCCATCCGAGTCCTGTCACAGGGCAGACCAGGAAATACAGGACTCGGTCGGGAGCTTTCGATTTATCTGCCGATGCAGATGCTAAGGTCTGTTTTTCTATACGTGGCTATGGTCCCACGAGACCACTCCCTCAACTAGTGAAAGACAAGACAGGATAAATCCTGTATGAGAACACACTACTGGCCAACCCACATCCTAGCCTTACCGCAACCATAATTAGATAGCAATTATGGTCTTTTGGGTGTTCTCTGCCTTTCCGTACGTACACGCTTGACCAAAGATGGTAGGTAGCCTGACGAAATGCTATCTAGGGTACGACCGTGTATCGTCGACTATCCCCTATCCATCCCCGTCTTTAGGTCGCTCGTATAGCAACCAAGGCATACTCTTGGTTCTTCTAACGTAGACCTTAACCTCTCATGAGCCTAGTATGATGACCTGGCAGCTCACAGAGGGATACCAAGAATATCATCACGTTCCCCGAAGCCGCTGCTTCGTTACCCAGTTCGCTGGAGCCTTTATCTAAATCAGATACTTGCTCCTACTCGTATACTTAAACGATGACCTACCGTATCAGGTTACTCATCTATCTATGAACTGGTCCAAATCTCCTTGACTAAGAATTATTACTTAGCTATTCTTCAACTAAGGTTTACCACTTAGCCTTATTCCCGTTATCCTTGTTAACTACGGTTATCCACCTAATCCTCAGAACTAGGGTTTACATAATGGATTAAGTGTCACTTAAGTTCATGACTTAACCCGTCTATAAATCATGTCAAAATTGGCTAAGTATCCAAGTTCAAGACTTAACCCTACAAACCATGCTCAAGTTGGTTAAGTATATATTAACTTGACCCTATCAAATTACTGAGTCAAATCGGTCAAGCGTATCAGACGATTCGTGACTAAGCCTTATCATGTTTTCACGTTATATTGGTTAAGTATTGGTTAACTTAACCACATCAAATTAACGAGTTAGATTGGTGAAGTATAGGTCACTTAACCATATCAAATTAACGGGTTAGATTAGTTAAGTGTTTAACTTGACCCCATTAAACTGCCAAGTGGGATTAATTAAGTCTAGGCTAACTTAACCCCATCCGATTTCCATGTTTAGACTAGTTGAGTCTAATCTTAACCCCATCCATTAACTGTATTTTTCGGTTAAGTGTCATTAAGAAAACTTACTTAACCTTACCAAATTATCGTGTTGGATTGATTAAGTGTTGGTTAACTTAATCCCCGTCCACTAGTCGTATAAAAATCGTTAAGTGTCATTAGGCAACTCAAGTTACTTAACCTACCCAACCTTGTCATGTTTTGTTAAGTATCATTAGCCTAATCAAATTACTTAACCCATTTGTCCATGTCATATTTGGTTAAGAGTCATTTATCAAATTAACTTAACCCTATCATGTGGCATTAATTACTTAATGCACCTCAACCTCTCACATTAGACTTTGTTGTGGTTACTAGTTAAGCCGGTCGGTTCCGGGTAGCTTTACACCACAACTTGGTCTAACCTCGGGTTCAAGCACAACATGACCAACTTCTCACATTGGGTCCTATTGTTTGCAACTACTAGTTAGGCCGGTCGGTTCCGGGTAGTTTTACGTTGCAAACTCAACCCAACCTCGAGTTGGCCACACTTATATTATCTAAGTGTCATGTCCACCATGTTCCCAAAACATGTTACAAGTTTTCAAGCATTTGGGTAGACCTAACTTAATAGGTAAATTCCCAAAGGGTAGACCTAACTTAATAGGTAAATTCCCAAGCTTATGTTTTTATGCATACTTACATGTCAACTTCCATGTTATATTTCAAGTCATATTTTCAAGTTGTATTTTCATGTTATTAGAAATTACCCATAACATAACCCAACGCTTTTAAACTCGCATATACGTTCGCAACAACGTAATGGATTAAAAGAAGAGACTTGGCAAAGGCATGACAAAAATGGATATTAAGCCACAAGTTAATCATGGTGGCAAATGAGGCACAAATGTGTTCATTAACTTGCATGTTACATTCTTAAGCCTCAAAAACATGCATAAACCCAAACTTGGCACATAAGCGAATCATGGTGACAAAAGACATGGAATGATGACTAGTAACTCGCATATATCATCATATAAGGGTTATGACTTCATATGCAAGTTGACATAAAGGTTATGAGGGTTCTCATGTTGCATAATGCAACTTTTCAACATAAAGGTTGTAGCTTTTAGCCCACAAGATCAAGATAATGACTTCATAAACTTGCATGACATGATAGGATGTATCATACTCAATGATCAAACCCAAACTTGCAACATGAACATTTAACTTCATAGTTAATATCTAAGAGTAGGGAAAGGGCTTACATTGCTATGAAGGCACAAATCGATTAACTTAAAGATTGAGACAACGCCTATGCATGCCATCATCCAAAAACCCAAAGATGAAAGCTCTAAATCAATAAAAAAAACCCATCTTTATGAACAAAGATCAAAGCTTTAGCCTTGAAATCAACTTGAGAAGCTCTCATACTAACATAAGAACTCTCTAACACTCACCTAATCATGAAACCTCTCATAGGAATTTACTTAGGAATTTTAGAATGAGAGTGGAGGCCATGAGAGTGAAAATTTTGCCATAGTTTAGTTGCAAGAATGAATAATGAGGGTTTAGGGGTAGGTTAGAGGCTTATTTATAGAGATTAGGAGTGATTAGGACCTTAGGATTAACCCTAGTATCAACCTGAACCGTCAGATTTCAAACCAGGCCCAAAAACCTAGCCAAGACAGAAAATAGGTGCACCAGGCAAAACTGCCCGGCCACCATAAGTCGACTCCCAAGTCGACAGGGCTGTCGACTTGGGTCAAGCCAGGTCGACTCCCAAGTCGACAGGGCTGTCGACTTGGGGTGCCTGGCGGGAATTTTTCCCGCCTAGCCTTCCAGCCCTAATTTTCGAAATTAGAACTCGTTTTTGAACTTGAATTTTCTGAAAACTTCATCGGACCATAACTTGGTCATACGGACTCCGATTCTCGAAAACTCAGACTCTATTTCACGTATTTTTCCGAGACGAACGCAATGGCATAGCCCGTTTTACTTGATTCAGAATTTAAAATCAAATTCTGCCTTGATTCTCGTTTTAACATGTTATCGAAATACGGGTTGTTACATCTAAGCTTTTATCTACATCTAAAATGTAAAAATATAACTTTGATTCTGATCTTTTATGGAATAATAAAATAAGAAGGAAAATGTCACCTTTTATTTTAATTTACATAACAATGTAATTCTTTAACTTTATTCTTTAATTACATAGAAAATGTAATTTCTATTTAATCTTTTACTTACATTGGAAAATGTAAATTCTTTACTTCCTTTTATTTACATGGGAAAAATGTAAATTCTTTAATTCCTTTTATATAAACAAAAATGTTCACTTCTAACTCATTCTTTCTAATGTATAAAAATATACATTCTTAACTCATTCCTTTAAAATGTATACAAACATACATTTTTATTTCATTTCAAAAGTAACGGATTTTAATCCAATAAACATTCTATAACAAAAATGTTATTTTATGTCTAGTGTAACATTTCATGACAAAGATGTTATTTTGTCCTTAATAATCTAATTCACAGGAATGTAAATTTTGTTTATAAAACTTTTGATGCAAACCAAAATGTGAATTCTGTTTATAAGCTTTTAATGCAAACAAAAATGTAAATTTTGCTTATAAACTTTTAATGTAAACAAAAGTGTCAATTCTGTTTATAAGCTTTTAATGTTAAAAAAATGTATATTCTAACTAATCCTTTTAATGTTAACAAAATATGCATTCTTTATTTCTATAATAATTCTTTCACAAAAATGTGATCTTTATTTCTAACTTTACACTTCTATATTGTAAACAATATAAAAATAAAAACATAATTCCTCTTTATAGAAAAAGGATGTTTAAGAAAATCTATTCTTTTTAATGTATAAAAATGTTCATTTAATCTCTCTAACATGTTTAATACAAAATGATATCTCATTTCTCTAACATGTTTTTAACAAAAATGCTATTTTATTTCATTCTTCTAAATATGACAAAATTGCACATTTTGCTTCATTCTATTTATTTTAACATATACGAACATTTTTATCTATAACCTTCTTATAATAATCTTTCTATTTTAATGGGCAAAGATGTTATTTTCATAACCAATTTCTAATCAAAATGATATTTTGACTTGCAAAGAATATTTCAAATAAAAAGGTTGTTTTTATTTCTATAATCAATTTCTAACATTTGAATCAAAATGGCAAAAAAATATAGTCTTTTATTTCAACTCTTTTACTGTATAAAATGTATATTTTTGTTTAATCTTTTTATGTACAGAAATGCTGATTTTTGTCTAATTCACTTTTAATATACATAAATGTGATACTTTCGTCAAATCTTTTCAATGTAACAAAATATGATTATTTTGTTCGATCTTTTCAATGTAACAAAATGTGATAATTTTGTTTTAACTCTTCTTTAATGTTCAAATTGTGATAATTCTGTCAAATTCTTTTCAATGGACAAAATATGCATTTCTAGTTCATACTTCTTAATGTACAAAAATATTCATTTTTTTGTACAAATCCCTTTTAATGTACAAAATATTAAATTTTATATAATTTCTTTTTAATGCACAAAATATTCAATTCTCAAATCATACCTTTTAATGAATAGAAACATACATTCTCAAATCATAAAAAATTTATTTTATATGCATAATATATTTTCAACTAAAATGTTAATTTTACTAAAATGTCACATTTTACAATGAAAATGTTAATCTTTCAAATTTTAATATCACCGTTTACATAAAAATGTAATTTCTAATTTTAATATCACTTTTTCATAAAATGTAAATTTTATTTCTATTGCCATATTTACATAAAATGTAAATTCTATTCTTAACATCGTACTTTACAAAAAATGTAAATTCTATTCTTAATGTCAAAATTTACATAAAAAGTAAATTCTAGTCAAAATTGTCATTTTGTTTTTCTAACAAGTTTCCATTTAAAAATGCCATCTTTATTGATAATATGACATTTTCTGGCCAAATGTTATTTTAATTTTCTATGTAACATTTTGTATCAAACTGTTATTTTAATATCGATACCACATTTTATAAACCAAAACGTTTAATCTATTTTAACAGAACATGAACATTACATTTCGTCATAACAACAAACAGATTCAAACATTACATTCCGCACAGAACAATCACGAACAATAACAAACAGAAAATAACTGTAGATTTGTGATAACAAATTCATAATTATTTTAAATAATAAATAGATAAATAAATAAATAAAATAGATTTCTCACCGATAGTCAAATTCTGAACAGTTCACGTTTTGAAATTCTCTAAAATTCAGAATTGCTCCGTTTTAGTTCTAGTCTTTTCCATAGCGTAGTACTTCCAGATACGAATTCAACGCAACTGACGGTTCATGTTTTCGTCGCTGTATGAAAAAGTTATCAACGTTTTAAAGTTTTGAAAAAATAAAAGGATAATTAAATTAATTAGTTCCCCCCCCCCCCCTTTTGCTCTTCATCTTCTTCGTTTTGAATTGCAGAACCCATCACCGATGATTAGGCCACCCCTGCGCACACCCAACGAGGCACCAGTCCTTGATCCGACTATACCTCGACCTTCGCCTTGACGTCGTCGTCCACCGCCCGAAGCGCCGTCCAACTCGCCGCCTCCGTCACCTCAGAAACCGGACCCATACCCGCCGACTTCATCATCCAATTCCGGCCTCTTTAGTCACCTGAATCCGATCTCCGCCGTTCAAAACATTGGCCTCGACCCCCTCTCTGATACTGCACTTGGGGATTTGAATTTCGTTTAAAGGATTTGGAGATCTCTGGATTTGAAATTCGAAGCTTCATGGCCATTAAACGAAACATACGGCGGCTGTACTAGTTTGTATTAGGGTTTTGGTATTGGGAAGGTATTTATACCGTATTTTTCTATTTTATTTTATTTATTAATTCAAGAATTATTTATTCGTCGCTACTAACTCTGAATCGAATCCAACGAATGTCGTCCCTAGGCAAATACCCCCGTTCCGGACGCAATGGAATATGCCTCGTAACCTAATTCGGCAGTTACAATATGTTTTTCCCTTAATTTAATATTTAAAACATTTATTTAATTAATTCTGACATACATTTAAATTCCCCGGGGCCACATACGGACTCCGAAAAATCCAGAAAAATTATATTTGGCCTTGTTATGACGATACGGTCCTAACAAAACTAATTTCGTCAAATTCTGAGATTGTTTGATAAATGGCTATTTTTAAGTCGATTAAATTTGACTGAAACTGACAAAACACGTTTTCTTTTACGACGCTCACATATTAATTCGAAAAATTATGAAAATTGAAATCTAACAAAAATTTGACATTCCGGTTCCAACAAAAGTGGTTTCGTTAAAAACCGAGGTCGTTTGAAAAATGGCTATTTTCAAGGCCAATATATTTAATATTAAAAATACATTTTTAAACAAATAAATTCCGAAACTCAGAATATATAAGTATTTACTGTTTATCAATGTAGAAACGTCATTCTGAACTCAATGGAAGTGGTTTCGAGTCGAAATTCCTTCATATGTAAAAGGTTGCTTTTCGGGCCCTATATAATATATATATATATATATATATATATATTCTGCAGCGACCTTCCTAAAAATTGAATTAGCCATAACTTTTGATTTTTAAAACAAAATTTCAGTTTTTCAGATTTGTTGGAATGATATGATTAAACAGATTTAAATATTTCTGATTTCGTTCAATTCTGATTTAAAATGAATCCAGTACAGTCAGTTAAAGTTCAAATTCAAATTTTCAAACTGCAGCGCTGTTTTAAACTCCTTTTTATAATTAAACTAAATTTATTCGTTTTAAAGCAAATTTTTAGTCGTTCTTATTTAAAGTAAATTATTTTAAACATTAAAATCCCTTAAAATTCCTAAAATAAAATTTTTAAATTAGCCCCAAAATTTCGGGTCGTTACAAATTAAATAGGAATTTGTAAAAGAAAATTGGAATTAGAGTAAAGCCAGTTAAGTGGTAATAGAAATTGATTTGAAATGATATTGTGTTGGTGAGTTAAGGATTCGGAATCAAGAACGAAACTTGAGTTTGAAATGAAAATTTGGCTTGGTAAAAAGGGAATGGTTGTGTTGGAGAAAAAAGTGATTTCATAAATTGATTGGGATAACATTGGTATATGCTGAGTTGATAGCATATGGAAGTGATAGAGTTGATATGCCTGACAAAAAGGTACAAGTTTATATTTCATATGGTACGAGATTTTGATGAGCCGAATTGGCAAGCCGCTTGACTGTTTGATTTTCTTTTGGGTTGGAGATGGCCCAGAGAGGCGAGTTGGAGTTTGAACTACTGACCATTACAATGGAGGTGCTAGCGAAATTTTTCGAAAAGTTAAGGAGTTAGAATATTTTCAGGATTTTTGGAAATTTTCGTTGGTAAGAATAAATTAATAATTTAATTGAAATTAAATTGGTTCAGTTGAAAACTGAAAGTAAGAAGTGAACAAATAACTTCTGACCAGTCAATAGGGTTTGTTTTCTACCTTAGCAATTTCGAGGACGAAATTATTTTAAGTGGGGAAGAATGTAATGACCAGCATTTTCAGCGATATAATAATTAATTTATTTAATTATTTAAAAGGTGATTAAAAGGATTTCATGGTCGTTGAATTAAATAATGGTGAATATTTAATTAAAATAATAAATTAAATAATATATTTAATTCTGAAATAATCAGAATTGGCTGAAATGGCGATACAGTGTGAACTGGATCGTCTGTGATATTTAATTCAGCTTGGAATTGAATTTGGATAACGAATATATTATATAAACAACAGTTTGAACGTAGAGTTATAATATCATTAAAATCGAGCTCGAAATGGCGCTGTTATTCGTAAATTGGCGATTCGAACTTCAACTGAAAGTATAGGATTCGTTTTAAGCCAGATTTCTGTGAAACAAGAAACGTGTGGAGCTGGTGGAGTATATCTTTCTAATGGAAGAGAAAAATCGAGATTTCATCATGTAGATTTTGATTTACATCCAAATCAAATTTTAGAAAAGTCGCTGTGGAATTCCTTTATAATTTATAAAGGAATTATTTATATTTTTAAAAAGGAATTTCATTTTTAAATCGAATATCGATTTAATTGGGATTTGAAATATCAAGTTATAAATCCCAGTAGAGCTGTATGGTATTCCACTGTGAGTATATACGATAATATAAATTTATTTGTATTTAATTTAATTATATTTAAATATATTATATATTTAAATGGGTCATTCAGAGCTTTAAAAATAGCCAGTTTTGCAAACAACCTCAGAATTCGATGAAACTAATTTTGTTGGATCTGCAATATTAATTTTTTGTTAGATATCAAGTTTCGTAATTTTTAGAGTTAGTGTGTGCCCGTACGGGATTTTAATGTGAAAAATAGTCGATAAATTGACCTTTAAAAATACGCTGTGTGGGCAAACAGAGTCGGAATTTGACGAAACTAGTTTCATTGGGACCGTAATGTCAAGTTATAACTGCATGCCCATTTTCGTGATTTTTGAATATGTTATGTGATCATAGGAATTTTTGAATGATGAATACACACAACGGTTGAGTAAAATCTAATATAAAAATGATAAACTCATACTATAAAAAAACCCTTCCTTGTTCTAAACCTAAGTCGTACTTCAATTTAGTCAAACACTTCCGCTATTCATATTCTCAATTCACAGAAAAAAATGGCAAGCAAAAACAATTCAAAGAAATCAAAAGAAATTTCTATAAATCATAATACTTATGTCTATGGGTTCCTAGAAGAATTCTCTTCATTTCTGTGTACTTGCTAGTGGGTTTGGCGTTCATCTTTGAAGCTCGACAGTTGACGCTGGAAACTAGGGTTGCAGTTCAGTCCAAAGTAAGGGGATTTGAGCTCGATTTGGTTTGGTATTTGGGTTTAGAGGATCGTGTAGCATGCGTAGGAGAAGTCTGGGAGGATTTGCTCAAAAATTTTGTCGATACCTGGGGTGAACAGTGTGACGACGGAATGGTATTGGGCCTTCGAAGTTATTGAAATTGGGGTGGAGTGGATGACGATAAGAAGAGTAGTTGGTTGGCGGTGCTTGTTTGATATTCGGTGAAGAGGTGAGCTTGCAATTAAGGTTTGAAGTTTGGGAATGGGACTGTCGTGGGTATTTCTGGAGTAGGGAATTGTTTCGGGGAAGGAGATGAATCGGGTCTGGTACTTGGTAGGAAATGGGCCGGATTTAGCAGTCAAAAGGTTAAAGCCCAAATCAATAGTGTTTAGTTTAAATAAATGTATTAACTTCTGAATATCATAACTTGACCATACGATATCAGAATCATGAACGGTCGGATCCGTTGGGACCGTATGGACGGTGTAACACCCCACCTCCACTAGGATCACTCCTTAGAATGTACTAGCTTTGGAGGGGCGTTATTGTGAAGGTAAACATGCACAAAGATATCGCAAGACAGAATATATGAAAATGAATATAAGTAAAGCAGCGGTAGCAGATAAAAACCCATCATCATCATTTCAGAAAACCGACATAGTCAAGTACATAATATCAAAATGTCATGATCCAAAATACAACATAAGTCTAGATACGTGATAACAAAATACATGGTAAAACATCAGTACTAATCCCCAGAAATAAAAGATAAGCCACAGCTAGCTCAGATCCATACATGAGCTATCCAACAAGCAAGCCAAAGATCCACTAAGCAGATGTAACCCCTCCCTGAGAACCTGTGGGGGGGGAAACGGAAGAAAAGAAGCGAAAGAAAACAGGTCAGTCAAAAAGACTGGTAAGCCCTACTACGATCAATCTATAAACTAATAAAGTTAACAGCATGATGGAAACTGAGATGAACATACTGGCAATAGATAAAGGTGACATCACATAGATGAGATCAAACTTTGCACAACAGTGTACTAGCAAACCCACAAAACAGATCTTGATCCCTTCGCCCAAACTTTGGCCCAATAACATGAAGTGACCTTAGTATAAGGTCCAGCCCAACGGTCTAGTCGATCGGCTCCCTATAAACCTAACACGTCAAGTGTTGGTGTCCATACGGCCCACATGGATGTAGTCAGACTGTGCTGGGTCCACCTTCGGGTGTATCAAGCCCTAAGGTGTCAACCCCAGACACCTAAGCAATAATGCACAGTCTAAGCCTATTGGTACCCGTGCCTCGAGTTTGTCCAACATCGGACTACGTGCACGTCCGTAGCCCGCCGGACCCGCACCGCTGTACCACTCAGCCGTCGCTTTGGTCGCTTACATCAGTCCAGTAATCGTGCCCCGCCCTAACCTAGCTGTAGGGTTGTAGTGATACCAAACTGGGATTACTGCTGGAACAGACCACGTTGCTAGGGTTTCTAAGAGGGTTAAGTGTGGTTTTAACCCCTCACTAATCATGGATTAAATTAGTTAAGTGTGACCACTTAACCCCATCTAATCCTCGCATCCCCATTATTGGTTAAGTATTAGTGGGCCATGACTTAACCCTAATCATGAGGCATTAATTACTTAACGCACCCAACCTCTCACATTAGACATCCGTGGTTACCTGGGAAGATTTACACCACGTCTAGGTCTAACCTCGGGTCTTATGGTGCAACATGACCAACTACCCACATTAGACCCCACGTTGTGGTTACCTGGGAAGATTTACACCACAACTAGGTCTAACCTCGAGTTGGCCATATCATGTTATCTAATGTCATGTCCACTTTAAAACATATTTACAAGTTAACATATACTTGGGTAGACCTAACTTAATAGGTAAATTCCCAAGGGGTAGACCTAACTTAATAGGTAAATTCCCAATCTTTTAGTTTCATGTATTTTTAAGTTTACCCAAACCCTCCCAACGTCATTATCTCGCTTACATATTCGCCATAACGCATAAGGGTATAAAAGGTAACTTGGCATAACATACATGATGAACTTCACACATCATAATAACATGCATACATGTTAAACTTGCAAATCATGTCATAGTGAACTCGCATAAACATGCATAGCTTATTAAATATGCATAACATGGTAAGGTGAACTTGCATAGGCATGCATAACCCATTAAACTTGCATAAAATGGTAAGGTGAACTTGCATAAACATGCATAACCCATTAAGCTTGCATAACATGGTAAGGTGAACTTGCATAAACATGCATAACCCATAAAACATGTATAACATGGTAAGGTGAACTTGCATAAGCATGCATAATCCATTAAACATGTAAAACATGGTAAGTTGAACTTGCATAAGCATGCATAATCCATTAAACATGTAGAACATGGCATAGTAAACTCACATATGCATGCATAACTTATGAAACATGTAAAACATGGCATAGTAAATTCGCATAAGCATGCATAACTTATGAAACATGTAAAACATGGCATAGTGAATTCGCATAAGCATGCATAATCAAATAAACTCACATAAATCTCAACTTTCACCACATATTAACTTTAGAGTTTGTAAAGTGAAGGTAAGAGGGCTTACTAATATAAACAAGTCACAAATCCACCAAATAAGATGAAGAAGCCCTTTAAAACCCCAAAACAAAGCTTCAAATAAGAAAACCCTTTTGCAAAATCCCAAAAACACAAACTTAGCAAATCAAACTTGCAACCTAATGAAGTATGCAAGTTATTAAGCATTCATACAACATAGAAAAGGTTGTATGATCACCATATCTTCATAGGAGTAAACTTTGAGGAAGGTGGAGGCTAGGTTTTAGGTGGAGGCCCTTTGAGGATTCAATTTGACATAGTTTAGTTGCTAGATTGATTAATGAGGCTTTAGGGTAGGATTAGGGGTATATTTATAGAAGATTAGAGTGTTTTTAGCCCTAGGATTAACCCTAGGTTAGTTTTGGCCCGTCAGATCTCGGAATTCTCTAGAACCAAGCCACAAGACCAAGCCCAAATCAAAGTGGCGCACCAGGCAAAACTGCCTGCTTACCCCCTGTCGACAGGGCTGTCGACAGGGCAGTCGACACCATAGGACCCCTGTCGACATGCCTGTCGACATGGGGGCCCTGGCGGGAATTTTTCCGCCTAACCCCGATTAGCCCTAATCCTGGTTTTTAATTTGAAATTTAAATCTGTTTTTAGCATAGAAATTTCTGAAAACTTCAATGGGCCTTAACCGGGTCATACTGACTCCGATTTTCGAAAACTCGGACTCTATTTCGCGTATTTTTCCGAGACGAACGCAATGGCATAGCCCGTTTCCCCTGATTCTGATTTTTGAATTAAATTCTGCCTCGATTTATGTTATAACAGTTTATTGAAAATACGGGTTGTTATATTCTCCCCTCCTTAAAGGATTTCGTCCCCGAAATCTTCAAGTTAGGAAGAACGTATCCTACCATCCAACATCCATCTACTCAAAACATCATCCACGAGCAACCATTGTCCTTAAAGGATTCTAAATGCTGTATGAACATATGCAGAAGTGTGTGTATATGCACCTATCTAATGCAAAGATCAATGCAAAATATGCTAGTGAAATGTATCCATATGTATGCGAATCCCTAACATAATGTACAATATCTACATGCGTGCTCAACCATACATCCATATGCAACATCCATGTGATTGCATACAAATTTCATTCAAGAATAAGCATAAACACTCATGCACATGCAATATGGGGGGTGTGTGAGCCGATCTAGTGCCTAATGTGTATCATGCATCCACGAGTAACCACTTGCAAACACTTGCAACCACTTGCAACCATCAAACATAACATGTTTCAAACACATGTTTCATCCAAAGGGTTTCTACCTAAGGTTCTCATGACAAGATTTGCACGATAACTAGATAAACATGGATAGCAAGGAGAAAGATATGCTAAACAAAGAAAAGAGATTGAGAGTGTACCCTCAAAAAGGAATGGATAAAGCCCACGCATCTTTTCCTCGGTTTCCCAAGTTGCGTCCTCTTCGGCTTCACCCCATTGAACTTTCACCAATCTGACCTCACGATTCCTTAGCTTCTTGGTCTCTGTCCCCAAGATACGAATCGGAGCTCTCCTTAAAGTTGCTTCTTTCTCTACTTCCACGTCTTCAAGAATGCTAGGTTCAACCACCTCAGCGGACTCATGCAGGCACTTTCGGAGATGCGAGACATGAAAGACATTATGCACTCCAGACAACTTTTCGGGCAATTGCACTCTATAAGCCATCTTCCCAATTCTCTCTATGATAGGGAAGGGTCCAACAAATCTCGGTGCTAGCTTCCCAACAGCTCCAAATCGGACCACATTCCGCAAAGGAGAAACCTTTACGAAAACCTTGTCCCCAACCTCAAACTCCAAATCGGATCTCCGCTTATCAGCATAGGATTTCTGCCGGTCTTGGGCCGCTTTCATCCGTCTTCTAATCAACTCGACCTTCTCGGATGTATCCCTAATCATGTCGGGTCCAAGTATAAGCTTATCCGTGGACTCCCACCAACATGTAGGTGACTTGCACGGCCTCCCATATAAAGCCTCAAATGGTGCCATCCCTATGCTCGCCTGATAACTGTTATTATATGCAAACTCAACAAGAGGAAGATGGTCTTCCCAAGCACCACCAAAATCCAGAATGCAAAGCCTCAACAAGTCCTCAAGTACCCTATTCACCCTTTCTGTTTGGCCGTCTGTTTGTGGGTGATAGGCCGTACTCAGGTTCAACCTTGTGCCCATAGCCTCCTGCAAACTGTTCCAGAACTGACTAGTAAAGATGGGGTCTCGGTCACTGACTATGCTGGAAGGGACTCCATGTAGTCGCACTATCTCACGAAGATATACTGATGCTAGTCCAGATGCGGTCCTTTTGCTCTTCACTAGGATAAAATGAGCACTCTTCGTGAGCCAATCCACAATGACCCATATGCTCGTATTCCCCTTCCTGGACCTTGGAAGCCCATCAATAAAGTCCATAGAAATGCTCTCCCACTTCCATAGCGGGACCTCTAGCGGATGTAATAGCCCACCGGGCTTCTTCGACTCATCTTTTACTCTCTGACAAATAATACATCTCGAGACAAACTCCGCCACATCCTTCTTCATTCCAGGCCAGAAGAAAACGCGCTTCATGTCCTTATACATCTTATCACCACCTGGATGTATAGTCATCTTGGAGCGATGTGCTTCCTCAAGAACTTTCCTCACCAAGTCTTCTACCATCGGAACACAAAGCCTTCCGTCTCTCCTCAGCCGACCCTTATCGTCTATAGAATATCGAGCAAGGTGACTAGATGTCTCCCCTCGAACCAGCTTGTCCATGATCTCAATTATCTGAGGGTCTTCCTTCTGTGAAGCCCCGACTTGATCCAGAAGGGTAGGCCTGAGCTCTAGAGACGCTAAAGAACCGGTCATCGTCTCAACCGTCAAAGAAAAATCAAAGGTTGCCAAGAACTCTAAATTCTTCATCTCAACAAATAGAGGACTTAGTGTCAACCTTTTCCTACTCAACGCATCCGCTACAACATTCCCCTTGCCAGGGGTATAGGATATCTCAAAATCATAGGAAGCCAAGAATTCCATCCATCTCTGCTGCCTTAAGTTCAGATCCTTCTGCGAAAAGAGATACTTCAAAGACTTATGATCAGTATATAGCTCAAATCTCTCTCCCAGAAGATAATGACGCCAAGCCTTGAGTGCATATACAATCGCTGCCAGCTCTAGATCATGAGTGGGATAGTTCCTCTCATGCACCTTAAGTTGCCTCCCACCAAAACATATAACTCTGCCCTCTTGCATCAGAACGGCGCCCAATCCCGTGCCACAAGCATCAGTGTACACGGTAAATATCTTACCACCATCGGGTAAGGCTAGAACTGGTGCTGAGGTAAGGGCTCTCTTGAGTCTCTGAAAAGCAAGCTCACAATCCATATCCCAAGCAAAGACTAAGTTCTTCTTCGTCAACTTAGTAAGAGGAGCGGATATCTTCGCGAAGTCCTTGATGAACTTCCGGTAAAAACCCGCAAGACCCAGAAAGCTTCTTACCTCGGTTGCATTCCTTGGAGTCTTCCAATCCTGAACTGCAACCACCTTAGCGGGATCCACCGCTAAGCCTTGCTTGGATACGATATGCCCAAGAAATCTGACTTCCCTTCTCCAAAAATGGCACTTGGAGAACTTGGCTTTTAACTGGTGCGCTCTGAGCGTATCCATCACTTCTACTAGGTGCCTCGCATGCTCTTCTTCATCCTTGGAGAAGACCAGAATATCATCCACAAAGACCACGACAAACTTATTCAAGAACTCCCGAAACACCCTACTCATCAAATCCACAAAATACGCGGGTGCATTCGTCAAACCGAACGGCATAACAAGCCATTCAAAGAATCCGTCTGGAGTTCTGAATGCAGTCTTGTCTATACTATCTTCAGCCACTCTGAGCTGATGAAAACCCGTAGCAAGGTCAAGCTGAGAGAAAACAGAAGCACCAACAAGTTGGTCAAAGAGATCATCGATCCTTGGTAACGGGTGTCTGTTTTTCTTAGTCAGCTTATTCAATTCTCTATAATCCACACAGAGTCGAAGAGAGCCATCTGCCTTAGTTGCAAACACCACAGGCGCTCCCCATTCGGATATACTCCTTCTGATGAAGTTCTTCTCAAGCAATTCTTTCACTTGCTTGCTCAGCTCCCGTCTCTCACGCAGAGCCATATGCTGAACGGGCAAAGAAACAGGCTTAGCATTATCTACCAGATAGATGCGAAAGTCAATCTCTCGTTTCGGGGGCAACCCCTTAACTTCTTCAAAAACATCTGGATAATCTCGGACCACCCTTACAGACTGAAGGGCCTCCTCTGATGAGTCGAGCGATTCTAGATAGCATAACATGACGGGATTCTTCGGATTGCATGAAATCTCTAAGGTGTTGCCCAGGCGAGTCACAAGCCTTACAACCCTATGCTCACAATCCAGAATGGCTCCATATCTAGACAGCCAATCCATGCCCAAGATCAATCCGTATCCCCTGAAACCAAGAACATACGCACTACACAAGAACTCTACGCTGAGTATAGAAATCCTCAGATCCTCACATATCATAGATAGATGAGCAGAACCCCCAATGGGATTCGAAACACAAACGGGATCATCCACTAAGCTAGTACTAAGGTGCAAGCTATCAACAAGATCAGATGAAATAAAGCTATGTGATGCACCAGAATCAAACAAGGTACGCACTGGAAGATCAGAGATATAAACAAGGTTCTCAACAGAAACACTACCTCGCTCGGGAACTGAAGCGGCATTGAGAGCATGAACTTGCCCTCCTGAAGGTCCAGCCTGTCCTTTCTTCTTTGGGCATTCTTTGCTGAAGTGCCCAGTCTCTCCACAAGAAAAGCATCCACCACTAAGCTTCCTTTTCTTCTTCCTGCAATCCTTAGTAAAATGCCCAGCTATGCCACAGTAATTGCACTTTCCCTTGCCTTTGTTGTTGTTGTTCCCCTTCTTGTTCTTGCCCTGATTCCCCTGGCTGCTTTGACCCCCTTGATTGCCTTTGCCTTGAGAATCAGTCTTCTTTGCTTGAGTATCACTCGACTTGACTTCTTTCTTTCCATCTCCCTGAAGCAGAGCCATGTTGACCAAACTCTCAAAAGTAGCTCCATGCGGAATATGTGACATCGCCAAGCCCTGTAGCGGCTCATTCAACCCCCTAGCAAATCGAAGAGCCTTCTTCTCCGGGGTGTTTACCATATCCAAACCAAAACGGGCCAGCTGATTAAACTTGTTCACATACTCCTTGACAGACATATCACCTTGCTTTAATGCAATGAACTTCTCCATTTGTAAATTCGCCTCAGCTGAAGATAGAAACTTGGTCACAAATATAGCCCTCAAATCGGCCCAAGTCTCAACGGGCCTCGTCCCATTGGTGACCTCCCACCAATAGGCCGCCTCATCCTTCAAAAGCCATACTGTCAACAAGATCTTCCTCTCGTCATCAATCCCAAAGATAGCAAACAAGTCCTCCGTGTCTTTCAGCCAATTCCTAGCTTCAACAAAAGATTCCGTGCCTAGGAAATTCTTGCCTCCCATTGCCTTGAAGTCTTTACAAACCTTTGTAAACTCAATCTGAGGATGCTGAGGGGGAGGAGGAGGAAGAGGAGCCTCAGCAACGGGAGGGGGAGGAACATTAGCAACGGGAGGGGGAATATTAACTGCTGGAGGAGGGGGAGCAGGAACCACCGGAGGAGGGATATTAGGGATAGGATTCTCAACTACAGGAGGAGGAGTGGGAGTAGGGTTGGCGGGACCAGCTGCCGCCCTAGCTTCTAGAAGTCTTCTATACCAGAGTGGTACGTTCACTCCATCTGGGATGTCAAGATTCTCAGCCATACTGAAACGAAAGATAAGATAAGATCAGGTCAAGGGAACGAAGGATAACGCTAATGGCTTTTGGGGATTAGCCTTAAAATAATCTAGACTTTATTTTGGAAAATACTTAGTAGGTTTTTGAAAATAGTTTTTCAAAAAGGGTTTTTTTCAAAAGTTTTGTTCAATCTTGTTAACCTCGCTCCGATACCAAATGTAACACCCCACCTCCACTAGGATCACTCCTTAGAATGTACTAGCTTTGGAGGGGCGTTATTGTGAAGGTAAACATGCACAGAGATATCGCAAGACAGAATATATGAAAATGAATATAAGTAAAGCAGCGGTAGCAGATAAAAACCCATCATCATCATTTCAGAAAACCGACATAGTCAAGTACATAATATCAAAATGTCATGATCCAAAATACAACATAAGTCTAGATACGTGATAACAAAATACATGGTAAAACATCAGTACTAATCCCCAGAAATAAAAGATAAGCCACAGCTAGCTCAGATCCATACATGAGCTATCCAACAAGCAAGCCAAAGATCCACTAAGCAGATGTAACCCCTCCCTGAGAACCTGTGGGGGGGGAACGGAAGAAAAGAAGCGAAAGAAAACAGGTCAGTCAAAAAGACTGGTAAGCCCTACTACGATCAATCTATAAACTAATAAAGTTAACAGCATGATGGAAACTGAGATGAACATACTGGCAATAGATAAAGGTGACATCACATAGATGAGATCAAACTTTGCACCACAGTGTACTAGCAAACCCACAAAACAGATCTTGATCCCTTCGCCCAAACTTTGGCCCAATAACATGAAGTGACCTTAGTATAAGGTCCAACCCAACGGTCTAGTCGATCGGCTCCCTATAAACCTAACACGTCAAGTGTTGGTGTCCATACGGCCCACATGGATGTAGTCAGACTGTGCTGGGTCCACCTTCGGGTGTATCAAGCCCTAAGGTGTCAACCCCAGACACCTAAGCAATAATGCACAGTCTAAGCCTATTGGTACCCGTGCCTCGAGTTTGTCCAACATCGGACTACGTGCACGTCCGTAGCCCGCCGGACCCGCACCGCTGTACCACTCAACCGTCGCTTTGGTCGCTTACATCAGTCCAGTAATCGTGCCCCGCCCTAACCTAGCTGTAGGGTTGTAGTGATACCAAACTGGGATTACTGCTGGAACAGACCACGTTGCTAGGGTTTCTAAGAGGGTTAAGTGTGGTTTTAACCCCTCACTAATCATGGATTAAATTAGTTAAGTGTGACCACTTAACCCCATCTAATCCTCGCATCCCCATTATTGGTTAAGTATTAGTGGGCCATGACTTAACCCTAATCATGAGGCATTAATTACTTAACGCACCCAACCTCTCACATTAGACATCCGTGGTTACCTGGGAAGATTTACACCATGTCTAGGTCTAACCTCGGGTCTTATGGTGCAACATGACCAACTACCCACATTAGACCCCACGTTGTGGTTACCTGGGAAGATTTACACCACAACTAGGTCTAACCTCGAGTTGGCCATATCATGTTATCTAATGTCATGTCCACTTTAAAACATATTTACAAGTTAACATATACTTGGGTAGACCTAACTTAATAGGTAAATTCCCAAGGGGTAGACCTAACTTAATAGGTAAATTCCCAATCTTTTAGTTTCATGTATTTTTAAGTTTACCCAAACCCTCCCAACGTCATTATCTCGCTTACATATTCGCCATAACGCATAAGGGTATAAAAGGTAACTTGGCATAACATACATGATGAACTTCACACATCATAATAACATGCATACATGTTAAACTTGCAAATCATGTCATAGTGAACTCGCATAAACATGCATAGCTTATTAAATATGCATAACATGGTAAGGTGAACTTGCATAGGCATGCATAACCCATTAAACTTGCATAAAATGGTAAGGTGAACTTGCATAAACATGCATAACCCATTAAGCTTGCATAACATGGTAAGGTGAACTTGCATAAACATGCATAACCCATAAAACATGTATAACATGGTAAGGTGAACTTGCATAAGCATGCATAATCCATTAAACATGTAGAACATGGTAAGTTGAACTTGCATAAGCATGCATAATCCATTAAACATGTAGAACATGGCATAGTAAACTCACATATGCATGCATAACTTATGAAACATGTAAAACATGGCATAGTAAATTCGCATAAGCATGCATAACTTATGAAACATGTAAAACATGGCATAGTGAGTTCGCATAAGCATGCATAATCAAATAAACTCACATAAATCTCAACTTTCACCACATATTAACTTTAGAGTTTGTAAAGTGAAGGTAAGAGGGCTTACTAATATAAACAAGTCACAAATCCACCAAATAAGATGAAGAAGCCCTTTAAAACCCCAAAACAAAGCTTCAAATAAGAAAACCCTTTTGCAAAATCCCAAAAACACAAACTTAGCAAATCAAACTTGCAACCTAATGAAGTATGCAAGTTATTAAGCATTCATACAACATAGAAAAGGTTGTATGATCACCATATCTTCATAGGAGTAAACTTTGAGGAAGGTGGAGGCTAGGTTTTAGGTGGAGGCCCTTTGAGGATTCAATTTGACATAGTTTAGTTGCTAGATTGATTAATGAGGCTTTAGGGTAGGATTAGGGGTATATTTATAGAAGATTAGAGTGTTTTTAGCCCTAGGATTAACCCTAGGTTAGTTTTGGCCCGTCAGATCTCGGAATTCTCTAGAACCAAGCCACAAGACCAAGCCCAAATCAAAGTGGCGCACCAGGCAAAACTGCCTGCTTACCCCATGTCGACAGGGCTGTCGACAGGGCAGTCGACACAATAGGACCCCTGTCGACATGGGGGCCCTGGCGGGAATTTTCCCGCCTAACCCCGATTAGCCCTAATCCTGGTTTTTAATTTGAAATTTAAATCTGTTTTTAGCATAGAAATTTCTGAAAACTTCAATGGGCCTTAAGCGGGTCATACTGACTCCGATTTTCGAAAACTCGGACTCTATTTCGCGTATTTTTCCGAGACGAACGCAATGGCATAGCCCGTTTCCCCTGATTCTGATTTTTGAATTAAATTCTGCCTCGATTTATGTTATAACAGTTTATTGAAAATACGGGTTGTTATAGACGGACACTTCGAAATGGAACTGACGGGGAGTGGATTAGAGCTCGTTACAATTTATAGCAAAATAAAATGTCCGTCTGAATCAAGAGATGGTTATCGTTATTAACAATGATCGTCCAATGTGAGTAAAACTCACCAACTCTGAACAGTTATATCTGATATTTATCTGTTGATTGCTGTGTGTAGACTGATTTGTTGAATTGCTTATGTTTGATTGAAATTTATAGATAACGATATATATATATATATATGAATCGTTAATCAAATGTTGATTCTTATTAGCAGAATATTTCATATTGAAATGAAATCGATGTTAATTATATTGTTTAACATCTGTGATGCAGGGAAATAGGTTGGAGGAATCCAACTGGATTCCTCAACATTTATTTTACTGTCTTCATATATTATGATATATGATGTGATATATAATCTGTTATTGATTATGTGGGTTAGAATGATGTTGATCGTTGTTATTAGGTATTCTAAATACCGTAAGAAACCCTAGAATGAAAAAGGAAATTTTCAATAACTATATTGAAATAAAAATATTATATAAAATCGAAAGATTTTATATAGAAGGAAGATTTCAAACTGTATATTGAAATAGAATATTTATAAAATCAAAGGATTTTATAAAAGGAATTTATAAAAAGGAATTATTTATAAAATTAAAGGATTGATAAAAGAAATATTTGTGAAAACAAAAATAAAAGAAATATTTGTGAAAACAAATATAAAAGAAATATTTGTGAAAACAAGTATAAAGGAAAATATTTGTGAAACATTTACAAATAAAGTATATAGGAATATTTATTTAGAAAATAAATAGAAGGATAAAAGGAATATTCATTTGGGAAATAAATAGAAAAGATAAAGGAAATATTTATTGGTTAAATAAATAGAATTGAAAAGAAATATTTATTGGTTAAATAAATAGAATTAAAAGGGAATAGTTATTTATTAAGTAAACAAATAGAAAAGGAATTATTTGCATAAACAAACCGAAAAGGAATTAATCAAAGGAGTTAATTCAAAGGAATAAATCGAAAGAGTTAATCGAATATCAGTTATTCGAATAGAGTAATTGATTAGAGTTAATCAGTTAGAGTTAACCATTTATAGTTGACCAGTTAGAGTTAACCAGTTAGAGTTAATCAGTTAGAGTTAACCAGTTAGAGTTGATCAGTCAGAGTTAATCAGTCAGAGTTAACCAATTAGAGTTAAATTGATAGGGTTAATAAAATAGAGTTAGTCAAATTTGAGTTAATCGAATTTTAGTGATTCGAATAAAGTTAAAAGGAGTTATTGAATATTAGTTATTCGAATAAAGTTAAAAGGAGTTATCGAATATTAGCTATTCGAATAGAGTTAAATAAAGTTATCAAATATTAATTTATTCGAATAGAGTTAAAGGAAAGGAGTTATCAAATATTAATTAATTCGAATAGAGTTAAAGGAAAGGAGTTATCGATTATTAGTTAATCGAAAGGAGTTATCGATTATTAGTTAATCGAAAGGAGTTAATCGAATTTAGTTATTCGAAAGTGAGATTATCGAATATAGTTTATTCTAAAGGAGTTAAATCGAATATTCAAAGAAATAGATCGAATATAGTTTATTCAAAAGAGTGAGTTAATCGAATATAAGTTATTCGATGTGAGATAATCGAATATAAGTTATTCGAAGAGAGATAATCGAATGTAGGTTATTCGAAGAAGAGTTAGTTGAATAAAGATTACTTGAAGAGAGTTAATCGACGAAGTCGATTATATCGAATTCGGGAAAGTATTTATACCTTCTAGTTCTCAAATAAAGATTTATTTGTTTGATAAATCGTTTAGTTATTTATTTATATTAAGGAAGAAAAGTTATAATTGAAGTTAGATATTTCGGAAGTAAGAGAATTATAACACCACGGTTATAATCAAATGAATTCTGTAAAAGAAGAGGATTCGTAAATAGAATCTGAGGGTTCGTAAGGAAGTGTTAAAGGGTTAAAAGATGAACTTACCCTATTTTGAGATGTGAAATGTTGTTCAGTTAAGGTCTGAGAGGTAGTTATACCCCAACTTGATTGACTTCGTTTTTAATTTAGAAATGGTTAAGATTCGAGAGTGAAAGTGGTTGAGTGATTTTTGTAAATAAGTATAGGGGCTTGAGTTATCGTCACGATGTTGATTTAAACACTTGTTTAAATCCAAGTAAACAAGATTTGGAAATGTTTTCCAAATAAAATCAGAAACGTAATCAAATATTGAAATTGGAAATATGAATTAGAAAAGGAAGTGTTCATGTATAAGGAGTTAAGAGATGGAGTTAAGCTAAATCAGAATTTGACTGGAGACTTGTTAAGTTGAATGGTTTCCTAAGTGTCTATTTGATGTTGGTTTCGACCTTCAGGATTGGTACGTAGGGAATTGTTCTTATACTAGTTTACAATCAGAGACTGATAGTTGTAGAAGAATAGTGATACGTAAATAAGTTATGGAGATGTTTTCCAGCGTTAACGTATATTTTCTAAACATAGAAAAATAAGGAATATTTGAATATATATATATATGATTGATGATTGATTTGATAGAATTTCCATCTGGAAATAACGTCGTTGCTTGCACACGTATTTTTCTTTGATAGTTAACTCGCCGACTATCGAAGTTTTTGACCATTTTAACGTTGTTAATATGGAGAGACCAGTTGGGTTATTATCCAAAGAACCACTCTGTATTGGCATAAGTGTTGCGAATCATATATGCCAAAGATAATTGAAGACAGAGTAAAGTGCAAGGGCTATTGTATAAGTCTTAGATAAAAGTGCCTAAGATGGATGTACTGAATAGTGCCTTCGGTTCATCCTGTTCTTGGATGACTAGTATGGATGAATGTCTGACAGAGTATTTCCAGAAAGGTCACGTACATTGATTTCTTCAACAGTACCAAGAGTGGAAGCGGAGAAGGAAACTTCTTTAGCTAACACATAATGTACTGTTGTAGACGTCAATTAGTGATTTTCGATGGTTCTGACAATGTGGCATTCGAAGTGAATATGATGTGATGATAAAGCGTAACCTCAAGCCTCATCAACCGGGAAATGACAAAAATTGGGCAGGCAGCATGGTTATGTAGGTCGCATCTATTAGGGTGTATATTCACCTGATCTAGAGTTTCATTTACTTCTAAAATTCTATTGTTGATGCTGTCCCATTCGGGAAACGGTTGTTGATCCCAACCATTGGTTATATACATTCGATACACTCAAGCGAAATGAGTGGTCGGTCATGTGTGGCCGGGTTGCAAGATGTTCTTGTTGAACCCAGTGTATTCCTCTCTAGAGTACACTAGCGAAAGGTGGTTCCATACCTTGTCATAGTTGGAAATCCATTACCCAATACGTGCTTGCGGTTTTGATTGTATACTATATATGTAGAACGTGAGATGAAAGCGTTTCTGCTAGATGATTATTATATTGTGATTGATAGACATTATTATAATATCAAAAGGTTTTTGATATAAAGATAATTTGGATTCTCATAAGGGGAAAACCCGTTCCGTTATAAGGCGTGGTCTTATGAGATATCGTTTACTTGTTCGAACTGTTTTAAACTGTTTTACTCATACCAGTCCCATGACTGACCCGGAGTTTATTTTGTTTTGTTTTCCCTACACTCTTGGGTGCCCGATTTTGTACGGCAGTCAAGTAGTCGGGATTTACAGATACATAAGGAACTAAAGTAGGAGGCTTCAGGATTATATAGCTATTATTATTCCGATGTTTTGTACTTGAAAAAAATGATTTGTATATGCAAGTAAATCTTTTATTTCAAGTTATGTTATATTTTATTCGTTCCGCTGTGAGATTCGTGTTTACTCTGATGTTGTATGTTCTTCTTCTTCTTCTATTCTAAGTTTCTATCTTATATTTCCTCACCCTCTAATTTCTTTCATTAACTATTCGGTTATTTTCGATCATTGGATGTTCGATATGTGTTGTATATCGGATAACCAAGATCGTCAAAATCCGGGTCGTTACAGTAGAACACATGCAGAAGAAAATTATATAAAAGTAAACACTGTAAACTTGGTTGAATTTGCAGAACCATGCACACATCCAGATAATCATACACATTCAGCGTACCTCATAATAAATTTTGGTTGAATTTGCAGAGTTGAGAAAGTCGCGTGCACATATTCATATATTTACGAACATAATGATTTACTGCTTCTATTTTGAAAGATTAACATGTTCAGTTATGAAAAAATAGAATATTACAATATGCATCTTTAATAAAATTGATGAACTCTAAATGCTTATGTTCTACACATCATATCCATGTTAGAAACTTGGAATTGCATGTAATTGAGATAACTGAATTTCCCCATTTTCTATAATAATTTAAAAAAAATCTTATGCCAACTTTTATGGTTTTCGATTCCTTAATAGTTAATAATTATAAATATATTTTAAAGTTTCAAGATAGTCACCATTTGGAGTAAATGCTTCAGTTACAAAATTATGATGTATTAGCTAGAGCCTATGCAATTATATATCATCATTGGACATAAAATATAGATACAAATGGTGATAAAATATAGATACAAATGGTGATACAAATGAGAACAAAGATGTCCAGCAGTCCAACTCTCATTATACCAATTGAGTTTATTTGCATTTAAATCGTCACCCCATTGAGTAAAGGTGTGTCTCCGTAATATCTTAATTTCATTTTTAGAAATAGCTACAATATGAAATTGTTAAGCTTGTTGACGGCTATCATATCACTCCAAAAGGCTCCATTTTTAGCCAGACGTATTTATAATTATTTAGGACGAATTAAATAGAGTTTATCTCTTTTATTTCCGTTTATACTGAGGTATGTTACCGTTACTGGGATATTTCTTGAAATGTATCAAGTACAATTCTAAAGAAAAAATGAAGATATTCCTCAAAAGGTTTTAAATTTTGTACTCAAATTTTCTAGATAAATAACTCAAAATGAAATATAAAATCCATGGTTAAATGTGGAAATGAAATTCAGAAGTTGCAACGGAACTCCATGGCTCAAAAGGTATAATATTAACATGCTATATATTTTTCTTATCATTCTAATATGCAATAAACCTGTAAAGCTAATCAGGCAACAATGATTGATTCCATTGTTCATAACACTTTCCAACAATCCGCAAGTAATTTGGAAAATATAATAATCCAGAATTTTTAACCAATTTTGGAATTTTTATTACTTAATTTGAATTTAAATTTGAATTTGACATAAATATATATGGTTAAGAATATTTAATAATTTTGATAAGTTATATGATAGATTATACTTGAATTATAAATAAGAATGATTATTAATATGTTTGGATTTATTGATACTATTTGTCATTTGATTGGATTTGTCAAACCATAACATGAATTAGTAGCGTTAGAACTAAGTGTTGTCCTTAGTTTTCATAGCATTTTAAAGGAAATGCTACCAAAAGATCACTTTTCCTTTTTAAGACAAGTGTAAGGACACTTGTATTTTTGCATGCCTCCTTTCATGCATATTTTACACTTGCTCCCTTATGTGTCATTACCTCCTTAACCCTTCATTCCTATATAAGAAGGCCTTTCCTCCATTTTTTAACCATTCCACTCCATTTTCTTCTTTTCATCTTCTTCTTAAAGCTTATGGCCATGGTTTCCATGACATAAGTCTTCCTCTTTTCCACCACCACCTTGCCAAAGTTCGTCATCATCCTCCTCCTCTTATAATATAAAGAGGGAGAGAGAGATTAGTGTATGTTATATTGTATATGTATTGGTGAAGAAGACATTGCGCCGAAATACTGTCCAACGGTTCACTCATATAGGCTCGCCTAGCGTGAAGATTTGGAAAGTTGTTAGATGAGAACTCTTTAACCATGGTTTATACATTTAATTAGTAGTTATACTAATTTAAATATAGTGATGAATTATTAGTGGTTAATGATGATTGATGTTTGTTATGATGGATGATGGATGCGTAGTTTAGAACACACACACTATTAAGCGTTAGTGTTATAACACTTGTGCACAGTTATGATTTATTTAATCATGTTGATGATGGTTGCTATGGATGTTTAAATGGTTGTTGATGTTGTTTTACACACTATGACACAACAATTATGGTATCACATTGGTGATCGACAAATCTCCTTCGTAATTAAAAGCAATATTATTATTGAATTTGAAGGTAAATAATTAGAAAAGACGCATACGTATAAATTCATATACATTGATAAAGTTTCTTTAAATGAATAAATAAATACCTGAACATTCTAGGATGACAGAGAGGATAGTGTCTAGGCTTGGGTTTGGAAATAAAGTTTCATGCTCTCCCTGGCCATCCCTAACTGATCTGACGAATGAGATGGTTAATTTGAAGTTATTTGAATTTAGAAATGAACTGAAATTTGATTTATTAAGTAAAAAATAAATGTTGAATTTTGAACCCAAAATAATTTGGAAAGTCAATGTAAATTACTTTAAATAATTTTAAAACGTTTATATAAGTATATACTGGTTTTCTAAGGTATTTTGAAGTATCGTAGAATAATGGTTATTATGGTCAAAATACAGATTGTCGCGTAAGGACAATTTATGTATTTTAGATGCAAACTTTAAACGCTTATAACTTTTGCAATCTAAATCGGATTTTCATAAAGTGAAAAACGTTTGATTTCCGTTAACAAGAACTTTCAAATGAGTGAAAGCAGATTTTAAATTCGAGTTATAATTTTCAAGTTATGTTTGAAACCGTTTTGGAAAAGGTCGTTGTAAGAACAATTGTTGACCATAACTATAAACAACTATTTTTAAATGTTTAAAAATATGGAAAAAAATTGTAAAATAATTACAAATTATGAAAAGGAGTTTTATATTGTAAAGTTTAAGTTTTGGCTAAGATAAATGTGATGACCCCAAACCCCCGTTCCACGGTGGCAAGAGTAATTTTTGGAATATAACACATAAACAAATAACAGCAGAACGGAAATATATAAATACACTAGATAATTTACTACGGAATACACTGGATAAACATAATCATCAGAGTTACACAGTATGCAGGATTATACTTAGTACAAAATACAGTTCAGCTTTACATAAAATATCTACAGCGGAATCAAAACATAATATGTACCACAGGAGCTGAACAGCATAAAAAGAAAGAAGTGATAGAATCCATCTTTAGCTCCATAGCTATCCATAAAGAGCCTGCTAAAACCTGAATACATGGATGCCCGTGTAGAAAATAGGGCAATCGAGTTTGCAAGTGAAACAAACTACGAGTCAGTCATGGGACTGGTATGAGAAATCTACTTAATTTATTTTATAATAAGGCCAATCACAGGACCACGCCGCTAACGTGGAACGGGTTTACTCCACTGGATTGCCAGTGCTTAAAACAAGTAAATCATTTACACATCGCAATGCTTTTTATAAAAATGAAGCTATTATAAGACTCGGTTCCCATCGCAACGCAAACCGGAGGATAGAGTTTTTACCTTATAATGTACAAAATATGCTTGATACGTATAAAACAAAAGCATTTGATATTATTACTACTGTTTATATGTTTCAAAAACAATTTCAATCATAAGTATCAATCATAGACGGCATAAATGCCACATACCACTATGTCACCATATATAGGTATACAATCAAAACTGCACGATGCCATATTTGGAAATTGGATTTCCGTCTTGAACCAAGGCAAGGGATCGTCCTTACCGCTTTGAGACACTCTAGATCATCAGGACCGGTCCACACGGACTGGATTAAAATGCCTGAACACTGCGTTTCCCCGCCCTATTGGGCGTCAAATGGTCATATCCCAACCAAACTATCGGTCCTGGAACAACCGATATAACCGAGGCGCCTCGCTATCCATCATCCACATAAGTAAAATGTCCGGGCGTATAAAACCCAAAACACCACTCCTAGTTGGAAGGAAACGCATGTCCTCCTTGATGTTCTCTCCCGTTTCTGGTTCATACCGGGGTGTGAGGACCGCGAATCAATGCTAAACACAAAGCTAGCTATTTAAAGCCCTGCTTTGATCATCAGCCACAAGGCTCTGCTTTTCAACAAAAGCCTTGATCACTGCATCTCAGCATGCCACACAGGCAATTCACGCCATACAACTGATGTATATCAATCAAACAGAATGAAATCCAATGTCGGACACACATTCCATTTACAAGTCCGTTCTGGGTTTAAATGAAACTGGAGCCACCTTATTCCTCTTCCGTTTGTCCAATACAGGAGAGAGGCCCTCGCACATCCTGTCGATCTCCAAGTACGTCTGGACGACCACCACTTATTACCTTGTCTTGGGATGCCTCCCAATCAAGACATCAGCAATCATCCAAACGATGTGAAGATCTCCGGTCTTCAACCACCGTCTTCATCATCGATCTCTAATCGTCGACCAATTATTTGAAATGAGATTTAACTCGGCCTTTTCATATAATTCACGTATATTTAGAATTCAAATCAATTCATTTCCATGGTTAAATTATTTGACATCCATAGTTCAGTTCATTAATATAATTTTCACGTCAAACACATTCAACCGTCAAATATCCCATAAACCAGGTAAATTCGGTTTATTTCCATTCCATATTGTTTATAATATTTTATAACGATTTATCGCTATTTTTATTTATTTAAAAAAAGCCAATTTATTCAAACGACGCTTTAGGCCAAAACGCGGCCATGGCACTGTTAGTCTTCAGATTTGATTCACACATATTTGAAAATCTAACCGTCGGATCTTTACAAATTTTATATCATTAGAAAGATCTTTTCAAAGCGGACCCAACAGTTCCAGTTTTGGGAAAATCCTATAGTCGGATCTCCCGGTACAATCTCTTGAAGTTACGTTTTCAAAATACGAACTGCAGCTTCGTTTTTCGATTTATTTTAATTATATTTATATATTTAAAAATATAATCCATTCTGGTGCTGTTTTTATTTAGATTTGAACTAAACATTCCAGATAATCTAACCGTTGGATCTTTACAAATTTGGTGTCGTTGGAAAGATATTTCCAAAGCGGACCCAACGGTTTCGGTTTCGAGAAAATCCGATGGTCGGATCTCCCGCAATAATCATTTAAAATCACGGTTTCAAAATACGAACTGCAGCTTCGTTATTCGATTTATTTAACTATATATATATATATACATATATATATATAATCCGTTCTTCGATTTCCACACCATTTCATTTCATATATGTGATAAAAATAATATTCTTATCCAACAAATATCTATTTCAACACATGACTATTTTTAATACTTCATATATATAATAAAAATGAGATTTTTATTGTCAAAACAATTTATTTCAAACACGATTATTTTATATACTTCATATAGATGATAAAAATGTGATTTTTATCTTTCAAACAATTTATTTCAAACATGAATATTTTTCATCACATGAATATTTTTCATCACATGAATATATTTCAATACATGAATATAAATCAAACACGTAAATATTTCAGAATATTTCGACAACGTAACGGCAGGGGGTTAAAAGTCGGCACCGTCCCGAGTACGGCTCCTCGCACTACCTTACACCTCGCAGCGTTCCCTAAGGGGTTTATCCTTATAATCTAAATATTTCGATCATTTTCATATCACAATGGATATTTCCGTAAACAATTCCAAATTTTTTTCAACCACAAACAATCATTATCAACCATTCGCATTTATCAACCAAATTTCCCGTCAACCAAAATCCAAACAATCACAATCAATATATATCGTCCATGGTCTCTGGACGAGGGGAGTTTGTGTGTATATAAATATACATATATATATATATATATATCGATTTCATTTCAATATCATTTCAATTTCATTCAACTCATATATGATTTTTACAATGCATATATAACTTATACATCGCACGTATAATTTATACAACGCTTTACATGAGGTGTACAATGCTTATATAACTTATACATCAATTATATAATTTATACATCGCCATTCCATATCGTTTATAATTTAGAAATCTCACATTGGGTTCCACTCCTTCAAAAATTGCAGGAAGCTCCAAAAATTTCCCGGACTCTTCTAGAATGTAAAAGACGTCCTCACGGTCCCGGTGTCTCTTGTTTCACTGGATTTCGACCACAAATGAAAAGGATATCATTTTTATTTGATTAAACAAGTTTGCAACGCTTTCTCGTGTTGAAACCATTTCAGTTTTAAACAGCCATTACCTTCTGAAAGCTATCAAAACTAGGTTTCCTTTTAACTTTGAATCCGTGAAGAATGGTGACGATCGGGTTGTACAACGTCGGGGAGGGAGGAACGACGCTCAGATCGCCGGAGGAGCGGTGGCGTTCGGTGGCAGATCTACATCATGGCGGTGCTGCAAAGAGCTCGACTTCTCATTCCAGCGATTCGCTCCACGATAAATCCCCTAACGAGTATGGATTTAAAGCTCACGAGGAGATCTTCAAAAAGTTTAACTAGAGTGTTCGATATTAGTGAGCGGTTTTGAGGAAAAAGAGGAAAGAAGGCTAGAGCTAAAGTCGTCGTTCGCTGGAGAGGAGTTACGGGGTTTTGGTCAACGTGGAAAAGTGAAGATGGAATTTCATTGGTCTGTTATTTTATTTTTATTTTTAATTCTATTAAATTCAGAAAATACCCGCCAGTCCATACGAACTCCATTTCAAACCCAACGACTGAGCCCCTAACTAAATACCCCCATTCTGAACATAATGGAATATGTTTCGTAGGCCCATTCGATTGTCTCAGTCGGTTATTCTTCAAATTAAAATATAAAACATTCAAATATAGATTTGAACGTACATTTCAATTTGCCGGGGCCACATACTGATCCCAAAAATTCCATAAAAATAAATCTGGCTATGTCTGGATGATACGGTCCCAACAAAACTGATTTTGTCAAATTTGGAGGCCGTTTGTAAAATGGCCATTTTCTGGTCGATTCAAATTGATTGAAATTAACCAAACACATTTTCCTTTGCCACGCATACATATTAATTCCAAAAATTATGGAATTTGCAATAATTCGACATCCCGGATCCAACAAAAGTGGTTTCGTCGAAAACGGAGGTCATTTGCAAAATGTCTATTTTCAAGGGCTATATATACTCCATAGCGACCTTTCTGAAAATTCATTTGGCCATAACTTTTGATTACCGCTATGAAATTTCAATTTTTCAGATTCGTTATAAAGATATTCGTAAACAGATTTAAATATTTTTGGTTTCACTAAAATCCGTTTTATTTTGCATCCTATACAGTCAGTCAAAGTTCAAATTCAAATTTTCAAACTATCGCGCCATTTCAGGCCTTGTTTTATAATTAAAATAAATATATTCGCTATAACTTCAATCCAAATAAATTTTTGGTCATTATTATTTAAAATATTTTATTTTAAATATTCAAAATCCATTTAAATAGCCAAATTAAAATTTGGTTCTAATTTTCTGGGGTGTTACAATCTCCCCCACTTAAAATCTTTTCGTCCTCGAAAAGGAACGAAGCTGAAAGTTGTTTAACTAACCAACTCAACTTTCATTTTGGCTTTCATTCTTTAACTTTTCAGTTTCTAAGAATTTCCTAATTCTTCAAAAATTTGGCTAACACTCTAAATTTTCGAAAAATTTCGCCATAACCTCCTTTGTATGGAGAGGGGTTTGGAAATTTATTGGGTCGTATTAGGTAACCAGTAAATCCTAAAAAGCATACACATATTCATAGTGATATATTTCGGGGTCCATAGGGGAGTGTGTATAGATCATAACTCCAGAGAATAAATTCTCGTCACCTTATAAATGGTTTTTGTGCCTTAATGACTAGAGAGACGTGTTTATTGTCATCTCCAGACCCGTGTGGGGTTTTTATTAATCTGGCAATTTACCGTTACATTTTATATAGTCCATATCAGTCTTCGGTTCAACCTGTAATATAGTCATCGCCATACAAGCCTCTCGCTCGTTTGGTAAATCTTCAACCTCGTCACACAAGCTCCAAATGCTTATGTGGTATATGATAAAGTATGTTATCTTAAGAAGTATGCCATGTGGTGTAGTTCAAAATTAATTGTTACTATCTTATGGCGACATTTATTATTTCACACAGAACAACCAACACTCCACATCCAATCTCATTCACAGGAGTTGATATATAAATAAAATTGTGCATCCAACTCATTAAGGTTTACCTATTTGTCAGGCACGCAAATAAATTCTTTACTCAACAGCGAATCCATTTACCTATTCAAACATATATAATGTACATGCATGTATTTCTATCTAATTTCAAATCAATTCAATAATTGATTCAACTTGCATAAATTTACCATTCATTCTCTTATCGATTAAATTAATTATCATTCCAATATTTTGATTAATCAAATTTTTAATCACACAACACAAACAACAATAAATTTGTTGATTAACTTTTCAAAAATAGACTAATTAATTCATATACTCTTTTAAAATCATTCAGACTATATAATTAAAAATTTAACATCCATTGAAAAGGAAACAACAACCAAGTAGAAAACAATACGGAAATGCACAATATGGAAAATGTACCTTGCACCAGAGTTAATCAGAGATATCCACCCTACAATTGGGATAGGCTTTCTTAATGCTCTCCTCAGTTTCCCAAGTACAGTCTCGCGGATCTCCACTCCATTGCACTTTGACTAAGTGAACCTTCTTGTTCCTCGGCTCTTAAGTTTCTTTGCCAATAATCTTTATCGGCTCTCTCCTCACAGCTAATTCTGGAGTAATTTCCAAATCTTGTTGCGCGGCTTCTTCCACGACCAAATCTTGATCATGCACATGCTTTCGAAGTTGAGATACGTGAAGTACATCATGTACTCCGGGAAACCAATCAGGCAATTGCACCCTATAAGCAAGAGTTCCAATCCATTCGAGCACACGAAACGGACCAATAATTCTGGGCGCCAACTTCCCAGTTTTACCAAATCGGACTACTCCTCACATTGGAGAAACCCTCAAATACACATAGTCACCCACAGAAAAAGACAAATCTCTTCTACTCGAATCTGCATAGCTCTTCTGTCGGCTTTGAGCGGCTAGTAATTGTTTCTTAATGAAATCGACTTTATCCGCAGCTTTGTGAATCATATCTGGTCCCAATATAAGTCTATTGCTAGGTTCTACCCAACAAGTGGGAGATCTGCATGGTCTACCATACAATACTTCGAATGGTGACATTTTCAGGCTCTCTTGGTAGCTGTTGTTGTACGAGAACTTAGCTAAATGAAAGTGGTCTTCCTATGATCCGCCAAAATTAATAATACAAGGCCGCAATAAATCTTCTAGAATAAGATTCACCCTCTCAGTTTGACCATTTGTTTGAGGATGGTAAGCGGTGCTCAAGTACAGCTTCATTCCCAATTTTGCTTGGAATGCTTCCCAGAATTTACTAGCAAAAATCAGGTCAGGATCACTAACGATGCTCATGGGAACTCCATGTAGTTTAACAATTTCTTTAAAATAAGTCTGCGCCAGACTCTGAGCGGTTCTATTCGATCTGACAGGTATGAAATGGGCAGTCTTCGTGAAACGATCTACGATCACCCAAATACTGTTGTTTCCTCTCCGGGTTCTAGGCAAACCATCTATGAAATCCACAGAAATCTGTTCCCACTTACAACCTATAATTTCCAACGGTTGCAACAATCCGGTGAGTTTCTGTTGATCGCTTTTAACTTGTTGACAAGTAGAACACCTACTAACATATATTGAGATGTCTCTTTTCATCGCCTTCCACCACAATGTTCGCTTGAGGTCATTATACATTTTACTAACCCCTGGGTGGATACTCTGCTTGGATTTGTGACACTCGTCTTGAAACACCCCACCTCCGTTAGGGTCACTCTCAAAGGGAATGCCCTAATTTTGGTGGAGGTTTATAAGTATAAACCACAGATATACAAGACAGATATAATAACACATATTTTTTAGCAGCGGAAAACAACAACTTTTATTTCATTCAAATACATGTTACACCAACCATACCATAATTGTCTTAAAACACTTCCAAAAACATAACATCTTCATAACTGTCTTGATTACATTATTTAAAGAAGCATAAAGAAAACATAAATAAACTGCAAAAGTCCCATAACTGCTGTCCAAAGCCATAGTCCAAAACGAAAAGATCCAAGCAATACATTCTTTCTCTTCAAGCTGGATATGAAGGCTGGTCAAGCTGTGGTATTCCCTCCCTTTGGACCTGGGGGGGGGGGGAACGGAAGAAAAGAAGACGAAAGAAAAGTAGAGTCAGAAATAAAGCCTGAGTAAGTCTTGGACTATTCAGTCTATGAATAAAGAACTGGGTATGATATGTATAAACCAGAAATGGGGAAGCACCATAAACCAAGTTAAGTTGTCTAGGGTCGAATATACTATCGTACCCCATATTAATCTCTGTACCCATATAAACTAGTTCCCAACAGGCACCCCATAATCAGGGTGAAGTGATCCATTTTATGATGATCGGCTCCTACTCGCATAGTTACATGTGTCTTATGGCCCCCCGATGTTGTAGTTACCTGTGCTGGTCCCACCATGGGGTGTATCAAGTCCCATGGTGGCGGCCCGACACAATCCTATAATGCACAGGTATGCTACTGGTGCCCAGTGCCTTATTTTTTCTGCGCCGGAGTGTGTGCACGCCCGCACCCTGTTAGAACCTACACTGATGTACCACCGCCGTCGATTTGACCTCTTACAGTCAGCCCAGTAATCGTGCCCCACCCTGCCTAGTTTTAGGGTATCATGATACGCCTTGTAGGGTTACTGCTGAAAAGGGTCCCCCGCTACTAGGTTTTCTATTTCTAGCCAACATGCTAAGTTGGTTAAGTGTTTTATAAACCTAACCCCCAATCAGTCTGTTTAGTTTAGCATGTTCCATTTTGATTAAGTCTTAATTCACTTATTCCTATCAATCCTGACTCAGCCTTAATTGTCTTATTAAAGCCTTGACCTCTCACATTAGACAGGTATTGTTGTGGCGGCCTGTTGTCGGTTGGGTCCGGGCAGTCTTACGCCACAACTCAGTCTAACCTCGGGTCCTTATTGGGCTCCGTGTTTAACCACCCACATTGGATAGGTATTGTTGTGACTACTGGACAGCCGGGCGGTTCCGGGCAGGTTTACATCACAACTCAATCCAACCTCGGATTAAACACATCGTATTTTCTACATTTACATATTTTGTCTCTTTTCTTTTTATATGTAAATATTTGCGGCCCATTATTAAAATTCATCCTTATTGATTAAGATTTATTTATGCCACTTAATTGTTTTTTTCAAGGTTGTTGGCATGTGTCAAACATGCCAACACATATGTTCTATATTTTAGCCCAAACGTCAATACCCCCGTTTTACACGTTCGCTCAAATGTAAGGTGTGTTGGGTTTAATACTTAAACCCAATTTAGCCATATAAAAAGGGGAGGCTTATAACATGGTGTTTATAAGGTAACATAAAAATGGGAGTGTGAACGCATGAACTTGCAGCATAACGATTCAATTAACGTAAGGTTGGCGCATGTGAACTTGCAATTGTAACAACATATAATATAAGCAATACTTAAACATGAGTCATTCTATTCACATAATCATGGTATAAATAAAGCATGAATCATTCTATTCGTGTAGTCATGGCATAAATGATACTTAAACATGAACCATTCTAATCATATAATTATGGCATAATCATAATTGAACATGAGTCCTTCTATTCATATAGTCATGGCATAAACATAATAGAACATGAATCCAACTATTCATATAATCATGGTTTTTATCTTATCTATGTAACTTGTAAGTGGGATATAATTCTAGTGTAATTTCTAATGTAACTTATGTGCCAAATATATTATCATATGATTATGATAACAACATAAGCCTAGAAACATGTTTTCAACTAGGCATAATATCAAACATAACTTAGTCATGTTCATAAAATTAATACAAGCTTACAAAGACGCTTGCTTTTGTCACTATTACAAAATCATGATTTTTATACTTGAACTATGATGCCAATTCCAACATAACCTTCATATGAATCATAACACTTAAGTGGATCAAATTACACTAAAGATGACCATAGAATTATACATCATGTTGGCATAACAATAAATCATATACTTGCATGAATTTAAAATAATCTATTACAACATATAGTTGTTATTTTCAACATGAATCATATACTTGCAATTATCAAATGGGTGCTGTAAATAACTACCACAAACATGTAGTTTTCAATATGAATCATATGCTTGCATGAATCCCAATTAAAATTCCACAACATGTGGTTGTCAACATAAACCATATACTTGTATGAATCAAATCGTACACCATAGCATTGCCAAATCAAAATAACATACAAACATAAGTTATTATCGCCACAATTCCATTTCGTTGTTAACTTCCAACGCAAATCGCGTACTTGCAAATATCCAATCGTATACCATAATATTCCCAAATCGTTTAGCATCAAAGCAACATACAAATATAGATTATTATCGCCACAATTCCATTTCTTACTTTACACAAATCAACACAATTATTTAATTCACATCGGAATAGCACTCTACTTACAACGAGTGACGAATCTTCAATTCAGGAATCTGAATTCTGAATTTGGAGATGCTATCCTTTGTTGTAGGCGTTGCTTTGATTTGATTAACATTGCTTTAAGCTTTTGATTTACCTCCTAATTGTCTCTTTATTTTCTGACGGCTATCCTCAGTCTCTCCTCAGCAGCATGACGGTCTCATCTCCATTTTAGTTTATGTGACTTAGGGTTTGTCTTAGGTCCTTTATATAGAGTTTTTGAGTTAATTTAGACCGTCGATGAAGCTTGGTTTAACAATAGCCGTTCTTTCAAAGAAGAGACCAACCAGGAGCTGACACCTAGCCCTAGTGACAAGGCAAGGCTCAGAAAATCGACCAAACATAGACCAGGCCAGCCAGGGTGGGCTGGGTTCGACCTGGCTCAGGGGCCAGGTCGACCCCCAGGTCGACTCTAGAGTCGACCTGCCTGGGCAGGTCGACACCTAGGTCGACTCCCAGGTCGACCTGGCCTGGCAGGTCGACCCTAGGGTCGACCCCCAGGTCGACCTGGTGGGTTTGGGCGGGAATTTCCCCGCCTACCCTGATTGGGCTGAATTTTAAATCTATTTTCGAAATTCGAATTTTCTTAAACTTCATCGGGCCATAACTTGGTCATACGGACTCCGTTTTTCGAAAACTCGGACTCTATTTCGCGTATTTTTCCGTGACGAACGCAATGGCATATCCCGTTTCCCTTAATACTTTAACTAGAATTTATTATACTTAAATTTGTGGATTTCACTGTTATAAAATACACGGGGTGTTACATTCTCCCCCACTTAAAAGGATTTCGTCCCGAAATCTTCAAGTTCAGGAAGAATATACCTCCTAACATCCAAACATCCATCTACTCATCCATCAAACACGAGCATCCATTGTCCTTAAAAGGCTTCTAATGCTTCATGATAATATGCGAAGTGTGTGTGTACATGTACTTATCTAATGCAAAATCAGGCGGTCTACTGATTCAGTTGACCTCCTTAATGCGAATTATGTAAGTGCTATGAATCCATTATGTATGCAAATCCTCCTATTCATGATTCCACATGAGTGCACAATCATTCTTTCAAATGCAACATCCATATGACAACACATTAAAGTTCAACCATATACGGATGCAAACATATATGCATATGCAATATGAAGTGATTGAGCCGATCTAAAATCTAGATTGTGTGTGTATATGCAACCACGAGCAACCACTAGCAATCACTTGCAACCACTTGCAATCATCATCCATAACATGTTTCAATTACATGTTTCCATCCAAAGGGTTTCTTCCTAAAAGATAAGGTCGAGGAGATATACTTAAAAAGATAGATAAAAGCGCAACTTAAGGAAAAAGGAAAGATCAAAGATGTGCCCTCGAAAAGAAAAGGCTAGGCTGCGCGTATTTTAGCTTCAGTTTCCCAAGTTGCATCTCCTTCGGCGTCGCTCCACTGAACTTTGACGAGCTTGACTTCGCGGTTGCGTAGCTTCTTCACTTCTATTCCTAATATGCGGGTTGGAACTTTCCTTATGGTTGCTTCGCGTTCCACTTCAGCTTCTTCTAGGATATTTGGCTCTACCACTTCAGCAGACTCATGTAGACATTTTCGGAGATGTGAAACGTGAAAGACGTTGTGAACTCCGGCCAGTTTTTCGGGTAGCTCTAATCTATAGGCCATTTTCCCAATTTTCTTGATGATAGGGAATGGCCCTACGAACCTTGGTGCTAGCTTTCCTGTGGTTCCAAAACGAGCAACGTTCCTTAGCGGAGATACCTTAAGAAAAACTCTGTCCCCAACCTCAAATTCAAGGTCGGTCCTCCTCTTGTCGGCGTAGGACTTTTGTCTGTCTTGGGTCGTCTTCATCCTTCTTCGTATTAAGTCTACTTTTTCTGAAGTCTCTCGGATCATATCTGGTCCAAGTATGAGCTTATCAGTAGACTCCCACCAACAAGTGGGCGATCGGCACGGTCTTCCATATAAAGCTTCGAAGGGCGCCATTCCGATGGTTGCTTGACAGCAGTTGTTGTAGGCAAATTCCACCAAAGGAAGATGGTCTTCCCATGTCCCTCCGAAGTCAAGGACGCACAGTCTTAAAAGGTCCTCCAAAACTCTGTTCACTCTTTCTGTTTGGTCGTCGGTTTGGGGATGATAGGCTGTGCTCAAGCATAACTGTGTGCCTACCGCTTCTTGCAGACTCCGCCAAAACTCACTTGTGAAGATAGGGTCTTGGTCACTAACGATGTTGGACGGTATTCCATGGAGTCGAACGATTTCCTTGAGGTAAAGAGATGCTAGGGATGAGGCAGTTCTTTTACTTTTGACAGGTAAAAAGTGGGCGCTTTTAGTAAGCCTATCCACTATTACCCAAATGCTAGTGTTGCCTCTCCTAGACCTAGGCAGCCCATCGATGAAGTCCATTGAGATACTATCCCACTTCCACTGCGGGACCTCTAGAGGATGTAGCAGACCGCCAGGCTTTTTCTGTTCCGCCTTAACCTGTTGGCACACCATACACTTAGAAACGAATTCTACCACGTCCTTCTTCATGCCGTTCCAAAAGAAAGTTCTTTTTATGTCCTTGTACATTTTATCTCCGCCTGGGTGTATCGTCATCTTGGAGTGATGTGCTTCCTCGAGAACCTTCTTTACTAAATCCCTTGTTTGTGGGACGCATAGTCTTCTGTCTTGCCTTAGCCAACCCTTATCGTCGATGGAATATCTGTTGAGGTGACTTGAAGTCTCACCCCTAATTAGCCTATCAATCGTTTCCACAAGCTGAGGGTCTTCGCGTTGTGTTGTCCCTATTGAGTCCACTAAAGTCGGGCGTACTTCGAGAGATGCTAGCAAGCCTGGTACAAAATCGGAGGAAGGCCTAAAGTCGAAGCTAGCTATAAACTCTAGGCTTTGTCTTTCAACAAACAGCGGGCTTAGGGTCAGTTTCTTTTGGCTCAACGCGTCTGCCACTATGTTGCCTTTGCCCGGAGTATAGGAGATCTCGAAATCATACGAGGCCAGAAACTCCATCCATCTCTGTTGCCTCAAGTTAAGGTCTTTCTGCGAGAAAAGATATTTCAACGATTTATGGTCAGTGTAAAGTTCAAACTTCTCACCTAGGAGATAGTGTCGCCAAGACTTGAGTGCAAAGACGATGGCAGCTAACTCAAGATCGTGGGTCGGGTAGTTCTTTTCATGCACTTTCAATTGTCTCCCGCCATAAGCTACTACCCTTCCTTCTTGCATTAAGACGGCGCGTAACCCTGTCCCACATGCATCTGTATAAACGGTGAACATCTTGCTTCCATCTGGCAACGTCAAAACTGGGGCTGTTGTAAGAGCCCTTTTCAGTCGCTGGAAAGCAAACTCGCAATCCAAGTCCCAATTGAACACTAGATTCTTCTTGGTCAACTTTGTGAGCGGAGCTGAGATTTTCGCAAAATCCCTTATGAACTTTCGATAGAAACCTGCTAGTCCTAGAAAACTTCGGACCTCAGTTGCATTCCTTGGTGTCTTCCAATCCTGTACCGCCACTATCTTAGCAGGGTCCACTGCTAACCCTTGTTTGGATACTATGTGCCCAAGGAACCTCACTTCTTCTCTCCAAAAGTGGCATTTGGAGAATTTGGCTTTCAGCTGATGGACTCGCAGAGTTTCCATGATTGCCCTTAAGTGCTGAGCATGTTCCTCTTCATTCTTTGAGAAGATAAGGATATCGTCTACGAAGACCACTACGAACTTATTGAGGAAATCTCTGAATACCCTACTCATCAGGTCCACGAAGTAAGCAGGTGCATTTGTCAAGCCGAAAGGCATGACAAGCCATTCAAAGAAGCCGTCTGGGGTTCTGAATGTCGTTTTATCGATACTATCTTCAGCCACCCTTAGCTGATGAAAACCGGTCGCTAAATCGAGTTGGGAGAAAACAGATGCTCCTACAAGCTGATCAAACAGATCGTCAATTCTGGGGAGAGGGTGCCTATTCTTTTTCGTTAGCTTGTTGAGCTCCCTATAGTCAACACATAGACGAAGTGAACCATCCGCCTTTGTAGCGAACACCACTGGAGTGCCCCATTCTGAAATACTCCTCCTAATGAACCCCTTTTCTAGAAGCTCTTTAATCTGTTTACTGAGCTCTTTCCTTTCCCGTGGAGCCATGTGTCTAACGGGCAACGCAACGGGCTTTGCATTATCTACAAGGTATATGCGGAAGTCTATCTCCCGCTTCGGAGGCAAGCCCTTCACCTCTTCGAAGACATCCAGATATTCCCGGACCACTCTAACCGAATGCAAATTTTCAACGGAGGCATCTAGCGATTCAAGGTAACTAAGCATAACCGCATACGAGGGATTACAAGAAATTTCCAAAGTATTACCAAGCTGGGTTAGGAGCCTAACAACCCTTTTCTCACAATCGAGGATGGCCCCATTACTGGATAGCCAATCCATGCCCAAAATCAAACTGTATCCCGAAAAGCCCAAAACAAAGGCACTACATTTAAATTCTACGCTTAGAATAGAAATTTTCAATCCCAAACAGATCATAGACAAATGAGCTGGGCCCCCAATTGGGTTTGAAACAATTAAGGGGTCCTCTACCATACTAGTTTTTAGGTGTAGAGATTCTACTAAAGCAGACGAGATAAAGGAGTGTGATGCGCCGGAATCAAATAAAGTGCGAACGGGGTGATCATAAAGATAAACTACACTTTCTACAGAAGTATTTATACCTCGCTGTTGCAGAGGTGGCGCTTCTAGCACATGAACTTGTGCCCCTGAGGTGGATCCAGCCCTCTGCCCCTATCCTCGTTTCTTTGGGCAGTCCTTTGCCATGTGGCCTGTCTCACCGCAAGAAAAGCACCCACCATTCATCTTGGCCTTCTTTTTTCGGCAATCTTTCACTAAGTGCCCCGCTTTGCCACAGAATTTACACTTCCTCTTCTCTTGGGACTTGTTGTCTTTCCCGCCCTTCTTAAAGTCTGTCTTCTTAAGCTGTAAACCCTCTTTCTTCCCTTGAGAGCTTTCCGCCTTTGTCTCCTTCTCCCTTGGGCAGTCCCTAGCCCAGTGGCCTGTCTCCCTACACTGAAAGCAAGTAGCACTCATCCTCCTCTTCTTCTTCCTGCAGTCTCCCTCCAGATGTCCAAGAATTCCGTAGAAATAACATTTCCTTTCACGTTTCTTGTCATTACAGTTACGATCCTTTCTTGTTTGACTTTTATTCGTCTTCCTACTCTGGGACTCTTCCGCTTGCTGGTTTACGTGGAGGAGGAGGAGTGAAAGCGTCAGCAGCTGGGGAGTAAGGTCTCCAGACATGCTGAAACAGAAAGGATAAATTCAAAACGAAGGATAAGAGATAGTTCCTTTGGCTTTGGGGGGACTTTGCCTTTTAAAATAAAATAATATTTTATCTTTTAAAAATGCTTCTTTAAATTTCTTTTTGAAAAATAAATTTTCAAAACTTTTTATCTTATCCGGTAAACCTATGCTTTGATACCAAGTGAAACACCCCACCTCCGTTAGGGTCACTCTCAAAGGGAATGCCCTAATTTTGGTGGAGGTTTATAAGTATAAATCACAGATATACAAGACAGATATAATAACACATATTTTTGAGCAGCGGAAAACAACAACTTTTATTTCATTCAAATACGTGTTACACCAACCATACCATAATTGTCTTACAACACTTCCAAAAACATAACATCTTCATAACTGTCTTGATTACATTATTTAAAGAAGCATAAAGAAAACATAAATAAACTGCAAAAGTCCCATAATTGCTGTCCAAAGCCATAGTCCAAAACGAAAAGATCCAAGCAATACATTCTTTCTCTTCAAGTTGGATATGAAGGCTGGTCAAGCTGTGGTATTCCCTCCCTGTGGACCTGGGAGGGGGGAACGGAAGAAAAGAAGACGAAAGAAAAGTAGAGTCAGACATAAAGCCTAAGTAAGTCTAGGACTATTCAGTCTATGAATAAAGAACTGGGTATGATATGTATAAACCATAAATGGGGAAGCACCATAAACCAAGTTAAGTTGTCTAGGGTCGAATATACTATCTTACCTCATATTAATCTCTGTACCCATATAAATTAGTTCCCAACAGGCACCCCATAATCAGGGTGAAGTGATCCATTTTATGATTATCGGCTCCTACTCGCATAGTTACATGTGTCTTACGGCCCCCCAATGTTGTAGTTACCTGTGCTGGTCCCACCATGGGGTGTATCAAGTCCCATGGTGGCGGCCCGACATAATCCTATAATGCACAGGTATGCTACTGGTGCCCAGTGCCTTATTTTTTCTACGGCGGAATGTGTGCACGCCCGCACCCAGTTAGAACCTGCACTGCTGCACCACCGCCGTCGATTTGACCTCTTACAGTCAGCCCAGTAATCGTGCCCCACCCTGCCTAGTTTCAGGGTATCATGATACGCCTTGTAGGGTTACTGCTGAAAAGGGTCCCCCGCTACTAGGTTTTCTATTTCTAGCCAACATGCTAAGTTGGTTAAGTGTTTTATAAACCTAACCCCCAATCAGTCTGTTTAGTTTAACATGTTCCATTTTGATTAAGTCTTAATTCACTTAATCCTATCAATCCTGACTCAGCCTTAATTGTCTTATTAAAGCCTTGACCTCTCACATTAGACAGGTATTGTTGTGGCTGCCTATTGCCGGTTGGGTCCGGGCAGTCTTACGCCACAACTCAGTCTAACCTCGGGTCCTTATTGGGCTCCGTGTTTAACCATCCACATTGGATAGGTATTGTTGTGACTACTGGACAGCCGGGCGGTTCCGGGCAGGTTTACATCACAACTCAATCCAACCTCGGGTTAAACACATCGTATTTTCTACATTTACATATTTTGTCTCTTTTCTTTTTATATGTAAATATTTGCGGCCTATTATTAAAATTCATCTTAATTGATTAAGATTTATTTATGCCACTTAATTGTTTTTTTCAAGGATGTTGGCATGTGTCAAACATGCCAACACATATGTTCTATATTTTAGCCCAAACGTCAATACCCCCGTTTTACACGTTCGCTCAAATGTAAGGTGTGTTGGGTTTAATACTTAAACCCAATTTAGCCATATAAAAAGGGGAGGCTTATAACATGGTGTTTATAAGGTAACATAAAAATGGGAGTGTGAACGCATGAACTTGCAGCATAACGATTCAATTAACGTAAGGTAGGCGCATGTGAACTTGCAATTGTAACAACATATAATATAAGCAATACTTAAACATGAGTCATTCTATTCACATAATCATGGTGTAAACAAAGCATGAATCATTCTATTCGTGTAGTCATGGCATAAATGATACTTAAACATGAACCATTCTAATCATATAATTATGGCATAATCATAATTGAACATGAGTCCTTCTATTCATATAGTCATGGCATAAACATAATTGAACATGAATCCTACTATTCATATAATCATGGTTTTTATCTTATATATGTAACTTGTAAGTGGGATATAATTCTAGTGTAATTTCTAATGTAACTTATGTGCCAAATATATTATCATATGATTATGATAACAACATAAGCCTAGAAACATGTTTTCAACTAGGCATAATATCAAACATAGTTTAGTCGTGTTCATAAAATTAATACAAGCTTACAAAGACGCTTGCTTTTGTCACTATTACAAAATCATGATTTTTATACTTGAACTATGATGCCAATTCCAACATAACCTTCATATGAATCATAATACTTAAGTGGATCAAATTACACTAAAGATGACCATAGAATTATACATCATGTTGGCATAACAATAAATCATATACTTTCATGAATTTAAAATAAACTATTACAACATATAGTTGTTATTTTCAACATGAATCATATACTTGCAATTATCAAATGGGTGCTGTAAATAACTACCACAAACATGTAGTTTTCAATATGAATCATATGCTTGCATGAATCCCAATTAAAATTCCACAACATGTGGTTGTCAACATAAACCATATACTTGTATGAATCAAATCGTACACCATAGCATTGCCAAATCAAAATAACATACAAACATAAGTTATTATCGCCACAATTCCATTTCGTTGTTAACTTCCAACGCAAATCGCGTACTTGCAAATATCCAATCGTATACCATAATATTCCCAAATCGTTTAGCATCAAAGCAACATACAAATATAGATTATTATCGCCACAATTCCATTTCTTACTTTACACAAATCAACACAATTATTTAATTCACATCGGAATAGCACTCTACTTACAACGAGTGACGAATCTTCAATTCAGGAATCTGAATTCTGAATTTGGAGATGCTATCCTTTATTGTAGGCGTTGCTTTGATTTGATTAACGTTGCTTTAAGCTTTTGATTTACCTCCTAATTGTCTCTTTATTTTCTGACGGCTATCCTCAGTCTCTCCTCAGCAGCATGACGGTCTCATCTCCATTTTAGTTTATGTGACTTAGGGTTAGTCTTAGGTCCTTTTTATAGAGTTTTTGAGTTAATTTAGACCGTCGATGAAGCTTGGTTTAACAATAGCCGTTCGTTCAAAGAAGAGACCAACCAGGAGCTGATACCTAGCCCTAGTGACAAGGCAAGGCTCAGAAAATCGACCAAACATAGACCAGGCCAGCCAGGGTGGGCTGGGTTCGACCTGGCTCAGGGGCCAGGTCGACTCCCCAGTCGACCCCCAGGTCGACTCTAGAGTCGACCTGCCTGGGCAGGTCGACACCTAGGTCGACTCCCAGGTCGACCTGGCCTGGCAGGTCGACCCTAGGGTCGACCCCCAGGTCGACCTGGTGGGTTTGGGCGGGAATTTCCCCGCCTACTCTGATTGGGCTGAATTTTAAATCTGTTTTCGAAATTTGAATTTTCTGAAACTTCATCGGGCCATAACTTGGTCATACGGACTCCGTTTTTCGAAAACTCGGACTCTATTTCGCGTATTTTTCCGTGACGAACGCAATGGCATATCCCGTTTCCCTTAATACTTTAACTAGAATTTATTATACTTTAATTTGTGGATTTCACTGTTATAAAATACACGGGGTGTTACACGTCTATTACTTCTCTTTTGAGCTCAAGGCTGTCGAGAACACAAATTCTTCCTTTCAATCTCAGAACTCCTGCGCTATCCACTTGGAAACTAGAGACTTCACCCCTTTGAATTCTTTTGATCATCTCTTTAACAAAACTATCGTCTTTCTGAAGAATAGATATTTTATCAATCAACGATGATGTAATGATAAGATTGGCGATGATCACATTTTTTCTGCTGAGCGCATCAGCCACAACATTGGCTTTCCCCGGAGTATACAAAATATCAAGATCATCTGTCGCGAGAATTTATAGTCAATGCTGCTGCCTCATATTCAGATCTTTCTGGGTGAATAAATACTTCAATGACTGATGATCGGTATATAATTCAAATTTCTCACCCAATAGATAATGCCTCCAGATTTTCATAGCAAACACGATGGCTAACAATTCAAGGTCGTGAGTTGCATAATTCGTTTCATGTGGCTTCAATTGACGGCAAGCATAAGCGACTACTTGGCCTCTTTGCATTAATACTGCACCAAGACCTTCTTTAAAAGCATCTGTCCAAACCTTCGGGTCTTGATTGCCATCAATAATTGTTAACACTGGAGCAGTTATCAACCTTAACTTCAGCTTTTGGAAAGTCGCCTCACATTCTAGAGTCCAATTGAACTCTGAATGTTTCTGAGTAAGCTTTGTTAAGGTAATAGATATCTTCGAAAAATCCTTAATGAACTTCCGATAATAACTAGACAATCCAAGAAAACTTCGGACTTCCGTAGGAGTAGTTGGTTGATTCCAATCTTGAATAGTTGTGATCTTACTGGGATCCACGGAAATTCCTCCTTTTGATACAACATGGCCAAGAAACTTGACTTCTTCTTGCCAGAATATACATTTGGAAAATTTGGCTTTTAAAACATTTTTTCTGGGAATTTCTAAAACTTGTTCCAAATGTTTCTCGTGCTCACTCTCTGACTTAGAGAAGATTAATATGTCATTAATGAAAACCAAAACAAATTTATTCAATACTTCTTTGAATACTCTGTTCATTAGATCGACAAAATAAGCTAGAGTATTACACAAGCCAAACGACCCCACTCGTAGAATAAATCTGGACCTTTGAATGTTGTCAAAGGAACACACTCTTCGGCAATACGAAGCTGATGGAAACTTGTAGCTAGGTCCATTCGTGAAAATACTTGTGCGCCATTCAGACGATCCAACAAATCATCAATTCGCGGCAATGGATATTTATTCTTTAATGTCTGTTTGTTCAAGTCATGATAATCTACGCATAATCGGAGAGTACCGTCCGACTTTTGGACAAACACCACTGTTGCTCCCCAATCAGAGAAACTAGGCCTGATCAGACCCTTCCATAGAAGCTATCGAGTTTGATTATCTAATTCTTCTTTTTCCTTCAAGGTCATTCTTCGAATAGAATGAACTACTGCCTTGCATTCGGAATTAAAGAGATTTTGAAATCAATTTCCATACGCGGAGGTAAGCTTACAACTTCTTCAAATACATCTGCACAGTTCTTCACGACAGGGATATTTTCTATGTCGACCGGAGTATTCTCCGTAACAATAGGAACAGGCTCTAATTGAGCAGGAAGAACATCCAGAGCTGCCCAAAAGTCTTTTCTATTTGAATTTGGACCCTCACATGGAATGATTATATAACTCCCTGATTTAATCTTCGCCTTTACGACTCTGTCGGCGCATTTAACATCAGCTTCATACTTGGTTAACCAATCCAATCCTAAAATAAGATCAAATTCGGTAAAATTCATGAAGATCGCGATGGTACGGAACCGATAACAGGAAAAAGAAACAGGCACCCCATAAATCCAACTAAGATCGAGGGAACCCCCAACCGGGCTATGGACAGTCATGGGTGTTTTGAGCTTTTTCAAATTCAAATCCAGTTTCTTAACCGCATTACTTGCAATAAAGCTTCATGACGTGCCTGTATCAAACAGTACATTAACTGGAATGTTTTTTATAGTAAGTGTGTCTTCTAAAACATCTGGCCTTCCCTGATTAGCTGAGGGTGCAGGAACTTCTGCCACTTCATTCACATGCACTACTTTGATCGCTTTTAACAGCCGGCAATCTCGCTTTATATGACCAGCCTGATGGCACTGATTGCATTTTCTAATCCCCTGGCACTTCTTCTTGGATTTAAATCTACTCTTTATTCGTTTCTTTAAGGGTCCGCAATTTATCGCTAAATGCCCTTTCCGATTATAGTTAGAGCAGGTGGCAGTGGTTACTGGTCCTTTCTCATATTTACCCTTTTTCCTATTGAATCTAGGCCTCTTACTGAACTTAGACTTCGTACTTGCCTCAGGCTGTGTACTAGCCTCTGGGCTATTCGTATCAAATTTCCTTTTGTTGCTAGAACTACATTTCTCTTAATCTCCCAAAAGACCTTGCTTATCATGATCTTTATACTGGTAAGCCATATATATATATATATATATCATTTTAGAAAAAGGTTATTGCACATGCGCAGTTACATTACTTTGGTACTTTCTTTGGAGCCCGTTAATAAACCTCAGATTTTTTTTCTTAGGATCTTGAATTAGATGCGGGCAAAACGAGAAAGTTCATTGAATTTCTTATGATACTCCGGAATGGTTATATCTCCTTATATTAGATAGTAGAATTCATCATTTAACCGCTCAGTTGCTTCTAGAGGAATAAATCTTTCATTGAAAATTTCCTTAAATCTATCCTAGGTAATATTACCTTCTGGATTATCTTTAATGACAGTTTCCCACCAGATTAAAGCTTCGTCTTTGAGTGCCCAAGATGCCAGTAATCTTTTCTGATCATCTCTCAGCTTTGTACCTTCAAATATTTTCTCAACAGAGTGCATCCAGCTTGTGTTTGAATAATGGATTCATTGCCAGAGAATGGTACTCCACCCAGATTCCGATACTTCTTTAATAGAGCTTCAATATCTGGTTCTGGCCTACCTTTTCTACTTATGCCACTCATTTTTCAATGTCTGCAAATAGCAGACAAAGTGTTAGGCCAACAGAAAAGATATTTTTAAAGCATAGAGACACATACTTGGATGTAAATGTGTCTACAGAGGTGTATTTCATTCTGCTACACTCATTCTAGGATATTACTGATCCTATCTGAAATGAGTTATCCATCTTAGAACAATACTGATTCTATTTCTGACGAGTTCGTTAATATGTTATATTCCAGAACTAATCTTAACCAAAGCTATGATACCACGTGTGACGACCCCAAACCCCCGTTCCACGGTGGCAAGGGTAATCTTTGGATTATAACATATAAACAAATAACAGTAGAACAGAAATATATAAATACACCAGATAATTTACAACAGAATACTCTGGATAAACATAATCATCAAAGTTACACAGTATACAGGATCATACTTAGTACAAAATACAGTTCAGCTTTACATAAAATGTCTACAGCGGAATCAAAACAAAATATGTACAACAGGAGCTGAACAACATAAAAAGAAAGAAGTGATGGAATCCATCTTCAGCTTCATAGCTATCCAGAAAGAGCCTGCTAAAACCCGAATACAAGGCTACCCGTATAGGAAATAGGGCACTCGAGTTTGCAAGCGAAACAAACTACGAGTCAGTCATGGGACTGGTATGAGAAATCTACTTAACTTATTTTATAATAAGGCCAATCACAGGACCACGCCGCTAACGCAGAACAGGTTTACTCCATTGGATTGCCAATGCTTAAAAAAAGTAAATCACTTACACATCGCAATGCTTTTTATAAAAATGAAGCCATTATAAGACTTAGTTCCCATCACACAATGCAACGCAAACCGGAGGATAGAGTTTTTACCTTATAATGGCCAAAATATGCTTGATAGGTATAAAGCAAAAGCATTTGATATTTTTACTAGTGTTTATATGTTTCAAAAATAATTTCAATCATAAGTATCAATCATAGACGACATAAATGCCCCATAACACTATTTCGCCATATATAGGTATACAATCAATACCGCACGATGTCGTATTTGGAAATTGGATTTCTGTCATGAACCAAGGCAAGGAATCGTCCTTACCGCTTCGAGACGCTCTAGCCCGTGTCTCAGGAACGCGCGCAGACAAGCTCGATCGTCAGGGCCGGTCCATACGGAGTGGATTAAAATGCTAGAACACTGCGTTTCCCCGCCCTATGGGGCGTCAGCTGGTCATATCCCGACCAAACTATCCGTCCCGGAACGATCGATATAACAGAGGCGCCTCGTTATCCATCATCCACATAAGTAAAATGTCCGGGCGTGTAAAATCCAAAACACCACTCCTATCTAGAAGGAAACGCATGTCCTCCCAGATGTCATCTCCCGTTTCTGGATCATACCGGGGTGTGAGGCCCGCGAATCAACGCTAAACACAAAGCTAGCTATTTAAAGCCCTGCTTTGATCATCAACCATAAGGCTCTACTTTTCAACAAAAGCCTTGATCACTGCATCTCAGCATGCCACACAGGCAATTCACGCTATGCAACTGACGTATATCAATCACACAGAATGAAATCCAATGTCAGATAAACAATCCATTTACAAGTCCGTTCTGGGTCTGAATGAAATCGGAGGCATCTTATTCCTCTCCTGTATGTCCAATACAGGAGAGAGGCCCTCGCACATCCGGTCGATCTCCAAGTACGTCTGGACGACCACCACTTATTACCTTGTCTTGTCTTGGGATACCTCCCAATCAAGACATCAACAATCATCCAAACGATGTGAAGACCTCCGGTCTTCAACCGCCGTCTTCATCGTCAATCTCTAATCGTCGACCAATTATTTGAAATAAGATTTAACTCGGCCATTTCAAATAATTCACGTATATTTAGAATTCAAATCAATTCATTTCCATGGTTAAATTATTTGACATCCATAGTTCAGTTCATTAATATAATTTTCACGTCAAACACATTCAACCATCAAATATCCCATAAACCAGGTAAATTCAGTTTATTTCCATTCCATATTGTTTATAATATTTTATAACGAATTATCGCTATTTTTATTTATATAAAAATAGCCAATTTATTCAAACGATGCTTCAGGCCATAACGCGGCCATGGCGCTGTTTTTTTAGATTTGATTTACACATATATGAAAATCTAACCGTTGGATCTTTACAAATTTTATATCATTAGAAAGATCTTTTCAAAGTGGACCCAATGGTTCCAGTTTTGGGAAAATACGATGGTCGGAACTCCCGGTACAATCGTTTGAAGTTACGATTTCAAAATATGAACTACAGCATCGTTATTCGATTTATTTTAATTATAATTATATATAAATATAATCCATTCAGGCATTGTTTTTATTCAGATTTGAATTAAACATTCCATACAATCTAACCGTCGGATCTTTACAAATGTGGTGTCGTTGGAAAGATATTTCCAAAGCGGACCCAACGGTTTCGGTTTCGGGAAAATTCGATGGTCGGATCTCCCGCAATAATCGTTTAATATCACGGTTTCAAAATACGAACTACATCTTCGTTATTCGATTTATTTTAATTATATATATATATATAATCCGTTCTTCGAATTCCACACCATTTCATTTCATATATGTGATAAAAATAATATTTTTATCCAACAAATATCTATTTCAACACATGACTATTTTTAATACTTCATATATATAATAAAAATGTGATTTTTATTGTTAAAACAATTTATTTCAAACACGATTATTTTATATACTTCATATGGAGGATAAAAATATGATTTTTATCTTTCAAACAATTTATTTCAAACATGAATATTTTTCATCACATGAATATATTTCAATACATGAATATAAATCAAACACATAAATATTTCAGAAAATTTCGGCAGCATAACGGCAGGGAGTTAAAAACCGACACCGTCCCGAGTACGGCTCCTCGCACTACCTTATGCCTCGCAGCGTTCCCTAAGGGTCTTATCCTTATAATCTAAATATTTCGATCATTTTCATATCACAATGGATATTTCCACGAACAATTCCAATTTTGTTTCAACTACAAACAGTCATTATCAACCATTCGCATTTATCAACCAAATTTCACGTCAACCAAAATCCAAACAATCACAATCAATATATATCGTCCACGGTATGTGGACGAGGGGAGTGTGTGTGTGTATATATATATATATATGTATATATGTATATAAATATATTTCGATTTCATTTCAATATCATTTCAATTCCATTCAACGCACATATGATTTTTACAATGCATATATAACTTATACATCGCACATATAATTTATACAACGCTTATACATGAGGTGTACAAAGCTTATATAACTTATACATCGATTATATAATTTATACATCGCCATTCCATATCGTTTATAATTTAGAAATCTCGCATTGGGTTCCACTCCTTAAAAAATTGTAGGAAGCTCCAAAAATTTCCCGGTCTCTTCTAGAATGTAAAAGACGTCCTCACGGTCCCGTGTCTCTTGTTTCACTGGATTTCGACCACAAACGAAAATGATATCATTATTTTTTGATTAAACAAGTTTGCAATGCTTTCTTGTGCTGAAACCATTTCAGTTTTAAACAGCCATTACCTTCTGAAAGCTTTCAAAAGTAGGTTTCCTTTTAACTTCGAATCCGTGAAGAATGGTGATGATCGGGTTGTACAACGTCGAAGAGGGAGGAACGGCGCTCAGATCGTCGGACGAGCGGTGGCGTTCGGTGGCAGATCCATGTCACGGTAGCGCTGCAAAGAGCTCGACTTCTTAGAGGTGATTCTAGCGATTCGCTCCACGATAAATTCCCTAACGGGTATAGATTTAAAGCTATTGAGGAGATCTTCAAAAATTTTAACTGGAGTGTTCGATATTGGTGAGCGGTTTTGAAGAAAAAGAGGAGAGAAGGCTAGAGCTGAAGTCGTTGTTCGCAGGAGAGGAGTTACGGGTTCTCGGTCAACGTGCAAAAGTGAAGATGGAATTTCATTGGCCCGTTATTTTATTTTTATTTTTAATTCTATTAAATTCAGAAAATACCCTCCAATCCATACGAACTCCATTTCAAACCCAACGACTGTCGCATTTAGCTAAATACCCCCATTCTGAAAACAATGGAATATGTTTCATAGGCCCATTCGACTGTTTCAGTCAGTTATTCTTCAAATTAAAATATAAAACATTCAAATATGGATTTGAACGTACATTTCAATTTGCTGGGGCCACATACTGATCCCAAAAATTCCAGAAAAATAAATCTGGCTATGTCTGGACGATACGGTCCTAACAAAACTGATTTTGTCGAATTTGGAGACCGTTTGAAAAAGGACCATTTTCTGGTCGATCCAAATTGATTGAAATTAACCAAACACAATTTCCTTTGCCACGCTCATATATTAACTCCAAAAATTATGGAATTTGGAATCTAGCATTCAACATCCCGGATCCAATAAAAGTGGTTTCGTCGGAAACGGAGGTCGTTGCAAAATGTCTATTTTCAAGGGCTATATAAACTCCATGGTGACCTTTCTGAAAATTCATTTGGCCATAACTTTGGATTCCCGCTATGAAATTTAGATTTGTCAGATTCAATAGAAAGATATTCATAAACAGATTTAAATATTTTTGGTTTCACTAAAATCCATTTTATTTTGCATCCTGTACAGTCAGTCAAAGTTCGAATTCAAATTTTCAAACTACCGCGCCATTTCAGGCCTTGTTTCATAATTAAAATAAATATATTCGCTATAACTTTAATCCGAATAGATTTTTGGTCGTTATTATTTAAAATAATTTATTTTAAATATTCAAAATCCACTAAACTAGCCAAATTAAAAAATTTAAATTGGTTCTGATTTTCCGGTTTATTACAATAAACGATATTTTAATCAAAATAGTTAACATAACTGTTTTGTAATGCTTTTGTAACTCTTTTGAAATGCTATTGTAACGCTTCCATCAAAAACAATCTATTTAGAAGTTTTAGCTCGTAAACTATTTTCTGAACTATAATTAATGGTTTGTGGAATGTTTTCAAAGGTTTAAAAGCATTAGAAATATTTTATATGGAATTTAAATTGATATTAATACGGGTTTCAATTTTAAATAATTGGATATGGTTGGAGATAAACCTTCGGATGTTTGATATTAATTCGGTAGATGATGACTCTTACTATTTGAGGAATTTAAAAAGTAGTTCGTTGTTATTCCCCTTATAGTGTGAGTGGGATATCGAGATTAATATTATGTATAAGTTGATGGTATTTTTATCCATATCTAATGTCAAAGAGTTAGATAATTTTTTTTAAGTAAGATATGGGTTTCCTAATTTGATTGGGATAAGTTGGATAGAAATAATCTTCGGATATTTGATATGAAATTGTTTGGTGTAAACATATACTATTTGAGGAATTTGGAAGATATTATTATTATATCGTTATTCTACTTATAGTATTCGTTGATTATGAGAATTGATATCGAATATACGTAGATACAATTTACATGTAACTTATGTTCAATATCGATTGACTTGGGTTTTGTCGTGAATCATACCTTCAACAATATCATTCTTGAAGCCCAATGAGATTGAGTTGTGGAAATTCATATCGTAAATTGGGATTTAATCAAATTTTCGATTTGAGAAAATTAAAAATAAGAAATTGGGAACCAAGTATAATCTTTTAGTTAAGATTAAAGAATTGAATGTTGGAAAATCGATTTAATTGGAAACAATGGTTGAAATATGGATTAAAGGATTTTCAAATGAAACTGGGTTTTGATAACGAGTTATCAAACGGAAAATTAATTAAGGCTTTGGGGCTAGATTATCTTTGATTTAGGGGATGTGTTTTAAAGAAGAAGGGTTAAATATGGATTTTGTTAAAGATAATTTGAGAATGAGTTTAAAGAAATTTAATTTAATAAAAATTTAAGATGGAAGGAGATTTGGTTGAAAGCCTTTGTGTTCCGTAATTGCGTTTTAAAAATTACGCTTATTATTTGCGAAGACCGGGATCGGATGTATATCCAAAAACCGTTCAAAGTAATAATACGACGTTATAGAGAAATTGAAGACGGTACTGAAGACTGGGACCCTTCATATCGTAAGGACGACTTGATGAATATCTCAAATAGGTAGCTCCCATTTGCAAATGGATTTTATATCAGCTAAGTGGCAAGAAGCCCAAACGTATGTGAAGGAATTTCGGATTGTTGTTTCATTCAGACCCAAAACGGACATTTATGGATTGTGTGTCTAATATTGTAATTGACTGCGTAACACTGATCTTTGTTAAATATATATTTGTTTGGTAGCGGAGAATTTATTCTCTTGCTTAACACCCTTCTCTAAGACATATGAGCTTAGAGGTTATATATCAATAGAAATCAATGATGTGTTGTAAATGGACAATGTGGCATACACAAGTTATGTGATGAGCTATGGATGATCAAAGCATGGCTTATTTAAGTGTAGCTTTGTGTATATCGGGACCTCGACAAGCCTCACACCCCGGTAAATGGCCAAAATAGGAAGAAATACAGCAAGGTTATGGGGTGTTGTCTCCTTCTAGATAAAAGGTGTACTATGATATGGAGCCCAGGTATTAACCTATGTGGTAAAGGCATCTATTTTTGCGGTTGTTGTTGGCGCACGCTCAGAAAGGTCGGTAATGACCGGGAGATGACATACTCAGGCGTACTCTAAATTACCCAGTAAGGGGTAACCCGACCTTGTGTTGGCATGAGAAGCATCACTGTTGATCCTCGTACATCCCTCTAGAGGTGTTCAAAATTCGGTTCGGAAGGAAGTTCCTTTGCTTGATCATTGTTGGAAACCCAATCTCCGCTACGAACCCGTAGGTTTTCGATTGTATACCGTACGTCAGTATAGTATATGGTACCTATGTTGGCTAAGATTAATACATTTACTTTTGAAAGGATTTCACACTATTTTATAGTACTGAAAGTGGATTTTCACGTATTAAGCATTTTTGACTGCATAAGAAGAAATCTCGCCCATGTGTGCATTTGCATTATGTGTGTGCCGCGAGACCTTATGTTAGTCTCATTTTTCAAAAAGTCATTGTGAATTTCTATGAACTGGTATTCACATGGAGTAAACCCGCTCCGCATTAGCGGCGTGGTCCAGTGAATTACCTAACTTTAAAATAAAACCTAAAAACAAATGTTTTGAGTTCTCACACCAGTCCTATGACCAACTTGGAGTTTATTGTTCCCACACCTAAACTCTGGGTTCCCATATTTTTTACACGGGCAGCCTAGTAGTTTAGTTTGTAGTTTAGACTTGGAGTGGTTGGAGCAGGATGCTGGTTTAGCTGGAGCTATTATATCTTGGATCATGCATATTCTTTCGTTGAGTTTAGTATCTTTTCCGTTGTGTAATCGATGTACTCAGATGTTTCTCTGATTACTCTGATGTAATATTATTGTAATGATAATGGAAAAGTTCTTTTTACTTTGTGCAAATGTGTAAGTTCCCCAAACAATCTGTCTTTATGAACGGTTTAAGTTGGTTTAATTACTGGCGAAAACCGGACAAAAAGCCGGGTCGTTAGATTTGGTATCAGAGCTTTGTTTTACGCAAAGTTATGGGGTACGACATATTTGAACAAAAAGAAAGACTCATCAGAGTTATAATATCTCATTAGAGATAGGGTTAGTAATACCCGAGAATGAGATTTTTAGAGTATTATATTTGAGTGAGCGTATTTGAAAATATGAAATGAGTTTTGAAAAGTTATATTTTAAGAAAGAAACATATTTTGGAAATATAATGAGCGTAATATTTTCACCTTCTAATGGTTTCCTTTTAATGGCAGACAAAAATCATGCATTACCTTCCACTTTCTCTCTCCTTCGATCGCAACCATCATCTTCTTCTTTTAACCCTTCATCATCAACATCCGTGAATCCACATCCTAACCCCTCCTTAAATCCCACATCAAATCCTGATTTAATCTCATCCGATTCAAATAATAGAAAGCTCAACTTTGTAAAACCGAATCTAGAATATATTTTCATTCCAGAAAAAAATTTCAATATATCTGAATCATTATGGAAGAATACAGTAGCCTTGATCCCGATCCATTTTCGTTTATCATCGATTAAGCTTAAAGATTACATATCCAAAGTCTGGAAACCTCTGGGTAGTTTTAATATCCATATTTCTCCTAGCTACAACTTTTTTGTTCAGTTTGAAAGAACAGAGGATTTTTCTCGCATTATTGAAAGCACTACCTATTCTTATTTTGGGAGACTGACGTATGTTGAAGCTTGGCATCCAGGTTATGATTCTAGCTCTAAAATGTGTAATAAAGCTCAGATCTGGATCGGATTACTTGATCTGCCCATGGAGCTTTGGTCTATCCAAGCTTTTCAAATGCTTGCTAGTTTTATATCAAATCCCATTTTGATTGATGAAAATACAGCAGAAAAGCGTTTTACAAAATACGCGAGAGTATTAATCTCCATTGGTACTCAGGCAGAATTAAAAACTGAAATTCCAGTCTTACTACATAATGGACAAAAGGTTTTAGTTACAGTTGAATATGAATTTATTCCCATGAAATGCTTACATTGTAATGTTTTTGGTCATGATGATGATTATCATGCTGGTAACTATGATGCTAGATGGATCCCGCTGAAGTTCAAGAAGGACTGAATGCAGAAACTTCTGATTTTCATGAAACAGAGGATAATACTTCAAATCTTGAGGAAATAGATCCATAGAATGTTGCTTCAAATTGTGAGGAAAATAGATTTGAATCCTTTAATTCAAAATCGATAGCTTAAGCCTCTTCAGATGTTGTGGATAATCTTGATTTTCTAAACCCCAAATTACCTGAAGATGGTATGCCAGATAAGTTAAGTAATATAGAAGAAGTTATTGAAGAAAATGATAAAGTGAAAGATAAGGTAAAACAGGTTGATGTCTCTTCATTTATTGACAAGAACAAAGACTATTTGCAAGGAAATAAAAATAAGGTTGTTAATGATTCAAATTCTCTCCTCTCTAAAAGGGCTACGACGAGTTCTACATCCATTAAATGACATTATTGTCTTGGAAAGTAAGGGGTATGAACACATCTTTTCGTATGAAGGATGTGTTCAAACTCCTTAACAAAAATAAATCAACTTTGGTTGTTTTAGTAGAAACAAAATTATCAAAAAACAACCTAGTTTATTTTCCTCTTTACTACCAAGTTCTTGGAATTTTTTGACAAACAATTCATCAGTTTCTAGTGGAAGAATTCTATTAATTTGGGATGCAAATGTATGGGATATTTCTCTGGTAGCTTTTTCTCTTCGTTATTTGATAGTTAATGTGTTAAACATAGGTGGCTTTGCTATGACATTTACTACTATTTATGGTAGTAATTCTTTTGAGGACAGATTACATATTTGGCAAATTTTGGTAAATGAATCTAACAATTATTCTAATGCTTGGATCTTGATGGGAGATTTTAATAATGCATTGTCACTGAATGAAAAGAGAGGAGGTTTATCTATTCCTTACCAACATATTAGAGAGTTCCAAAATTTTATAATCCAAACTGTGTTGACTGAAATCAAACCTTTGGGTTTTAAATTTACATGGAGAAGAAGAGGGATTGCTACACATAATGATAAAATTCTGGTAAATAATATTTGTTTGCGTCAGTTTTTAAATATGAAGGCTCTAGCTTACTCTCAAAATTCCAATGATCATAATCCTATTATGTTAGATCTAATTCGAACCCCAGAAGTAAAAGGATTTCCATTCAGATTTAAAAATGATTGGTGCAATCATCCTGGCTACCCTGAAGCAATTCAAAGAGGTCTAATGTCAAATGTTTGGGGTTTTCAAAGCTATCATTTTTTACAAAAACTTCAAAATTGTAAAAAGGAGCTTAAAAAGTGGAATAAGGTGAGAGATAGAAATTCAAATAACCTTAAGTTGGCTGAACAGAAAGTTTCAGAGCTAGAATTTGGTGTTGATCACCATCCAGAAGATTTGCAACTGTATGATAATTACCTGCAGGCAAAGAAGAATTTTCAGAACCTTCAAAATTTATATTTTGGTGGTTTCAAACAGCAAGCAAAAATTTCATGGTTTCAACAAGGGGATACAAATTCAGAAAATTTCTATTCTCAAATGTCAAATAAAAGATTTTTTAATCACATCGGAGCCTTGATTGATCAAGATAGAAATTTGTTGTTTAAATCTAATGAGATAGAAGCTGAGGCAATAAATTACTTCACTAATATGTTCAATGGGGTTTGTTCTGATGGTTTTCCTAATTTTACTCCTATTTCAACTATCAATGAGCAAGGTCATCAGTTTTTACTAAAGAGTGTTGAACTAGCAGAAATCAAAGAGGCTTTATTCCCCATTCATGATGAGTCTAGTCCTAGTCCAGATGGGATAAAATCCAAATTCCTCAAATTCCATTGGGATTCTATAAAATATGGGCTTTTGGAAGCTGTAACTGATATTTTCAAGTCTAAATTTACAATTCATAAATTGGAATCTCTTTGTTCTGATTTCTTTTGGGGAGGAACTTCTCATAAAGTGGCATGGAAAACTCTGTGTAAACCAAAAAGTGAAGGGGGTATTGGTTTAAAGAATTTATCTGATCTTAAAAAAGTGGCATGCATCAAATTGCTTTGGAATTATTTATCAAATTCCTCTCTTTGGAGTAAGTGGATTCATAATAAATATTGCAAGCAAAAATATTTCTGGTCTATGGCTTTTGATGTCAATGCCTCAAGTACTTGGAAGTCTATTTTAAGATTAAGATCAAATTCGAAGCAGTATTTCAATAAAACCATTGTGAATGGAAAGGATACTTCTCTATGGTTTGAACCTTGGATCAATTGTCCACGCATGGTTGATTTATTAGGCTATGATAGGTTGCATATGATTGGTAAAGCAAGTCAAAGAGTTGATTATATCATTATAAATGAATCTTTGCAACCAGATGTTCATCCTGCAACTAGGGAGTTATTTGAAGAAATTAATTCTATTTCAATTCAGCCTAATAATGGTCAAGATGCATATGAATGGTGTGAAGGGGAAAAATTTTCTTTTCATAAAACTTGGGATTTTATTCGATCTCATGAAATTTATGATCCAGTTTATTCTGTTGTTTGGCACAGGAAAAAATGCAAAAGAATGAGTTTTATTTCATACCTTGCAATTATGGGGAGACTGAACATGAAGGACAGAATTCAACACTTTGGTAACATCACAAATGTTTTATGCCCTTTATGTGAGAATCATCCAGAATCAATTCAGCACCTCTTCTTTCAATGTGACTATTCTGCCTTCATCTGGTTGGCTCTGAAGTAAAAGTTGTCTTTACTGCTTGATAATGGCTCAGATCTGAAAGTAGAAGCTAGATTAATTCACAATAATTTCAGCTCAAAGGACCAATTGAGGGATGTAGCCTGTGGAGCTTTCTCTACTGCAATCTATTTCATATGGAGGGAGAGGAATTTGAGGATCTTTCAAGGACGTAGCAATCATTCTCTATCTACTTTGATGAAAATTGAAAAGTAAATTGTCTTTTTATCTTGAAATAATGGAAGCAAATTAGTTAGAAGCTCGAGAAATGAACAATTTCTAGAGAGATGGGGGATTGAATTAAATGATACTGGTTAAGGAAGGCTGGAGGTTTTTTGAATTTGAAGTGGCGTTTCGAATTGGGCTTTCTGATGGGCCCTGGAGTTGGACTGTTCTATAGTTTTATTTCTTTGTTATATTAGTTTAAGTTCTTTGTTTTGATCTGTATTTCAGACTTTTGTGTTTGTTTGGATCATGTATACCAAATTTATAAGTATTCTTTTTCCCTGTAAGGCACCCATTTAGGTTAGGGGGATTGCAGGGTTTTAACGAGGCTTATAAAGGAGGGTTTTTAATTGGTTTTAGCAATAAAGAGAACCAATTTTCAAAAAAAAAAGGAAATATATGGTTAATTATAACCTGGATGCTTAATCAAACGATTAAGGTTAAGTTTACTTTTTGTGATTATAATTACACATAAAATAATTCTTATGGCATGATAATTAAGCCCCTTCCACTGATTAGGAAAATGATCTGAGTACAAATGCCTTCTGGATTTAATTTCACTATTCGGTAACATTTCGAAATATTGATAAGATTATATTATATTAGTTGTTAAGAGATAAACTTGGATCAAATTTGTTAAGGTAAATTCTCGTCCAAAGAAATTAACCAATATGGTTAGGAACCAAAATATATAATAAGACTTTGAATATTTTATTCGATGTTGAGGTTGGACTATCAAGTACATGAAGATTTTGTGTATACGCCTGATCAACGTATATGCGATGTCTTAAGTATACTGGATAGATATAGAATCACACTCTAGTCGTTTGAAGATGATTCTGTTGATGACTGCAGCAGCATCAGTATGTATTTTCGAGTTTCGAAAGTGGGATGACTATATGATTCCGATTAAAACATCAATATATACTTAAACCAATTTAGATAAGTGTTTGAAAATATTTGGTAAATTGATGTGAATTAGATTAACTAAGCGAGATCTTGAAAATTTGATAAGCTGTAAGAATTATATTAGGTGAACCTGTAATAGGGATAAGCCAGTAAAGAGTTTTGAGAAAGTGCATTGTGATATATATATATATATATATATATATATATATATATATATATATACATATATAAGGGTTTTGTAAAGATGTTAGTTTGAAAACTCAAATCGAAATTTTGAGTAAGAATTAGCGTTACTTTGGAATTGATTTTGTAAGAATATATTTTGAATCTATGGAAAAAGATCTTTGAAAATATTTGGAAAATAAAAAACTTAAGCATGGACATCTTGTGATTGAGATTTCTCAGTTGATTAAAAGACGTTTACGCAAAGTTGTAATTTACATAAGCAATCCAAATACAAAAAAAGTAGTTTGGGAAACGATTTAAAGGCTAAGTTGGAATTAATTAATCAGGATATTTTATAATTAGTCCTTCCCAACTAATTAAATTTAAAATGCAAATATCTTGAGAATTCAGTTTCACAATATGACTATAAGATATTTGAAGATATTTTGGTAAAGGACCACGGTGGTTAAAGATGTTAATAAAAATATATTTAAATGGTTTCTCTAAAGCTTGAAGGAAATAGTAACCTTGAATTTGGAATAATTAATGAGAATAGCAAAAACTATATAAGGAATTAAAATATCGAATTATCGACAATTTTGGACAGATGATAAGTTCTAAAGTATATTGCGGCTACAAAAAGGAACTATTTAAGTAAGCATGAGTACCTTTTGAATTAAGTTTCACAATTTGATTAAATGATATTTGGCAAGTGGGAATAGTAAGAAGAAATTACCTAAACTGAAACATTTAGACAAGCTGAGTTCGGAGATGATCAAGTTTTTCGTGTAACGAATGATAGTAAATTTTGGAAGCTGAAAAGAAATAAGTTTCATAACCATTGTATTTGCAAGATAAGATCTAAGAGAATAAATTTATAACTCTAAATTTTCTTGAAGGAGGTAAATGGTTGAGTATAAGTAATTGTCCCAGTAAACGATGAATCGAATATAATGGGTGATTGGAAGATATCGTTGGAGGACATGTAAATATGGTTATCCATAAATATGTGTGTTAAAATATTCTACCTGGTATATCCATTATGAGAACGGGGAGCTTTGGTATAAATAATTTTAATCTTGTGTCTGAAAACCTACAAGATGTCAAATGAGTAATTACGATTCCCTTTCATTTTCGAGGACGAAATGTTTTAAGGGGGCGTGAATGTAACGATCCAGAATTTTTAACCAATTTTGGAATTTTTATTACTTAATTTGAATTTAAATTTGAATTTGACATAAATATATATGGTTAAGAATATTTAATGATTTTGATAAGTTATATGATAGATTATACTTGAATTATAAATAAGAATGATTATTAATAAGTTTGTATTTATTGATACAATTTGTCGTTTGATTGGATTTGTCAAACCATAACATGAATTAGTAGCATTAGAACTGACTGTTGTCCTTAGTTTTCGTAGCATCTTAAAGAAAATGCTACCAAAAGATCACTTTCCCTTTTTAAGACAAGTGTAAGGACACTTGTATTTTTGCATGCCTCCTTTCATGCATGTTTTACACTTGCTCTCTTATGTGTCATTACCTTCTTAACACTCCATTCCTATATAAGGAGGCATTTCCTCCATTTTTTAACCATTCCACTCCATTTTCTTCTTTTCATCTTCTTCTTAAAGCTTATGGTCATGGTTTCCATGGCATAAGTCTTTCTCTTTTCCACCATCACCTTGCCAAAGTTCGTCATCCTCCTCCTCCTCTTATAATATAAAGAGCGAAAGAGAGAGAGAGATTAGTGTATATTATATTGTATATATATTGGTGAAGAAGACATTGCACCGAAATACTGTCCGACGGTTCGCTCAGATAGGCTCGCCTAACGTGAAGATTTGGAAAGTTGTTAGGTGAGAACTCTTTAACCATTGTTTATATATTTAATTATTAGCTAGACTAATTTAAATATAGTGATGAATTATTAGTGGTTAATGATGATTGATGTTTGTTATGATGGATGATGGATGCGTAGTTTATAACACACACACTATTAAGCGTTAGTGTTATAACACTTGTGCACGGTTATGATTTATTTAATTATGTTGATGATGGTTGCTATGGATGTTTAAATGGTTGTTGATGTTGTTTTGCACACACTATGACACAACAATTATGGTGTCACGTTGGTGATCGACAAATCTCCTTCGTAATTAGAAGCAATATCATTATTGAATTTGAAGGTTGATAATTAGAAAAACACATATGTATAAATTCATATACATTGATAAAGTTTCTTGAAATGAATAAATAAATACCTAAACATTCTAGGATGACAGAGAGGAGAGTGTCTAGGCTTGGGTTTGAAAATAAAGTTTTCTGCTCTTCCTGACTATCCCTAACTGATCCGACGAATGGGATGGTTAATTTGAAGTTATTTGAATTTAGAAATGAACTGGAATTTGATTTATTAAGTAAAAAATAAAAGTTGAATTTTGAACCCAAAATAATTTGGAAAGTCAATGTAAATTACTTTAAATGATTTTAAAACGTTTATATAAGTATATACTGGTTTTCTAAGGTATTTTGAAGTATCGTAGAATAATGGTTATTATGGTCAAAATACAGCTTGTCGCGTAAGGACAATTTATGTATTTTAGATGCAAACTTTAAACGCTTATAACTTTTGCAATCTAAATCGGATTTTCATAAAATGAAAAACGTTTGATTCCCGTTAACAAGAACTTTCAAATGAGTGAAAGCAGATTTTAAATTCGAGTTATAATTTTCAAGTTATGTTTGAAATCATTTTGGAAAAGGTCGTTGTAAGAACAATTGTTGACCATAACTATAAAAAGCTATTTTTAAATGTTTAAAAATGTAGAAAAAAAATTAAAATCATTATAAATTATGAAAAGGTGTTTTGAATTGTATTTAAATGTTGGCTAAGATAAACGATACTTTGATCAAAATAGTTAACATAACTGTTTTGTAATGCTTTTATAACACTTTTGAAATGCTATTGTAACGCTTCCTTCGAAAACAATCTATTTTGAAGTTTTAACCCGTAAACTATTTTCCGAACTATAAGTAATGATTTGTGGAATGTTTTCAAAGGTTTAAAAGTATTAGAAATATTTTATATGGAATTTAAATTGATATTAATACGGGTTTCAATTTTAAATAATTGGATATGGTTGGAGATAAATCTTCGGATGTTTGATATTAATTCGGTAGATGATGACTCTTACTATTTGAGGAATTTAAAAAGTAGTACACTGTTATTCCGCTTATAGTGTGAGTTGGATATCGAGATTAATATTAAGTATAAATTGATGGTATTTCTTCCAGATCTAATGTCAAAGAGTTGGATAAATCTTTTAAGTAAGATATGGGTTTCCCAATTTGATAGGGATAAGTTGGATAGAAATAATCTTCGGTTATTTGAAATGAAATTCTTTGGTGTAAACATATACAATTTGAGGAATTTGGAAGATATTATTATTATATCGTTATTCCACTTATAGTATTCGTTGATTATGAGAATTGATATCGAATATAAGTAGATACAATTTCTGTGTAACTTATGTTCAATATCGATTGATTTGGGTTTTGTTGTGAATCATATCTTCAACAATATCATTCTTGAAGCCCAATAAGATTAAGTTGTGGAAATTCATATCGTAAATTGAGATTTAATCAAATCTTTGATTTGAGAAAATCAAAAATAAGAAACTGGGAACCAAGTATAATCTTTTATTTAAGATTAAAGAATTGAATGTTGGAAAATCGATTTAATTGGAAACTATGGTTGAAATATGGATTAAAGGATTTTCAAAGGAAACTGGGTTTTGATAACGAGCTATCAATCGGAAAATTAATTAAGGCTTTAGGGCTAGATTATCTTTGATTTAAGGGATGTGTTTTAAAGAAGAAGGGTTAAATATGGATTTTGTTAAAGATAATTTGAGAGTGGGTTTAAAGAAATTTAATTTAACAGAAATCTAAGATGGAAGGAGATTTGGTTAAAAGCCTATGTTCCGTAATTGTGTTTTTAAAAATTACGCTTATTATTTGGGAAAATCGGGATCGGATGTATGTCCGAAAACCATTCCAAGTAATAATGCGACGTTGTGGAGCAATTAAAGACCGGGACCCTTCATATCGTAAGGACGACTTGCTGAATTTCTCAAATGGGTAGCTCCCATTTGCAGATGGATTTTATATCAGCTAAGTGGCAAGAAGCCCAAACGTATGTGAAGGAATTTCGGATTGTTGTTTCGTTCAGACCCAGAACGGACATTTATGGATTGTGTGCCTGACATTGTAATTGTCTGCGTAACACTGGTCTTTGTTAAATATATATCTATTTGGAGGTGGAGAATTTATTCTCTTGCTTAATACCCTTCTTTAAGAAGTATGAGCCTAGAGGTTATATATCAATAGAAATCAGTGATGTGTAACACCCCGTGTATTCTATAACTGTGAAATTAACAAATTAAAGTATAATTAATTTGAAATCAAAGAACTAAGGGAAATGGGATACGCCATTGCGTTCGTCTCGGAAAAATACGTGAAATAGAGTCCGAGTTTTCGAAAAACGGAGTCCGTATGAAGAAGATATAGCCTCCGGAAGTTTCTGAATTAAGTTTAAAATTCGAACAGCTCAGAAAAACAAGTTTAAAATTAAAAATCGGGCCCAATTGGCCAGGGCGGGAAAATTCCCGCCTAAGGCACCCAGGTCGACTGGGCTGTCGACCTGGTCTAGCCAGGTCGACAGGGCTGTCGACCTGGTCCCGACCCAGGTCGAACCCAGTCCACCCTGGCTGGCCTAGTCTATGTTGGTCGATTTTCAGAAGCATGCTTTGTCATTAGGGCTAGGTGGCAGGCTCTAATTGGTCTCTCTTTCGAATGAATGGCTACGATCAATCCAAGCAACATCGATGGTCCTAATCAGTTCATAAACTCTATAAAAATGACCCTAGACTCAACCTAATCTATTCATTCAAAAATAAGAACAAAGCCATCATGCTGCTGAGGAACGACTAGGAGTAGCCACCAATTTGGGAGAAGACTAGGAGGAAAATTCTAAAGCATAAAGCAACTTAAACAAATCAAATCAACAAGGAATCGCATCTCCAAATCCCTAAATTGGAGAATTCGCCACACAATTGTAAGTAGAGTATTATTTTGGTATGAACAAATAATTGTGTTGGTTTGTATACTTGATTTGTGGTGATAAAGTAATTCATATTTGTGCGTTACTATGATTCTTATCGATTTGGAATATAGTATACGTTTGGATATTCGCAAAGCATGTTATTCATTATAAAAACTACATGTTTGCGGTAGTTTTATGCAAGTATACGTTTGGATATTCGCAAAGCATGTTATTCATCATAAAAACTACATGTTTGCGGTAGTTTTATGCAAGTATACGTTTGGAATATTCGCAAATTATGTAATTCATGTTGAAGCTACATGTATGTAGTTGTTTAATTGAAATTCATGCAAGTTTGTGGTTTTGCTACTATGCCATCATAATGTGTATTTTTGTACAAAAATCATTTTTGTGAGTAATTGGAACAAATTTGGGTTATTATAATTCATATGAAATCATGTTGAAAATTTGGCATCATGATCTATGTATTAAGCCATACTTTTGTACTAGAAAACCTCTTTGCGAACTTATGAATAGGACTAGGCTATGATTGATATTTTGCATAATTGAAAACATGTTAGGTCTATATTGTTAACAAGAATTATATGATGACATATGTGGTACATAGCTAGGTTAGATTCAAAATCCCATTTGCAAGTTTGCATGACTAAAGTAAAAATCATGATTTCATGTTTAGAAATATTTATGCCATAAGTATATGTGCGCCATGGTTATGTGAATAGATTTAAAATCATGATTAAGTTGGAATAATTCAAGTTGAACTATGCTTTTGTATTAGTAACAAAAGTAAACCCCTTTGTAAACATGTAGGAATCTTATGAACATGATTTGCTTATGTTTGACATTTAAGACTATGGGCCAATAATGATATCCAATTTAGATTCTTAACTTAACTACAAGTTTACATGCTTTGATTCATGTCACTTATGCTTTATGACCAAAGTATACATTACTACTATGCAAGTACACCAGTTTCTATTTTGTAGTTCCAACGTTATGTTGCAAGTTCATGCGTTCACATTCCCCTTCTTGTGTATGTAATCATGCTTTAAGCCTCCCTTTTTTCACGTGGCTAAGTTGGGCTTAAAAAGGCTAAGCCCAACATATATATATATATATATATATATATATATAATAAACGAGCGTATTAAACGGGGGTAAATAGCGTTGGGCCAAATTAATTAATAAATGAAAATATAAAGTAAAGGGGCCCAAATTCAAGTATGGGTTGGGCCCATGATTGGTGTAAATCTTTACACCATTAGCTTAATAATGGGCCGCAAATATTTACATATAAGAAAATAAAGAAGAAAGACAAAATATGTAAATGTAGAACATACGATGTGTTTAACCCGAGGTTGGATTGAGTTGTGATGTAAACCTGCCCGGAACCGCCCGGCTGTCCAGTAGTCACAACAATACCTATCCAATGTGGGTGGTTAAACATGGAGCCCAATAAGGACCCGAGGTTAGACTGAGTTGTGGCGTAAGACTGCCCGGAACCAACCGGCAACAGGCAGCCACAACAATACCTGTCTAATGTGAGAGGTCAAGGCTTTAATAAGACAATTAAGGCTGAGTCAGGATTGTTAGGATTAAGTGAACTAAAGACTTAATCAAAATGGAACATGCTAAACTAAACGGACTGATCGGGGGGGTTAGGTTATAAAACACTTAACCAACTTAGCATGTTGGCTAGAAATAGAAAACCCAGTAGCGGGGGACCCTTTTCAGCAGTAACCCTATAAGGTGTATCATGATACCCTGAAACTAGGCAGGGTGGGGCACGATTACTGGGCTGATTGTAAGAGGTCAAATCGACGGCGGCGGTGTAGCAGTGTAGGTTCTAACGGGGTGCGGGCGTGCACACACTCCGGCGCAGAAAAATAAAGCACTGGGCACCAGTAGCATACCTGTGCATTCTAAGGTTGTGTCGGGCCGCTGCCATGGGACTTGATACACCCCATGGTGGGACCAGCATAGGTAACTACAACATCGGGGGCCGTAAGACACATGTAACTATACGAGTAGGAGCCGATCATCATAGAATGGATCACTTCACCCTGATTATGGGGTGCCAGTTGGGAACTAGTTTATATGGGTTCAGAGATTAACATGGGGTACGATAGTATATTCGACCCTAGACAACTTAACTAAGTTTATAGTGCTTTCCCACTTCTTGTTTATACTTATCATACCCAGTTCTTTATTTATAGACAGAATAGTCCTAGACTTACTCAGGCTTTATGTCTGACTCTACTTTTCTTTCGTCTTCTTTTCTTCCGTTTCCCCCCCAGGTCCACAGGGAGGGAACACTGCAGCTTGACCAGCCTTAATATCCAGCTTGAAGAGGAGAAATGTATTGCTTGGACTTTTTCGTTTTGAACTATGGCTTTGGACAGCAACTATGGGGCTTTTGCAGTTTATTTATGTTTTCTTTAAGATTCTTTAAATAATGTAATCAAGACAGATTATGAAAGTGTTATGTTATGATTTTGGAAAGGATGTAAGACAATCATGGTGATGTTGTAACACGTATTTGCTTTTATGAAATAAAAGTTACCACTTTTCTGCTGTTTACAAATATGTGTTTTTATATCTGCCTTGTATATCTGTGACTTATACTTATAAACCTCCACCAAAATTAGAGCATTCCCTTTGAGAGTGACCCTAACGGAGGTGGGGTGTTTCACTTGGTATCAGAGCATAGATTTACCAGATAAGATAAAAAGTTTTGAAAATTTATTTTCAAAAAAGAAATTTAAAGAAGCAATTTTAGAAGAAAAATATTATTTTATTTTAAAAAGGCAAAGTCCACTCCCCAAAGCCATAGGTACTATCTCTTATCCTTCGTTTTGAATCTATCCTTTTTTGTTTCAGCATGTCTGAAGAACTTAACTTGCCGGAAGGGGTACCAATACCTGGTTGGTTTAGACGGTTCTTAGAAGCAAGGGCCACTCAGCCAGGTCCTACCGTTCCTCCTCCCCTAGCTGCAGGAAATCATCCAGCTGCAGCGGCACTTTTTCCTCCACTTCCTCCACGGGGAAACACGTTTGCTAAGATATGTAAAGATTTTAAAGCTATGGGAGGAAAGGATTTCCATGGAACTGAGTCCTTCGTGGTAGCTAGAAATTGGCTGAAAGAAACTGAGGACCTATTCATCATCTTTGAGGTAGAAGATAGACAAAAAGTACAACTGGCAGTATGGCTATTAAAGGGCGAGGCTTCCTACTGGTGGGAAGTCACTAATGCAGAAAGACCAGTGGAGACATGGGAGGACTTTAGGGCAAGGTTTGAGACTAAATTTCTCTCGGATGCGGAAAGGAGCTTGCAGTTGGAAAAATTCTTATTTCTTAAGCAAGGGAACAAGACAGTCAGAGAGTATGTGAATCAGTTCGATGAGCTGGCTAGGTTTGGGCTAGACCTAGTCAACACCCCGCACAAGAAGGCTCTCCGTTTCGTCAAAGGGTTAAATGAGCCATTACACAGTTTGGCCATGACCCATATACCCATGGAGGCCACGTATGAAAGATTGGTGCAAATGGCATTGCTGAATGAGGAGGATAAGGGTAAGAAGGAGACAAAGGCAGAAAGCTCTCAAGGGAAGAAAGAGGGTTTGCAGCCTAAGAAGACGGACTTTAAGAAAGGCGGGAAAGGCAACAAAGAGAAGAGGAAGTGTAATTTCTGTGGCAAAGTGGGGCACTTAGTAAAGGACTGCCGGAAAAAGAAGGCCAAGGAGAATGGTGGGTGCTTTTCTTGCGGTGAGACAGGCCACAGGGCTAAGGATTGCCCAAAGAAACGAGGACAGGGGCAAAGGGCTGGATCCACCTCAGGGGCACAGGTTCATGTGCTAGAAGCGCCACCTTTGCAACAGCAAGGTATAAATACTTCTATAGAAAGTGTAGTTTATCTTTATGATCACCCCGTTCGCACTTTATTTGATTCTGGCGCATCACACTCCTTTATCTCGTCTGCTTTAGTAGAATCTCTGCACCTAAAAACTAGTATGGTAGAGGACCCCTTAATTGTTTCAAACCCAATTGGGGGCCCAGCTCATTTGTCTATGATCTGTTTGGGATTGAAAATTTCTATTCTAAGCGTAGAATTTCAATGTAGTGCCTTTGTTTTGGGCTTTTCGGGGTATGGTTTGATTTTGGGTATGGATTGGCTATCCAGTAATGGGGCCATCCTTGATTGTGAGAAAAGGGTTGTTAGGCTCCTAACCCAGCTCGGTAATACTTTGGAAATTTCTTGCAATCCCTCGTATGCGGTTATGCTTAGTTATCTTGAATCGCTAGATGCCTCTGTTGAAAATTTGCAATCAGTTAGAGTGGTCCGGGAATATCCGGATGTCTTCGAAGAGGTGAAGGGCTTGCCTCCGAAGCGGGAAATAGACTTCCGCATATATCTTGTAGATAATGCAAAGCCCGTTGCGTTGCCCGTTAGACACATGGCTCCACGAGAAAGGAAAGAGCTCAGTAAACAGATTAAAGAGCTTCTAGAAAAGGGGTTCATTAGGAGGAGCATTTCAGAATGGGGCGCTCCAGTAGTGTTCGCTACAAAGGCGGATGGTTCACTCCGTCTATGTGTTGACTATAGGGAGCTCAACAAGCTAACGAAAAAGAATAGGCACCCTCTCCCTAGAATTGACGATTTGTTTGACCAGCTTGTAGGAGCGTCTGTTTTCTCCCAGCTCGATTTAGCAACCGGTTTTCATCAGCTAAGGGTGGCTGAAGATAGCATCGATAAAACGGCGTTCAGAACCCCAGACGGCTTCTTTGAATGGCTTGTCATGCCTTTCGGCTTGACAAATGCACCTGCTTACTTCGTGGACCTGATGAGTAGGGTATTTAGAGATTTCCTCAACAAATTCGTAGTGGTCTTCGTAGATGATATCCTTATCTTCTCAAAGAGTGAAGAGGAACATGCTCAACACTTAAGGGCAATCATGGAAACTTTGCGAGTCCATCAACTAAAAGCCAAATTCTCCAAATGCCACTTTTGGAGAGAAGAGGTGAGGTTCCTTGGGCACATAGTATCCAAACAAGGGTTAGCAGTGGACCCTGCTAAGGTAGTGGCGGTACAGGATTGGAAGACACCAAGGAATGCAACTGAGGTCCGAAGCTTTCTAGGACTAGCAGGTTTCTATTGAAAATTCATAAGGGATTTTGCGAAAATCTCAGCTCCGCTCACGAAATTGACCAAGAAGAATCTAGTGTTCAATTGGGACTTGGATTGCGAGTTTGCTTTCCAACGACTGAAAAGGGCTCTCACAACAGCCCCAGTTTTGACGCTGCCAGATGGGAGCAAGATGTTCACTGTTTATACGGATGCATGTGGGACAGGGCTAGGCGCCGTCTTAATGCAAGAAGGAAGGGTAGTAGCTTATGGCGGGAGGCAGTTGAAAGTGCACGAAAAGAACTACCCAACCCACGATCTTGAGTTAGCCGCCATTGTCTTTGCACTCAAGTCTTGGCGACACTATCTCCTAGGTGAGAAGTTCGAGCTTTACACTGACCATAAATCGTTGAAATATCTTTTCTCACAGAAGGATCTTAACTTGAGGCAACAAAGATGGATGGAGTTTCTTGCCTCGTATGATTTCGAAATCTCCTATACTCCGGGCAAAGGCAACGTAGTGGCAGACGCGTTGAGCCGAAAGAAATTGACCCTAAGCCCGTTGTTTGTTGAAAGACAAAGCCTAGAGTTTATAGCCAGCTTCGACTTTAGGCCCTCCTCCGATTTTGTACCAGGCTTGCTAGCATCTCTCGAAGTGCGCCCAACTTTAGTGGATTTAGTAGGGACAGCACAACGCGAAGACCCTCAGCTTATGGAAATGATTGATAGGCTAATTAGGGGTGAGACTTCAAGTCACCTCAACAGATACTCCATCGACGATAAGGGTTTGCTAAGGCGAGACGGAAGACTATGCGTCCCACAAACAAAAGATTTAGTAAAGAAGGTTCTCGAGGAAGCACATCACTCCAAGATGACGATACACCCAGGCGGAGATAAAATGTACAAAGACATAAAAAGGACTTTCTTCTGGAACGATATGAAAAAGGACGTGGCAGAATTCGTTTCTAAGTGTATGGTGTGCCAACAGGTTAAAGCGGAATAGAAAAAGCCTGGCGGACTACTACATCCTCTAGAGGTCCCGCAGTGGAAGTGGGATAGCATATCAATGGACTTCATCGATGGGCTGCCTAGGTCTAGGAGAGGCAACACTAGCATTTGGGTAATAGTGGATAGGCTTACTAAAAGCGCCCACTTTTTACCTGTCAAAAGTAAAAGAACTGCCTCATCCCTGGCATCACTTTACCTCAAAGAAATCGTTCGACTCCATGGAATACCATCTAGCATTGTTAGTGACCGAGACCCCATCTTCACCAGCGAGTTTTGGCGGAGTCTGCAAGAAGCAGTAGGAACGCAGTTATGCTTGAGCACAGCCTATCATCCCCAAACCGACGGCCAAACAGAGAGAGTGAACAGAGTTTTGGAGGACCTTTTAAGACTATGCGTCCTTGACTTCGGAGGGACATGGGAAGACCACCTTCCTTTGGTGGAATTTGCCTACAACAACAGCTATCAAGCAACCATCGGAATGGCGCCCTTCGAAGCTTTATATGGAAGACCGTGCCGATCGCCCACTTGTTGGTGGGAGTCTACTGATAAGCTCATACTTGGACCAGATATGATCCGAGAGACTTCAGAGAAAGTAGACTTAATACGAAGAAGGATGAAGACGGCCCAAGACAGACAAAAGTCCTATGCCACAAGAGAAGGACCGACCTTGAATTTGAGGTTGGAGACAGAGTTTTTCTCATGGTATCTCCGCTAAGAAACGTTGTTCGTTTTGGAACCACAGGAAAACTGGCACCAAGGTTCGTAGGGCCATTCCCTATCATCGAGAAAATTGGGAAAATGGCCTATAGATTAGAGCTACCCGAGAAGTTGGCCGGAGTCCACAATGTTTTTCACGTTTCACATCTCCGAAAATGTCTACATGAGTCTGCTGAAGTGGTAGAGCCAAATATCCTCGAAGAGGCCGAAGTGGAATGCGAAGAAACCATAAGAAAAGTTCCAACCCGCATCTTAGGAACGGAAGTGAAGAAGCTACGCAACCGCGAAGTCAGGCTCGTCAAAGTTCAGTGGAGCGACGCCGAGGGAGACGCGACTTGGGAAACTGAAGCTAGAATACGCACTGCTTACCCTTTTCTTTTCGAGGGTACATCCTTGATCTTTCTTTTTCCTTAAGTCGCGCTTTTATCTATCTTTTTAGGTATATTTCCTCGACCTTATCTTTTAGCTAGAAACCTCTTTGGATGGAAACATGTAATTGAAACATGTTATGGATGATGGTTGCAAGTGGTTGCAAGTGATTGCTAGTGGTTGCTCGTGGTTGCATATACACACACAATCTAGGTTTTAGATCGGCTCAGTCACTTCATATTGCATATGCATATATGTTTGCATTCGTATATGGTTGAACTTTAATGTGTTGTCATATGGATGTTGCATTTGTAATGAATGATTGTGCACTCATGTAGAATCATGAATAGGAAAATTTGGATACATAATGGATTCATGGCACTTACATAATTCGCATTAAGGAGGTCAACTGAATCAGTAGACCGCCTGATTTTGCATTAGATAAGTACATGTACACACACACTTCGCATATGATCATGAAGCATTAGAAGTCTTTTAAGGACATTGGATACTCGTGTTTGATGGATGAGTAGATGGATGATTGGATGTTAGGATATACATTTTCCTAAACTTGAAGATTTCGGGGACGAAATCCTTTTAAGTGGGGGAGAATGTAACACCCCGTGTATTCTATAACTGTGAAATTAACAAATTAAAGTATAATTAATTTGAAATCAAAGAACTAAGGGAAACGGGATACGCCATTGCGTTCGTCTCGGAAAAATACGCGAAATAGAGTCCGAGTTTTCGAAAAACGGAGTCCGTATGAAGAAGATATAGCCTCCGGAAGTTTCTGAATTAAGTTTAAAATTCGAACAGCTCAGAAAAACAAGTTTAAAATTAAAAATCGGGCCCAATTGGCCAGGGCGGGAAAATTCCCGCCTAAGGCACCCAGGTCGACTGGGCTGTCGACCTGGTCTAACCAGGTCGACAGGGCTGTCGACCTGGTCCAGACCCAGGTCGAACCCAGTCCACCCTGGCTGGCCTAGTCTATGTTGGTCGATTTTCAGAAGCATGCTTTGTCATTAGGGCTAGGTGGCAGGCTCTAATTGGTCTCTCTTTCGAATGAATGGCTACGATCAATCCAAGCAACATCGATGGTCCTAATCAGTTCATAAACTCTATAAAAATGACCCTAGACTCAACCTAATCTATTCATTCAAAAATAAGAACAAAGCCATCATGCTGCTGAGGAACGACTAGGAGTAGCCACCAATTTGGGAGAAGACTAGGAGGAAAATTCTAAAGCATAAAGCAACTTAAACAAATCAAATCAACAAGGAATCGCATCTCCAAATCCCTAAATTGGAGAATTCGCCACACAATTGTAAGTAGAGTATTATTTTGGTATGAACAAATAATTGTGTTGGTTTGTATACTTGATTTGTGGTGATAAAGTAATTCATATTTGTGCGTTACTATGATTCTTATCGATTTGGAATATAGTATACGTTTGGATATTCGCAAAGCATGTTATTCATTATAAAAACTACATATTTGCGGTAGTTTTATGCAAGTATACGTTTGGATATTCGCAAAGCATGTTATTCATTATAAAAACTACATGTTTGCGGTAGTTTTATGCAAGTATACGTTTGGAATATTCGCAAATTATGTAATTCATGTTGAAGCTACATGTATGTAGTTGTTTAATTGAAATTCATGCAAGTTTGTGGTTTTGCTACTATGCCATCATAATGTGTATTTTTGTACAAAAATCATTTTTGTGAGTAATTGGAACAAATTTGGGTTATTATAATTCATATGAAATCATGTTGAAAATTTGGCATCATGATCTATGTATTAAGCCATACTTTTGTACTAGAAAACCTCTTTGCGAACTTATGAATAGGACTAGGCTATGATTGATATTTTGCATAATTGAAAACCATGTTAGGTCTATATTGTTAACAAGAATTATATGATGACATATGTGGTACATAGCTAGGTTAGATTCAAAATCCCATTTGCAAGTTTGCATGACTAAAGTAAAAATCATGATTTCATGTTTAGAAATATTTATGCCATAAGTATATGTGCGCCATGGTTATGTGAATAGATTTAAAATCATGATTAAGTTGGAATAATTCAAGTTGAACTATGCTTTTGTGTTAGTAACAAAAGTAAACCCCTTTGTAAACATGTAGGAATCTTATGAACATGATTTGCTTATGTTTGACATTTAAGACTATGGGCCAATAATGATATCCAATTTAGATTCTTAACTTAACTACAAGTTTACATGCTTTGATTCATGTCATTTATGCTTTATGACCAAAGTATACATTACTACTATGCAAGTACACCAGTTTCTATTTTGTAGTTCCAACGTTATGTTGCAAGTTCATGCGTTCACATTCCCCTTCTTGTGTATGTAATCATGCTTTAAGCCTCCCTTTTTTCACGTGGCTAAGTTGGGCTTAAAAAGGCTAAGCCCAACATATATATATATATATATATATAATAAACGAGCGTATTAAACGGGGGTAAATAGCGTTGGGCCAAATTAATTAATAAATGAAAATATAAAGTAAAGGGGCCCAAATTCAAGTATGGGTTGGGCCCATGATTGGTGTAAATCTTTACACCATTAGCTTAATAATGGGCCGCAAATATTTACATATAAGAAAATAAAGAAGAAAGACAAAATATGTAAATGTAGAACATACGATGTGTTTAACCCGAGGTTGGATTGAGTTGTGATGTAAACCTGCCCGGAACCGCCCGGCTGTCCAGTAGTCACAACAATACCTATCCAATGTGGGTGGTTAAACATGGAGCCCAATAAGGACCCGAGGTTAGACTGAGTTGTGGCGTAAGACTGCCCGGAACCAACCGGCAACAGGCAGCCACAACAATACCTGTCTAATGTGAGAGGTCAAGGCTTTAATAAGACAATTAAGGCTGAGTCAGGATTGTTAGGATTAAGTGAACTAAAGACTTAATCAAAATGGAACATGCTAAACTAAACGGACTGATCGGGGGGGTTAGGTTATAAAACACTTAACCAACTTAGCATGTTGGCTAGAAATAGAAAACCTAGTAGCGGGGGACCATTTTCAGCAGTAACCCTATAAGGTGTATCATGATACTCTGAAACTAGGCAGGGTGGGGCACGATTACTGGGCTGATTGTAAGAGGTCAAATCGACGGCGGCGGTGTAGCAATGTAGGTTCTAACGGGGTGCGGGCGTGCACACACTCCGGCGCAGAAAAATAAAGCACTGGGCACCAGTAGCATACCTGTGCATTCTAAGGTTGTGTCGGGCCGCTGCCATGGGACTTGATACACCCCATGGTGGGACCAGCATAGGTAACTACAACATCGGGGGCCGTAAGACACATGTAACTATACGAGTAGGAGCCGATCATCATAGAATGGATCACTTCACCCTGATTATGGGGTGCCAGTTGGGAACTAGTTTATATGGGTTCAGAGATTAACATGGGGTACGATAGTATATTCGACCCTAGACAACTTAACTAAGTTTATAGTGCTTTCCCACTTCTTGTTTATACTTATCATACCCAGTTCTTTATTCATAGACAGAATAGTCCTAGACTTACTCAGGCTTTATGTCTGACTCTACTTTTCTTTCGTCTTCTTTTCTTCCGTTTCCCCCCCAGGTCCACAGGGAGGGAACACTGCAGCTTGACCAGCCTTAATATCCAGCTTGAAGAGGAGAAATGTATTGCTTGGACTTTTTCGTTTTGAACTATGGCTTTGGACAGCAACTATGGGGCTTTTGCAGTTTATTTATGTTTTCTTTAAGCTTCTTTAAATAATGTAATCAAGACAGATTATGAAAGTGTTATGTTATGATTTTGGAAAGGATGTAAGACAATCATGGTGATGTTGTAACACGTATTTGCTTTTATGAAATAAAAGTTACCACTTTTCTGCTGTTTACAAATATGTGTTTTTATATCTGTCTTGTATATCTGTGACTTATACTTATAAACCTCCACCAAAATTAGGGCATTCCCTTTGAGAGTGACCCTAACGGAGGTGGGGTGTTTCACTTGGTATCAGAGCATAGATTTACCAGATAAGATAAAAAGTTTTGAAAATTTATTTTCAAAAAGGAAATTTAAAGAAGCGATTTTAGAAGAAAAATATTATTTTATTTTAAAAAGGCAAAGTCCACTCCCCAAAGCCATAGGTACTATCTCTTATCCTTCGTTTTGAATCTATCCTTTTTTGTTTCAGCATGTCCGAAGAATTTAACTTGCCGGAAGGGGTACCAATACCTGGTTGGTTTAGACGGTTCTTAGAAGCAAGGGCCACTCAGCCAGGTCCTACCGTTCCTCCTCCCCCAGCTGCAGGAAATCATCCAGCTGCAGCGGCACCTTTTCCTCCACTTCCTCCACGGGGAAACACGTTTGCTAAGATATGTAAAGATTTTAAAGCTATGGGAGGAAAGGATTTCCATGGAACTGAGTCCTTCGTGGTAGCTAGAAATTGGCTGAAAGAAACTGAGGACCTATTCATCATCTTTGAGGTAGAAGATAGACAAAAAGTACAACTGGCAGTATGGTTATTAAAGGGCGAGGCTTCCTACTGGTGGGAAGTCACTAATGCAGAAAGACCAGTGGAGACATGGGAGGACTTTAGGGCAAGGTTTGAGACTAAATTTCTCTCGGATGCGGAAAGGAGCTTGCAGTTGGAAAAATTCTTATTTCTTAAGCAAGGGAACAAGACAGTCAGAGAGTATGTGAATCAGTTCGATGAGTTGGCTAGGTTTGGGCTAGACCTAGTCAACACCCCGCACAAGAAGGCTCTCCGTTTCGTCAAAGGGTTAAATGAGCCATTACACAGTTTGGCCATGACCCATATACCCATGGGGGCCACGTATGAAAGATTGGTGCAAATGGCATTGCTGAATGAGGAGGATAAGGGTAAGAAGGAGACAAAGGCAGAAAGCTCTCAAGGGAAGAAAGAGGGTTTGCAGCCTAAGAAGACGGACTTTAAGAAAGGCGGGAAAGGCAACAAAGAGAAGAGGAAGTGTAATTTCTGTGGCAAAGTGGGGCACTTAGTAAAGGACTGCCGGAAAAAGAAGGCCAAGGAGAATGGTGGGTACTTTTCTTGCGGTGAGACAGGCCACAGGGCTAAGGATTGCCCAAAGAAACGAGGACAGGGGCAAAGGGCTGGATCCACCTCAGGGGCACAGGTTCATGTGCTAGAAGCGCCACCTTTGCAACAGCAAGGTATAAATACTTCTGTAGAAAGTGTAGTTTATCTTTATGATCACCCCGTTCGCACTTTATTTGATTCTGGCGCATCACACTCCTTTATCTCGTCTGCTTTAGTAGAATCTCTGCACCTAAAAACTAGTATGGTAGAGGACCCCTTAATTGTTTCAAACCCAATTGGGGGCCCAGCTCATTTGTCTATGATCTGTTTGGGATTGAAAATTTCTATTCTAAGCGTAGAATTTCAATGTAGTGCCTTTGTTTTGGGCTTTTCGGGGTATGGTTTGATTTTGGGTATGGATTGGCTATCCAGTAATGGGGCCATCCTTGATTGTGAGAAAAGGGTTGTTAGGCTCCTAACCCAGCTCGGTAATACTTTGGAAATTTCTTGTAATCCCTCGTATGCGGTTATGCTTAGTTATCTTGAATCGCTAGATGCCTCTGTTGAAAATTTGCAATCAGTTAGAGTGGTCCGGGAATATCCGGATGTCTTCGAAGAGGTGAAGGGCTTGCCTCCGAAGCGGGAAATAGACTTCCGCATATATCTTGTAGATAATGCAAAGCCCGTTGCGTTGCCCGTTAGACACATGGCTCCACGAGAAAGGAAAGAGCTCAGTAAACATATTAAAGAGCTTCTAGAAAAGGGGTTCATTAGGAGGAGCATTTCAGAATGGGGCGCTCCAGTAGTGTTCGCTACAAAGGCGGATGGTTCACTCCGTCTATGTGTTGACTATAGGGAGCTCAACAAGCTAACGAAAAAGAATAGGCACCCTCTCCCTAGAATTGACGATTTGTTTGACCAGCTTGTAGGAGCGTCTGTTTTCTCCCAGCTCGATTTAGCAACCGGTTTTCATCAGCTAAGGGTGGCTGAAGATAGCATCGATAAAACGGCGTTCAGAACCCCAGACGGCTTCTTTGAATGGCTTGTCATGCCTTTCGGCTTGACAAATGCACCTGCTTACTTCGTGGACCTGATGAGTAGGGTATTTAGAGATTTCCTCAACAAATTCGTAGTGGTCTTCGTAGATGATATCCTTATCTTCTCAAAGAGTGAAGAGGAACATGCTCAACACTTAAGGGCAATCATGGAAACTTTGCGAGTCCATCAACTAAAAGCCAAATTCTCCAAATGCCACTTTTGGAGAGAAGAGGTGAGGTTCCTTGGGCACATAGTATCCAAACAAGGGTTAGCAGTGGACCCTGCTAAGGTAGTGGCGGTACAGGATTGGAAGACACCAAGGAATGCAACTGAGGTCCGAAGCTTTCTAGGACTAGCAGGTTTCTATTGAAAATTCATAAGGGATTTTGCGAAAATCTCAGCTCCGCTCACGAAATTGACCAAGAAGAATCTAGTGTTCAATTGGGACTTGGATTGCGAGTTTGCTTTCCAACGACTGAAAAGGGCTCTCACAACAGCCCCAGTTTTGACGCTGCCAGATGGGAGCAAGATGTTCACTGTTTATACGGATGCATGTGGGACAGGGCTAGGCGCCGTCTTAATGCAAGAAGGGTAGTAGCTTATGGCGGGAGGCAGTTGAAAGTGCACGAAAAGAACTACCCAACCCACGATCTTGAGTTAGCCGCCATTGTCTTTGCACTCAAGTCTTGGCGACACTATCTCCTAGGTGAGAAGTTCGAGCTTTACACTGACCATAAATCGTTGAAATATCTTTTCTCACAGAAGGATCTTAACTTGAGGCAACAAAGATGGATGGAGTTTCTTGCCTCGTATGATTTCGAAATCTCCTATACTCCGGGCAAAGGCAACGTAGTGGCAGACGCGTTGAGCCGAAAGAAATTGACCCTAAGCCCGTTGTTTGTTGAAAGACAAAGCCTAGAGTTTATAGCCAGCTTCGACTTTAGGCCCTCCTCCGATTTTGTACCAGGCTTGCTAGCATCTCTCGAAGTGCGCCCAACTTTAGTGGATTTAGTAGGGACAGCACAACGCGAAGACCCTCAGCTTATGGAAATGATTGATAGGCTAATTAGGGGTGAGACTTCAAGTCACCTCAACAGATACTCCATCGACGATAAGGGTTTGCTAAGGCGAGACGGAAGACTATGCGTCCCACAAACAAAAGATTTAGTAAAGAAGGTTCTCGAGGAAGCACATCACTCCAAGATGACGATACACCCAGGCGGAGATAAAATGTACAAAGACATAAAAAGGACTTTCTTCTGGAACGATATGAAAAAGGACGTGGCAGAATTCGTTTCTAAGTGTATGGTGTGCCAACAGGTTAAAGCGGAATAGAAAAAGCCTGGCGGACTACTACATCCTCTAGAGGTCCCGCAGTGGAAGTGGGATAGCATATCAATGGACTTCATCGATGGGCTGCCTAGGTCTAGGAGAGGCAACACTAGCATTTGGGTAATAGTGGATAGGCTTACTAAAAGCGCCCACTTTTTACCTGTCAAAAGTAAAAGAACTGCCTCATCCCTGGCATCACTTTACCTCAAAGAAATCGTTCGACTCCATGGAATACCATCTAGCATTGTTAGTGACCGAGACCCCATCTTCACCAGCGAGTTTTGGCGGAGTCTGCAAGAAGCAGTAGGAACGCAGTTATGCTTGAGCACAGCCTATCATCCCCAAACCGACGGCCAAACAGAGAGAGTGAACAGAGTTTTGGATGACCTTTTAAGACTATGCGTCCTTGACTTCGGAGGGACATGGGAAGACCACCTTCCTTTGGTGGAATTTGCCTACAACAACAGCTATCAAGCAACCATCGGAATGGCGCCCTTCGAAGCTTTATATGGAAGACCGTGCCGATCGCCCACTTGTTGGTGGGAGTCTACTGATAAGCTCATACTTGGACCAGATATGATCCGAGAGACTTCAGAGAAAGTAGACTTAATACGAAGAAGGATGAAGACGGCCCAAGACAGACAAAAGTCCTATGCCACAAGAGAAGGACCGACCTTGAATTTGAGGTTGGAGACAGAGTTTTTCTCATGGTATCTCCGCTAAGAAACGTTGTTCGTTTTGGAACCACAGGAAAACTGGCACCAAGGTTCGTAGGGCCATTCCCTATCATCGAGAAAATTGGGAAAATGGCCTATAGATTAGAGCTACCCGAGAAGTTGGCCGGAGTCCACAACGTTTTTCACGTTTCACATCTCCGAAAATGTCTACATGAGTCTGCTGAAGTGGTAGAGCCAAATATCCTCGAAGAGGCCGAAGTGGAATGCGAAGCAACCATAAGAAAAGTTCCAACCCGCATCTTAGGAACGGAAGTGAAGAAGCTACGCAACCGCGAAGTCAGGCTCGTCAAAGTTCAGTGGAGCGACGCCGAGGGAGACGCGACTTGGGAAACTGAAGCTAGAATACGCACTGCTTACCCTTTTCTTTTCGAGGGTACATCCTTGATCTTTCTTTTTCCTTAAGTCGCGCTTTTATCTATCTTTTTAGGTATATTTCCTCGACCTTATCTTTTAGCTAGAAACCTCTTTGGATGGAAATATGTAATTGAAACATGTTATGGATGATGGTTGCAAGTGGTTGCAAGTGATTGCTAGTGGTTGCTCGTGGTTGCATATACACACACAATCTAGGTTTTAGATCGGCTCAGTCACTTCATATTGCATATGCATATATGTTTGCATTCGTATATGGTTGAACTTTAATGTGTTGTCATATGGATGTTGCATTTGTAATGAATGATTGTGCACTCATGTAGAATCATGAATAGGAAAATTTGGATACATAATGGATTCATGGCACTTACATAATTCGCATTAAGGAGGTCAACTGAATCAGTAGACCGCCTGATTTTGCATTAGATAAGTACATGTACACACACACTTCGCATATGATCATGAAGCATTAGAAGTCTTTTAAGGACATTGGATACTCGTGTTTGATGGATGAGTAGATGGATGATTGGATGTTAGGATATACATTTTCCTAAACTTGAAGATTTCGGGGACGAAATCCTTTTAAGTGGGGGAGAATGTAACACCCCGTGTATTCTATAACTGTGAAATTAACAAATTAAAGTATAATTAATTTGAAATCAAAGAACTAAGGGAAACGGGATACGCCATTGCGTTCGTCCCGGAAAAATACGCGAAATAGAGTCCGAGTTTTCGAAAAACGGAGTCCGTATGAAGAAGATATAGCCTCCGGAAGTTTCTGAATTAAGTTTAAAATTCGAACAGCTCAGAAAAACAAGTTTAAAATTAAAAATCGGGCCCAATTGGCCAGGGCGGGAAAATTCCCGCCTAAGGCACCCAGGTCGACTGGGCTGTCGACCTGGTCTAACCAGGTCGACTGGGCTGTCGACCTGGTCTAACCAGGTCGACAGGGCTGTCGACCTGGTCCAGACCCAGGTCGAACCCAGTCCACCCTGGCTGGCCTAGTCTATGTTGGTCGATTTTCAGAAGCATGCTTTGTCATTAGGGCTAGGTGGCAGGCTCTAATTGGTCTCTCTTTCGAATGAATGGCTACGATCAATCCAAGCAACATCGATGGTCCTAATCAGTTCATAAACTCTATAAAAATGACCCTAGACTCAACCTAATCTATTCATTCAAAAATAAGAACAAAGCCATCATGCTGCTGAGGAACGACTAGGAGTAGCCACCAATTTGGGAGAAGACTAGGAGGAAAATTCTAAAGCATAAAGCAACTTAAACAAATCAAATCAACAAGGAATCGCATCTCCAAATCCCTAAATTGGAGAATTCGCCACACAATTGTAAGTAGAGTATTATTTTGGTATGAACAAATAATTGTGTTGGTTTGTATACTTGATTTGTGGTGATAAAGTAATTCATATTTGTGCGTTACTATGATTCTTATCGATTTGGAATATAGTATACGTTTGGATATTCGCAAAGCATGTTATTCATTATAAAAACTACATATTTGCGGTAGTTTTATGCAAGTATACGTTTGGATATTCGCAAAGCATGTTATTCATTATAAAAACTACATGTTTGCGGTAGTTTTATGCAAGTATACGTTTGGAATATTCGCAAATTATGTAATTCATGTTGAAGCTACATGTATGTAGTTGTTTAATTGAAATTCATGCAAGTTTGTGGTTTTGCTACTATGCCATCATAATGTGTATTTTTGTACAAAAATCATTTTTGTGAGTAATTGGAACAAATTTGGGTTATTATAATTCATATGAAATCATGTTGAAAATTTGGCATCATGATCTATGTATTAAGCCATACTTTTGTACTAGAAAACCTCTTTGCGAACTTATGAATAGGACTAGGCTATGATTGATATTTTGCATAATTGAAAACCATGTTAGGTCTATATTGTTAACAAGAATTATATGATGACATATGTGGTACATAGCTAGGTTAGATTCAAAATCCCATTTGCAAGTTTGCATGACTAAAGTAAAAATCATGATTTCATGTTTAGAAATATTTATGCCATAAGTATATGTGCGCCATGGTTATGTGAATAGATTTAAAATCATGATTAAGTTGGAATAATTCAAGTTGAACTATGCTTTTGTATTAGTAACAAAAGTAAACCCCTTTGTAAACATGTAGGAATCTTATGAACATGATTTGCTTATGTTTGACATTTAAGACTATGGGCCAATAATGATATCCAATTTAGATTCTTAACTTAACTACAAGTTTACATGCTTTGATTCATGTCACTTATGCTTTATGACCAAAGTATACATTACTACTATGCAAGTACACCAGTTTCTATTTTGTAGTTCCAACGTTATGTTGCAAGTTCATGTGTTCACATTCCCCTTCTTGTGTATGTAATCATGCTTTAAGCCTCCCTTTTTTCACGTGGCTAAGTTGGGCTTAAAAAGGCTAAGCCCAACATATATATATATATATAATAAACGAGCGTATTAAACGGGGGTAAATAGCGTTGGGCCAAATTAATTAATAAATGAAAATATAAAGTAAAGGGGCCCAAATTCAAGTATGGGTTGGGCCCATGATTGGTGTAAATCTTTACACCATTAGCTTAATAATGGGCCGCAAATATTTACATATAAGAAAATAAAGAAGAAAGACAAAATATGTAAATGTAGAACATACGATGTGTTTAACCCGAGGTTGGATTGAGTTGTGATGTAAACCTGCCCGGAACCGCCCGGCTGTCCAGTAGTCACAACAATACCTATCCAATGTGGGTGGTTAAACATGGAGCCCAATAAGGACCTGAGGTTAGACTGAGTTGTGGCGTAAGACTGCCCGGAACCAACCGGCAACAGGCAGCCACAACAATACCTGTCTAATGTGAGAGGTCAAGGCTTTAATAAGACAATTAAGGCTGAGTCAGGATTGTTAGGATTAAGTGAACTAAAGACTTAATCAAAATGGAACATGCTAAACTAAACAGACTGATCCGGGGGGGTTAGGTTATAAAACACTTAACCAACTTAGCATGTTGGCTAGAAATAGAAAACCTAGTAGCGGGGGACCCTTTTCAGCAGTAACCCTATAAGGTGTATCATGATACCCTGAAACTAGGCAGGGTGGGGCACGATTACTGGGCTGATTGTAAGAGGTCAAATAGACGGCGGCGGTGTAGCAGTGTAGGTTCTAACGAGGTGCGGGCGTGCACACACTCCGGCGCAGAAAAATAAAGCATTGGGCACCAGTAGCATACCTGTGCATTCTAAGGTTGTGTCGGGCCGCTGCCATGGGACTTGATACACCCCATGGTGGGACCAGCATAGGTAACTACAACATCGGGGGCCGTAAGACACATGTAACTATACGAGTAGGAGCCGATCATCATAGAATGGATCACTTAACCCTGATTATGGGGTGCCAGTTGGGAACTAGTTTATATGGGTTCAGAGATTAACATGGGGTACGATAGTATATTCGACCCTAGACAACTTAACTAAGTTTATAGTGCTTTCCCACTTCTTGTTTATACTTATCATACCCAGTTCTTTATTCATAGACAGAATAGTCCTAGACTTACTCAGGCTTTATGTCTGACTCTACTTTTCTTTCGTCTTCTTTTCTTCCGTTTCCCCCCCAGGTCCACAGGGAGGGAACACTGCAGCTTGACCAGCCTTAATATCCAGCTTGAAGAGGAGAAATGTATTGCTTGGAATTTTTCGTTTTGAACTATGGCTTTGGACAGCAATTATGGGGCTTTTGCAGTTTATTTATGTTTTCTTTAAGCTTCTTTAAATAATGTAATCAAGACAGATTATGAAAGTGTTATGTTATGATTTTGGAAAGGATGTAAGACAATCATGGTGATGTTGTTGTAACACGTATTTGCTTTTATGAAATAAAAGTTACCACTTTTCTGCTGTTTACAAATATGTGTTTTTATATCTGTCTTGTATATCTGTGACTTATACTTATAAACCTCCACCAAAATTAGGGCATTCCCTTTGAGAGTGACCCTAACGGAGGTGGGGTGTTTCACTATGTGTTGTAAATGGACAATGTGGCATACTTAAGTTATGTGATGAGATATGGATGATCAAAGCATGGCTTATTTAAGTGTAGCTTTGTGTATATAGGGACCTCGGCAAGCCTCACACCCCAGCAAATGGTCAAAACATGAAGAAATGCAACAGGGTTATGGGGTGTTGTCTCCTTCTAGATAAAAGGTGTACTATGGTATATAGCCCAGGTATTAACCTATGTGGTAAAAGCATCTACTTTTGTGGTTGTTGTTGGCGTACGCTCGGAAAGCTCGGTAACGACCGGGAGATGACGTACTCAGGCGTACTCTAAGTTACCCAGTTAAGGGGTAACCCGGCCTTGTGTTGGCCTAAGAAGCATCACTGTTGATCCTCAGACATCCCTCTAGAAAGTGTTCAAAATTCGGTTCGGAAGGAAGTTCATTTGCCTGGTCATTGTTGGAAACCCAATCTCCGCTACGAGCCCGTACGCTTTCGATTGTATACGACACGTCAGTATAGTATATGGTACCTATGCTGGCTAAGATTGATACATTTACTTTCGAAAGGATTTTTCACACTATATTATAGTATTGAAAGAGGATTTTCACGTATTAAGCATTTTTGACTGCATAAGGAGAAACCTCACCCATGTGTGCATTTGCATTGTGTGTGTTCCGCGAGACCTTATGTAAGTTTCATTTTTCAAAAAGTCATTATGAATTTCTAGGCACTGGTATTCACATGGAGTAAACCCGTTCCGCATTAGCGGCGTGGTCCGGTGAATTACTTTAACTTTAAAATAAACCCTAAAAACAAATGTTTTGAGTTCTCACACCAGTCCCATAACTGACCTGGAGTTTTGCTTAGTATCATAGGCTCTGAAAATTATAAATATTCGCTAATAAATTTGTACAAATACCGTATAGTATATTGATTAATATTATTCTTGCTTATTGAATAGCGTATTTTCAGAAAAGTATCGGAACGGAATTTCCAGGATATCCGGAACGGAACCGAGATTTTAAATTTTTCCAATGACCGGAATGGAAACAAAGAACAAAAATTTGAACCTTGGTTTCAGCCCCTCGCATTGATCAGAGACAATCATGCCGTTTTACGATCAAGCAACCAGGTAATTAGGACTACGTTTCATCTTTTAGTAGTAATGAATTATGATCGTTAGTGATGTATTCTAATGACCAATGGCGACGCAATCATGTCGTGTTTCAGTCCTAGGCTTACTTTACGCATTAAAATAAAATAAATTTAATAAAAATAAAACATTCAAATTCAATTTTGAATAATTTCTATTTTCGAAAATATATTGTTATTTAATTATAGCTAGCATGATAAAATGCTAAAAGATATCGAGTGAAAAAAAAAATCAAATGTCTGAAAAATATTTAAAATAATTAACAAGATAAATGTAACACTAAAGGATATATATATATACACATACAATATACATGGGTGGATATTCACTCTAATAATTAAATATCAAGGTAATTATTGTAAATTATAAGTTTAGGCATAGGCTCTCTTTTTCCTTCATGTCCACTTGCATAGAAAATGAGATATGCATGCTTTTATCTTCAAATTGGTCGTGCGTTAATTCATTTCGTCCCCTCTATTGCATACAAAATGATGCTTACCTCCTTGTTGTATTTTTTAGGATCACATCAACACTTTTATTTTATTTACTGCAGTAGGTCCCTTGAGTTTCATTGTTTAAGTTACTTGCCTTTGAATATGTTATTTCATTTAGAAAAACTTTTGTGAACCGATTGTATTTTCTTGCACCTAATGGCATGCTCATGTGTTTTTATTGTATGCCTGGTAATGAATCAAGTTTTTAGTTAGTCTGGTAATGTAAGATATAAAATTCATACCATATACAATACTCTTATATCCTTAGGACAATTATTTCTAAGCTACGTATTTTAGCCTGGTTAACAATCGTATAACTTAATATTTCTACAAGCCAACGTTTGATAAAATGATGAGTTATGAAACTTATAAAAGGTCCATTATCCAACTACTTGTATCTTTTTTCAACTTTTTTTTGTTTACTACCACTTTTAGTCATGATATGAGGTTAGTAAGTTTTGTCATTAGCAATTTGTTTTACTAAATCATAAGTATTGTAAAGTATATTGTTTTACCCTTCTATAAATGTATCGCTTAAAAATACGTGCATGGTTTGCTACTCCCCCGAAGTATGTTAGTACACAAGTAATACAAAATAATGTCGTCCCATTTTTAGTAAATTTTGATGTTTAAGAAGTTAGCTTTGAAATTGACGACTCCAACTGCCAAATTGATGTAATACTTTGAATGCGGGTCTTTTTATTGAGCATTGTTATTGACATTCCAAAAATGGTTAAGTGAAGGTCATGGATTAAATTCAGCAAGACTTTGTCGCATTTATTCAAGGAATTGTACAAGGGTGCGGTCGAGTTTCACCCTTAAATTCGACAAAGGGCCGCCAAAAGCGGGAAAAAAATGAAAAACAATGGGTGTATAATGAATTTTGTTTTTGAAACCCCCCCCCCCCCTCCCCCCCAAAAAGAAAAAAAACATTTTTGAAGTGTAAATAACAATGCTCATTTTCTTTGATGTTTAAAGAGTTCTAGGGTTGAGAAGGTGCAGTATTATGGATCTCAAATCAAGCACTTAGATATAGTTTATCATTTTTGTTTCTAGTATGAAACTGATGGTTGTGCAGGTTCAAATATAGCTTAAATAAATGCTCATAAAGGAAATCACATGCACAAATTGATGAGCCAATTGCCAAATTACTGTAAATTTTTGAATGATGGTCTTTTTATTTGATGATGTGGTCTTTTTATTTGATGTTCAAAGAGTTTTGGGGTCAAGAAGGTGCGGTATTATGGATATCAAATCAAGCCCTTAAGTATGTTTTTCGTTTCCGTTTCTAGTATGAAACTGGTGGTTGCTCATAAAGGAAATCATATCTATTTTGTTTCTACTTTAAGCATTTCATCTTTCCCTTTCTGTGTACTGAAATCACTACATTATGCTGCTACTTTTATTTAACCACGCAAAGTGGATTTTACAAACTTTATTATTTTACCCATCTTTGTTCAGGTTTATCTTCATAGCATTCTAGCAAGTATGATTGTTGCATTTTGGCATGAAGAATGAATATTCTGCATTATTAATTTTATAATTTTACAAGGGATTGCCTTTTAATTATTCAAATCCCATAGCATTTTTCAATCACATTATGTCTTCTTACGCGGAAGTTGTCATTATGAGTGTTAATTGTTGAGCAAAAAGCGTACAGGTTTGCAAAATTAGGATTGTCTAAAACTCGACTTATGTTATTTGTAACTATATTTTGGGACATATTGCTCTATCCAACTGAGACTCGTTTGACCAAACCCATGCATGTGTTGCTGCTACTTTTGTTGTTTGTTGTATTAGCTTCCATATGTAACGCCATTAACTGCATGTTATTAAATGCATATTTTATTAATATGTTGTTTAATAGGGCTGGCAATGGATACTCAAAAAATCCAATATTTGTCTACATCTGTATCTGAAAAGCGGATAAATATCCGATATCCAAAAAAACAGCTGGGGATACGGATACATAAGTATCTGCATCCGAAAATTATCCGTTCGATTTTTTTCAACATTATGCTCAAAATTATATGTATTTTAGTATATATTTAATCGGATTTATTTATTGCTTTACTAAGTTGAAGGTTTATATTATATGCACTAAATGCATATTAGCTACTCAACTATATTTAATTTCATCATATATGTTGATTTTTAACACTTTAGTGATCAATGATATTGAAAACATTTATGTTAAAATAGAAATTTTCATTTATATTTCTTGATTTATCGATCATTGGCGGATAGGATAATTATCTGATATCCATCTATATCCACGGGTACGGATATCCGAAAATGATTTCGGATACAAATATAGCACAATTTGTATCCGAAAGTATCCATTGACAGTCCTATTGTTTATTCATTTACCGCCAAATTCTACATAGATCTAAAACTTTCATTTTTATTTTGGTATCTCATTTTTTATTTTCAATTTAAAATATAATTTTCAGAATAGTAAAATAAAATATATTTTTCAAAATATCAAAAAAGAAAAGTGAAAATAAGCTTCAAAAAATAAAAAATAAAAATGAAACCAAATGAGTCCTAAGCTTTTATAGATCATCATTTTTTTAAAATGATGCATCAATTTCATTAATGATACGTCTTTGTAATATTTTACTTTCAGCTGTGGAAATGCATATGCAATGTAAAATTATCATATTTAATATCATTAAATCACTTCAAAACTCCAATTTATAATTTCTATAATGACATATTTATAATTATCAAGGAGTAGTTTTCCGTAAAAGTTGGCAAAAGGGACCAAATTGGATTTTAAATTATTACAGAAAATGAGAAAAATCCAGTTATCTCAACAATATGCAATTCAAAGTCTCTGATATCGACATTATTTGTAGTAAATTCTTCATTCTATGATGTATAAAACATAAACATTTATACATCATCAATTTTATTGAAAAGGCATATTGTAATATTCTAATTTTGCATAACTGAATTTGTAAATGCTTCATAATATAAGCAGTAAATCATTAAGTTTGTAAGTGTATAAACAATGCGTACAGCGTTTTCAATTCTGTAAATTTAACCAATATATATTAGGATGTAGTAGCCTCCATGTGTACAAATTAGCCAAGGATGTGTTGCATGGGGAGACAACTTGTAAAAAATTAAAAATAGTTGGATTTAATTTCGTCAATTTACAAAACAAATCAAATAAGAAAAAAAATCGAAATATTCACACGATCAGGAAAAAATCCAGCTTGGTATGCATGCTTTTAATCATTACAATCTACAATAAATCTGAAAAGATGAATTGCTAAAATTGGTTGTTTATTACCTATTATTGCAATTTTCGACAAATGTAAAGCTAATCAATGGATAAAGGTAGTGTTAGCCTACTTTGTAAACTAGGCTATACAAAGTCAATAAGTCAGAGGATCAAGTGAACAGAAGACGCTATGTTACACATCCGGTTCGGATCGGAGTTACAGAGGTAGGAACAGGAGCATCACAAAGCTGAAAGATCAAGCCGGATCGGATCGGGGGTAATCGAAGAAAAGCAAAGCAAGACAAAGTGAGGAAGACAAGACTCAAGCCGGATCGGATCGGATGGGATGACCCGATTCGAACCTTATGTTGTTTGCATAGCCGATCCGAAGCCCATTTTGTTAGCCTATCTGATCTGAAGTCAGTTCACCCTGCAACTCCGCACCATGATCTCCTAAATATTCGGGGCAGTTACACCCACTTTCTACCCACGATGGTCACTCACCTGATGTGCTGGCAACACCAGAGCTCATCCGATCCCGAAAGTCATGGAATGGAGGACACGTGCACCCGATCCGAACTGAATTCTGGAGAATTTTCTACCTATAAATAGACCCCCAAGGGTCATTTGAAAGGATCTTTTTGGCACTCTTACAGTTCAAACATCAAAGAGAACCGAATTCCAGCACTCCAAACAATCCAAAATCATCATTCAAAGTAGATGTTGAGATAGTTAAGTGAATGTATATGAAAAGTGAGTGAAATTGAGTGAATATCTCATTGTATTTTCATCTACATCATCAAGCAAAGTGATTATAAAGTGGACGTAGGCTTTTCAACGCCGAACCACTATAAATCCTATGTCTCTTTTTTATTTTTGATCTTATTTTATTTTGATTTTAGTCAATTTGGGTGTTAGAACCACTTTTTGGTCTAACATTTTGGTGCTTTCACTGAGAGCATTTGAATTCTCTGTTTTTCTGGATTATCGTTCTACTTGTTGGACCGTTGAGTTCAAAGAAGTTAATCCCCAATTTTCGACGCTTTTGAATACCTGTTGGTTGATTGTTGAAGAACTATGGCCAAAGGAAAAGGCAAGGAAGTTCAAACCAGTCGAGGGAACGAAGTTGGTGAAGATCAGCAAAACCCGGTCGTGACAAGGTCTCGTGGGCAGAGTTCGGGAGCGGATCGGACAGGTTCAGGAAATCCGAACCGACCTCAAGGAGAAAGCTCCGATCCGAACCGAGTAGGAGACATTGAAGAAGTGCACTCCCCTAACCCGAACCGATCCGAACAGGTTGCTCAGCTCCGATCTGATACTAGGTGATGCTGGAACCTCTACTCGAGCCCCTCCAAATGCTCCGACTCCAGCCACCAGGACCAACGACCAGATCAATCCATCTGCGCTTGTCACCCAAGGAGATTTTTCGCGCCTTATTGACATGCTTGAGAGCACTAGGGAGGCTATGAAAATCCACGAGCGCACCAATCTTATGATGCAAGAGAATATGAGAATCATGAGTAGGGAAATTGGCGAACTCCGCAGACAAAGAACTCCATCCCCGGTTCATCACACTACAATGGATCAGTCTTCTTCTTCTTAGGAAGAACGGCCCTGTGAAAGAAGGCCGCTCGAACGACATCAGAATTTGGAGCAAATGACTTTCAGATCTTTGGGATCCCGCGAGGACGCTGCTCGGGTACTAGGACCCAATGATTCGAGCTTGAAAGAGCCAATGCTATTACCAATGCGGGGATCCCATGTTTTGCCTAGAGACCCTAACCTCACCAATCCCACTCAGGGACAAATGCTTCAGCCCCTTCCTCCCGAGATCGACCGGGAACGTAGGGAGCAAAGCAGAGCAGAAGCGGCTAGAAGAATGAGGGCGTCCCCTGATCAGGAGCCTAGAGGAAACCCGAACATCAGAGCCAGGGAGCCTGAACGACCCTTGACCAATGCTGACGTATGGGCTATGGTACGCCAGATCATGTCTGAGAGTCGAAACTACACCAATGAAGATTATGGCATTGAGCGAAGCCATACTCCTTTACTGATGACATCCTTGACTTTCAGTTCCCCCGACGTTTTAACCTGCCGCAAATGGACAGGTATAACGGGAGAACCGACCCGGGACAACATTTGATGCGATACGCATGGCTTATGAATGCTGTCATTGCCCCTGACGCAGTGAAGTGTAAGGCTTTCCTGATTTACTTAGAAGACGTGGCATTACTATGGTTTACCCGACTTTCTCCTCGATCGATATCGAATTTCAAGGAATTAAGTGAACGTTTTATGAATCAATTCCGACTTCACGCCCGAAAGTCTAAGAATGTTATTGAATTATCGAGAATTAAGCAAGCGTCGGGTGAGTCTCTGAAGTCGTACCTTGACCGTTTCAACTTAGCTGTAACAGAAGTCAGTGACCTGCATGAGCCTACCATCTTGATGGCTTTAATGGAAGGAGTTGATCCTGATTCCGAGTTTGGAGATTATCTTTCTGGGAAGCCACCTCCCACAAGAGAGTTATTTTATTAGAAGGCTAATATTCAGTTAAGACGGGAGGAAGCAAGGGCAAACAGAAAGAGGAAGTCCGGAGCGGCTTCAAAAGAAACTGTTCAGAGTAATGTTGTCGTAAAGCAGTCTGGAGAAAGTTCTGGGAAAGTCGAAGTGAATGTGGGAAACAAGAATGGAAACAATAATAATGGAAACGGGGGCAACAACAACCGTAATGCGAATGGTAACAGGAGAAATAGGAACCGAGGAAGTAATTCTGACAAAAGACCCTGGTTCCACACCATTGAGAATTATTCACCGCTGAATGACACTTTGGAGAACATTTATTTGGATACATACAATGTTTTGCAATACAAAAGACCGCCGCCACGAGATTCAACAGAGAAAGAAATCACAACCGGATCATGGAACTCATGGGCATTCAACGAATGAATGTTGACACTTGAGAGATGTAGTTGAGAAGCTGTTGCGCGAAGGAAAATTGGATGAGTATAAGGCTGCCCCAAGAGACAGGGGGCAAGGAGAACAGACCCCAAACCAGAATCAGTCTGCTCCCAAGCCTACAGCGCAACAGAAAGGCAAAGGAATTGTTATTAACACCATAGTAGGTGGACTCCACCCAGCTATCCACAGTTTCAGAGCAATGGACCAATACGTTAATGCAGTTAAGCACGTAGATGTGGATGAGTGCGACGATTTGGAAGATATCACCCCTGTGAAACAGCAGAAGACAATGTTCGATGATGTGGTGTTCCGTAGCAGAGACGATACTGCAATCCAGTCACCTACCGAAGATCCGTTGGTCATTACCACTACCATTGGACCGACACTGGTTCATAAGGTACTAGTGGACAATGGAAGCTCTGTCAATATTTTGTTTAAGAAGTCATTTGATCAGATGAAACTTGAGTCTGGAGATTTGAAGCCTTGTGAAGGTTGGATCCGAGGCTTCAACGGGGCATCGACAGCTCCAATGGAGTATATAGAGTTGCCCGTAACATTGGGGCAAGGAGATCATCGAAGAGTACGAATGCTTTAGTTCGTAGTGTTGGACGTAGATTCGCCCTACAACGCATTTTTAGGAAGGTCTGCCCTTGCAGAGTTCAGGGCTTGTATCGCCCCGTGGTGTTTGTTGCTTAAGTTCCCAACTGAAGTCGGAACAGGAGTAATGAGAGGAGATCAAGTCTCCGGACGGGCTTGCTATATTGCCGGGTTAAAGATACTGATGAAGGGACTCAACATCGAGATTAAAGGTACCTCACCTCCTCCAAAGGAGGGTTCGGCGTAGCAATTAGAGGGATCAGCCCCAAAGGAGTTGCCCAAGGGAATGCTTGAAGACTTGGATCCCAGAGAAGATGAGGAACCAGAGGCTAGAAATGCAACTCCTAACGAAGCGACAGTGGACATACCCATTGACGAAGCTGATCCAGCAAAAGTTTTGAAGATTGGATCCCAGTTGGATCCACACCGAGCTAAAGAACTGACTGACTTCCTAAAGGCAAACCTGGATGTGTTTGCCTGGACCCACGCCGACATGTGTGGGATATCCCCATCCATCATGAGTCATTCACTGAGTATAAACCCAAAACACCCGCTTGTAAAGCAAAAGAGACGTGTGCTAGGCCCAGAGAGGTCGGCAGCTCTGAAAGAGGAAGTGGAGAAGTTGAAAGAGAACGAATTTATTAGAGATTCGACGTATCCCGACTGGATATCGAATCCTGTTTTGGTAAAGAAGTCAAACGGAAAGTGGCGGACATGCATTGATTTTTCAGACTTGAACAAAGCTTGCCCGAAAGATAGCTTCCCACTCCCCAGAATAGACCAGCTTGTAGATTCGACAGTGGGACATGAACTTCTTTCTTTCATGGACGCATATTCCGGGTACAACCAAATTCCCATGCATGTGCCCGATCAAGAGCACACGAGCTCCATTACAAATTTGGGGTTGTATTGCTATGTGATCATGCCGTTCGGATTGAAAAACGCTGGAGCTACCTACCAACGCTTGGTGAACAGGATGTTTTATAACCAAATAGGGAAGACTATGGAGGTTTATGTGGATGATATGCTTGTCAAATCGAAACAGTCCTCCAGCCATACACAAGACTTGGCAGAGATGTTTGGTATCCTGCGAAAGTATCGAATGAAGTTAAATCCTTTGAAATGCTCATTTGGAGTGGCATCTGGAAAGTTTCTAGGTTTCATCGTGAGCTTTCGAGGGATTGAAATCAATCCCAGTCAAATAGCAGCAATAAGAAACATTGAAGAACCAAGGAGAATCAAAGATGTCCAAAGTCTTACATGGAAAGTAGCTGCGTTGAGTAGATTTATCTTCAAAGCAACAGACAAATGCATCCCATTTTTTGACTTGATAAAAAGGGGAAAGAAAAATTTTGAATGGACTCCGGACTGTGTTGAGGCCTTTCGAAATTTATTGGAATTACTAGAGAAACCACCGATTTTGTCGAAGCCAGTGGATCATGAAGAGCTGTTTGTTTATCTAGCAGTGTCGGCCCACGCTGTTAGCACCGCCTTGGTCCGAGAAGAAGACAAAGTGCAAAGGCTGGTATATTATGTAAGTAAGAAATTGGCAGCTGCAGAACGCAACTACCCAAGGATTGAGAAGCTTGCTTACAGCCTCCTTATCGCCTCCCGAAAACTTCGCCACTATTTTCAAGCTCACCCAATAACCATATACACTGATCAGCCTCTGAGGCAGGTGTTGTAAAGACCCGAAGCATCGGGACGGTTGATCAAATGGAATATTGAATTAAGTCGGTTTGATTTAAATTTTCAGCCACGGAGATCGATCAGGGGGCAAGCTCTGGCTGACTTTATAGCAGAGTTCACAATTCCAGAGGAGGAAATGATCAATGACAAGGTGGTCAAGTCAGAGGAGGAATTAAAATTAGATCCATGGAAGTTGTACACAGACGGAGCCAAGAACGACCGAAGGTCCGGAGCTGGAGTCGTCTTAGTTACTCCTGAGGGACGATCGTTATATTATGCTCTGCGATTAGAATTTTCAGCGACTAATAATGACTCTGAATATGAAGCCCTGATTGTCGGGCTGAAACTTGCTAAGGAATTCGGATTTAAGGCATTGGATATATTCTGTGACTCCAAAATAGTCGTCTGCCAAGTGCGGAAGGAGTTTATGGCTCGGGGACCTCGACTTATCGCCTATCTCGGGAAAGTGGAGGAGCTGTTGAGCAACTTGGAACGGTATAACATAACACATATCCCAATAGTTGAAAACCAAAAGGCAGATGGGCTAGCAAAGCTAGCTAATTCCGACAATCCGGAGGAAACCGAAATGATTCCAATTGAAACGTTGGGATCGCCAAGCTTTGAGTCGATGGAAATTGAATTAGCTTTCGAAGCAGAACCGGAGGAGTCGTGGATGACCCCAATTAAGAATTTCCTTAGAAATGGGATACTCCCGTCAAAGAAGAGTGAGAGGCGGGCCATAGTTCGCAAGGCCACCAGATACATCCTTCAAGATGATACTCTCTATAGACAAGGATTTTCTATGCCCTTGCTACGATGTATAGCGCACGACGACATCAAGCGTGTACTAAGAGAAGTACACGAAGGTGAGTGTGGAGATCATACGGGAGGTCAGACCTTAGCAAAGAAGGTATTGCAATATGGATACTTCTGGCCCACAATTAATAAAGATGCAGCTGACTATTCACGACGCTGTGACAAATGCCAGAGATTCGCCAAGATCCCCAGAGCACCACCGACCCAGCTCAAGTCGATGGTGAGTCCTTGGCCGTTTGCCAAGTAGGGAATTGACATCATCGGAGTTCTACCGATTGCCAAAGGAGGAGCGAAATATGCAATAGTCGTCGTGGACTATTTTACGAAGTGGGTGGAAGCTGAGCCCTTAACCAAAATCACAGCGAGAAAGGTGATAAGTTTCGTGGTTAGAAATATCATATGCCGATTTGGGATTCCAAGGACCATTATAACTGATAACGGAACCCAGTTCGATGGTGTCGAATTCAGAAATTTCTGCCAGAAATATAAGATCGACAAACGGTACACTGCAGTCGCTCATCCACAGTCGAACGGGCAAGTAGAAGCAATAAACAAAGTCATAAAGTCCATCCTCAAGAAGCGATCAGAACGTGCAAAAGCAAAATGGGTGGATGAATTGCCCTTAGCATTGTGGGCATATCGGACAACGTTTAAGACAGCCACCGGTCATACCCCTTTCTCTCTCTCATTTGGCTCAGAAGCAGTAATCCCAGTAGAGTTTGAAGTTCCCTCTCACAGGGTGACATATTATGACCCGATGACGAATCGGTCACTCCTCCTCGAGTCTCTTGATGAAATCGAAGAGAAAAGAGACGAGGCAGACTTGCGTGCGTCGAGACATCGACGTAAGATGGCACGCTATTATGACAAAAAAGTTCGTTTTAGGACCTTTGAACCAGGAGATTTGGTGCTAAAGCGAGTTTTTCCATCCCTTACTCACCTCGGTCTAAAGTGGGAAGGACCGTTCGTCATCCAACGGAAACTTGAGACAGGAGCCTTCAAGTTAACGACCGTAGATGGCGAGGAAGTGCCTAGGGTTTGGAATGCCCAACACTTGATACGATATTTAAATTAGGGATGTTGTATTTTCTGTTGTTTTCCTTATGAACTCTGTAAAAAGGCACGACTTGCCTTAGAAAAGTCTGTTGATATGAACAAAGAACTATAAAGTGGATGTAGGCTACGACTTAGCCGAACCACTATAAAAATATCGTGTGTCATTTACTTTCCTGCATTATTTATACCTTCAACCACTATTCCATTATGATTGTGGAATATAAGATGTTAATTTAAAATCTGAAAAGTTGAAAACAACTTATATGCAGGAACAAACACAACGACTGTTTGTGCAATAAGGCATGAAAGAATGGGAAGACGACATTCTTAACTCTAACTCTTAAGAATTGAGAGAGAGTATAAAGGACGGGAAGACGACGTCCTCTGAGGCGTGAAGGTGCACCCAGATAAGAGACCGCCTCAGCAAGAACTCTAACCCGAATATAAGACGGGAGAGTATAAAAAATGCCGGAAAAGAACAGGCATCAATGACAAAAGGAATGTGACCCCCGTCGGAGAATCGGGGACATTCAGACTTTTTGACTAAATCTTGAATAGTTTGTCAAGACTGACCGGGGGCACATATGTACACACATATTTTCCCCCGACTATGACTCCATTTCACAAATATAGTAGGACATGCATTTGCATTTTTACATAAGTACAGAACTGACGACTAACAGACATTACAGGAAATGAATTATTTTTATTCACAAATGAATGAATTTATACAGGAAAACAGGTAAAAAGAAGGTGCGAGGGCCGCACTCGCAGCAACAATTATGGGCCAATCAAATGCTAAAATAAAGCAAGACACTCCATCACTTAGACTTCGAAGTGGACTTGGACTTCTTAGCAGCCTTCTGCGCATCCTTCGCCTCTTTTTCAGCATCAGTCAAGATGCGCTTTGATTTTTTCTTCCCTGAGGCTGAAATGCTGGAATCAGTCGACTTTTCCCGGAAGGCGGAACGTTGGAATCAAGAGAAGACTTTTTAGCAAGTTCTTCTGTAATAGATCTAGTCGAAAGCTTAACAACTAACCTTGATCCAGCATCCACCACTGGGAGGGGCTTAAGGCTTTCGGGGTCTAGGTCTTCAACTTTAAGCTGCATGTGTTTGTCTTGTTCGGCTTTCAGTGCAGCTAAAGTAACGTCATCGGCGCTTTTTGATTCCCCAACTATAGCCACCTCAGGATCCTCCACATGTCCCTCATCATCACCATCATCTTTTAAGACGTCAGTCATCTCGCCATCATGAGGAGCGTCAGCTTTACCCTTGTCTCCTTCATCCTTCTCTCCATCATGAGGAGCGTCAGCTTTACCCTTGTCTCCTTCATCCTTCTCCGCTGACTTTGTTTCGGCAATGGTTCCTTGGGGCACGTCTGCCTTCTCGGCTGGTTCAGCACCTGCGGAATGAGAAGTAACGGTTATCAACTTGGGAGAAAATAAAGGGCTCTTCATTGATTGTCCGACTATGCGATGGAAAGTTGAAACAGCTTTGACGAATTGGGGTGAAAAGGTAGAAATACCTTCCGATGATTTCTCAGCCGGAGTAGCTTCCGTCTCTGAAGCTGATTCAGGAATAGGAGATAAAAAAGATGTCTGAGGGATCGCCGGATTTTCGGGGTCGTATTCCTCTACTTCAGGAGTTTTAGTGGCAGTGGAAGAAGAGCCAACCTCCAAGACGTCCTTTTGTTTAGCCTTCCGCTTTTCCTCATTCATGGCGACAGCAATTAGGCGACGCCCCTTGGCTAGACTCGCCGGCTCGTCATCTCTCAAGTACTTTTCCATAAGTTTGTCCTCGTCGATGGAATCTACCTTGAGTTCTTTTTTCTCCCATTCGACAATTTGGCTCCATACATGAACCAAGGTAGTCGGGTAATCGTCGTTCCAAGAGATGTTCCTGTAGCGGATTAAGTGTGCGAAAAATTCAATCAATAATTCACCAAAACCTTGCACCTCATCCTGGGCCTCCGCTAGTTGTTTGCGAGTTTCTTCGGCCAATTTGATGACGCTTTCGACATTACCCTCCGCCAGGGCAGCCCTGTTTTCGGCCTCCATCGACTTGGAAGACAAGTCAGCATTTTTCTTTTCCAATTCGGCATTCTTCTTCGCCAACTCGGCCTTTTCTCGCTCAAGGTCAATATAAGCGAGTTGCATTTTGGCAGCATCTGACCTGGCATCCTCCGCATGCTTTTTCAGCTCCGAGCGCTCTTGAGAATGAGACTCGAGCAAGTCATGATAGCGTTTTTATAAATCTTCAAATTGTTGCTTGAAGCTGGCAGCGTCCCGTTGAGCAATAGCAAGTTGAGCCTGTGTATCCTCGAGGTCTTTTCCTAAATTTTTAAGGCCCTTGCATCGTCTTCTGCGGTCTTTTGAATCGAGTCAGTATTCTGATTAAAGTTCGGATGATTCTGGAGAGGTTGCGCGAATACTTGAACATCTCTTAATATTGTTTCTCGACCGCGTCTATTTTTTCTTTGGCCTCATCTGCCCACCTCGAAGAAATAGGCTCAAGAGCAGGTAAAAAAGTCAATTTTTCAAAGTAATGATCAGGAAATTGCTCCTCCAGATACGCCCGCTTAACTGCAGTTTCAGCATCCAGGGGTGGAGGTGCAGGGAATGTCAGCTCGGTATCCCTGTGCGTGGAGGGCTCAATGGCCTCTTCATCCCTTCTAGGCCGTTTAGCGGGAACCTTGCGCTTGCTTCGTGATTCGGTATCTCTTGGCGGGCTCCTCTCCCTACTGCACTTTTCTTGAGAAGAAGTTGAGTCTTTTGATTGCGGCATGTCCTCTTCTCGGCGACCTTGGTAGCCCTTATATCGCTCTGGATCTGACCGGACGGGAGAGCGAGAGCGCGAGGACCGCGAACGATACGAATCATAGGGCCTTCTGTCCTCCCTACCGCGATCTTCGCGACGATCATACTCAATATCGTGAGGGGGTTTGGTCATGCTGTGACGTAGCTTCTTGATGTCATAGTAAGCACGAGACATTGTACCTACACAGTAATGTAAGTGGAATTCAGAATCAGTATTCTCACGAGACGTAAGTGCTGTGAAGTGAGGTGCAATTGTGTTAAGTGCATCCTATGTGGTGTCCCCCCTTCGACAAACCAGAGTCTGGAGCTGAGCTAGTACGAGAGGGCGCTTTGGCCTTAATAGGAGTGGCCTCCTCCGAAGATGTAAAAACTAAAGGATTTGTGCCAAAATCCTCAGAAGTGTAAATAGTGTCAGGAAGTGGAAGATCTCCCAGGCCCTGAAATGTGGGATGATCAACAATAGAAGCATCTCTTTGGGAAGCGTCTGTTGGCTGTTCTTCAGGAGATGGTGATTTCTCAGGAGAAACAACATCCCCAGGAGTGGTGTATCCCTCTCGGTGCTTTTCGGGTAAATTAGCCAACTCATCGTCTTGAGTCGAACTTGGAGAGGGTGAAGTTTGAAGTGGCACGGTGGGACCTTTCGAGCTCTCACCCATTTCTGGAATTACATTCACCGGAGGGATATACACATATGGACCTGGCCCGTGACCTATACTACGGGTAATGGATAGCAGCCTGTGGTGATGGAGATATTCGTCCTTGAGGACTTCATCTATAGTTAAAAACTTTTGATCACCATTAAGGAGTCGATGCATACGATCAAAGAACACTTGGCCCGACATCTGTTTTGGATTGTCAACTGCAAACAAAAAGAAACGAATTAGTATGGTGGCGTGGACATTCAGAGACGAGGTTTAGGAAATCGGTGCCTTACTCGATTTTGTCCATCTCCTAGCACACCCCGGTTGTTGCCTTATATAAAACCATTCCAGCTTGGAGTCGCCGGCCTTGCTACTGAAGGGCGCTGAAATTATCTTTCTTTTTGGGACAGACTCGAAGTAAGAGAAAGAAGGAGTTTCTCGAGTCCGATGCTTGAAGTTATTGAAGAAATGAACGTCGTCAAAAGTGAGCTCTATGCCTAGGATCTCACGGTATGCTACATATAAGGTATGCAGGTAAGCATAAGAGTTGGGATGCAGCTGCATGGGGGCAATCCGCATCTGTCTTAAAAAGTCGACGACAAAGGGAGAAAACGGTGGAATAGCTCTGACCATGCACATCAATCGAGTGATTGCCATAAATCCCTCTGGAGGATTATGAGGACGGTCGGTTTTAGACGGCACCAGGGTATCTTTTTTATGTATCCCGTACTTCAAACATATTCGAAGGAGCCTATCATAGTCAAATGTCGATTCAACAGAATCTTGAAATGATTCCAATATGACGGCAGATTCAAATTCGTCAGGAGCTCGGGTATCTCCGACCCCTCCTTCCTCTTCGTAACCCAGAGAAACTTCACTGTCAGAAGATGTTCCGCTGCTATGTGCCCCCATTTCATAATCCGATCCCTCGTCATCCCATTCAGGATCAGAGGAAGAAGATATGTCATCAAGAGTAACTCTGTCGGATGTCTCTGAGACCTCTTTCTTTTTTGTCAGTCTAGAAGAATGTCTTTTGGCCATGATCACTAAACTATCGAAGAAGTAATAACAGAAGTTAGAGTAAATTAGCCTGTGTCCCCCTGTGCACATGTGTGAACTAAAGTGTGTACGGTGTGTGCAGAAAATGTAAAGTTAACACTCGAAAGTGTAAGGCAAAATCTTGGCAACGCAATGATGTTAAGAACAGTTCTTGACGTTCGTTTATGTTCGCGAGGCACTATCCTAACTGTCCATTAAGTTGAAGATTATGCCAAGAGTTGATTGGATCAGTTAAATGAGTTCTTACGTATTAGGTTGAACTGCTATTCGGTTCGGTTCGGATGCATTCATTGGGATCGGATCGAAGGCGCAACCTAGCCGTAGACTCAGGCAAATATTGAAGCCCAGGGATCAAAGTCGAATCGGTTTGGAAATAGGCTCCCCAACCGGTCTGGATCGAATTAAGTGACCATGCCCTCTCCTCTTTTATTCCACTTTCCGATCCGATCCAATTGTGAGAGTACTATCCGACCCGATCCAGTTAAGCTTTGTCTCCCTCTTCAACTTTTGCCCCGACCCGATTGGACTTTCTAAGCCTTTTTTCTTCTTTTTCTTCTCCTCTGTTTTCCATATCTCCACACCCGAACCGACTCCTTATGCCCTTTGTCTTCCTCCTCCTCCTCAGTCACAACCTAACTCAATCCCTTATCCAAGACCCTACTTAAAATCAAACGAGTACCATCTTCTACTTCCCAGCGCTTCGAGGTGATGGCGAAGCAACCAACGACGATGGCGAAGGAGGAAGGAGATACGGCGTCGAAACCGAGCAATAATCGCATCCAAACAATTTAAATCAACTGCAAATTTCGATTGAAACTTATTATGAAGTTAATCGAAATCATAAACCTACCGAGATGTTAAAATTGAAAATCGATGAATGAATTTCAGAGTTTTCGAGCTTTCAGAGAACTAGGGTTTTGACGTGAGAACTGCTGGGCAAGATTAATAAAAGAAAAGGAAGAAGCAGGAAGCGGGTTAATATATGTACAAGTAGTGACTACTCGTCTTCCCGTCTTTCCCGCCCTGTTCGGACCAGGAAATAGGCCCACGAACTTGAGCCTGACCTGTTGATTCGATGATCGAGCAAAACAAGGAGGAAATCCCTTCGGATCGGGTCCGAACCGACTGAATTGAACACAACGACCTGGTGTGCAAATTGAATTCAAGGAAAAATGAAGAAAAAAGATTACCTGGAAGAATAACTAGATGTTAACAAGAATTTTCCAAATTGTTTGAAGATAAAAGGGATCCACACACTATGCAACATACATATAGGCGATAAAAGACGTGACTTTATGAAATAACGCGTCTTTTGCAAACAAATGGGAGCGACTCCTCAATGATTCAAAATGGAAGATTGATGTGCAGATAACGTCAAAGCACGTTTCGTCTTCAACAGAAGCATCCTTTGAGGGGGCAAAATGTTAGCCTACTTTGTAAACTAGGCTATACAAAGTCAATAAGTCAGAGGATCAAGTGAACAGAAGACGCTATGTTACACATCCGGTTCGGATCGGAGTTACAGAGGTAGGAACAGGAGCATCACAAAGCTGAAAGATCAAGCCGGATCGGATCGGGGGTAATCGAAGAAAAGCAAAGCAAGACAAAGTGAGGAAGGCAAGACTCAAGCCGGATTGGATCAGATGGGATGACCCGATCCGAACCTCATGTTGTTTGCCTACCCGATCCGAAGCCCATTTTGTTAGCCTATCCGATCCGAAGTCAGTTCACCCTGCAACTCCGCACATGATCTCCTGAATATTCGGGGCAGTTACACCACTTTCTACCCACGATGGCCACTCACCTGATGTGCTGGCAACACCAGAGCTCATCCGATCCTGAAAGTCATGGAATGGAGGACATGTGCACCCGATCCGAACCGAATTCTGGAGAATTTTCTACCTATAAATAGACACCCAATGGTCATTTGAAAGGATCTTTTTGGCACTCTTACAATTCAAACATCAAAGAGAACCAAATTTCAGCACTCCAAACAATCCAAAATCATCATTCAAAGTAGATGTTGAGATAATTAAGTGAATGTATATGAAAAGTGAGTGAAATTGAGTGAATATCTCATTGTATTTTCATCTACATCATCAAGCAAAGTGATTATAAAGTGGACGTAGGCTTTTCAACGCCGAACCACTATAAATCCTGTGTCTCCTTTTTATTTTCGATCTTATTTTATTTTGATTTTAGTCAATTTGGGTGTTAGAACCACTTTTTGGTCTAACAGGTAGATCCAAGCGAAATTTGGCAAGTTACCTAAGTTGAATATGAAGACCGATTCTCAAATACTTGGTGTCTGCTATAAGAATAGAATGAGTAAATATACGCTAATTTTTATATCATGTCGCTGAAGAAGATTAGAGCTCTATGCATGAATTTTCTTGTGATCCAAGCAGAAGAATATGGAGAAAAACAGAAGAGAATAATAAGATAATTATGGTCTCCATATTTGGAGATACAATACATTTTCAGTACATGTAAGTTAACAGGCGATAAATGAGGTACAAACAAAAACATACAACACAACAGAAATACATGGAAATATTCTGAAAATTCTATAAATTAAGAATGCGAACGGACACGGACTCAATTCTATTGACATATAGGATAGATATTATTATTGTTATTCCCGGATCTCTCATTACCTTCCAACTAGTCGACTAGTCGGACTAGTCATAGACTAGTCGATAAATAAATAAATATGTACATATATATTAATATATGATAGTTGTAGTTCGTAATCTACTTTGGGTTACTTCCCCTGGTCGTATTCCACTTCGTAATTTGCAGTCGATTTCGGGTTAATTAAGATGATATCCTAAATATAAATAAATCGACTTCGGGTGATTCTTCTCCAGTTCGTGTTCGACTTCGTGATTTTAGGTGAATTCTTCTCGATTTCGACTTCGACTTCACGATTTGGGATCGATTTCGACTTCGTGATTTAGGGTTCCAGTCTGTGTTTGCCTTCGTGATCTAGGGTTTCAGTTCAAGTTCGACTTCGTGATTTAGGGTTCGAACTCGGCTAATGGCAAGTCGACTCTTCAAGTCGATGCTCCAATGTCAACTAATCGACTAGTCGAACGCCGTAATAAAAATGATTAGACCAAATGTAATGGGCTCAAGCCCTGCCAAATGCAAGATCTCATTAATTCAAGGATAAATATTCGAAAGAGACTAGTTTTTAAAATCACTACTACAAAAATACTCTATTACAACTGTATTTTTACAACAGTCACAAAATCACAGTTGTAGTAAATGTTTTATACAACTTTTTTTCGGAAAGTTGTAATAAACTCTTTTTCAACAACCGTTTTTTCTTTCCAGTTGTAATAGATGTTTATTACAAATTTATAAATAATTAGAAGCTATCAAACATTTAGTTAATAATTTATAAAATTCACTAATAAATAATAATAATTATTAACAATGGTTATGTATTTAATAGGTAATAGTTATGTATTTAATAGGTAATAGTTAATATTTTATAGTTTTTTTTTGAAACAGTTAATATTTTATAGTTATTAATTATATAATGATAATTTACATCGTTAATTATTTATAATTTATTATAACCAATGACTTTTAATAATTAGCATTAATTAACAAATAAGAATTATTTATAATTAACAAGTAATAATTAATAACTTGTGATAATTTTCTTAGTTTTGTGTCTTAAGTTTAACAGTAAAGCTTCCCACCACTCTGTCTTCCAAGAAATAACTCACGTACACGCATAATTTTTCATTTCCCGCTTCCACATTTTGTTCCCCGCCTTTTACCGCCTAAGTCCCAATCATCTAAAACCCCTAAATAATCTGGAACCCTCGAATTTAGATCTGCCTAATTCAACGAGGCAGTCTCCCTTTCTCACCTCCAAATTGCGGATTATAAGTAGAAGAAAACCCTGCTACAAATCCATCTACTGCATGTTATTTGCTTCTATTCGGGTCGCATCTCTTGCTTTAGCCTCCTCGAGTTTGGTATCCATTCCAATTGCAGTTAACACTTTATTTCTCAATCTAATAAAGATTGAAACTTTGATTTGTCCATTTGCAGCCTTATCTAGCTTAATTGGTGGCGTTAATGGTGGGAGTTAGCAGAATTGCGTAGCTCAGTTGAAGCATGGTATCCCGTTAGGGTATCATACATCGTTGCAAGAGTTGAGCAGAATGGGTATTGCAATTTTTTTTTATATAAATTCTTTTGACGTTTGTTGTTACATTACTTGTTAGATTGGAGTTATGATAAATTCAACTATCCTTGTGTTTTTGAAAAAAATAAGGCGTTGTCCATATGGATTCAGTTTAAATATATAAAAATTGATGATTATTTACATCAACGTCAATAACAGGATCCAGATTTAAGTGTAAATGGCTTGTACATTTTAGAATACAAGAACAGAAAAGCTCAATTTTCACAGATTTAAAATTCGACGCAAATGTAAAATCTGCTTAGAATTACATTTTATCTTTTATTGCTTTCAATATCAAGTTTTTAATTATTTTTTATTCATAAAAATATTGGTTTTAAACAAAATCGGATAGCAAAAATTTGTAACTGCTTTTGTTTTATGGTTGTATTTCTTTTATGGCTGTTTTTCTTATGATAAATCAGTGAATTTGATCTAAAGATGCATAAATTTGTAACTGCTTTGTTTAATACATCTTACTGTATGTACACTGTTGTGTTATTCATGGTTTCAGGCATATTCTTCGAATATCAACGTGAGTTATACAAAGATTATATTATAGTTTCAAAAACATATTTTGCTAGAATCTGACAATTGTTGTGCTGTAGATAGTAAGTTTAGCTGTAAATCATGCTTTTTTTTGATATAGCATTGTTTTCTGTGGTAAATTAGAACTTTATTTTGTCAAAATTTATTAGCCTATGAACATTTAATATCAACAAAAAAGAAGCCGTAAAAAACTATCTGAGCACTTACAACATAAGTAAATGAATTTCCAGTACTTCACATCATTTTTAAGATTTATTACAAGCAATTGTACTTTGGGCTGCTCCTAGAGGTTGTTAACTATAAGTTATTTTTAGTACTATCTTGCCCCATCTTTTGAAGATTCATGGAGATTTTATTCTCATAAGCAGTGACACCGTCAGCAACATGAGCTTGACAGAAGCACTTAAGGAGCACACAGAGAGAAGAAAGATGGATCCACTTGCTGTGATGACTATGGTGCGGTGATTAACCATTCTAAACCCTCATCTTTGACACACCAATCTCGATTTGGTAATGATGAAATTTTAATGGCGGTTGATCCTGAGACAAAAGAACTTCACTACTATGAAGACAAGGCAGATGATTCAAGACCAGTTATAACTTGTGCTTGTACTAAGTTGCTTTGTAACGGTCAATTATGTAATAATGTACGAAATGTTGTCTAAAACTTATTGTTTGTAATACCGAATATTTGAGTAGTTTAATAAATTAGTTTGCAAATAACTGTAATATCGGATTTGCTTATGGAGTATTGCTATATTTAGTGTATTGTTCTGATAGAGATAAAACGATGAACAATTAAAGGACTACATTTTTATTGATTGAATTTCCTGTTTTATCTTCATGATAGGTTTCATGTTATATCTCCATAGCATATCCTTCATAGCATATTCTCCAGGTCATAATAGGTTTCCTGTTATATCCTGTAGCATATTCTCTAACATGTTCTTTTCAGTTGCAAAAGATGTTTATTTTTTTAAAAACCCAAATGTCAATCACAACGGTGCATAACAGTTGTAGTAGATTTTATTACAACGGTGCATAACTGTTGTAATAAAGCTTATTACAACGGTGGGAAAACGTTGTAAAACATACATATTACAACTGTGTTGCAACAGTACAAAAAAATTGTAAAAGATAATAGTCTATTACAACTTCTTAATACACGACGGTTTGCCCACCGTTGTAAAATGTATATTACAACGGTGTTCCACCGTTGTAATAGAGTCATTTTGTTGTAGTGAATTAAGGACAAATTTTCAAAATATACTAATTTTTAAAACAAATAGCATAAATATGCCGGTTCAAAATAGGCTAGTTTTGGTCACCTAAGCAATGAGCTGACTACTTTCAAAAAAAAAATACAGGGCATACCTGTGAAATGCGCCCCTTAATATTCATAAGGGCACACTTAGTAAGTGCACCCCACGTTCGTTATTATTTTGAACCTGCCATATTCAAACCTGTTGATAAACAGCAACTTCTCTTCCCCTTTCAATCTTAAACACAAACAAATGACACTATTGTTTACAAAAATCTCAAACACAAATATTGATCAACTTCAAACACAAATATTTAAAAAAGAAATGTTAATATTCCCTTACAAACACAAATAAAATTCCATTACAAACCATATCGAGCTGGTCACGATATCAAGTGGCAACCTGCTTTGGAGATTCAATCCAACTCCTATTTCCAAACCACCTATGTACATAGTTATGCATTTAGATATTTATTTTTTTCACTTTAAAAAAGAACACAAAATTGTAAATGTAAATCAACTACCCTACACAATAAGGCAATGTCCTGTCGATATGCGTAGATAAAGTCACATTTGAACTGATGGGAAGATGTGTCCATGACCAAAGAAAAATATGAAGAAAAAAAATGAACATGGTAGAACTACATATTACATATGACCATTAACAATTATACATACTTATATTTATCTATAAAAGAGAAAGATAATCGCCTATCGATTTGGATTTACCGAGCGCATCAATTTGTTAACGCACTGTATAATATTGTCAATATAGCATTTTCCCCAAGAATATCGTTCACTCATACGAAATTCTAACGAATGATAACCAAAAAAGGTTTAATCGTCGTTTAGAATGATCAGGACATAGACGACTAAGATATCAAACGTAGAATAACAGCTTTAGCATGATATTCAACTTCTACATCTGACGCATCCGATGATGGCTCATTTTAAAACATACGGTGAAGCCAAGTCAACTTAACCGTTGCACCTCTTACACCTCACTTCGATTTGGAACCACGCCTAAACACTCGTAACAAATATCTTCATAGTTACTGAGTTATGTAGCAGTAACAATTTCCTTCCACTACACCACCTCAAAGACAACTATCATCTTGCAATGTGATAGTAATTTCATCGGTCGGAAGATGGAAGGTTGAAGTCTCCGTTTTCCAGCTGTCTACCAATGAAGTAACTAGTGCATGATCTATCTTGAAGAAGCCCAATCTAGATATTTCTCTAGATCCAACTCTTTGTAATGCTAGTTGAACTCTCGGTGTATTCGTAGTAATCAATCTTAACTTGCTTTAATGATCTTGACAGTCAATTGCTCGTCGCTCAACAAATACAAAACCGGACGAAAGTAAGTAGCTAGTGCATAAGAAATGAACAAAGTATTGTGTTTATCCATGAGAAACATTGAGTTACCTTCGTCGAGTCCGGGTCATTGTTTCTATGCTCATTTTCAAGATACAACACACTTGTGTTCACATGACCCGGTGCCAACTCTACAAGAAAAAAAAGTGTGATTTTACTAAAAACATATAGAAGTTTTGAGTTCAACTAGGTTTTAAAACACTATATGCTTATACTGGGAATTGTAATGAATACGTTTTGGGTTAATCTAATCCATATAATATCTACTTTAAAGCCAAATCTTATTTGTATAACACAAACAAAAATAAGCAAATATTGTTAATGTTTTTACCTCTAACTTGATAAGAGGATGATGATCCTTCCTTTTTTAACTAATTTGATGTAGAAATGTTGAAGAATTTAAGTATTTGAGAGTTTGAAAATTTAGATTTTAGGGACCTTAGAGTAAAAGCATGGTTGGGTGGAAGTGAGGAAATAAGAGGGGTTTGGTTGCTGAAGTAGGTAGCTGAGGTATCGAGTAGGGCGCACCTGCAAAGTGCGCCCTTGCAAATATGTGAGGGCGCAGGTTTGCACAGACGCACCTGCAAAGCGCTCCTTTGCATTTTGGCAAAAACCTACTGCCCAAACCAGACTAAACAACTTACAAAAGACACATACAAACTTTCAAACACAATACATTCGCTTACAAAATGCAAACATTCACTTATCAAATGCAAATCATTCATTCACCAAACATCAAATACAAATCATCACTTACACTACAAATCATTTACTTACAAACGTTGCAACCACCCAACAAAATGTCAAAACACATATCTAAATCATTCACTTACAAAATGCTTACATCAATCAATTGAACAGACATGTCGACCTTTTGACATTTTGTTGGGTGGTAACTATGTTTGTAAGTGAATGATTTGTAATGTAAGTGATGATTTGTAATTGACGTTTGGTGAAAGAATGATTTGCATTTGATAAGTGATTGTTTGCATTTTGTAAGCGAATGTATTGTATTTGACAGTTTGTATGTGTTGTTTTGTAAGTTGTTTGGTATGGGTTGGGCAGTAGATTTTTGCCAAAACTTTAGGGAAGTGCGCACCTGCAAAGCGCTTCTTTGCAAATTTGCAAAGGCACGCTTTGCAGGTGCATCTGTGCAAACCTGCCTGGGCGCACCTCTGCCCTCACGTATTTGCAAGAACGCTCTTTGCAGGTGCACCCCACCCAAGACCCCAGCTACTGACTTCAGCAACCAAACCCCCTTCTTTCCTCACTCCCACCCTACAAGCAGGGGTGCTTCACCAATGCAGAAGAACCGCGCACCGATACGTACAGGGTGCGGGGATGCGCCGAGACACGTATGGGGAGCGCCACGAGACGTGTCCCCATATTCAAGGAAGGGGTGAGGTTGGATGCGGGGGAAATGGTGCGGGAAGGACAAAAAGGTAAAAAAAATATCAATTTCGATACTTACCAAATCGAAAAACACAGAACACGTACTCATCTTCATATTTCAAATTCGAGCCCTAATCTTCGATTCGTTCAATTCGAGCCCTAATTCCATCTCTCGTCCCTCGTCGTCGATCATTGCTACCACTGGTAAGCGATTTTGATTTGAGGCACGTTTTTTCAGACATCGCGTGATTTTGATTTGAGGCTTTGAGCGATTTTTTTCTTAACTGGTAAGCTTGAGGCATCAGTTTTCTATCTAGGAAGTGAATTATTTTTCGTAATTTAAGGCCAGAGCAGGTATATCTTTGATTCAGAATTTTTTTAAATCCGACAGCGTTTGTTTCGGTTCATATTTATTTGACTACTTTGTTTAATTAAAATGCATCTGTTGGATTATATTTATTTATAGAGGTGGGCATAAACCGCACCGCAATGCAGAAACCGCCCAGACCGAACCGCAAAAACGGTGCAGAAAATCGCACCGGATTCTCTCTCTAAAGCAAACAACCCAAACTGAACCGACTCGCAATGATACGGTTCGGTTGCGGTTTGAACTTTTACCAAATCATATTAAACCGAACTGAACCGCATAGTTACACCGACAATGTTATGATAAAAAATATTAACAAATTCCTATCTAACTTTTAATTTAACGGTATATATTCTATTTTCAACTAATGTTGTTATATTAGTTAAAGATAACACTATGTGTTTTAAACTTCAGGTGACACAACGTCATATAATCGTAAATTGTTTGTTGATGGAAGTAATTTTCTTATTTCATGTTTAATACGGGTTCAAACCGGACCGAACCAAAACCGGACTGTATTACATCGAAACCGAACCGAAACCGAACCATTTGAACGGTTAGTATAATGGTTTGCATTTTTGATCAACCGTTTGATGTGGTGCGGAAGCGGTTTGAGCTCCAAACCGCGCCCACCCCTATTTATTTATATAATATATTTTTAATATTTTAATATATTTGTCGTATCCCTCCGCACCTAAATCCTCATATTTTTGGATTTGCCAAATTCATGTATCCCCGTACTGCGCACGCGCACCAATGCTTCCTAGCTTCCACCCAACCATACTTTTACTCCAAAAACCCAAATATTTAAATTCAACTTTTCTACATCAAATTAGTTAAAAAAGAAAGGATCATCATCCTCTTATCAAGTTAGAGGTAAAAACATTAACAATATTTGCTTATTTCTGTTTATGTTATACGAACAAGATTTGACTTCAAGTGGAGGTTGTATAGATTAGATTAACCCAAAACTTGTTCATTACAATTCCTAGTACAAGCATATGATGTTTTAAAACCTAGCTCAACTCAAAACTTTTATACATTTTAGTAAAATCACATATTTTTCTTGTAGAATTGGCACCGGGTCCTGTAAACACTAGTGTGTTGTATCTTCAAAATGAGCATAGAAGCAATGTCCGGACTTGACGAAGGTATTTCAATCTTCCTCATGGATAAACTCATTACTTTGTTCATTTCTTATGCACTAGCTACTTACTTTCGTCCCGTTTTGAATTTGTAGAGCGACGAGCCAATTGATTGTCAAGATCATTCAAGCAAGTTAAAATTGATAACTTCAAATTCACCGAGAGTTCAACTAGCATTACAAAGAGCTGGTTTTAGAAAAATATCTAGATTGGGCTTTTTCAAGATATATCATGCACTAGTTACTTCATTGGTAGACAGCAGAGACTTCAACCTTCCAACTTCCGACTGGTGAAATTACTATCACATTGCAAGATGCTAGCTATCTTTTAGGTGTAGTGGAAGAAAATTCGGTTACTGCTACACAACTTAGTAACAATCAAGATATTCGTTACGAGTATTTAGGCGTGGTTTCAAATCGAAGTGAGGTAAAAGGTGCAACGGTTAAGTTGACTTGGCTTCGCCGTATGTTTGAAAATGAGCCATCACCATATGCGCCAAATGTAGAAGTTGAATATCATGCGAGAGTTGTTATTCTACATTTGATATTTTGTAGTCTATGTCCCGATCATTCGAAACAATGACAATATTTTTTGGTTATTATTTGTGAGAAATTTGGATGAGTATGCATGATATTCTTGGAGCAGGCAACATTATACAGTAAGTTAACAAATGATGCGCTCGGGAAATCCAAGTCGATAGTCAGTTGTTTTCTCTTTTACACGTAAATATTAGTATGTATAATTGTTAATGGCCATATGTAATGTAGTTCTACCATATTTAAAAAAAAAAAAAAATCATATTTTACAGCTTTGGTCATGGATACATCTTTCCATCGATCGTTCAAATGTTACTATCTACGCAGATCAACAGGACATTGCCTTATAGTGCAAGGCAGTTGATTTACATTTACAAATTTGTGTTCTTTTTCGGAGTGAAAAAAAAAATCTAAATGCATAACTATATACGTAGATGGTTTGAAAATAGGAGTTGGATTGAATCTCCAAAGCAGGTTGTCACTTACTATCGTGACCAACTCGACATGCTAATAGATATGGTTGTTGTATGGAATACCTACACACAGGATGTGTTAGTTGATCTACCCTAGATATGCCTAAGTGGGATGCCAAGTTGGCTTTGCAAGACACCGATCGTATGTGTAACACCCCGCCTCCGCTAGGGTCACTCGCAAAGGAATGCACTAGCTTTAGAGGGGCATTATTGGTAAACATGCACAGAAATATCACAAGACAGAACATATAAAATAGCGGAAGTAAAATCGAACTTTCATAAACATTAATAATTAAGGTCTAAAGCCTTTTGCATCAGAGTACCTCAAAACCTGTCTTGCAATAATAAAGAAGCATAAAAACCTTTTCATAAATTATTCCCCAAAGTAAAGCGGTGAGGCAGCCATAGCCAAGAGAAGACCAAGCTAGACATCAAGCCATACATGATGACCTTCAACAGAAGAAGTCCGAACTAAACAACATCATTTCCTCCCTGAAACCTGGGGGGGAACGGAAGACAAAGAGGCGAAAGAAAACGGGGTCAGTCATAAAGACTGGTAAGTCCTATCTACTTCCAGTATAAAAACAGGTAAAGGTAACATAACATGCATAAACTGAAAGTAAACATAAGGATGACTACAAGATAGATAAACTAAACCAGGGTAACAGGCTGAACTACTGTAGCAAGCTAAACTAAGGTATCGTGATAAACCACGGTGTCATGATAAATCAAGGTATCACATCGTCAGGTTTCTATCAAGTATATTATCCCAAGGTATCTACCCCGTCCAATATCCCACGGTATCTATTATGTATATTTTTCCTGGTTCTAACATGTATATCTGCTCTGCACCCTCCGTACTAGTATCCCAGCCTTGTTATGTGTTAACCATGAATGTCCCTTACTCAAAGTCGTGTAATGGTCCATGTCAACCTAACATATCGCATATATAGGTTACTCAAATCATATGTTTCTTTCCATGTATATAAGTTCAGTCCTTTGTCGTACCTCGTACGGGCTTCCTCATGTCGTATTATCCTTGAAATCGTTTGGACTGTCACCCTTGTTCTAGCTAGGCTCTTCTATATGAATCATCGTTTGAACTACTAGGACTTACGCCACCTAGCACCACTAGGGATTATGCTTACCTATTGCACGCTTTCGTATTTCGGTTTGGGTTAAAACCACCTGGGCCACTAGGGATTACGCTAACCCTCAACCGCGCCCTTTTTCCCACGCATTCATCGTGAATCGTTTTTCTATAACTGTATGCACATGTATCACATCGTGTCATCCGAGTCCTGTCACAGGGCAAAACAAGAAATACAGGACTCGGTCGGGAGCTTTAGATTTATCTACCGATGCAGATACTAAGGTCTGCTTTTCTACACGTGGCTATGGTCCCACGAGACCCCTCCCTCAACTAGTGAAAGGCAACATAAGAGAAAATCTTGCATGAGAACTACACTCCGGCCAGCCCACATCCTACGGCCTACCTCACCCATAATTAGATAGCAAATTATGGTCTGTTGGGTGTTCCCTGCCTTTCCGTACGTACACGCTTGACTCAAGATGGTAGATGATCGACGAACTTGCTATCTCGGGCACCTTATGTATTCGTCGACTCACTGCTATCCACCCCAGTCTTTAGGTCGCTCGCATAGCAACCAAGGCATATTCTTGGTTCTTCTACCGCAGACCGCAACCTCTCGTGAGCCTAGTATAATGACCTGGCAGCTCGCAGAGGGATCCCAAGAATATCCTCACGTTCCCCGAAGCCGCTGCTTCGTTACCCAGTTCGTTGGAGCCTTTATCTAAATCAGATAGCCTGCTCCTACACGCATTCTTAAACGTTGACCTAACGTATCGGGTTACTAATTTATCTAAGAAATGGTCCAAATTTCCTTGACTAAGAATTATTACTTAGTTTCCCTTAACTAAGGTTTACCACTCAGTCTTATTTCCATAATCCTTGTTAACTATGGTTATTTACCTAATCCTCCGAATTAGGGTTTATCTAATGGGTTAAGTGTTACTTAAGTTCATAACTTAGCCCGTCTACAAACCATGTCAAAATTGGCTAAGTATCCAAGTCCAAGACTTAGCCCTACAAACCATGTGTCAAGTTGGCTAAGTATATTAAGCAATCCATAACTTAACCTCGTCTAATTATCATTTTAGATTGGTTAATTATATAAATTAACTTGACCTTGTCAAATTACCGAGTCAAATCGGTCAGGCGTATTCAAGTGATTCGTGACTTAGCCTTATCATGTTTTCACGTTAGATTGGTTAAGTATGGGTTAACTTAACCTCCATAAATTCACGAGTTGGATTGGCCAAGTATAGGCCACTTAACCACATCCAATTAACGAGTTAGATTGGTTAAGTTTAGGTCACTTAACCACATCAAATTAACGAGTTAGATTGGTTAAGTTTAGGTCACTTAACCACATCAAATCATCATGTATAATTGGTTAAGTATAAATTGCTTAACCCCATTAAATTATCACATTAAGTTGGTTAAGTATTGGTTACTTAACCTCATTGAATTACCAAGTTTAAATTGGTTAAGTGCTTAACTTAACCCCATCGAATTACCGTGTTTAGATTAGTTAAGTGTGGATTACTTAACCCCATCTAATTACCGTGGTTAGGTTAGTTAAGTATCAATTACCTAACCCCGTCTAATTACCGTGTTTAGGTTAGTTAAGTCTTAATCACTTAACCTCATCTAATTACCAAGTCTAAATTGGTTAAGTGTCATTACGGAAATCAAGCCCGGTCCCACTTAACCTACCCATTCGTGTCATATCGGTTAAGTGTCATTAGTCAAATTTACTTAACCTTATCATGTGGCATTAATTTAATTAATGCACTCTTAACCTCTCACATTAGACCTTGTTGTGGTTACTAGTTAAGCCGGGCGGGTCCGGGTAGATTTACACCACAACTTAGTCTAACTTCGGGTCTTAAGCGCAACATGGCCAACTTCTCACATTGGATCCTATTGTTGGTAGCTACTAGTTAAGACGGGCGGGTCCGGGTAGATTTATGCTACAAACTCAACCCAACCTCGAGTTGGCCACTTTCATGTTTAGCCTAGTGTCATGTTCATGGTCAAGTTTTCAAGCAATTGGGTAGACCTAACTTAATAGGTAAATTCCCAATGGATAGACCTAACTTAATAGGTAAATTCCCAAGCCCATGTTTTTATGCATATTTACATGTTAACTTCCATGTTATATTTAATGTTACATGTTGTCATATTATACCCATTTAACCCAAATCATGTTTCACGTCATCTTTTTTTTATGAAACTTCAAGTTAAGTTTCTCATGTATATTCACGCTCGTCTATCCTAACCCCAAAACGTGTTTCCAACGTAAGTATAGACGAGTCAACATAATGGGAATACTATGACTACAAATTGGCCTCGAACATGCATAGTGTCATAAAAAGGGTTTTGGCCACAAACACACAAAATGTCACAAGGGAATTTGGCCACAAACATGCATATTATCAAAAAGGGTTTGGCCATAAACATGCACAACTTAAAAGAGGGGATTGGCCACGAGCATGCATAATCTCATAAAGGATTTGGCCACAAACTTGCATGTTAGCATAAGGGGTTTGGGTTCATAAACATGCATAAGCCCCAAAATCTTGTCTTAGCCAATGTTTCACAAGTAAAGTGGTTCCTAAAGGTTCATGCTAGCATTTCATGCATAAAGATCCAAACTTGCAAGTTAAACTAGGTTATGCATAGCATGAGAGGCATGATTAAGTCACTCACATGGCCTAAAATCATAAACATGAACACAAGAGGCAAGGTAAGGTTCATATAGGTTCGCATAATCATGTTTAGCCTCATTTTATCCCATGTCATTATCAAAACTACCGTTTCCATCTAAAAGTAGCTAGAACTTACTTAGGCAAGGCTTAGAAAAGGGGTCATGCATCATCTTGACGAAGAAAGGTGGCTCCTTTAAAGAAGAACCTTCATGAAACTCGCATAGCAATGTTGATTTGGCCTCTATTTGGTGTAGCAAGCTTGCACCTTTTGATTTGAACCCGATTTAAATGCATAGGCTCTAGGGATTTGAAATGGAGGCCATGAGAGTAGAAATTTGGCCATAGTTTAGTTACATGAGTGAATAATGAGGGTTTAGAGGTAGGTTTAGGGTCTTTTTATAGAGATTAGGATAGTTTTAGGCCCTTAGATTAACCCTAGGACCAACCTAAACCGTCAGATTTCAAACCAGGCCCAAAAACCTAGCCAAGATAGAAAATAGGTGCACCAGACCAAAATCAGCCGACAGGGCAAGTCGACAGCCCTGTCGACATGCCTGTCGACTTGCAAGTCGACAGCCCTGTCGACAGCCCAGTCGACTTGTCTGGGCGGGAATTTTCCCGCCTGGCCCCATTTCTGCATGTTTCGAAATTCAAATTTCCCGAAAACTTCTTTGGGCCTTAACCGGGTCATACGGACTCCGATTTTCGAAAACTCGGACTCTATTTCGCGTATTTTTCCGAGACGAACGCAATGGCATAGCCCGTTTTACTTGATTCAGAATTTAAAATTAAATTCTGCCTTGATTCTCGTTTTAACATGTTATTGAAATACGGGTTGTTACAGTATGCATGCAAAATGTACATATGTATAATCCTGATCGAGTGATGCGACAACTTGGTCTTCATCAACACATCCCTGAACCTTGCGGACCAAAGCCAAATTTGGATTTTGCTGCCATTCAGTGTAACGACAGACATGATTGTATTGTTTCTCAACAAATTCCTACCACTCCTATTCCAAGTTACATGAGTTGGTATTGGTCGATCACTCGAATATTCATTATCGCAGATCGGACTCCGCACGAACGAGCATACACCGCTTGAGCGAGATGTCGCAAGTCTTTAAATTTGCTTTATTGTTTTACTTTGTTGACTTAAATCATTCAACCACGAAAGTTAAGTTTCTATGTGTCATTAAATAACACAATTCGTGGGTCGATGTGCTAGAGACGGCAGGCAAAGGGTTGGAGGATTTTATTGCACGTGGTCGAGCACCAGAGCACAACGTCCAACCACAATGTCTTAACTTGAAAAAGCTCATCGATGCATTATTTTTTAGACATGAACTACAACACCCAAAACAACCGGAGCGAAGAACTAAAAGAAAGCATGCTTCTCAAGATCCAACATGACCCAACTTAATCACAGACGGCAAGACTTTTTCAACCTCCACCTACTCGAGATTAAACAACTTCACCATGAGTGTCTTTTAAGTGTGATATTAGTGTACGTTTGTAAGAGAACTACGTGCATTTTGGGTCTGTGCTTTTGTAATGGAATTTATATGTGTTTGTAATCAAATATTAACATTTATTTTAAGTATTTGTGTTTGAAGTTGATCAATATTTGTGTGAGATTTTTGTAAACAGTAGCGTTATTAGTTGAGTTTAAGATTGAAACGGGAAGGGAAGCTGTTGTTTAGCAATAGGTTTGAACATCCGCACTTGGCAGATGCGCCTATTCAAAATAATAATGGGTGCACTTGTGAAGTGTGACCGTTATAATATACGTGGACGCTCTTACTAAGTGCGCCCACATAAATGTTAAGGGCCGCACTTCGTAGGTGCGCCCCGTATTTTTCTTTTTCTTTTTAAATTTACCAGCTCATTACTAAGCTGGCCAAAACAAGCCTATATCTGCAACTACTTACAGAACCAGCTAATTTATGCAATTAGTTTTAAAAACCAACCTCTTTTAAAAATGTCCTTAATTCAATGTCTAAAAACATAGCCAGGTTGCAGGTTCAAGCATGGTCGGTGCATGGTCAGATGCACGATCAATTTATGCTAATGTGGTCATATCAATGCTCTTAGTTCTTTAAAATAGCATCCAAATAACCTACAAATTTTGAATTTCTTAAAAAAACTCAAATTAACCATTTTATTTATGGCAAATAGATGCGATTTTTTCACAATATAACACTGGCAAGTAGCTAGCTGAAAATTAGTAGAAAAATGTAGGTAATTTTTCCAAAATGCTCAAAAAGACCAGAAATTTTTTTTTTTTTTTTTTTTTTTTTAAATTAAAGGGTACTTATAAACCAGATAAGAGTTACAAAAGAGAAGTTTGGGCTGGAAAACAAATACAACAACCTACAAACAAACACTATACAACAACCAGACATTACCAGCCCAAACTACAAGCACTGAAGGCCAAGACCCAAGACATAGAGACACATAACAACAAAAAAGAAACTCAAACAAACCAACATAGCATGAACGAAGAGCTCTGAAAGATAACTTCCCAAAAACAGCTGACAATTGGACGAAGATAATCCAGCAAACTACTCCAAAATCAAACCGAATCTTGCACAGCAAGATCACCAAGCATAACAAAAGCCATTCAAATAAACAGCAGCAAAGAAAATCCATGCACCAACTTTATGATTACTGATCCAAAAACTCCATTTGTCAACAAGGATATCCAGAAAATAGAAAGTATGAACTTGCCAGACAGAGATACTATCAGCAGCACTTCAATGGCACAATCCACTTAAACAGATACCAACACATATAACAATACTGAACAGAGAAAGCATCCTCGTTTTTTAGAAATTCCACCCTTAAGAACTCCACCGGGATTGCTTCCTTCCTCTTTAGCTTTTTTAGTTTTGGACCGATTTTGAAATTGCGAAACTAATTTAACCCAATCTGGGTTAGTTTCCACTAACGGTTCATCATTCAACATCTAACTACATCTTTTCAATTTGCTAGCTTTAACTTTGTTTCTTCTTTTCTTAAAACTATATAAAGAACCATCTGATTCTTCCATAAAAGAATCTATATTTCCTGCATCATCACCACTATGAATATCGCTACACTCCTCAAAGCTGGCTGTTCTATCAGCATCGGTACTTGTACCAGAAAGTCCAAAATCTTTATTAATCTTACTAGAATGCTCACCATTTTTATTTTTATTTTTTTTATTTTTTATTTTTATTTTTTTTGGAATTAGATGATATACCAACATCATGTACTCCAACATCACTGTTATATGCTATACTCAGCTTATCTTTCAAATTACTGTCAGCATTATACTCAACTAATGTCTCTGGTTATTTTTTAAGATTCTCATGAATATCCAAATTCTTACCATCAACATTTATAACATTCTGGCCAGGAGAGGAGTACTTGGACAGATTATTAACTTCCACCTTCTCATTCATTTGTTTTACTTGACTAATCGTATTATCATCTAATTCCATCTCATTACTTTCATCTGAATTGATTTTTGGAATCCACACTTAAGACGATTTACACACAACATTAGAGTGCCCAAATACTTAACAATTAGTGCATATAGAAGAGCTCCATTCCTAACTTATCTTTTGCAGACTATGCTGCCATTGTAACACTGTATAGGCACAGCTTCTGGAAACTTAAAATCTATATTTATCTCAACCAACACATGTGCATAAGAAATACGACATAAAGAATCAGTGACATTATCCAATCTTATGGGTTTTACCTAAAACAGAAACTATCCTACTAATTGCTTCAGCAGACCAGTAATCTAAAGTCCAGGTTAGGGAGACGAACCCAAATTGGAATAGTATTTAAGAATTCACGATCTATCTTCATTCCAGGTGACCATTTTTTCATAATCATCAACCTCTTATTGTAGAAATAAGGTCCTGTGCTTAATATCCTATCCCAATCTTCAGCTAATATAACTTAATGATGAATATACCATTTTCTCTCGTAAACAGTTGATAACTACCTTTTAATTTCCAATTTCTATTGATATAATCCCTCGTATAGTTGTAATACGGTCTACTTCCATACACATAAAAAACCATCTAATTCACCCATTTTTCCCTCGCTTTTAAAACCAAATCTTCATTAATAACCGCTAATCTTTGTTCTGAACTAATGGCTCGTAATATTCAAGTTGGAAAATGTCTTGACACGAATTGTTTTCTTTAACAGCATCTAACCAGGTTTTAGCTCGAAAATTGATAAACATAGATGTATTTACCTGCGGATTAGAAACCAGATCTGGAAAAACCACTCTAGATTCCAGATCCATCTCCACGATTACCCTGAGAAGAAGAGATTAACCTTCCTGCATGTTGTTGTGATGAGTTAAGATCAGGGGGAACATCAGATCTATGATTGGAATCGTTCTGAATTATTAACTTTTCCTGAGATTTGGAAATTTGTTTGGACAAGGACGCCATTTTTTTTTTACTTGAAAATTTTCTCGACCAAAGTTAGCATTTAAATGTATGGAGATATTTGTTAATATAGAAAATTTCACATTCAAAGTAACAGCTTAAATGATTGTCATCTTTGTTGCTCATTGTTCACCACTATACATCATAATTCCAATACCATAGTACTTTTAGCATCATCCATGTGTGGTTTTGCACCAGTTTAAACATAAGCAAACACCCCCGAATCTTTTTCATGTTTTGCAATAAGGCCTTTAACCAAAATTTCCATTTCAAAGTTTTCCCAATTTTCATAGTACTAAAACTACATGGCCTTTTGTCTTTGTTAACCATGACCTTGTTGATCGAATAGTTGAGCTATGACAACATGAAGTATTCTATGGTCCTGTAAATAACGTTATTTGAATTTACACCCATAGTTAAAAATAAAAAAAATAAAAAAAAAAAAAAAAAAAAAAACAAACCTAGCTAATACATATAAGAATTATTAATTGGGAAATTTTCAATTATTATCTCTGTTACCCATACGAGACTGAATCGCTGCTTTCTGCTGCTGATAATTCCAGTTGTTCAAACTTAAAATTTTGTCACCTACACGGCCACACTGTCAATCAATACTGCCTCAATACTGAAAATTCGGACGGACTATTAAACATGAACATAAGTTACCATCCTCTAACAGCATGAAGATATTTGAAAATCGTACATAGCATATGGACATGCTTAAGAGAGCTGATTATTACATATATGAAATAACAGCAAATGACAACCATATAAGCACTCGGCATAAAGGATTGGGTTTCACGAAAATAGTAGAGAAATAATGAGTTTGACGGATATACATATATACACACACACACACACACACACACACACACACATATATATATATATATATAGGGAAAGTCTATTTTGACACAATTTGGTGACACAATTGGTGACACGATGAATCCTCACCATTGGATTGCCCCCTGAATTCCACCTTCCCATGTAAAAACAAAAAGATCCAATGGTGCAGATCTTTTGTGTCACCATTTGTGTCACCAAATTGTGTCAAAATAGACGCTCCCATATATATATATATATATATATATATATATATATATATATATATATATATATATATATATATATATATAGGCGAGCGTCCAATGACACCCCAAATAGTGCAGCACCCCTAAATGCCCCCTGATTTCCACCACACATTTCGTTTCTCTCTCCCTCCACTACTTCTCTCTCCTTCCACTAACATAATTTATAATAAATGAGAGGTGGAGAGAGGGGGGCAAATGGGGATGCTCACTATTTGGGGTGCCATTGAACGCTCCTCATGTAAACTGTTGAATATGCCTACAGCAGGGAAAAAGAACTTACAGTAAATTGGCTGCTGGAATTTGAATATGCTTCCATTCATGTAAACTGTTGAGGAGGTTTGCACCGTTGCAGGAGCATACTTAATTAATTCTACACAATGACAAAAAGCTGATGAAGTGGGCAACAAACAAAATGGTGAACTAGCTCGTTATGCATGCCGGGATATTTCAAGCCCTTTATGTAAGCCGGACGCATCAGGCATTCATGCCCATAATATAAATAAAAAATATTGACAACAAGACCATACTGTAAACAACGTTTACAAACAAATTGGGTAGTGATGAAGAAGGGTTCAAAATCAAAAGTACGCCAAAAACAAAAAACTGCATACAAACAAAATGGTATACATACAATATGAACTACTCTTCTTTTTTCTACCATCAACAACTAATAATCATATTGGGTCCAAATCAGAACAAGTGGTGATTAAATCATACGGAACCTTAATGAAAATAGGGTCGAAGCAACTCAAACTAGACAGTCAAAGCTAAACCTAAACCCGTATAAATCGGATGGGTTCCTGTACCGTTTTTACGCCAGCATTTACTGTTTTATCATTCAGAGATGTTACTGACATTCTTTTTTGGAGAATAATGGACAGATGTTGAAACAAGGTTCAAGGTATCATCCAGTACACCGAAATTTCGGTTGCACCGGATCAGTACTATCCTCGACCGGTCCGAAACCTAACCTGAAAAATCCGGTTTCGAAATCTGTAACGGAGAAACAAAGAACACAAAACAAATCGAGAAGAAACAAAGAAAAATTAGCTTGCGTTGTTTTTCGTTATTGTCATAGCCATGAATTCAAGAAAAATTTCCTGCTGATTTTTGATCGGTGTTCTGCTATGATTGAAGAAAGTGGACTGCAAGCAATAGATTTTTTTGATGCTATACCGATTTTTGCCCTAGCCTCAAAAATATGAAGAGTAGTTTTCTTACTGTCGCGGTCTCTGTTCAACCCTAGCTTCTGAAATAAGTAACGGACAAAAAAGCAAATGTATGGGCTGGTTTGTAGGCTGTTGTGTGAGCTGTTTTTAATCTTTCATGAATTGGCTTTGTGATTGAAGTTGGGATAGATTTGTTATGTTTCTAATTAATGGTTTGTTCATACTAATTAGGGTGTAACATAATTTAGATATTATATTGCAACGTTTAATTTATGGAGACGGCTATTTGGACACAGACAGAGACAGCCTCAACCGTTGGATCTTTTTGTCCTTATATGGAGGGGTGAAATTTGAAGGGTGATCCAACGTCGCAAATCAATTGTGTCACCAATTAATTCATAATTTTATGTCTGAACTTTTCCTTAATTTATTTACTCATGAAATGTATATTTAATCAAGTTTGCTTCAGTCTAATCTAGTTTGATTTGTTCATTTCATTAAAATTTGCCAATATCCAAGACCAGGACCGAACCTTCCGAAATTAACGAAACCAACCGAAACTAGGCAAATTTCTAACGACTGGAACCAAGAACGAAACCGAGTTCTCAAACCTTACGTCGAAGATTAATATTTCACTCCGTGTTGGATCGGATGGAAAAATGGTCACCAATTATTCTTTGATGTAAAACAACGCAGTTTAACCCACAAAATAACGGTAAATACCACAAATACACATACAAACATGTACAATTGACCACTATAGTAGTCCTAGAAATTAGAGAAAAATATGATTGAGCAACTTTTGTCACATTTGAATAATTTGACATTATTTAACATACAAAAAAGACATATTATATAATTTAAAATCCAATTTCATGTAAAATATTTCAGGTGTACAGAATGTTGCAAGGTGGATAATAGATTTTTTACCACTTTTCTGACAAAAAATGCACTTGGCCAACCCTCCTTGATTGAACCACCGGGACTGCACCTGCTGATGACAGTTCCATTTGAAGTAGAATTTTGGTTTATTCACAAGGAATGGAAAAAAAATGGTGCTATATACATTTGATACTGATGAATGAAATCATTCATCTCGATTTGATGAACTTAGCATGGTCCCATGGATCCAAGTGTGTATTTTATGAGAATTAATATAAATTTTTCTTTGCACTGGGCATCCAAATTTTTGTAATTTCAAACAGTAAACTCCATCAAATCATAAAGAAAACAAAAGAACTGTGCCAAATCACATAAACTGTGCATCCATATGTTAAGGACATACAGAATAAGAAATATTAAGCAGCAATACGGAAGCAGGGACATGACAAGATTTGTGCTAATATACGTTGTCCGTAGTACATCTAACTGCCACTGATGGAACAAATAGTCAAAAAACAAATTAAAATTTCATGTTTTCTTTATTTTTATTTTCCCATTTTTTCCTGTTCCTTTTATTCCATCTTCCTCTTTGTTCGTTCCCATTTTCCAACAACCTAAGATAAAAATCGTTTCTTTCCCCAAATAAAATCATGGCCGAAAAAATTTAACCTTTTCCCAAATTCATTTCGCATCCTTCCCTCAGCCGAAATTTCATTCCAGGCTATTCTTTTAAGTGTACTAGAGAAATGATTAACTATTGGAAAATGGAAGTAGCATGCGACCAATATCACAAGTTTCAAGGTAAGATTCACAACTGGGGATACCATAAGCTGTTGAAAAAGGAACCGTGGTAAAGCAATAACATTAAATTTTACAGTGTACGAGACAAGGAAATCACTAATTCACTTACATTTGTCAAGGAGAAAATTGGTAATGAGAAACATCATAGTAGCCTAGAAAAAACCATAGACCAATTCCCTTTTCCATATCAATCCTTTCAGTCTGCCATCATAAAACGGATAGATGTGTAAATGTACAGACAGTACCAAGACATGTGACAAGAGTGATTCATGCACAAGCATATAAGCTCCGAATAATTACATATGACAGTACGAGTCTAGGTTTTCAAAGCAGGATCAAAATGTAAATTTTGAAGTACAACTTTTGTACCTAAACAGGATTTAAAACAAGATTGTAGATTTAGATCTTTCATACATGAATGTGCATATACTTCTATGCTACAGATTTTTCTGTACACAGGTTACTAAATTATATTTATGTATGTGAAAGAACAATTTTTCTTTCCAAAATAAGAATTTAGGTATTTGAAGCTGATACTAATGTTACCGCTTTTACACCTAAACAATCAGTTTAATTTTCTCTCTTGGTTAACCTTAAACCTATAGCAAGCGATAAAATGTTGCAGTACAAACAAACAGTTCAAAATTTTACACACACACATACAGAATATATATATATATATATATATATATATATATATATATATATATATAACTGCACCTTGATGTGAAATCGAATGTTCAATGCCAGTGTAGTCGATAGCGAATAGCGCAAAATAGCACAAGGCTTGCGCTATGCGCTACAGCGCGCGCTATTTGGTCCACTTTTTTTTTGCATTTTTTAATAACTAATCATACTTTTTGCATATTTCATGCCATATCCAAACCCTTCAATACTCCAAGCACAAAAACTATCATACTTTATGCATTTTATGCATGAACTAAATATTTGTCGATATATTAGAGAAAATTTAATAATTTTATATTATACATTAAAAATAATTGATGGCTCATAATATATTTGTCTTATAGAATTTAAAATCTAGTCTTAAACTGTATGTGTGAATTATAATATATTTGTCTTATATGTGTGAATTATGATAAAATTTATTCTTGTTTTGTGAGTAAAAATGATAAAATTATACAAACAAAATGTATGAAAAATACAATTTTGCATAAACTGTAAAATATTTTCTAATGATAAGAATTAAGTAAGAACATAAACAAAAAACAACGAAGTAAAAAATAAAAAAGTCAAAAACTATAATTATGAGTTATTTTGTGTTTAGAGATCTCACTTAGATGAGAAGGAAATATTTTGATACTTCAAGGGTAGCCAAAAAAAATTGGTGTCCAGCATACTAGACATATTGGAATTGCTTTTAGATATTGCATGCATCTTTTTTCTGATGATGCGCAAACAAACAAAAGAGTCTATTGTTTCCAGATATTGGATCTAATAGCCTAAACCAAAGAACATAGATATAGAATGGTGTATCTGGACAACGGCCCAACCAAGTCAAGTTAAAAAAAAAAAAAAAAAATTTGTGAAATGTGTTGATAAAACTTGATGGAACACTAGCTAAAGCAATATGCAAACCATAGAAGGAAAAAGCATGCATGCAGGATCATAAAACATTGTAGTTATGGTTGCATCTCAATGGGTCTGGGCTTTAATTACTATATGAAATTAAAAAATCAAATAGCGCGCGCTATTTTGCGCTTCGATAAAATAGCGTCTATTTATGTGCTATAGGGAACCAATGCGCTATTTTAGGTTCCATAGCGCAGAGCTTGCGCTATTTAGCGCTATAGCGCGCGCTTTGATAACACAATTCAATGCTTGCTTGTCTAGAAAATATACGGCAGTTTGGTTGGAAATGGAGCTTTTCAAAGATAGGAGAAGAAGAAAAAAATTGTTATTGCAAGATACAGTGTTAAGAAAGTAAATAAAGACAAGGGATCTGAAATTCTTCGGGAATCCCGGGTATCTACTTTAGACTCGGCCATGGGGTTTTATGAATTTAACATAATATGGACAGCACAACACGTATATTATATACAAGCATTTTTATCTATTACATATGATACCATCACTCTGATTATTTATGCTCCATGATTTACCTTGTTAACTCGTCGCATAGCCACAACTGAGTTCAAAGAAATTATATAGTGATTTATCTAACATAATATTCATGTGTACTTCATGTTCTAATGATATTTTTGGGCATTCAAAAATTGTTAGATTTGATCCAAATAAGGTGCGTTGCTGACTTTCCATCAACTTCTAATCAATTGTGTTCTTTTGCTCCCTGTGGGGAGCAATCAGGCATGCTTGTTCGCATTGTGTGTTTCAAGAATGTCCGCAATTTCCAAGTACAAGATTTTCTATTCATAATATTCTTTGTTACTTCAATTAACCAAATTAATATTAGTTTCACCACCAATGGTAGGACTATGATGTATGCACGGGTGATCCAATATATTCATCAAATGTAATATGCTAATGATAAACCTTCCAGAAAGTAAAAACATGTCCCCATGAAATTAAATAGATTGTAATCTATCAACATAACCATGATCACATCACAATTTTAATAACCAGACATCAGCAGAAAAAAAAATAACCTCGAAATGCATGTTAATGTACAACCAGACATCAGCAAATAACAAATATATATGTATTGATAGTTGTGACACCTTTGGCATCACAATTTTGTGTCACCATGAACTACCAAAAAATGCCCTTAATACCAACTCTTAGTACCACTTGGAAATTTTTGTTAGTAATTATAATGTCACTTTATCAATAGTTGTAGTACCTTTGGTGTCCCACTTTTTTAATATCAACATGAACTATTAAAAATGCCCCTAATACCAAATATTGATATCACTTGAAAATAAAATCTACTGTTAGTTACTTCTACAAATTCAAAACATCCATATACAAATATTATCAAATCTTAATATCACCTAAAAATAGGATCTGAAAAATAAAATTATTTTACAAATTCGAAACGCTCACTTACGCATATTATCAAATCTTAATGTCAATAGAAAAATAGAATCTAACAAATAAATTACTAAAAAAATAATATAAATAAAAATCAAACTAAAAAATATAGATGTTACGATCTAAAAATTAAATTTTAAAGTAACAAATGATATCAAGACAAGAACATGGTTAAATATTTTGACAAAATAATTTTCTTTTGAATGTGCTAAACATATAAAATTTGCAAAAAAAAAAAAAAAAAAAAAAAAAAAAAAAACATGCGCGAAGTGCATGTACTGTAACGGTTGTGTTAAATACGGTACTAAACCAGCAAATGTACATGGATCTCTCACACCATCAACACGGTTGTTAATTTATTAGCTAACAATATATTACTGTAAAGTTGTAATGGTACACGAAACTGTATACAGGTACGCAGGATGAGCACATACATATTATGCGGACATGTTTGATAACATAAAGATACAATATAACACAACTACAATAAAACCAGATGATTTAGAAGTATCCAGGGATAAACAAATAAGATATAAATAAATTATTAGCTGATTTATATAAGTACTTGTATCGTTGAAACTTATAGTAGATAAGTAATTAATTAATTACAGAACAAGTTAAAATGATATTTGAAAGGTTTTATTAATTGGAGCCTTTGTAAGTTGCTAACGAGATATCAAACATCTTTGTACAATTTAGCAAAGCTATTTTAGTATTGTTCTCCTCGATATAAGGAAGAAATTCAAAAGAAAAATTGCTGCCCCTAAATCTTCACATTTGTGTGAAATCATAGATGAAAATATATTTGAGCATAGAGCTAAGAAGGTAAACAGTTCAGATAAAAATGGGTATGTCATTATAGCAGGTATGCATCGACATACAATACCCATGAAGGGAGTACAGGATACCAATACGCAAACTTAGAAATTTATTTATTATCTAGATCTTGGGCATGGATTTTACCCTTCTCAAATAACGCTTTTGGCCAAGCGTCTAAAAAAATCAAGCAGTCAAGCACCATTATAAGCATATTATGGGTTTCAATAATGAAATTTTGTAAGTATATCCACAAAACTTTATTTAAATGATGATATTCATCATAATTAATGTATGATGTATCACTTAGCATGTTATGTTACATGTAGAGACCTTATATCATGTTGGAAACTAACGTGTCATTTAGATTCTTTAACGATCCAGTGTGATAGGAATGCACATGATGAATAAGAAGTAAAAATTGCAGTTGTTAAAGAATCAAAGTAAATCATAATCAAACAATCAAGCACTGACTTATTTTAACTTGCTCGGATCATAAAAGTAGTGGCACTGAGCTGCAGAAGCAAAGCTTTGTAGCCTCCAAGTGTGCCCCTGAAATAATGCATGTGAAAGGTCAAGTATACCCTCACAAATTGCTTTTATAACCCAAATAGTAAGACAAATAATCAAGAACTCATTGATAATTTAAAGGCCATCAGATCATAAATCATATAAACATTATATTTCTGAAATGAACAGCACCTCATAAATGTACAAACTTAACTGGTTGAACGTAAAAAAAAGTTAAATACAAATAAAAATGCTAAGACACTGATTAATATCATACTGCAATAATTAAATACAGCTACCACTTTCATTGACTATGAGAAAAAGTACATTATTTTCCATTTGTACAATAATGATACTCAAACACTCTCCACCTTGCACTGCACATTCCAAAAAAAGAATAACAAGGCTAAACCTCTAACAGGAGGAGGAAGAAGAAAACAAAATTGAGTTCGCATTTTTATGGCCACCTTAGAGAAACTGATTTTGCAGCAGACATCAGTTTTTTTACTTCTACTAAATGTTCATCATTAGATATGTGAAGCATAAAACGTAGATTAGTAATAAATGCTTCTTGATCCCAACTTATAGGACCGGATTCATATAATGACATTAAAGCCTTTCTGTAAGCATGCAACTCTAATCTATGAATTTCTTCATTTGACATTTCTCCTATGCAGCGAGATGATTCACTTTGAAGAGACGAAGTTACAACAGTTAGTCTGGAAGAAATTTCATCATCAGCAACACAATTATCATTAGTATCACAGCTACCTACACTCTCTCTATCATTAGAATCTGAATTTGCATTAATGTAGTGACTGTTTTTAATAACAGTTGTACTGTTGTTTAAAAATTCATCAGCAACTACCTCTTCATGGGATGAAATTATCTTATCACAGACATCAGAACAAATTTGAGTGCGTCGTCTTTTTGAAGATGGAGTCGTCTCGTCTTCAACAACTGAACAGCAATCTGCCACTCTATCCATAGCTATGCATAGCTTTGTTTTCCTGAATTTCTGGAAATGACATATGGCCAAGGTAAGAAAATATACACTAATACGGCAAAAATGACATATATACTATAGTAAAATTGCTTTGAGAATCAAGTTAGCTAAACCAATGTGCAGAAAATTAAATGAGGCACGAAGCAATGAATGCAGCCTAATATAATTCAAAATGGTTTATCTGCAACTATGTAGAAGAAAATGTATAAAGTAAATGCAGACGACTAAATAGAATAGACAATATAGATAAGAGTACAAGCTGATACCTGCTTAATTACAACCCATTCCTCATTCTCCCAAGATAAACGAATCCTGACATCATATGAGTGAACTTTACGTACTTTGTCTAACCCAAGAAGTCTAATAATATACCGCTTGTGAACAACATTCAAGATCTCAGCAGGCTTCCATGAATGATCATCAAATACTTCAACAATATCACCAGCTACCCAAGTTGGCTCATAAACAAAAGGCGGATAGGGTCTAACTGCTTGTGCAGATACTTGCTCCAGGTTAACTCCTTGGCCTTCATCCAATTTGTGGTTGTAATTGACTATATGTGTAGTCCCGTGGGATGATACAATTTTTGCAGTCCACCATGAAAATGTTGGCCCACCTCTCTTGCTAAATACCTCGATTGTTTCCCCTTTCTTGAACTTCATTTTAGTGGTTTGTCTGCTTAAAACATCGGACAAATATAAGAGGATAATTTTGTAAAAATGCAAAATTCAAATTAGCATCAAGTTTTAAGCAATAGTCTAATAGGAAATGTTAGGTAACTGCTTAAAGTATTTGATACAGACTGCAGATACCCACATCAGAAACTTTTGTATGAATGAATACCATATGTTTAACATAAAAGTAAAAGTTAAGAAGTTTAATAGCATCAGGAGATTCGTTCAGGACAAATCAGGTTTAGAAATAAACGACTAAACTCTCACGAATTTCTGGAGTGAGAATTAAATCTCGTTTAATCGATAAAATGACGAACATCTTAGCAAACAAAAGCCTAACTCAACCTTATTCATGTCCACAAAAGAATCAATCCCTACAAATAAACGAAAACCCAAAAGCATTACAAGAATAAACAAATAATAAATAAATAAATAACTCACCAGTAAATAATTCTGATCACAGGAAAACTTATCAAAAATCAGATAGACTCGAGATTGCAAATAGAGATGTTCTTCCAAGCAGCGGCTGATGAAACTAAATTAGGGTTAGTTTTCTAATTATAGAAGCCAGACAATTATATGCATGTCTGTATTGATCGAACGGTGAGCAAGTGTCGTGTGATGGAATAGTATGTGTAGGCTTCGTGTGTTACCATAATACATATTTTTCGCATATTTATTTATATTCAATGCATATTTATACATTCAAAGAAAATGAATTGTAAAAATATTTATTTATTTATTTGTATTGAAATCATGTGTAACTAGCTTGAATTTTATTTCTAAGTTGCATTGTCTATTTTTTTTTATTAGTTTAATTTATTATTATTATTTTTAATTAGAGAATGTCTAATTGTTAGACCTTATATTCTGGTGTTATTAAGAATTGCTAATATGTGTGAAAATCAATTTAAATTTGTAAAAAATTCTAATTGTTAGAACATATTTCTAAATTATACAAAAAACTAAAGATATAAAATGGTATTTTTGAAAGTTCACCGTCGAATTGATAGTTTTCACCCTTAAGACAATTATTAATAAATATTTAATTGTTAATTAATAAAGAACGATGATGTAAATAATGTCTAATTGTTAGATCTTATATTAATGTAATGACCCGACCTTGAGCCCGCCCCGGGTCGGTGGTTAACCCACTCGAAACGTTCTCAAAGGCAGATTATTATGACAGACACATAAAAAAACTTTTCATTGCTGTTACAATATTTTTATATCAGAGTACAAGAACATCAGAGCACAAATAAATAATACACAGCGGAAAATTATCAGAGAATAGTGAATTACAAACAGTAGAAATATAAATTAAAAAATACAAACAGCAGAAGACAACAAAATAATTCATATTATAGCTCCAGCCATAATCCAGAATCCCGTGAATAGAAAAAATGCGAAACCAAAACTACTAACTGGCCGTGTGAAAAATATAAGCACTAGGAGTTTATGTGAAAAACAATAAACTCCAGATCAGTCATGGTACTGGTATGAGAACTAAAAACAGTTATTTAACACTTATTTAAAGTTGGGTAAATCAGGGGACCACGCCGTATTACACGGAACGGGTTTCCTCCACATGAATAACATAAAATAAAACTCGTAATGCTTTTTAAAAAATGAAGCTATTATAAAACTCAGGTCCCATCACACAATGCAAGCGCAAGCCGAAGGATAGAGTTTTACCTTATAATAGCCATCCATGCTTAATAAGCGAAAATTTTCTATTATTATCATTAGTGCATAGTGTGAAAATCAATTTCGAAAACAAATGTATCAATCTTAGACGACATAATGCCCCATCCTATTATGTTGTCATATAGGTTTACAACTAAAAACACAAGGGTCGTATTGGAAATTGGGTTTCCATCATGAGCCGAGGCAAAGGATCTTCCTCATTCGAACTTCGGATTATCTCAAGCAAAATGTCCAAAGGAAAATACACGCATCCTTTTGGAGCGGCAGAGCCGGTCCATCTATTTCTGATGGGTTAGATAATTGCCTGAACAATACGTTTCCCGGTCCTATCGGACCTCTTGGTCAGTACGTCAACTGCCATAGCCATATTCAACCATATTTGAATCCCTTGATTCTAATATCCACATAAATAAACTGCCTAGGCTCCATACCATGTCATCACTTCTAGTTAGGAAGAAACGCATGTCCTTTCTACGATCCTTCATCTTGTTTTTGGCTCATACCGGAGAGTGAGGCTTGACGAAGTCACATCTCAACACAAAGCTACGCCATATTAGTCATACTTTGATCATCGTCCATAAAGCTTTGTTTTTCAACAAAAGCTTTGATCACTGCATCTTAGCATGCCACATTGTCAGTTCATACCATACAATTGGTGTATACTAATATATAACATCTATGCTCATACGTATTAGAGAATGGTGTTAAGCCAAGAGAATAAATTCTCCGCCACCAAACAGATATATATTTAGTAGAGATCAGTTAATACGGCATAAAATACAATGCCAAACACACAATCCATTTGCAAGTTCGTTTTGGGTCTAAATGAAACCAGAGGCACCTTATTCCCCGTCCCATATGTCCAATATAGGAGAGAGGCGCCTCGCATATCTGGTCAATCACTGAGTACGTCTAGACGACCACCACTTGTTACCTCATATTGGGTGTACGACCCAATCGAGACATCGACAATAGTCCAAACGATGTGAAGATCTCTAGTCTTCAAGCACCATCTTTAATATCTTTAACTTTTGGTCGTCGTAATAGTTATTCAGAATGGGTTAAACCCGGTCTTTCTGAATAACTTGCACATCTTTAAAATCAAGTGATATATAAACATATCATATATTCCACTTTAATCCAAAATATTCTTTTATTCAAATATTCTTTACATTGGGAATTACCCCCATAAATCTTATTAACGATTTACATCATTTAAACTTATTGTTTAAATCTTTCTTTGGAAATCATTTTAAAAGATTTTATAATATATTTTCATTCATTTATCACAATTCCAGATTTATAAGCCTTAATAGGGTTATTGATCTTACACGAAAGATAATATTTCATATCGTTATCCCAATCCTAACCTGCTTATCCCATGGAGAAAATGTAAAGGCCCGCAAATCCGTACTACCTGAGTTGACTAAATACCCTACACGTCTAACTCAAATAACACAGAATTACGAGTCATTATGGGTTAAAGAAGAAAAAATAGGAGAAGAACTAAAGAAATATCAGAATCTCATAGCGAATCTGAACAAAATATAGTATCATATATCATAACTTTAAATACAAATATGTCTTGTATATGCATACCATATTAGAGTACAACACATATACATCACAGCGGAAATAACTCTAAATAACTAACGATGAAGCCTCCTACTTCAAGCTCCTCCAAGTGTATCTGTATAAAGCCTGAAACACTTGTCTGCCCTTACAAATTTGGGCACCTAAGAGTTTAGGGTAAAACAAACAAAATAAACTCTGGGTCAGTCATAGGACTGGTGTGAGTAAACTCTAACCATTTTGTTTAACTTTGAAAAACCTTTTGAAAAGAAAGGGTAATCGTAAGACCGATCCACACATAAATACGGACGGTTTTTACCTTACGATAACGAAAACATTTTTTATATCAAAATCCAGTGATATTATAATAATGTCTAATCAAATAAATAACCATCTAGTAGAACGCTTGCATCTCACGCTCTACATACATAGTATAGAATGAAAAACCACAGGGTGCTTATTGGAGATTGGATTCCAACTATGATAAGGTATGAGACCACCCCCCCGATCAGTGTACTTAGAGTGGATACACTAGGGTTCAACAAGAACATCTTGCAACCTGGCCATATATGGTCGGTGTAACAACCCGCAAAAATCAGAACCAATTTAAAATTTTTATTTTAGAAAATTTTAATGAATTTTGACAATATAAAATAATTTATTTAAATAATAATGATCACAAATTTGATTTAAATCGAAGATAGAATGAATAATTTAATTTTAATTAACAAAGGAGTTAGAAATAGCGCGGAAGTTTGAAAAGTCAAACTTGAACTTTGACTGACCGTACAGGATGCAAAATTTAACGCATTTTAGTGGAACCAAAAATATTAGAATCTATTTAAAAATATCTTTCCAACGAATCCGAAAAATTGAAATTTCATAGCGGAAATCAAAAGTTATGGCCAATTCAATATTTAGGAAGGTCGCTATGAAATTTATAAGGGCCAAAGTGCTACTTTTTGCATACGAAGGAATTTGAACTCGAAACCATTTCCATTGAGTTCAGAATGATGTTTCTACATTGAAAAACAGTAAACACTTATATATTTTGAGTTTCGGGATTTATTTGTTTAAAAATGTATTTTTAATATTAAATATATTGGCCTTAAAAATAGTCATTTTTCAAACGACCTCTGTTTTCGACGAAACCACTTTTGTTGGATCCGGAATGTCAAAATATTGTTAAGTTTAATTTTTCATAATTTTTAGAATTAATTTGTGGCCGTGGCAAAAAGATTTCTGTTTTGTCAATTTACAATAAATTTTAAACGACTTGAAAAAGGTCATTTTTTAAATAGTCTCAGAATTCGATGAAATTGGTCTCGTTAGAACCGTCTCGTCATAAGAAAGCTAAAAATATTTTTTTTTAGAATTTTTAGAGGTCGTATGTGGCCCCGGCATATTTAAATGTACGGTAGAAATTAAATAATCAATTTAATATTGTATTTTCAAATAAAACCGAAAAAAACTGCTGTATATTTCGGAATTGGACCTTGGGACATAGCCCATCGCGTTCAGAAGGCCTCAAAACGTTAAGATCGACAGTAAGCAGACCCAAATCCGAGAAAGTCCGAAAATCCACTTTATTTCACGAATTTCGAAATTTATATTATTAAAATATTAAAAAATCCGAAACCCTAGAACAATGGTCAGCCGCCGCCCAGAATTCGAAGGCTGAAAACGCACGAACTTCAAATGTTAAGATCTCTCAATCCGTTCGTCGAAAATTGACGTATGACCTACCAAATCGAAGAGAATTCAGAGAGCTACAAATCTATACGGTTAAGATCGGATTTTGGCGCACGGATTTCGCGAATTCTCACCGGGAATGGGCTGCGTTTATTGGTGGTTTGTGGGTCCCTGGGGCGTGCGAGTTGGGCCCCACTCACGGCGGAGGTAGGTGGCGCGATGGCCTTCGGGACGGCGGAGTTTTATCGGTCTCTGGTGGCCTCGGGTTGCGTGCGTCCAGAAGGAGGGAGAAGCTTCATGGGTTCGGCCGAAGTAAAGAACGACGGGGAAGAAGGTTGCGTCTCTTTCTTTTTTTATTATTATTTTATTATTTAATTATTTAATTACCCGATCTTTAAAAATTCATAACTCTTTCATACGAGGTCCGTTTGACGAACCGTAAATTGCGTTGGAATCACAAAATTGAGAGCTTCGCGATGGCGCAGACCGCAGCTGAAAAGGAGATAGTAAAATTTTGGCCAAAAATTCAATGTGAGGATTCTAATTTTATTTGTTTAATTAATTATAAATTATTTTCTTGCATTAAACATAATTGTTTGATTATTTAATTCTGACCTGAAATGTTGGGTGTTGCTTCGGAGTGATAGTTGTTGCTTGTTGAATGATTGTTGTACATGATTTGCAAATCCGCTTGGAATTATATATATCCTATTTGCGGTTAGAGAATTGGATCTAAAATGAGATCATAACATATTTTATTCAGTATATGTATATATATGTTAAGATTAGATTAGAACTTGTAAAACAAATAAAATCCTCTTTTATTTTTAGAACATGTACACAAATGAATTTCTTTTTGTCCTTAAAAAAAAAGAGTTTTTATTTACATTTCTGTTATTAATAAAAGAACAAATATAAAAGAACAAGTTTTTATTTACATTTCTTTGTAAATAAATGAACACATTTAGAAAGCAAGTTTTTATTTACATTTCTTTTGTAAATAAAAGGACAAATTTAGAAAATATGTTTTTATTTACATTTTCTATGGTAAATGAAAAGAATAAAATTATGTTAATCATTTTATTTTCATTTTCTCTTGTAAGTAAAAAGAATAAAATATGCTAATCATTTTATTTACATTTCCTAATGTAAAAAAAAAAGAACAAAATTTGTGAATCATTTTTATTTTCATTTTCTATAGTAAATGAAAAGGATAGTTGTGAATCATCATATTTACATTCTCAGATGTAAAATCAAAAGAACAAAATATATGAATCATTTTATTTACATTTTTTATTGTAAATAAGAGGAACAAATATGTGAATTGTTTATTTACCTTTTTTATTGTAAATAAAAAGAATAGAATTTAGAGATACATTTATTTACATTTTCTTATATGAATAAAAAGAATAGAATTTAGAAATATATTTATTTACATTTTCTATGCGGTAAAAATAGAATTGTTAATGTTGAATATTTATCGTCATTTTGAATGCGGTAAAAATAGAATTGTTAATGTTGAATATTTATCGTCATTTTGAATGCGGTAAAAATAGAATTGTTAATGTTGAATATTTATCGTCATTTTGAACGCGGTGAAAATAGAATGGTTAATGTTGTCATTTTTATCGACATTTTTGGTGCGATAGAAATAGACAATGTTAGTGATTCATTTTTATCGACATTTTTGGTGCGATAGAAATAGACAATGTTAGTGATTCATTTTTATCGACATTTTTGGTGCGATAGAAATAGACAATGTTAGTGATTCATTTTTATCGACATTTTTGGTGTGATAGAAATAGACAATGTTAGTGATTCATTTTATTCGACATTTTTGATGCGATAAAAATAGCGATGTTAATGGTACATTTTTCTATGTAATTTAGATGTGAATTAGAACGATAAAATAAAAATGACATTTTTCTATGTAATTTATATATGAGTTATAACGGTATGATAAAAATTATATTTTTCAATGAAATTAAAATATGAATTTGTATTGTATTACGAAAATTACATTTCTTTATGTAATTGGGACATGAATTTATAATGTAAAATATAAATTACATTTTTTATAATGTAATAAAGAAGTAAGATTCACGAATAAATTAAAAATTACATTTTTATGTAATGAGCTAAGAGAATTTGCATCATGAATTAAAAAGTTACATTTTATGTAATTAGAAAAGAGGATTTGCATTGTAAATTAAGAATTACACTTTTATATGTAACCAGAAATTTGAGAATTCGCATGATATGGAAAACTACATTCTCATGTAATTAAAAGACGTGAAATTCACATCGCATATACAATGCAATTATTTACATTCTCTTATGTAAATAAAAAGAATAAAAATTAGAAATATATTTGTTTACATTTTCTTATGTAAGTAAAAAGAATGGAATTTGGAATTACAACTATTTACATTTTCTTATGTAATAAGAAGAATGGAATTTAGAAATACACATATTTACATTCCCTATTGTAAAGGAAAAAGAACAAAATAATGTGAATCCTTTTATTTACATTTTCTATTGTAAAAGAAAAAGAACAAAATTGTGTGAACCATTTTATTTACATTTTCTATTGCAAAGAAAAAGTAAAAAGAGAGTTATATTTCTTACTTGCATTTTTAGATGCAAATAAAGCATAGAAAGAAAATTATACTTTTATTTGTCATTGTTTTGTTAAATAAAAGTAAAAGAGTTAAAAAGACATTTTATTTACCATTGTTTTGTTAAATAAAAGTACAAGATATAAAAGAACATTTTTATTAACATTGTTTTGTCAAATAAAAAGACAAACACATGAGATACACTTTTATTTGTGTTTTATGTACAAATAAAAGTACAAGATTAAAAATACACTTTTATCTACACTGTATTTGTTGAAATAGAATTGTTAACAAAATGAGTATATCACTTTTACTCATCTTTGTAGAAAACAGAATTTATGTGCAAATATAAGAATCACTTTTATTTGCATAATATACGGTATAATTTATACACAAATATAAAATCCAATTTTATTTGCAAAACTTGCATTAGAATTTATATTCTAATATGCAATTGTATTGTTGGTCAAAATATACACTGAAAAGTATTGTTAAGAAACTTCATACAAATATAATGGAATATATATTCCATTTGTCATCCGCAATAAAGCTATATAAATAAACTACTGTTTATGTGACTTTAGAAGTATATAGGGAAGTCATACGAGTAAAATACATTTTACTCGCTATAAGCGACATGTTTAGTGAAATTGAAATTGGCTAAACATGTTAACCAATTATGTATTTACTCATTTATACGAACTGTTGTTGGCTGAAAACCTCACACGGGTATTGGGACGATACTTGACCAACACAAATCCCAATGTTTAATTATATGTCTATCGATTGATCGACAGGCTGCGATGAGCGTTATTGTTTTATTTTAATGCTCACACAGTTGACATTGTCACTCTGGTTGTTAATGGATGGATTGAGGATTATTTCCTATTATTACCCTATACATGAAATGTATGAAACCCATATGACCCAAATTATATGGTACATGGTTGAGTCGCATTCCAATGCAGAATTTCTCTTTAAATAAAGAATGTTTACATAATAAAAGAATTTTTGTAAAATAAAAGATTTTGTATTATAAAGAATATTTTACATAAATAATATTTTATTGATTATTTTAAATATTTTTAGGATAAATCTTTTATTTAAGATCATTAGACCTTAACAATTATGTTTGGTGATTGATATGTAGATTGGATTTGTAGTGGACGATGTTTTTAAATAACGTTTATCCTTTAATCCAATCTACATTGAAATTATTATTTGAAATTTATAAATCTATTTTATAGAAGATTTTCTAAAATCAGATTTTTTCCAATTTAATATATTAAATTAGAATTAAGTGGAAATTCGATTGATAATAATCGAGATGGGCTTCTGTAAAAGAAGACCGATATTATATATGGAATTTAAGAGGCTTTGCCGTTATTCCATTTATAATGTTAGTCCGGTACAGAAATTTATAACGATTATTTGTTGATTTGGTTTCTGTAGAAATTCCATATTTTGAAAATTGGTTTTGGGTTTATCATGAACTGTGTTTTAAATGACACTAGTTCTTTAACCCAATTTAAGACAAGATTGGTTTATTGAAATTAATAATCTTGTAATAATGACTTTTGATATAAAAATCAAAATTGGAATATTAATAGATCTTTTTAGAAGGATTAAAAATGTAATTTATTGATTTTATCTTTGATAAAGTTAATGAGAATCTTTTAATATAAATAATAATTTTTATTTAAAAGGATATTCAAAGTTGGAATGTGGCGTATGGTTGGTTTTAATTACAAATACGAGAGTTATTCTGAAAGACCGGGTCTAACCCATTCTGAATAATCATCACGACGATCAAGAGTCAAAGATGAAGACGGTGACTGAAGACCGGAGAGCTTCACATCGTTTGGTTGATGGTGACTGATATCTTGAATTGGGACGGATCCCCCAAGGCAAGGTAAAAAGTGATGATCTTCCAGACGTACTGGAGATCGACGGATACGTTGTTTCGTTCAGACCCAGAACGGACTTGTAAATGGATAGCATGCCTGACATTGAAATTTATTTCATGTAATTAAATCGGTTTTTATTTAATATATAAATGCATGGTGGCGGAGGATTTATTCCCTTGCTTAACACCCTTTTGTATGTTAAATAATTACCGATCGCATGATATGAGTTGTTGATGTGGTATGCCAAGTTGCACTTGATCAAGGCTTATTGTTGCAAAGCAGAGCCTTGTGGTTGATGATCAAAGCACAGTCTATTTAGGCATAGCTTTGTGTATATCGTGACTTCGCGAGCCTCACAGCCCGGTAGAGTCTAAAACGGGAGAAGGGAACGCAGGGAGTGCACACGTTTCTTTCTAGCTAGAGTGATGCCAGGGACCTACCAGCGCTGGCATTTATTCATTGTGGTTGTTGGATTTTCGAGGCCTCGGGGTTATGCGGTCACCACTGGCCGTAGTATAGGTCCAAAAGGACGGGGAACGTGTGTTCAGGCATTTCTAATCCACAAAAGTAAGTGTGGACCGGCCCTGCAGGATCCAAGGGTTGGACAGAGTACCAATCCTGGGACATTGCTAGAGTGTCTCGAATCGGTAAGGATCTCCTCCCTAGCCTTGACTCAGATGGAAACCCAAATTTCCAATACGACATCACGCGGTTTTGATTGTATACCTATATATGGCGACATAGTGGGATGGGGCACTCATGCCGTCTAGGATTGATATATTTACTTTGATGTATTTCAAATTGTTTGCACACTATTATTATATAATACTGTGTTTATCGTATCAAGCATCTTTTGATCATTATAAGGTAAAACCCTATCCTCCGGTTTGCGTTGCATTGTGTGATGGAACTTGGGTCTTATAATGGTTTCATTTTTCAAAAAAAGCATTGCGTTATTTTGACGATTTACTTTAGTCATGCACTGGCAATCTATAGGAGAAAACCCGTTCCGCGAAAGTGGCGTGGTCCTGTGATTAGCCTTATTATATTATATAGGTTAAGTAGAATTCTCACACCAGTCCCATGACTGACCTGTAGATTGTCCACTGGCAAACTCGGGTGCCCATATTTTCCACACGGGCAGGCGAGTAGCTATTTTTGCAGATATATTAAACAGGATTCTGGGTTGAAGCTTAAAGCTGTGTCCAGAGATAGAGAGTCTTCCGCTGTGTTCTTCCGTTGCAGTATATTACATTTTTTTGTATTTATCTTCCGCTGTAATTATATTCCAATGTACTCTGATATGTATATTCTGTACTCTGATGTAACATTTATTATAGTGTTATAAAAGTCTTCTGTTATCTGTTGTAATGTGTTGTATGCCCAAAGTTAAAGTATTCGCAGGTTTCCACTTTTTGGGTCAGACCTGTGTGGTTTATGGTCGATTCAAAGGGTGGGAATTTGCGAGTCTTTACAGTTGGTATCAGAGCTCTGGTTAGCTCAAATCTTTGGGGTACAACTCGTTAGAACTGAACAGAAGACTCATCAGAGATTGGATTAGTAATGTCCAATAAGAATGCTCATTAGAGATAGGATCAGCAGTATCCTAGAATGAGTGAACTCGTTAGAGATGGGGTTAGTAATGCCCTAGAACGAGTTAAGAGTTACGAATTTATCATTAACGTATTTTTGATATTTATAACCTACTCTTTGAAATATGATTTTTATATATATTTTGAAAAGATAATTAATCATTAAAATCTAAAATTAAGATAGTTAATTTTACAGTTTTTAGCTACGTTCCTTTTCGAGGACGAAAAGTTTTTAAGTGGGGGCGATTGTAACAACCCGCAAAAATCAGAACCAATTTAAAATTTTTATTTTAGAAAATTTTAATGAATTTTGACAATATAAAATAATTTATTTAAATAATAATTATCACAAATTTGATTTAAATCGAAGATAGAATGAATAATTTAATTTTAATTAACAAAGGAGTTAGAAATAACGCGGAAGTTTGAAAAGTCAAACTTGAACTTTGACTGACCGTACAGGATGCAAAATTTAACGGATTTTAGTGGAACCAAAAATATTAGAATCTATTTAAAAATATCTTTCCAACGAATCCGAAAAATTGAAATTTCATAGCGGAAATCAAAAGTTATGGCCAATTCAATATTTAGGAAGGTCGCTATGAAATTTATAAGGGCTAAAGTGCTACTTTTTGCATACGAAGGAATTTGAACTCGAAACCACTTCCATTGAGTTCAGAATGATGTTTCTACATTGAAAAACAGTAAACACTTATATATTTTGAGTTTCGGGATTTATTTGTTTAAAAATGTATTTTTAATATTAAATATGTTGGCCTTAAAAATAGTCATTTTTCAAACGACCTCTGTTTTCGACGAAACCACTTTTGTTGGATCCGGAATGTCAAAATATTGTTAAGTTTAATTTTTCAAAATTTTTAGAATTAATTTGTGGCCGTGGCAAAAAGATTTCTGTTTTGTCAATTTACAGTAAATTTTAAACGACTTGAAAAAGGCCATTTTTCAAATAGTCTCATAATTCGACGAAATTGGTCTCGTTAGAACCGTCTCGTCATAAGAAAGCTAAAAATATTTTTTTAGAATTTTTAGAGGTCGTATGTGGCCCCGGCATATTTAAATGTGCGGTAGAAATTAAATAATTAATTTAATATTGTATTTTCAAATAAAACCGAAAAAAACTGCTGTATATTTCGGAATTGGACCTTGGGACATAGCCCATCGCGTTCAGAAGGCCTCAAAACGTTAAGATCGACAGTAAGCAGGCCCAAATCCGAGAAAGTCCGAAAATCCACTTTATTTCACGAATTTCGAAATTTATATTATTAAAATATTAAAAAATCCGAAACCCTAGAACAATGGTCAGCCGCCGCCCAGAATTCGAAGGCTGAAAACGCATGAACTTCAAATGTTAAGATCTCTCAATCCGTTCGTCGAAAATTAACGTATGACCTACCAAATCGAAGAGAATTCAGAGAGCTACAAATCTATACGGTTAAGATCGGATTTTGGCGCACGGATTTCGCGAATTCTCACTGGGAATGGGCTGCGTTTATTGGTGGTTTGTGGGTCCCTGGGGCGTGCGAGTTGGGCCCCACTCACGGCGGAGGTAGGTGGCGCGATGGCCTTCGGGACGGCGGAGTTTTATCGGTCTCTGGTGGCCTCGGGTTGCGTGCGTCCAGAAGGAGGGAGAAGCTTCATGGGTTCGGCCGAAGTAAAGAACGACGGGGAAGAAGGTTGCGTCTCTTTCTTTTTTTATTATTTAATTATTTAATTACCCGATCTTTAAAAATTCATAACTCTTCATACGAGGTCCGTTTGACGAACCGTAAATTGCGTGGGAATCACAAAATTGAGAGCTTCGCGATGGCGTAGACCGCAGCTGAAAAGGAGACAGTAAAATTTTGGCCAAAAATTCAATGTGAGGATACTAATTTTATTTGTTTAATTAATTATAAATTATTTTCTTGCATTAAGCATAATTGTTTGATTATTTAATTCCGACCTGAAATGTTGGGTGTTGCTTCGGAGTGATAGTTGTTGCTTGTTGAATGATTATTGTACATGATTTGCAAATCTGCTTGGAATTATATATATCCTATTTGCGGTTAGAGAATTGGATCTAAAATGAGATCATAACATATTTTATTCAGTATATGTATATATATATGTTAAGATTGGATTAGAACTTGTAAAACAAATAAAATCCTCTTTTATTTTTAGAACATGTACACAAATGAATTTCTTTTTGTCCTTAAAAAAAAGAGTTTTTATTTACATTTCTGTTATTAATAAAAGAACAAATATAAAAGAACAAGTTTTTATTTACATTTCTTTGTAAATAAATGAACACATTTAGAAAGCAAGTTTTTATTTACATTTCTTTTGTAAATAAAAGGACAAATTTAGAAAATACGTTTTTATTTACATTTTCTATGGTAAATGAAAAGAATAAAATTATGTTAATCATTTTATTTTCATTTTCTCTTGTAAGTAAAAAGAATAAAATATGCTAATCATTTTATTTACATTTCCTAATGTAAAATAAAAAGAACAAAATTTGTGAATCATTTTTATTTTCATTTTCTATAGTAAATGAAAAGGATAGTTGTGAATCATCATATTTACATTCTCAGATGTAAAATCAAAAGAACAAAATATATGAATCATTTTATTTACATTTTTAATTGTAAATGAGAGGAACAAATATGTGAATTGTTTATTTACCTTTTCTATTGTAAATAAAAAGAATAGAATTTAGAGATACATTTATTTACATTTTCTTATATGAATAAAAAGAATAGAATTTAGAAATATATTTATTTACATTTTCTATGCGGTAAAAATAGAATTGTTAATGTTGAATATTTATCGTTATTTTGAATGCGGTAAAAATAGAATTGTTAATGTTGAATATTTATCGTCATTTTGAATGCGGTAAAAATAGAATTGTTAATGTTGAATATTTATCGTCATTTTGAATGCGGTAAAAATAGAATTGTTAATGTTGAATATTTATCGTCATTTTGAACGCGGTGAAAATAGAATGGTTAATGTTGTCATTTTTATCGACATTTTTGGTGCGATAGAAATAGACAATGTTAGTGATTCATTTTTATCGACATTTTTGGTGCGACAGAAATAGACAATGTTAGTGATTCATTTTTATCGACATTTTTGGTGTGATAGAAATAGACAATGTTAGTGATTCATTTTATTCGACATTTTTGATGCGATAAAAATAGCGATGTTAATGGTACATTTTTCTATGTAATTTAGATGTGAATTAGAACGATAAAATAAAAATGACATTTTTCTATGTAATTTATATATGAGTTATAACGGTATGATAAAAATTATATTTTTCAATGAAATTAAAATATGAATTTGTATTGTATTACGAAAATTACATTTCTTTATGTAATTGGGACATGAATTTATAATGTAAAATATAAATTACATTTTTTATAATGTAATAAAGAAGTAAGATTCACGAATAAATTAAAAATTACATTTTTATGTAATGAGCTAAGAGAATTTGCATCATGAATTAAAAAGTTACATTTTATGTAATTAGAAAAGAGGATTTGCATTGTAAATTAAGAATTACACTTTTATATGTAACCAGAAATTTGAGAATTCGCATGATATGGAAAACTACATTCTCATGTAATTAAAAGACGTGAAATTCACATCGCATATACAATGCAATTATTTACATTCTCTTATGTAAATAAAAAGAATAAAATTTAGAAATATATTTGTTTACATTTTCTTATGTAAGTAAAAAGAATGGAATTTGAAATTACAACTATTTACATTTTCTTATGTAATAAGAAGAATGGAATTTAGAAATACACATATTTACATTCCCTATTGTAAAGGAAAAAGAACAAAATAATGTGAATCCTTTTATTTACATTTTCTATTGTAAAAGAAAAAGAACAAAATTGTGTGAACCATTTTATTTACATTTTCTATTGCAAAGAAAAAGTAAAACGAGAGTTATATTTCTTACTTGCATTTTTAGATGCAAATAAAGCATAGAAAGAAAATTATACTTTTATTTGTCATTGTTTTGTTAAATAAAAGTAAAAGAGTTAAAAAGACATTTTATTTACCATTGTTTTGTTAAATAAAAGTACAAGATATAAAAGAACATTTTTATTAACATTGTTTTGTCAAATAAAAAGACAAATACATGAGATACACTTTTATTTGTGTTTTATGTACAAATAAAAGTACAAGATTAGAAATACACTTTTATCTACACTGTATTTGTTGAAATAGAATTGTTAACAAAATGAGTATATCACTTTTACTCATCTTTGTAGAAAACAGAATTTATGTGCAAATATAAGAATCACTTTTATTTGCATAATATACGGTAGAATTTATACACAAATATAAAATCCAATTTTATTTGCAAAACTTGCATTAGAATTTATATTCTAATATGCAATTGTATTGTTGGTCAAAATATACACTGAAAAGTATTGTTAAGAAACTTCATACAAATATAATGGAATATATATTCCATTTGTCATCCGCAATAAAGCTATATAAATAAACTATTGTTTATGTGACTTTAGAAGTATATAGGGAAGTCATACGAGTAAAATACATTTTACTCGCTATAAGTGACATGTTTAGTGAAATTGAAATTGGCTAAACCTGTTAACCAATTATGTATTTACTCATTTATATGAACTGTTGTTGGCTGAAAACCCCACACGGGTATTGGGACGATACTTGACCAACACAAATCCCAATGTTTAATTATATGTCTATCGATTGATCGACAGGCTGCGATGAGCGTTATTGTTTTATTTTAATGCTCACACAGTTGACATTGTCACTCTGGTTGTTAATGGATGGATTGAGGATTATTTCCTGTTATTACCGTATACATGAAATGTATGAAACCCATATGACCCAAATTATATGGTACATGGTTGAGTCGCATTCCAATGCAGAATTTTTCTTTAAATAAAGAATGTTTACATAATAAAAGAATTTTTGTAAAATAAAAGATTTTGTATTATAAAGAATATTTTACATAAATAATATTTTATTGATTATTTTAAATATTTTTAGGATAAATCTTTTATTTAAGATCATTAGACCTTAACAATTATGTTTGGTGATTGATATGTAGATTGGATTTGTAGTGGACGATGTTTTTAAATAACGTTTATCCTTTAATCCAATCTACATTGAAATTATTATTTGAAATTTATAAATCTATTTTATAGAAGATTTTCTAAAATCAGATTTTTTCCAATTTAATATATTAAATTAGAATTAAGTGGAAATTCGATTGATAATAATCGAGATGGGCTTCTGTAAAAGAAGACCGATATTATATATGGAATTTAAGAGGCTTTGCCGTTATTCCATTTATAATGTTAGTCCGGTACAGAAATTTATAACGATTATTTGTTGATTTGGTTTTTGTAGAAATTCCATATTTTGAAAATTGGTTTTGGGTTTATCGTGAACTGTGTTTTAAATGACACTAGTTCTTTAACCCAATTTAAGACAAGATTGGTTTATTGAAATTAATAATCTTGTAATAATGACTTTTGATATAAAAATCAAAATTGGAATATTAATAGATCTTTTTAGAAGGATTAAAAATGTAATTTATTGATTTTATCTTTGATAAAGTTAATGAGAATCTTTTAATATAAATAATAATTTTTATTTAAAAGGATATTCAAAGTTGGAATGTGGCGTATGGTTGGTTTTAATTACAAATACGAGAGTTATTCTGAAAGACCGGGTCTAACCCATTCTGAATAATCATCACGACGATCAAGAGTCAAAGATGAAGACGGTGACTGAAGACCGGAGAGCTTCACATCGTTTGGTTGATGGTGACTGATATCTTGAATTGGGACGGATCCCCCAAGGCAAGGTAAAAAGTGATGATCTTCCAGACGTACTGGAGATCGACGGATACGTTGTTTCGTTCAGACCCAGAACGGACTTGTAAATGGATAGCATGCCTGACATTGAAATTTATTTCATGTAATTAAATCGGTTTTTATTTAATATATAAATGCATGGTGGCGGAGGATTTATTCTCTTGCTTAACACCTTTTTGTATGTTAAATAATTACCGATCGCATGATATGAGTTGTTGATGTGGTATGCCAAGTTGCACTTGATCAAGGCTTATTGTTGCAAAGCAGAGCCTTGTGGTTGATGATCAAAGCACAGTCTATTTAGGCATAGCTTTGTGTATATCGTGACTTCGCGAGCCTCACAGCCCGGTAGAGTCTAAAACGGGAGAAGGGAACGCAGGGAGTGCACACGTTTCTTTCTAGCTAGAGTGATGCCAGGGACCCACCAGCGCTGGCATTTATTCATTGTGGTTGTTGGATTTTCGAGGCCTCGGGGTTATGCGGTCGCCACTGGCCGTAGTATAGGTCCAAAAGGACGGGGAACGTGTGTTCAGGCATTTCTAATCCACAAAAGTAGGTGTGGACCGGCCCTGCAGGATCCAAGGGTTGGACAGAGTACCAATCCTGGGACATTGCTAGAGTGTCTCGAATCGGTAAGGATCTCCTCCCTAGCCTTGACTCAAATGGAAACCCAAATTTCCAATACGACATCACGCGGTTTTGATTGTATACCTATATATGGCGACATAGTGGGATGGGGCACTCATGTCGTCTAGGATTGATATATTTACTTTGATGTATTTCAAATTGTTTGCACACTATTATTATATAATACCGTGTTTATCGTATCAAGCATCTTTTGATCATTATAAGGTAAAACCCTATCCTCCGGTTTGCGTTGCATTGTGTGATGGAACTTGGGTCTTATAATGGTTTCATTTTTCAAAAAAAGCATTGCGTTATTTTGACGATTTACTTTAGTCATGCACTGGCAATCTATAGGAGAAAACCCGTTCCGTGAAAGTGGCGTGGTCCTGTGATTAGCCTTATTATATTATATAGGTTAAGTAGAATTCTCACACCAGTCCCATGACTGACCTGTAGTTTGTCCACTGGCAAACTCGGGTGCCCATATTTTCCACACGGGCAGTCGAGTAGCTATTTTTGTAGATATATTAAACAGGATTCTGGGTTGAAGCTTAAAGCTATGTCCAGAGATAGAGAGTCTTCCGCTGTGTTCTTCCGTTGCAGTATATTACATTTTTTTTGTATTTATCTTCTGCTGTAATTATATTCCACTGTACTCTGATATGTATATTCTGTACTCTGATGTAACATTTATTATAGTGTTATAAAAGTCTTCTGTTATCTGTTGTAATGTGTTGTATGCCCAAAGTTAAAGTATTCGCAGGTTTCCACTTTTTGGGTCAGACCTGTGTGGTTTATGGTCGATTCAAAGGGTGGGAATTTGCGGGTCTTTTCGGTCACTCATTCAGCTTGAGTGGACCGAATGTATTATCACCCACGGTGTGACGGCCCGCCCCGCACCAACCGACACTTCCTCCAAGTGTGCGCTGTACACATGTCCAACTGGCACGGAGCGGTCGTCATAAGAAAAGAAAGAAGAGAATGAACTAAACGAGGAACCTGTAGAATGTCTCACAGCGCATGGGATAAAATATAATAATAACATACTTGACATAAAACAGGCGAGACAGTGCATAAGCTGATAACTAATAATAAATGTCAACATCAGAGCAGCGGAAATCCAAATACAGCTTATTACAACTTTTCAAAATCTACTGTCTCTAAACAAAAGAAAGCTAAAGTGGAAGATGCACCACCAATGCCCAAGCAGTGATCTTCGACAACACAGGGAGAATACTATATATATTACATGGAAGCCTCCTGCTCGTCTCCGGATCATCTACCCGTGCATCACCAGCTAACCTGTCTCTAGTCTGCTCGTGTGAGCACCCAGAGTAATAAGAGGAGACATAAAACTCTGGGTCAGACATAAAGCCTGGTATGAGCGATAAGCATCTAAACGGAATAATAACAGGTATACTAAACCATACCTGAACCTGGACCTGCAACCAAAGAGTTAGTACCACATACCGTACAATACTCCAAGGTGCCATAATAAATAGTGTAAGAATACGGGGGTGGGGTGTGTATGTCAAACAATCAAGCATAGCAACCATCCTCACGTCTCTCCCTCAGTGCGTAAAGTATACGATATCTACCACTTTGGAACACTAGACAAAATGAGGTAACGACGAATCCCGACTTGTAGAAACCCCGCTGTGACCAAGCCAAATACTTGGAGTCATGACCAAACATTTCAATGACCCACTTCATTGGTCGTAGCCCTTGGTTCTACCGATGCCATAATGGCCCTGAATCCGCCTTCGTACCTCCTACCATAGTAGTCCAAAGCTATAGACGTCGATAACTCCTTTGCACGCGTCCCGCAGCAAAGCCCAACTCATGAAGTGAACTCGTTGGTTCCCATCTGGATCCTGAGCTCTAACTTCCCTTTGGACTACCTTTGCGTCTCGGGTTCTCAGTCATCACCGGATCGGTTCGGGTCTCCTCCTCTTGCTTCAGATCGGATCGTGTCCACTGGTCGTGCCATCAGCTCTTCAGTCCGGGTCGGATCGCACCATTCTGGTTCAGACCGGTCGTGTTGAGCTTCCCCAGGTCGGGTCGGTTCAAGTTCCCCATCTCCATCGGATCGTGATCCTCAGGTCGTGGCGGCCCCCTCCAGTGCATAACTCCGGTTCGGGTCGTCTCGTGGTGCTCGGTTCGGTTCGAAAGTGACTACACGGGTCGGGTCGGAGTCTCCAAGTCGCATCGCCATCACTGGTTCGGGTCGCACTTTCTGGTCACGAGGGATTCGGATCGTGCAAGCGGGTCGGATCGTGGCGTGGTGCTATGATTCAAGATCTCCTTTGGTCATCATCTCGTGGAGAGGGTTCGGGCAGTATAGCCTCCATCGATTCGTGCTCACCATCTTTCAGCGGATCGGGTCGGAGTCCCTACATCGGTTCGGTTCGGGTCTCCCTTATCCGATCCGATCCGGTTAGATACTCTGCAGTTTTCTGCAACTTTCCAGCAACTGTTTATACGCCTCTCGACGGCGTTTTCGACCAATCTAACTATTGGAATCAATCACAAAGCATACCAAAGAGTCATAGCAACATATAACAGCAACCATAAGCAACAAACAACAATTTAAATGAATCAAAAGTGGCCAAAACCTCACATTTTCCTATAATCCCTCTTAATCACGTTTAAGCATACGATTAGCAAAACACATCGAAATTAACCCAAATTTCTAACAGAGCCTTAAAACATTATTTTAGAATTTTAAGAATTTTTCCAGAATTTATTTACGTATAAATTCGCTAATCTTCACTAATTACCCTTAATTAACTGTAATTAGTGTCAAAACGATGCTATCACTCACCTTGGCCACAACTAAAACCCCAAAACTGAAATATTCTCTGATTTGGTGCTGTTCCCAATCTTACACAGCAGCTCTACCTCGGTTCTCGTGCTAATACTCCTTGATTTGATGTTTGCTAAGCCTAATCTTCAATTAGAAAGTGATTTTTGGGTGTTTTAGAGAGATTTAGAGAGTGGAGGCCATGGCTAGGTCAAGAGGAATGAAAGTGGCGGCTGGAAAATGTCTAAAGAAATGTTTTCTAACCCTAATCAGCCCCTATATACCCCTAAACCCGAAATTCCCCTTGGGCCTAGCTGCTAATCACCCGCTTAAGCCCAATTAAGCTGTTTTTCACCATCTGAAACTTGTTTCAGCCATATCTCCCAAACGGTGAGTCCGTTTGGCTAATGTGACCACTCTACGGAAAGAGAAACCATCATCCGGAGCCAATGGAAGTGGTTTCAGGTCTAAATTCCTTTCCAGTCAAAAGTTATGGCCAAAACAGTGCCAACTAGGGGTAAAATGGTCATTTAAAAATCGGGAAAAATCATGAACATGGGAAATGACCCCAATAGTCGTCCCCCAAAGTTACATGACCATACGACTTCGTATGTGACAGAAATAAATATTCTACGATTCTATGATGCGTAGAATGCGGGTCGTTACACTCTCCCCCCTTAAGAAATTTCGCCCCCGAAATTCCTTAACCCAAAACATACAAAAGATCCCGCATGCCTAACAACCACATACAACAATCAATCATGCAAAACAAGCGAACAAGCCTATCCTAGCATGCGGAAAACTAAATCGAAGTCAAAATCTTACCAGGCAAAGAGTTCTGGGTGTGACTTCCTAATGTTCTCCTGTGTCTCCCAAGTACAATCTTTCTCGTCCTCGCTCCACTGTACCTTGACTAGCTTCACCGCCTTCCTTCGAAGTTGCTTCATGTCGTGCTCGACAATACGGGCCGGCTTGTGGTTCCCAACCGCCTCGGGTTCTACTTCGAAGTCCTCTAACTGATCAGGTGAAATGGTCATATCTGAGTCGTGAACGAACTTCCTTAGTTGGGAAACATGAAATACGTTGTGAACTCCCGCCATCTTCTCTGGTAAGTCAATCCTATATGCCAAATTCCCGACTAGTTCGAGAACAGGGAATGGGCCAACGAATCTTGGTGCCAACTTGCCTCTCCTGCCAAATCGTATTACGCTCTTCAACGGAGAAATCTTGACAAACACCAAGTCACCAACGGAGAATTTTAAGTCTCTTCTTCTCTTATCAGCATAACTTTTCTGCCTATCTTGGGCTGCCTTCATTCGTTGTTGAATGATCTTGATCTTATCTGAAGTTTCCCTCACCACATCTGGTCCAAGCATAAACTTCTCGCCAGTCTCTATCCAACATGATGGTGAGTTGCACGGTCTTCCGTACAAAGCTTCAAACGGAGCCATACCGATACTGGATTGGTAGCTATTATTATATGCAAACTCTACTAGATGCAAATGGTCATCCCATGATCCACCAAAATCCAATATACATGCTCTCAAGAGATCTTCCAAAATACGGTTCACCCTCTCCGTCTGACCGTTGGTCTGAGGATGATATGCGGTACTGAGATGTAACTCTGACCCTAGAGCCTCTTGTAAGCTCTTCCAAAACCCACTAGTGAACAACGGGTCCCGGTCGCTCACAATGCTTTTAGGTACTCCATGAAATCTCACTACCCACTTCATATACAATTCTGCTAACTTAGCTGCCGTTCTGGTCGATTTGACTGGTATAAACCTTGCGCTTTTAGTCAATCGATCCACAATCACCCAAATGCTATCATGTCCCGTTCTAGTCCTTGGTAAACCATCGATGAAATCCATCGAGACTTGCTCCCATTTCCATTCTGGAATTTCCAATGGCTGTAACAGTCCACTAGGCTTCTCTTGCTCGGCTTTAACTAGCTGGCAATTCATGCATTTGGATATAAACTTCCCAACGTCTCTTTTCATTCCTTCCCAGTAGTAAGTCTGTTTCATGTCTCTATACATCTTATTACCACCGGGGTGTATAGTCAGCTTTGAGTGATGACATTCTCTAAGCACTTCATCCCTCAATCCATTGACGTTGGGTACAACAAGCTTTCCATTCTTTCTAAGCCATCTATCTCGATCAAGCCCATACTTGTTCATCTCCTCATCGATACCCATCTCTAACTTGGAGATGATTTCCAATAGGTTAGGATCGTCCCTCTGACTAGAGCCGATCCGCTCAATCAAAGTGGGTCTGATCGTCAAACTTGCTAACATTTCTGGATCCAATTCGCACTTTGGTCTGAAATCAAACCCCGCGATAAACTCCAGTTGCTTCCATTCAAGGAACATAGCCCCTAAACTGGCATGTCTTCTACTCAATGCATCAGCCACCGCATTGCCCTTTCCTGGTGTGTATGCGATGTCAAAATCATAGGAAGCTAAGAACTCTAACCATCTCTGCTGACGGAGATTCAGGTCTTTCTGAGAGAAGAGATACTTTAACGACTTATGATCTGTAAACAGCTCAAATCTTTCTCCCAAGAGATAGTGTCTCCACATCTTTAACGCGAACACGATCGCTGCCAATTCTAAATCATGGGTAGGGTATCTTCTCTCGTGCGGTTTCAATTGCCGACTTGCGTAAGCTATAACCCTACCGCCTTGCATCAATACAGCACCCAGTCCGGTACCACAGGCATCCGTGTATACCTTCATCTCTTCATTCCCTTTAGGAATGACTAACACTGGTGAGCTTGTCAACTTGTCCTTTAGACTCTTGAATGCATTCTCCCACCTTCCATCCCAGACAAAAGCTTGATTCTTTTTAGTTAACTGGGTCAATGGTGCTGCTATCTTGGATAAACTTACGATAGTACCCAGCTAATCCCAAGAAACTTCTTACCTCTGTTGCATTCTTGGGCGTAGGCCAATCTTGTACCGTAGCCACCTTTGCTGGGTCCACGGCAATACCATTCTCTGATACAACATGGCCCAAGAACCTCACTTCCCTCTTCCAGAAGTGACACTTAGAAAACTTTGCTTTCAATTGGTGTTTTCTCAACACCTCCATCACTACTCTTAAATGTTCCTTGTGTTCTTCCTCTGTCCTCGAATAGACCAAAATATCATCCACGAACACAAGGACAAACTTATTCAACTGATCCCTGAATACCCTATTCATAAGATCCACAAAATATGCTGGGGCATTGGTCAGCCCGAATGGCATGACCAACCACTCATAAAACCCAGACGGCGTCCGAAATGCCGTTTTAGCTATACTCTCAGCTTCCACTCTAAGCTGATGAAAACCTGTCGCGAGATCCAACTGAGAAAATACTCTCGCGCCACTCAACTGATCAAACAAATCATCTATCCGCGGTAGAGGATACTTGTTCTTCCTCGTCACTTTATTCAACTCGCGGTAGTCTACACACAAACGAAGGGAACCATCCGCCTTGATAGCAAACACAACTGGTGCTTCCCATTCAGAAACACTCCTTCTGATAAATCCCTTCTTCAAAAGATCGCTGACTTGCACCTCGAGCTCTCGCTGCTCTCTTGGTGCCATACGACGAAGTGGCATCACTATAGGCCTGGCATCTTTTACCAAATCAATACGGAACTCAATCTCTCAGTGTGGTGGAAGTCCAGTCACTTCTTCGAAAACATCCGGATACTGGCCAACCACGGGCAAACCTGACAACTCACTATGCGGAATGTCGAGGGAGTTTAGAAAACTAGCCAATACCCCCTTACTGGGTAGACCACCAAACACTATCCTCCGCCCATCATCCGCTCTAGCTGTCACCAACAAGCCCTCACAGTCTACCACCACCCCGTATCTTTGGAGCCAATATACTCCCAAAATAATGCCAAACCCAGTAAAGCCCAAAACAAAGCAATCACAAACAAACATGCATCCATAACTCGATAAGACCACATTACGACAAATCATGCTAAGGCTAGTCGAACCACCAATCGGGTTCGTCACTACTAAAGGTCTATCGACAATCTCGGGCTCCAATCCCAACCTATCTACCAGGTCACTAGATATGAAAGAACTGGAAGCTCCGGTATCAAACAAAACTCTAACAGGAACATCATAAACAGAAAGCATACCTTGAATGACGACATTCTTTCCCTTCTCCGCCGCTGTTGGGGCATTCGACGAAGAAGGAATAGCATTAAGAGCGTAGGCTTTCACCATTTGCTTTTCCTTAGGGGGCTGTGGACACTTGTCCTTGTGATGTCCCAATTGGCCACAATTGAAGCACTTCCTATCCGCTGTCTTGGCCCGACAATTACTAGCATAATGGCCCTTCTTACCACAGCTGAAGCACTCCACATCCTGCTTATTCTTTTTCTTCTAGCCGTCCTTAGCCTGATTCTGCTTTCTCTTATTCTGGGAACCACCTTTACCTCCACCATTTGCTTGTGGCTTTGGCTCATCTGCAGATGCAACCTCAGTCTTCGGCTTAGGGTAGAGACTCTCTGATCTTAATGCTTTCCCCACAATCGACTCAAACGTCTCATCGATGTGGTTAATAAGTTTTTCCCCTAAGTACTGATCCAAACCAGTTATGAATTTCTCATTCTTTTTCTCGGCAGTATCAATAAGAGATAACCCATATTTTGACAAAGTGTCAAATTCAGCAATATATTCCGAGACAGCTCTGCCATCCTGCTTGAGCTTCAAGAATTTCTTAAACAGCACTGACTTCTGAGCAGCTGGAATGAACTTCTCGCTAAAGCGAGCCTTAAACTGCTCCCAAGTAATCTGATCTTCGGGAGTAGCTGCCTTTATAGCATTCCACCAATTCATTGCCCGCCCTTGCAGCTGACGGGACGCTAGCTTTCTCTTCATTGCATCCTCGATACCCAAATCCTCGAAGATACGTTCGCAACTATCCAACCAATCCTGAACATCCGTGGCCGACTCCGTTCCGTGGAACGGCTTCCCACCAAGACTAGTATAATCCTTATTCAGCTTGGCGAAGTCGACTCTTGGCGCCTGCACTATTGGACCACCACCATTTCCACCATTGGGAGCTGCCCTCTGAACATCTCTAAGCATCTCTCTCATGAGGTCAGTAAACATCGTCCTCATGTCAGCAGCATTCTCGTTATTGGCTCCCCTACCAGCACCTCTAGTATATCGGCTCATCGTCAATCTGAAAAAGGAAACGATTAACGACTCCATAGTGGTGCTAGTGCAGTACAACTTCATCCTTATACTAGTAATAGTATATATATATAGCTTTTAAAAACCAAAGTAATCACAAATACGCTCTCTCGTATACGTATATTATCTCTCCCTGATAACTTCCCTAGGTTAACTACGCAACCTAGAGCTCTGATACCAAGTGTGACGGCCCGCCCCGCACCAACCGACACTTCCTCCAAGTGTGCGCTGTACACATGTCCAACTGGCACGAGCGGTCGTCATAAGAAAAGAAAGAAGAGAATGAACTAAACGAGGAACCTGTAGAATGTCTCACAGCGCATGGGATAAAATATAATAATAACATACTTGACATAAAACAGGCGAGACAGTGCATAAGCTGATAACTAATAATAAATGTCAACATTAGAGCAGCGGAAATCCAAATACAGCTTAATACAACTTTTCAAAATCTATTGTCTCTAAACAAAAGAAAGCTAAAGTGGAAGATGCACCACCAATGCCCAAGCAGTGATCTTCGACAACACAGGGAGAATACTATATATATTACGTGGAAGCCTCATGCTCGTCTCCGGATCATCTACCCGTGCATCACCAGCTAACCTGTCTCTAGTCTGCTCGTGTGAGCACCCAGAGTAATAAGAGGAGACATAAAACTCTGGGTCAGACATAAACCCTGGTATGAGCGATAAGCATCTAAACGGAATAATAACAGGTATACTAAACCATACCTGAACCTGGACCTGCAACCAAAGAGTTAGTACCACATACCGTACAATACTCCAAGGTGCCATAATAAATAGTGTAAGAATACGGGGGTGGGGTGTGTATGTCAAACAATCAAGCATAGCAACCATCCTCACGTCTCTCCCTCAGTGCGTAAAGTATACGATATCTACCACTTTGGAACACTAGACAAAATGAGGTAACGACGAATCCCGACTTGTAGAAACCCCGCTGTGACCAAGCCAAACACTTGGAGTCATGACCAAACATTTCAATGACCCACTTCATTGGTCGTAGCCCTTGGTTCTACCGATGCCATAATGGCCCTGAATCCGCCTTCGTACCTCCTACCATAGTAGTCCAAAGCTATAGACGTCGATAACTCCTTTGCACGCGTCCCACAGCAAAGCCCAACTCATGAAGTGAACTCGTTGGTTCCCATCTGGATCCTGAGCTCTAACTTCCCTTTGGACTACCTTTGCGTCTCGGGTTCTCAGTCATCACCGGATCGGTTCGGGTCTCCTCCTCTTGCTTCAGATCGGATCGTGTCCACTGGTCGTGCCATCAGCTCTTCAGTCCGGGTCGGATCGCACCATTCTGGTTCGGACCGGTCGTGTTGAGCTTCCCCAGGTCGGGTCGGTTCAAGTTCCCCATCTCCATCGGATCGTGATCCTCAGGTCGTGGCGGCCCCCTCCAGTGCATAACTCCGGTTCGGGTCGTCTCGTGGTGCTCGGTTCGGTTCGAAAGTGACTACACGGGTCGGGTCGGAGTCTCCAAGTCGCATCGCCATCACTGGTTCGGGTCGCACTTTCTGGTCACGAGGGATTCAGATCGTGCAAGCGGGTCGGATCGTGGCGTGGTGCTACGATTCAAGATCTCCTTTGGTCATCATCTCGTGGAGAGGGTTCGGGCAGTATAGCCTCCATCGATTCGTGCTCACCATCTTTCAGCGGATCGGGTCGGAGTCCCTACATCGGTTCAGTTCGGGTCTCCCTTATCCGATCCGATCCGGTTAGATACTCTGCAGTTTTCTGCAACTTTCCAGCAACTGTTTATACGCCTCTCGACGGCGTTTTCGACCAATCTAACTATTGGAATCAATCACAAAGCATACCAAAGAGTCATAGCAACATATAACAGCAACCACAAGCAACAAACAACAATTTAAATGAATCAAAATGGATCAAAAGTGGCAAAAACCTCACATTTTCCTATAATCCCTCTTAATCACGTTTAAGCATACGATTAGCAAAACACATCGAAATTAACCCAAATTTCTAACAGAGCCTTAAAACATTATTTTAGAATTTTAAGAATTTTTCCAGAATTTATTTACGTATAAATTCGCTAATCTTCACTAATTACCCTTAATTAACTGTAATTAGTGTCAAAACGTTGCTATCACTCACCTTGGCCACAACTAAAACCCCAAAACTGAAATATTCTCTGATTTGGTGCTGTTCCCAATCTTACACAGCAGCTCTACCTCGGTTCTCATGCTAATACTCCTTGATTTGATGTTTGCTAAGCCTAATCTTCAATTAGAAAGTGATTTTTGGGTGTTTTAGAGAGATTTAGAGAGTGGAGGCCATGGCTAGGTCAAGAGGAATGAAAGTGGCGGCTGGAAAATGTCTAAAGAAATGTTTTCTAACCCTAATCAGCCCCTATATACCCCTAAACCCGAAATTCCCCTTGGGCCTAGCTGCTAATCACCCGCTTAAGCCCAATTAAGCTGTTTTTCACCATCTGAAACTTGTTTCAGCCATATCTCCCAAACGGTGAGTCCGTTTGGCTAATGTGACCACTCTACGGAAAGAGAAACCATCATCCGGAGCCAATGGAAGTGGTTTCAGGTCTAAATTCCTTTCCAGTCAAAAGTTATGGCCAAAACAGTGCCAACTAGGGGTAAAATGGTCATTTAAAAATCGGGAAAAATCATGAACATGGGAAATGACCCCAATAGTCGTCCCCCAAAGTTACATGACCATACGACTTCGTATGTGACAGAAATAAATATTCTACGATTCTATGATGCGTAGAATGCGGGTCGTTACACACGGTGTTGGTCATCCAACCATAATCCATAAGATACAGAAGCGAAAGAAGAGTAAATGAATTTTCTCTACATCGGTGATAATACACCCTGCTTGAGTATGACCCAAACAGTCATGCTGCCTGCCTAATTTTTGTCATTTCCCGGTTGTGAGGCTTGAGACTACGTTTATCATTTTAGAACATCTGACCACCATTTACTTTGAACGCCACATTGTCAAACCTGTCAAATCACTAGTTGATATTCCCAAAAATATTACAGGTATAAAAAAACCAAGAGAAACGAATTTCTCCGCCACCAGACATGATACCTTGAAAATATCATCTTATATGATTTGTTAAGCATACTCTGTCATACATTTGTCCATACAAGTTGTCCAGGGTCTGGACAAACCGAACGCACTATTCCATCAATCCATCTTAGGCAATTTCTACCTAGGATTAACAGAACAGCTCTTGCACTATACTCCATTTTCAATTTTTTCAGCATATCTAATCGCAACGCCTATACCTATACGAAGTGGTTTTCAGATTATAAATCCAATCGGTCTTTCTATATTGACAACGATGGCCAAGAACTTCGATAGTCGGTTATTTAACTATCGAAGAAAAACAAAACATTCATTAAACAATTACTGGCCCTTTTTAATTAATATTCATTAATTAAACCACTTCCCAAATTCCTTTCTATATCTTATATATATATATATATGTATGTATGTATATATATTGATTTCTAATTATTAGAATTTCTGAAAAATATTCTAACTCCTTAAATTTCCGGAAAATTTCATCAGCTTCTCCTTTGTACGGCTCAATCGGTACAATTACAACTCGCCTCTCTAGGCCCTTTCCGTTCAAAAACAAAAAGGCTAAGTGGCTTACCCAACAGGCTCATAAAATCTCATATGGAATTTAAACATGTACCTTGTTGTAGGGCACTCAATATATATTCTTCATTCCCTTCATTTCATACATGTCTATCATATATCCAACCATTCACAATTTATTCCAGATCAATTCAACACCTTTTGCTTTCCATTTGCTAATTAATTTTCTAATTAGCTTCTTTGCTTAATCTGCTTTTAATTTGAACATATCACATTCAAATATATTTGTATTCACATATACACAAATCAAACTCAAACACCTTACTCGTTTCTGAATTCTAATCCACGTTTCATATTCAAATTCCCAATTTCAATTAACAAAATCAATTCACTTAAGCACAGTTAAGTTCGATTTGAAACTCTATTAACTAATTTCTTTTGAAATTAGTTAACGCCAATCGATAATCAAAAGTCCAATTTTATGTCAAAAATCATTTTATTCACTCCGCTTGATTTCATATTTAATTTATAACTTAATTCTTGAAATTCATAATGAAAATCTAATGTTATTAACTTAAAATCCATTGCTTTTATTTATATAAATCGTCATGGTTTTATAAACGTATCTAGCGGTGTTTTTCTGGAAATTTGATTTTGATATAACTCAAAATCTATAAGATGAAATTCAGATTTTTCTCTTACATTAGAAAACCATCATTCAATAGGTCCAGGCGTTTCTTGTTTCATCAAATTCCGACTTATATTGAAATTATATACCCAATTTAAGTTCAAATCATTAAAGTACGAACTACCACGCCGCAGCGAGTTCGTTTAAATTAAATATAAACATAAATGTTTAAACTTCGTTTATTAAATAAGTTTCAACTCCATTTTCAATATTTTAGCCTGTTATCCAAATCTGACTTAACAATTCTGATTGTTCAAACTTGTCGATTATTTATTTCCATATTCATAACTCGGCTATGAATTTATTCAAAACTCAAATTCTATAATCAATTCCAATCCACATGGAGTTAAATTATTTATAAAATTTGATATAATCGAGTTCCAATTATAAATTCGTTTTATGGGAATAATCAATTAATTCAACATCTGTTACCATTACAAACTAATATCATCCCTTAATAATAGTGAAGTCATTCAAGTTGGGGTATATTATTTACCTTTAAGACCTTGACTGACAACATTCTTATCTTGAGATTGATAAAAGCTTGTAATTCAAAACCCGATATCGTATAAGTCTCATCTCCTATCTCATTTGAAATATGGTTTTTAAATGGGTCTGTTTAGCATAGGTCCCTATTAAGTTTCAAAATTAGGCTCACATCTGATCCTAAACTTATTGTAAATTAGGTCCCTATTTTTCGAAAATTCATAAAAATAAATAAAAATACGTAAATTCATATTTAAATTAAACATGCATTCGACAAAAGTTTCAGATCAAAAACCATCAAACAACGCATCAAAAATAAAAAATAACAAAAAATAACGAAACTGCAGTTGATTGCATACTAGTATGCACGTATTTTGAATTTCATGCATACATCCGTGCAAGTATCTCAATCATGCATCTGTGTTGGTTTTCTTGCATACAAGCATGCAAGTATTACAGAAATCTTGCATACAAGTGTGCAAAAATTCACATGCATGCAAGTCAGTTCATATTTATTTGCATACATGCATGCAGATATTTCAGAATACTTGCACATATGTGTGCAACAATACACATACATATTTTTCAACATGAAACCTTCATGCAATATTTGCATACATGTGTGCAAATATTTTGAAATAATTGCATACATATATGCAAGAATTCCTGAAGATTTAACCGTAATCTGCTTTATGAATACTTGCATACATGTGCGCAACTGTTGTGAATACTTGCACACATATATGCAAGTTTTTTTATTTTATTTCCATGGTCTTCTGGGAAAATTTGCAAAATTTAGAATTTTTTTTTAAATGGCAGCGCCTTTTTTCTGAAGAAAACACGTAAGTAATAAAAATAGGGACTAAGTTTGAAACGAAACTTGGGAAGGGAGGCCATTTACATTTCAAAACATAATAGGGATGCTATAGTAATTTTCACTTTTTAAATTCCGTTTCTTATATTCGGAAAATCCATTTCCAAAATATCTGATGAAATGATCCCCTGTTTTGGAGTATTTTATTTTCCCTTCTAAATCTCAAATTCTCCTTTCATTTTATATTAGGTAATATTTTTATTGGTATAAACTTCTATTTATAAGGATAGAATCTATTTCCATATTTTTAAATACTGGAAATATTAACTTCTATAATGTTTAATTTTAAATTTAAGTTTCTACTAAATAAAATTCAAATATCTTTCCTGAGAATAATTTTTTTATTTGTAAATTCGACACAGTCAAAATTTAATCATAAATCTAAATGGATTGGTTTCAATTCAATTTACGTTCCAAACGTCAGAATAAATTTCATCATTTCCTATTTCTGAAACAGTTTCCCTTTTAAATTAACATTTGAATTTAGATTTCCAACTTATTCAATGATAATTATTTTACTACATTTGCAAACATTGTTTATAAATTCATGACTTGTTTTTATTATTAAAAACAAGATAATATCTCCTATCCCCTAAAAAATTAAAACTCTATTTTGAAAGAAAAAAAATCAATTTCAAAACCCAAATTATTTTTCCCTTAATTCGAATATATTTTTACGGTATTTTAAATTTCAATATTCAGGGCCAGTGATATTAAAATCACACAATCATCAACCACATGTTATCTAACACATCATATATACTAATATGTATGGAAACAAACTACAATTAATTTTGAAGAATCCAGTAGAATCCCTCTAACCTGTTTTCCCTGCATCCACAAATGTTAGTCAACATAAATAATACTCATCCTACTTCAAGACAGGATATCGCAGTATAGAAGGTCATCCATGTTGGTTCAAGAATTTCATGGAGTTTTGATTTCTGACAAAGACATAAGCTGTGATCAACAAAAAGAAGATATTTATTGTTTTGAAGAGGCACAAAGAGCTACATATGATATTCTAGATTAGAGATTAATTATTTGGTGCTTTTGTAGTGTTGTTTATGCTAAAATCTATCCTCAAATAATCACACACCTCGAAATTATCGATATATACATGAATATATATATGGACACATTGATTGTGCAACCTGGGTGAATCCGGTCGACCGCCTATATTTCAACCGGTCCACCGCTTCTACCCAGAATGCACAATAAACATATACATGTGCACATAACGTATATATATATATATTCAAATTCCTGTCTACCAGTCCTTTTTGACCTGTCGACTGATTTCTTTCGGAGAGCAACCTTTAGAAAAGACACCTCCTTTCATCAATGGTTGCATCTCCTTCTCTTCACCAATAATCACGGCTATTGTTCGTTACCTTTCACAAAGGGTTACAACTTTTTATTTTCTATATAAACACCATGAGATCATCATTCCATTTAACTAATTTTTGACTTGTTACTATCTCTATTTTCTTGATCTCAATTCTATATTCTCAAGCGCTCAAATTGCTCATATTCAATAATATATCGTTTGAATCCTAGAATCTATTCAATAGTCTTTTGATTCAATACGATATCCATTTCCAAATCTTCAAATATACAAAATTCTGTTTGCGGATAAGATTACAGGAAGGTTGTACTACAAGTGACAAATTCATGTTATCAAGAACACATACGATCAATAACAATTGTATTCGTCTTAGTTAAAGCCATCGGTGTTGTAAGAGGCACGTGTTGAAGTCTTCGGTTTTGTCAGAGGCATGAAATCCCGTTCGTCTGCTCGGGTGTTGTAAACCTATTTCCTCCGGGTGAAGTGAGGTGGTTGTTAGTGAAAATCCAGATAGAAGTCTGGGAATGGACGTAGGATGGTGCTCCGAATTAGTATAAAAATCCCTAGTGTGATTTTTCTATTTTACTGCATTTATTGTTACATATCTGTGATTAGCTGATATTTATATCATCTTATATTTTCTTTCATAACTGTTATATATTTGTGTGTTATACACTATATTACATGATTCGTGTGTACTGTATTAGTACGTACGTAATCTTCAATCCACTATATATATTATGGGGCGCATAGGGTCATCCGCTAATGGCACTACGGGAAATATCCTATATATATATATATATATGTATGTATGTATGTATATAGCCACGACCACCAAGCCTAAATATAACTAATATATAACCACAATAATATTTCAATGCAACCAACAAACAACATATAAATATTTGTATAAAAATTCGATTATAATAAATTATAATTTAATCAGAGAGTGAGTTTACTCACCTTGATTTTTCCTTTGTTGGATATCCATTTAAATTCAGCATCGCGTGACTAACGAATCAACTCGAATCATCTCGAATGAATTTATTTCGTACCTACGATAATTTCATTTTTATTTATCAATTAAAAAATTATTTAAATTAATTTAAATTAACTTAACGAATGAATAAATTAGTATATGTATTTTTAAATTTAATTAAAATATATACCTCACCGCTTAGTAAACTTCGACTAATCCACGAACATACCCTCAACATCTGATTTACGTCTATTGAAATCCAAACAAAATCCTTGAGGCAACGTCTTCATTATCATCCCAAAAATCGCAGTCCTGAATTACCATACCTGCATTGTAACAACCCACGATTTACGTATCAAAGGACCGTAAAATATTTTTATTTAATTCCTTGAGGGTTGGATCATTGTCATATTTTGATATGTTGTTTATAAGGATGTGAGACATGTTCATAATTTTTACCAATTTTATTTGTGACCATTTTGCCCCTGTCAGTTTTGTACATGGCATAATTTTTAACTGGGATTAAATCAGGTGCTGAGATCGATTTCATTTGAAAAGAAATGGTGTTGCCAATTCTGTAGAGTGATAACATTAAAGATTTGGTTCAGCGGTTTGGGAGAAATCGTTGTTTTAGTGCTACACAATTTCTGTACAGGTATGGCTAGTCATTAATGGGTTGATTTGGTGTAGCCCATTAGTGGGTTGGTTTAAGGCTATAAGTAGGGGGTCAGAGGCATGAAGAGAGGGTTACTTTTCTTCATTATCTCATTTGGTTGAGCTCGTGGTCCTCCTTGCTCAATCAAATACACCTTTCCTCTATTAAAATTCTAAATCTATGCAAGAAGATTGAAGATCTACATTAAGAAAAGCTAGAAGGGAGATTGCATCAAATTGATAGGTTTGACGATCATTCTTCGTTATCCGGATTGGAAATTTAGTAATTTCAAGTTATTTTGAAGAAGTGGTGAGTGATATGCATCTCTCACATGGATTCAATCAAGTATATGGGTTGTTTGATCTTATTTTCATCATTTTAAATTGTTTTCACCTAGATTTACATCATGGTAAGTATTTTTTCAATTGAATCACCATAGGATCTAATCTAGCAACTTAAATCGGTTTTCCTTATGTTGAATCATATGTTTATGCAAGTTTAGATCCACTATTTCGTTTATTCATTGGTGTGTCATGATTTGGTGAGTTTCATATGGTTATATAATGAATAATTGCCTTTTAGGTGTTGTTGATGATTTCATAAAGTGTTGATGGTTGAATTGGATGATTTGGATGAGTTGTCTACATCAATGTTGTCGTTTGGTGATGTATTTGTTGAGATTGGAGGTAGATTGTTCAAATATGGATTCGGGTTGTTTTTTGAATGGGTCGCATGGCTTGTTGCTCAAGAAATTAGGTCGGGTCATTAGCATCAAGTTGTGGAAGCCAGGTCGCGCAAGTTAGGTCATTGGAGTTTGGTTGGTCTGCTGGAGTTTAGCTAATTGATGGCAAAGTCGGGTCGTGAGACTCGGGTCGTTAGAAGATGGAACGCTTCAGGTCGTTGAGCCTCTAAAGGAATCAGGTCGTGGGGTTTCTGAAGGAAGCGAGTTGTCTTGCTTGAGTGCAAGTCAGGTTGTTTTGGTTTGGTTCAAGGCGGGTCGTGTGTTAGATTGGGTCGGTGGAGCTTAGGTCGTCTGAGGTTCTAAGGAGCAATATAAGGCGGGTCGTGGCAAAGCTGGGTCAGGTCGTTGAGCTCGTGAAACGACCCGATGGAGTTGGATCGTGGGGCTGGAGGAACGACCCGACTAATGATGACCAGATATTGATGTTATTTTGTTCGAGAATGGACGTGGCTTCAACGTGAGTTCATGGTGGAATGTTCGAAGTGTTGTGAAGTGTTCATTGATCGTCGAAATGCAACGAATGTGAAGATGACTCAAGGTCGTGAGTTCGTGGATAGTGGTTGCTCGAGAAGTCGCTTTAGCTTGTGAATAGTCATCAGGTTGGATGGCTAGAGATACTAAAGGCCGAGAGACTATTGTTGTCATAGGATCTAACGGACTTAAAGCAGGGGTATAATAGTGATGCCCATAAGACTAGAAGTGTCTGGTCGAGTACCGTGGGCAGCATGACGTGCCTAGATATGAGTACGATGGCGTATGGAGTTTTGTTATAACCTGGGTTTACCATTAGCCCTTGACGGATGGCAGTGTATTGAGTCGGTCATATGATTAACGATGGTTTCAAAGAAAGAGTGGCGGTGATAGCCAGAGTCATGTATGATGATTGTTTTACTTATATCATCTTGTGTAGATTATTCAACGTCGAAGGGGATATCTCTTGGGTGCTTGTCTGATGTTGATTTAAGCCTTAGGGGGTTGTGCTTAGGGGATGTTGATATCGTTTAGAATAGTCTATGCTTGATAACTGATTGCCACGAATGTACTGTTGTTTCTAATTATTTATTTGTAAAGGCTACCACTGTCGGATATGAGGAAGAAGGGTTTAGGTTCTTCTCTGATGTGTTGGTAGATTAGTTGATTAATCTGCCTAATCTCATATACTTTATTGATGATGTTAGATAGTTGTTTTATCGCTCATTAAGACTGTTGTCTGACTCAAGGTTTTATGTTTCCTCTTATTACCTTGGGTTTTTCATCATGTTGTGGATGGGTAGACTGAGTAGCAGGTTACGGGTAATTGATCCTGATGAGGACGATGCCGCTGAGCGATGACGAGCAGGAGGCTTGCATATTATTTCCTACTATCTACTAGCTTTTTATGTATTCTCTTAGTGTCTTGTAGTGAGACTCATTGTACAGAATCTTATAATGTAATCCAAGGTTATATCGATATTTCATGGTGATATGAAAAAGTTTAAGATTCTGCTCAATTCTACTTCACTATTATTGCATGTTGTATATGTTCTATTATATTGTATCCTTGCGCTGTGAGTCATACGATAGGTTTCGCTTGTGTTATCCTACCCTGATGATGTCCATAGCTGCGTGGCACGTCTTTCAGCGCATTATTTAAGTGTAGAAGTTATGAGTGGTCATCACATTTGCTATCAGAGATCCGATTATCGATTTTAGCCAAAGTTCAAACACATAATTATTAATGAGAGACGTATTTTTAGATTTTTGATGGACGTATACTATATATGAGTGTATAGTATAATAGCGTTTGAACTCCATTTGCAATTTTTTTTCGTGCATGGACTAATCATTCTATATTATGGGTTTAGAATGAGTCATCGACCATCGGACACGCTTCTAGGAGGAGACTGTTCATGTAGGAGGCAATGGCGGTATACCAGACTACCCATCTATGTTAGAGGCCATGATGGCAACGATCATGTGGAGGGTACCCGCTCAGGTGACAGCCGAAATATATGTAGGAGTTCAAGTGCAAGTGCCTAGGGCTGTGGACTTCATAAAGTTATGCAAAGACTTCACCACTCTAGGTGGGAAGCCGTTTAAAGGGACGGAACCCATTGAAGAGATTCAAGGGTAGCTTGATACTCGCATTCAGATCTTTGGAGACTTGGGAATTGATGATGTGACTAAGAGGAAGCTTGCATCAAGACAACTATAGGGCAGAGCTATGAATTGGTGGAACTCTGTCACTCTAGAAACCCCAGAAGATGATATTATCAATTCCAAGTCAAGTTTGAGACAAAGTTTATCTCTACTGTTTAGAAGTCTATTATGTTTAAAAGGTTTGTCGAGCTAAAGCAGAATGGTAGACCAGTGCTGGAGTATGTTTCTGACTTCAAAGCTTTGTCGAAATATGCTCGTTCATATGTCGAGACTCCTTATCAGAAAACGAGAAGTTTGTCATAGGCTTGGGAAAGTATCTTGGAAATCAACTAGTTGATCATTTAGATTACACTGATGAGAAGATCATCGAGAAGGCTTTAAGGCATAAGAGTTTGTTTCCCAAGGACGAGACTATTGTTGCAACTAAAGAAGAACCGAAACAACAGTAGGGTGGTAATAACAAAAGGAGGAAGCAGCAACAACATAAAGGAAAATGTAGACAAAAAAAGCAGAAGGGCGAAGTGACTTGCTACAACTGTTGGTAGAAGGGTCATTATTCCAAGGATTGTACGAATGCAAAAGCTGAAAGGAAGTGCTTTAAGTGGTGAAAGCCTGGGCATGACAAGAAGGATTGTCCAGAACTAGCTGAGGCTATGTAGGTTGTGAAGGCGTATGCTTCGGAAGCTGTGTCAACGTCTTCAAGGGCTCCTACAGCAGAGGAGAAGGGGAAAGTGTCATCATTCAAGGTATTCTTTTCCATTAGAAATGTTTCGGTTCGCGTGTTGTTTGATACTGGAGCATCGTATTCTTTCATTTGTAATGAGCTTGTTTGCTACTTCGGTTATGAACCCAAGATTTGTGATAGAACTTTTGTTGTGACTAATCAAGTTGGGGGTTCATCCATCGTGGTCTAGTGTTGTCGAGTCATGGTTGCTCCTTTGTATGTGATTGCTTTGTTTTGAACTTCGCTGGGTTTGGGATTATTTTGTGTATGGACTGGCTCAAGATGTATGCGAGAAAAGTGGATTGCGAGAAGCTAAAGGTGATGGTAGGGAATGTGGAAGGGAGAATGGTTGTGATTTGATGTAAGCCCGAAGATGGTGTCTTCGTGAGCTATTTGTACTCACTTGTGATTCCACGGGAAGACTTGTCATCGGTGCCAATCGCAAGTGAGTTTAAGGATGTATTTGACGAGGTCAAAGGGTTGCCGCCGCATCATGAGATTGAGTTCAGAATCGATTTGGTCGAAGGTGCTAGACCTATCGTCATGCGTCTTAGGCGGATGGCGCCTAAGGGACAACTAGATTTAGAGGAGAAAGTACGTGATCTTTTGGGAAAAAGATTCATTCAGAGGAAAGTGTTCGAATGGGGTGCACCAACCGTGTTTGCAACCAAGGCAGATGGATCTTTGAGATTATGTGTGGATTATCGTGAGCCGAACAAGGTGACAAAGAAGAACAAGTATGCATTACCGATGATAGATGACTTGTTTGATCAGCTTCACGAAGCTAAGGTGTTTTCTTAGACTGATTTGGCAACGGAATTTCACCAGTTGAGGGTGGCAAGGGATAATGTGTTGAAGATTGCTTTTAGGACATCATCTGTTTTCTTTGAATGGTTGGTGATGCCGTTTAGGTTGACTAATTCGTCAATGTATTTTGTGGATCTTTTGAATAAGGTTTTCAAAGATCAGTTGAATAAGTTTGTGCTTGTGTTCGAGGATGATATTCTGGTTTACTCTCGGAATGAGGAAGAGCATAAGACGCACTCGCGAGTTATTTTGGAAATCTTGCCAAAACATCGGATGAGAGCTAAGTTATCCAAGTGTCACTTCTGGAAGAGCGAAGTGAGGTTCTTAGGCCATGTTGTTTCTCGAAATGGAATAGTAGTTGACCCCGCTAAGGTGGCAACAATCCAGGACTGGGATAGACCTAAGAATGTGATGGATGTTCGGAGTTTCCTTGGGTTGGCAGGATATTATCGCCGTTTTATAAAGGATTTCTCCAAGATAGTTGCACCCTTAACAGGACTAACGAAGAAGAATCAAGTGTTCACATGAGATGCGAATGTGAGAAAGCTTTTGGAATCCTGAAAGAGAGACTGACGAGTGCTCCTGTTTTGACCATTCCGAGTGGGAATGAAGAAATGGTTGTATACACCGATGTGTGTGGTACTGGACTTGGAGCAGTACTGATGCAGAAGGCCTACGCGAGTCGACAGCTGAAGCCGCATGAAATGAATTATCCAACTTATGATTTGGAGTTGGCAGCGATCGTGTTTGCTCTGAAGATGTGGAAACATTACTTGTTGGGAGTTCGATTCGAGTTGTTTACGGATCATAAGTCATTGAAGTATCTTTTCTCCCAAAAGGAATTGAATCTTCGACGGCAATGGTGGTTGGAGTTTCTAGTGTCATATGATTTTGGTATAGTCTATATTCCTGGTAAAGGTAACGCGGTAGTGGATGCTTTGAGTCGAAGACACGCCAGTTTGGGCGCAATGTTTTTGGAATGGAAAAGCCTCGAGAACATGGCATGATTTGATTTCAGACCAAGGTGTGAATTGGAATCTGAAATGTTGGCAAGCTTATCAATAATACCTACTCTCATCGAAAGGATCGGTGAGAGTCAAAGGCGTGATGCAAATCTTATCGAGATTATCCAGACATTGGAAACAGAGAATAGAGTTCAAGGTCAATCGAGAGGGTTGGCTTCGAAAGCAAGGACGACTGGTTGTTCCTGATATCGATGGACTGAGAGATGAAGTTCTAAGGTAATGTCCTCACTCAAAGTTAACGATTCATCCTAGTGATAATAAGATGTATCAGGACATGAAGCGAGCCTACTACTGGGAAGTATGAAGGGGGATGTCGGGAAATTCATTTCCAAGTGTATGAACTGTTAGTTAATGAAGCTGAACAGAAGAAGCCGAGTGGATTGCTTCATCCATTAAAGTTCCTACATGGAAGTGGGAGTAGATATCGATGGATTTATCGATGTACTACCTAGAACCAGGACAGGAAACGAAGGAATTTGGTTCATCGTGGATCGTTTGACCAAATGTTCAAGGTTTATTCCTGTCAGATCGACTAGGGCAGCATCGAAGCTGGTTGAGCTTTATATAAAATGGATAGTTCGATTCCATGGTATCCCAAAGAACATAGTGAGTGATCAAGATCCATTGTTCACGAGTGGATTTTGGAAGAGTTTGCAAGAGACTTGGGAACTGAATTATGTTTAAGTATGGTTTATCATCCTCAGACTGATGGTCAAATCGAGAGGGTCAACCGAGTTTTGGAAGATCTCCTGAGGGCTTGTGTATTGAACTTTGGAGGAACGTGGGTAGACCATCTGCATTTAGTTGAGTTTGCATACAACAACTACCAGTCGAGCATTGAGATGGCACCATACGAGGCGTTGTATGTTAGACCATGTAATTCTCCGGCATGTTGGTTGGAAACTGGAGATAAGTTGATACTTGGGCCTGAGATGATCAGAGAGACGTCAGATTGTATGGTGATTGTTCAGCAACGAATAAAGGCAGCCCTAGACCGTCAAAAGAGCTATACCGATAAGCGTCGTAAGGATTTGGAATTCAACGTGGGAGATATGGTTTTCGTAAAGATTTCACCGTTAAATAATGTTGTTCGGTTCGGAAGCAACGGAAAGTTAGATTTAAGGTTCGTTGGACCGTTTCCGATAGTCGAGCAGATTGGAAAGATCGCGTATAGGTTAGAGTTACCTGAGAAGATGTCGAGTGTGCATAATGTTTTACATGTGTTGTTTTTATGGAAGTGTGTACATGATTCAAATGTGGCGGTATCTCCAGAAAAGTACGAAAACATAGAAGTCGAGATCGCAGCTATAAAGCCTCGTAAGTCGCTTTGCGTTGTAGGGAATGACACGAAACAGCTTAGGTGGAAGATGGTTAAGCTAGTCAAGGTGCAATGGAGTGAGGATTATGACGATCGTACGTGGGAGACGGAAGAGAGTATGAAGACGACTCATCCAGAACTCTTCGTCGGTATGACCCATTAACGTCGTGTCACCTTACATCATTGTAGCTTATACTATCGTTGTTAGATTTCCGCGTGCTAGGTTAAGGATATGGATGCGTGGCTTGATGGATGCTAGTTTGGATGGTAAATTGGCTGCTCGTGGATGGTAGGCATGTGGAATGGTTTTGGTTGCTTGTGTTTGCTTGGGATTTCGGGGGGCGAAATTCCTAAAAGGGAGAGAATGTAACAACCCGCATTTTATGTATTAGAGGATCGTATTTTTTTTAATTTAATTCCCTGAGGGTTGGATAATTCTCATATTTTGATATGTTGTTTATGGGGATGTGATACATGTCCATAATTTTTACCAATTTTATTTGTGATCATTTTACCCTTGTCAACTTTGTATAGGGCATAACTTTTGACTAGGATCGAATCAGGTGCTGAGATCAATTTCATTGGAACTGAAATGGTATTGCCAATTCCGTAGAATGGTCACATTAAAGATTTGGTTCAGCGACCTGGGAGGAATCACTGTTTTTGTGTTGCACAATTTATGTGCAGGTTTGGCTAGTCGTTAATGGGATGATCTGGTATGGCCCATTAGTGGGCTGGTTTGAGGCAATAAATAGGGGTTAAAGACATGGAGAGAGGGTTAACTTTCTTTATTCTCTCATTTGGTTGAGCTCGTGATCCTCTTTGCTCAATCAAATACACCTTTCCAATATTCAAATTCTAAATCTACGCAAGAAGACTGAAGATCTACATAAATCAAAGCTAGATCTACATCTAATGAAGGGAGATCACATCAAATTGTGTAATAACGCGGAAATTCTGAGCCAATTTAAAATTTTTATTTTGGCAATTTTGATGAATTTTGAATATTTAAAATGATATATTTTAAATAATATCGACGAGAAATTTATTTTGAATAGAATTAGAACGTATATATTTATTTGCATCGTCGTTAGAATATAAATATTTATTTATAATTATAAAAGGAATTGAAAATGGCGCGGTAGTTCGAAAATTCAATTTCAAAGTTCAAATGAAAGTATAGGATTCAAAATAAACCGGATTTTAGCAAAACCAAAAATATTAGAATCTAATTGAGAATATCTTTCCAACGAATCTGGAAAATTGAAATTTCATAGCGGGAATCAAAAGGTATGCCCAGTTGAAAATTCAGAATAGTCGTTGTGGAATTCTGGCCCTTAAAAATGGAAATTTTGCAACTGACCTCGGTTTTCGACGAAACCACTTTTGTTGGATCCATGATGTCAAGTTATTGATAGGTTTCAAATTCCATAATTTTTGAAGTTAATATGTGAGCGTGGCGAAGTAAGACGTGTTTTGGCAGTTTTAGTTGATTTTAATCGACTGGAAAATGGCCATTTTTCAAACGGTCTCAGAATTTGACGAAATCAGTTTTGTTAGGTCTGTATCGTCAATGCGAAGCTAGAAAATATTTTTCAGGAATTTTTAGAGTCCATACGTGGCCCCGGTAAATTAAAATGCGCGTTCAAATTCAATATATAGAGTTATATTTTGATTTTGACGAAAACTGATCGAAACGATCGAATCAGCTTACGATACATATCCCATTGTGTTCGGAGTTGGGGTAATTAGCTATGGACGACAGGCGGTGGGTCCCGTTAAGAGTTTGAGATAAAAAGTTGCGTTTTGAATTTAAAAATAATTATATATATATATATATAATTAAACTTCCTTTCCTTCACCCCTCTCCTCTTTCATAAGTCAACGAACAGAAAACTAGAAAAAAAGGGACGAAACCCGCTCATCATCGCCCTCCGATCTGGCGCGCCACCGTCGATCGGGCACTGGCCTCCTCCTCCCCCATCGACGCTCTTTCTCCCTGCTCCTCTCTCTTCTTCCCTTTTTAAACGCCGCGCCCCCTTCTAGAAACCCCAACTACCCAAAACCGCTGACACCTCTGACGCCTGCACCCCCCACTGTGCCACCGTTCCCCTCCGTCTAACTTCCTCTCCACATCTTTTCCACCTTCTGATTTGACCGCGAGCCCCTCACCCAAAGACGAGACCCCCAAGCCCTACCTCCGACCACCAGCGAACGCAGCCCCCCCTCTAATGCCGATGCACCACCCTCCGCAACCACCTTGCCTCTCTCTCCCTCTTCTAGCAACAAAGTAAGTTTTTATTTATCTTTGTATTTAAAAATTCGATTTTCTTTATATGTTATAGGTTATAAAATCAGATTTTATATTGTGAATTAGTTGGATTAAAACATGATTTTCATTTGATTTTCATTATAGAAAAGAAATGATTTTTATAAAAGAAAAGATTAGATTTTTATAACTAGGAAGACGTGATTTTTACAAATAGAAAGATTTGATTTTTAACACATTAAAGGTTGGATTTTTAGCATTAAAGATGTGATTTTTATTTGCATAGAAGAATAACAAAGATATGATTTTGATTTAAATAACTTCATTATAAAAATGTGGTTTTTATTTTTAAAAGTAGCGGTTTAAAAATATGAAGTTGAAATTTTAAAAATTCGATTTATATATATATGAAGTGAAAATAAAAATGTGATTTTTATTATGAACAGAGTGAAATAGATTGCGATGGAACCGATGGCAATCAAAACAAGATCCGAACCGTTCAGAAATAAAGAAAGGCGGAGTGGAACCCTCAGTGAGAACTTCTCACCTTTAATCTTGTTCTCTAGTTAAAAATATATACTAGGATGCAGACGGTGCTTAGCAGCACCCGATACCCGTCGTCCACGGACCATGGACGACTTGTATGCTTGTTTGATGTGTTGTGAAGTTTGTTTTTGATGTTGATGTGAAATAGATAATAAAACATTCATGTGTCGAAATAAATTAATTATCGTTGAAACTATAATTTTTAACGTGAATGTGATTAAATAAATATTCATTTGCAAATCGAACGGTTTGTTTATGTACACCTATTTGAAGGATATTGATTGGGACGATAAATTTTACAAATCGTCCAACATCACAAATAATATTCGGTGTTTGTGGATTGAAACCCCATACGGGTGTTAGGATGATATTTGGCGTACATTAATCCCAAATTATTTATTTGTATGTCGATCGATTGGTCGACAGACTATGTAAGCGTTAATTATTTATATTTAATGCTTATACAGTTGTGTGGAACACTTTGGATGATGGTTGATTATTTATCGTTGCTATTATATACATGTGTTGTATGGAATCCATAAAATTAACATTATATGGTAATTGATTGGGCCTCATTCCAATTTGGAAAATAAAGAATATTATAAAATAAATATTCATGTGTTGAATAGAAAATATAAATTCATGTGTTGAATAAAATATATATTCATGTGTTGAAGAAAATATTCATTTGTTGAATAGAATAACGAAGTTATTGAAATATATAAAGTCGTGTTGGTTAGATATGCGCCATTTGACGTGAACGATATTTATATCGATTATATTCGTTTTAATAATGATTATAGAAAACGAAGTGATTTCAAAATATAACGTTTTGAAAATATTATCATTTGTATATCGATGATGTGAAATATTCAATTTTGATTCGAAATTGAATATGAAGTTGAAATCGTTTTGAAAACGAATTTAAAACGATTTACAAAATACGTTTTAAAAGGAAATCGACGAAATATATATATATAATATATATATTATATATATAGAATGGCCTGAATAGAACGCGCCGCGCCGCGGCAGTTCACGAATTTCGACCATTGACTTCGAATGGATATTACGGGAGATCCGACCGTCGGATTCTCCTAAAATTGGAACCGTTGGGTTCGTATCGAAAAGATCTTTCTAACAAATATTAGAAATTAGAAATCTGATGGTTGGATTTGGAATTATGTCCAAATCAAATTTGGAAAAGGTCGTTGTAAGTGCAGTTCGATGGCCGTTGAGGGAAATCGACTGTACGGGCCTTGATAAAATTATTAAAAATAGTAATAATTTGTGTAAAATCATAAGAAATGATTTTTGAAGAATTGGGATGAAAAACTCCATATTTGAAAAGATAAAAATAGATTTTTATCGAAATGAACTAGTTTTGAACTAGAATTATAATTCTATTTATTTTTAAAATAAATAAAGTGGATTTGAAATGGTTTTAAAAGTAACTAGAATTTCCAATAATTGAATTGGAATGGATTTGAATCGAAATTGTCTTTGGAATATTTCGATGTTGGATTCCGTGATGATACAGATATTGTTATGGGAATTTGAAAGATATATTAATATCGTTATTTCCAATACGGTATTTGTTGGTCGTAGAATTTGATATTGAATATAAGCCGATATATTTTCTATTCAGAGCCTTGTATTTAGTATCAAATGTGATTTGGGTTTGTCGTGAATGGGGTCTTCATTAACACTGTTCTTAAACCCAGTTGAAAAAAAGATTAAATCTTTTTATTTAGATTTAATGAAGTATACCAATTAAATGATATTTAATTGGAATTGATTTTTTGGTTTATCGTGAACCGTGTTTTAGATGACATTGGTTCTTTAACCCAGTTAAATACAGGATATTGATTTTTGGGAAAATTAAAACTAAGTGGAGTTTTAATGAATCTTTAATTAGATTGAAGTGATCGAGAATGGAGTATCACCAGTTTTTCTCCAGGCGATAGTTAAATCTTTAATTAGATTTGAACATGAAATGGTAATTGAATTTACCGATAACACCGTGGTGTTAGATATGAAGTATGAACAGTTTTACTTAATGTGATGAATAGGTTGGGATTGGGAAATAAAATAAATGATTACTTCGGTGTGGTTCGCTAATCCCGACTAGTTTGAATTGTTATTCAAAAGAAGATTAAATAATAAATTTAAAGAATTTATCTTTGATAAAATTAATGAGAACCTTTCCCAAAGTATAAGAATATTTGAATGAAGGAATATTCTGAATTGGAATGAGGTGTATGTTGTGTTTGTGTAACACTTATTTATTATATACGCGAGTTATTCAGAAAGACCGGGTTTATCCCATTCTGAATAACTGATTCGACGTGGTGTCGAGGATGAAGACGGTGGTCGAAGACCGGAGGTCTTCACATTGTTTGGGTGATTACTGATGATCTTGATTGGGCTGTACACCCAAGAGGAGGGAATCAGTTGGTGGTCGTCCAGACGTACTTGGAGATCGATGGATATGCGAGGTACGAGGTGCCTTCGGTTTCGTTCAGACCCGGAACGAACTTGTAAATGGACTGTGTGTCTGACATTGGATTTTATTCTGTGTGATTGATATCTATTAAATATATATCTGTTTGGCGGCGGAGAATTTATTCTCTTGCTTAACGCCCTTCTCTGAGATGTACGAGCTCAGGGGTTATATATTGATGGATATCAATCGCATGATGTGAATTGCCTGTGTGGCATGCCTAAGTGGCAATTGATCAAGGCTTCTGTTGAAAAGCAAAGTCTTGTGGTTGATGATCAAAGCACCGCCTGTATGGCATAGCTTTGTGTAACGTTGATTCGCGAGCCTCACACCTCGATTGTGAACTAGAAACGGGAGAGGACATCGGGAGGGCATGCGTTTCCTTCTAGCTAGGGTGGTGTCAGTGACCTACCAGCCCGAACATTTATATTATTTTCACCTGTGTGGTTTTTGCTGTTGCGAGGCGCCTCGGATATATCGGTGATTGTGTGGAGCCAATGGAGTCATTTGGCTCATTTACGCCCCAAAGGGTGGGGAAACGCAGTGTTCAGGCATTTTAATCCACATCGGTGGACCGACCCTGACGATCCAAGGGTCACTCGAGCTCTGATCCTGAGACTCGGGCTAGATAGTCTCGAATCGGTAGAGGACTATCTTTTGCCTCAGTTCACAGATGGAAATCCAACTTCCAATATGTGACTTTGCGGTTTTGATTGTAGAGCCTAGTATGGCGACGTAGTGGTATGGGGCACTTATGCCGTCTTTGATTGATACTTATGATTTGAAGTTGTTTTATACACTATGCACTTATAATAGCATCAAATGATTTGTTTTTAGCGTATCAAGCATTCTTTGGCTATTATAAGGTAAAAACCCTATCCTCCGGCTTGCGTTGCATTGTGTGATGGGACCTGGGTCTTATAATAGCTTCATTGTTCTTTATTTAGCATTGCGCTGTTGTTTTATGCACTGATATTCTTGGGAGGAAACCCATTCCGTGTTATACGGCGTGGTCCCTTGATTTACTTAACTTTAAAATAAAGATTAATAACTGTTTTAGTTCTCACACCAGTCACATGACTGACCTGGAGTTTATTGTTTTAATCTAAACTCTGGGTGCCGTTATTTTCGACACGGGCAGCTAGTAGTTTTGGTTTTGCAGATTTATATTCACAGGAACCTGGTTTATAGCTGGAATGATATCCGAAAAGCTCTGTATCCGTGTATTACTTCTAGTTGTGTTTTGTATTATTTTCCGCTGCGATGTATTTAAATGTAATTTAAATTATCTGATATTTTCTGTGTAATATTTATTCATACTCTGTTTATTCTTGTATTCTGATGGAATTGTTGTAATATACAATGAAATGTTCTTCTGTTTGCGTCCCGATGTGTCTTGTCCTCAAAGCAATCCGGGATTTCCTTACCGAGAAGTTAGGGTCGTTTTAGTTTGGTATCAGAGCTTTGGTTTACAGAGCTCGGAGAACAAGACACATTAGAACCGAACGAAAGAATTCATCAGAGATTGGATTAGTAATATCCAATGAGAATGACTCGTTAGAGATAGGATCAGTAGTATCCTAGAACGAGTGTGAAGAGTATATTTTTGAAATATAAAAAGAAAAACAAATTTTGTTTTGAAATTTAAATCATATTATACGTATTTGGATAATTTTTTTTAAAATTGATTTGGATAATTTAGTATATGAGGACTTTGTATATACGCCTAGCTAGCGTGTATACGAAGTCCCAAATATACCGGATAGATATAGAATCGCACTCTAGTAGCCCGGAGATGTTCTGATGGTGGTTCGAAACATCATCATCATTTATGTTCGAGCTTCGAAAGTGAGATGTCTATATATTTCCATTAGACTGGTGTGAGAACCAAAGCTAGATAGGGCCTATTGTTGTGATTTGGCATCAAAAATGTGATTTTTGACTATATATCAAAATTATGTGTTTGAAATGATAGTCAACAAATTGATTGCTGATTTTGTTGCTTGATTATTGTTTGATTAGTTAAATGTTGAATCTTTAGCCAAATTAAGTCAAATAGTGAGTTGTATTGAAAATTTATCGCATATGCATGCATGTACATGTACTTACATTGAACAGGTCATGGCAAGGAGGCTAGAGCAGAAGAATAAAATTATTTGCCCGACAAATAGGTACATGTTTACTAATTTATTGGGTTTTGGATGATTTTATGAGCCAATTGGCTAGCCGCTTGGCTGTTTCTTTTTCCTTTTGGATTGGTAAGGGCCATGGGAGGCTATTTGAAATATCCCGAAGTCCCCGGTGCAGAGGAGGTTATGGCGAAATTTTTCGAAAATTTAGGGTGTTAGCCAAATTTATGAAAATTTTGAAAAGTTATTAGAAACTGAAAAGTTGGAGAGATTAAGCCGTAATGAAAATAATGAAAGTTGAGTTGGTTTGTTAAACGACTTTCGGCTTCGTTCCTTTTCGGGGACGAAAAGTTGTTAGTGGGGGAGATTGTAATAACCCAGAAATTCTGAGCCAATTTAAAATTTTTATTTTGGCAGTTTTGATGAATTTTGAATATTTAAAATGATATATTTTAAATAATATCGACGAGAAATTTATTTTGAGTAGAATTAGAACGTATATATTTATTTGAACCGTCGTTAGAATATAAATATTTATTTATAATTATAAAAGGAATTGAAAATGGCGCGGTAGTTCGAAACTTCGATTTCAAAATTCAAATGAAAGTACAGGATTCAAAATAAACCGGATTTTAGCGAAACCAAAAATATTAGAATCTAATTGAGAATATCTTTCCAACGAATCTAAAAAATTGAAATTTCATAGCGGGAATCAAAAGGTATGCCCAGTTGAAAATTCAGAATAGTCGCTGCGGAATTCTGGCCCTTAAAAATGGAAATTTTGCAAATGTCCTCGGTTTTCGACAAAACCACTTTTGTTGGACCCGTGATGTCAAGTTATTGTTAGGTTTCAAATTCCATAATTTTTGAAGTTAATATGTGAGCGTGGCGAAGTAAAACGTGTTGTACTAGTTTTAGTTGATTTTAATCAATTGGAAAATGGCCATTTTTCAAACGGTCTCAGAATTTGACGAAATTAGTTTTGTTAGGACCGTATCGTTAATGCGAAGCTAGAAAATATTTTTCGGGAATTTTTAGAGTCCATACGTGGCGCCGGTAAATTAAAATCCGTGTTCAAATTCAATATATAGAGTTATATTTTGATTTTGACGAAAACTGATCGAAACGATCGAATCAGCTTACGATACATATCTCATTTTGTTCGGAATGGGGGTAATTAGCTATGGACGACAGACGATGGGTCCCGTTTAGAGTTCGAGATAAAAAGTTGCTTTTTGAATTTAAAAATAATTAAATATATATAATTAAACTTCCTTTCCTTCACCCCTCTCCTCTTTCATAAGTCAACGAACAGAAAATTAGAAGAAAAAAAAAGGGAGGAAACCCGCTCCTTGTCGCCCTCCGATCTGGCGTGCCACCGTCGATCGGGCGCCGGCCTCCCCCTCTCCCAACGACGCTCCTTCTCCTTGCTCCTCTCTCTTCTTCCCCTTTTAAACGCCGCACCCCCTTCTGGAAATCCCAGCCATCCAAAACCGCCGACACCTCCGACGCCTACACCCCCCACTGCGCCACCGTTCCCCTCCGTCCAACTTCCCCTTCACCTCTTTTCCACCTTCTGATTTGATCGCGAGCCCCTCACCCAAAGACGAGACCCCCCAAGCCCTACCTCCGACCACCAGCGAACGCAACCCCCCCTCTGATGCCAACGCACCACCCTCCGCAACCACCTCTCCTTTCTCTCCCTCTTCTACAACAAAGTAAATTTTTATTTATCTTTGTATTTAAAAATTCGATTTTCTTTATATGTTATAGGTTATAAAATCGAATTTTATATTGTGAATAAGTGGGATTAAAACATGATTTTCATTTGATTTTTATTATAGAAAAGAAATGATTTTTGTAAAAGAAAACATTAGATTTTTATAACTAGGAAGACGTGATTTTTACAAATAGAAAGATTTTATTTTTAACACGTTAAAGGTTGGATTTTTAGCATTAAAGATGTGATTTTTATTTACATAGAAGAATAACAAAGATATGATTTTGATTTAAATAACTTCACTATAAAAATGTGGTTTTTATTATTAAAAGTAGCAGTTTAAAAATATGAAGTTGAAATTTTAAAAATTCGATTTATATATATATGAAGTGAAAATAAAAATGTGATTTTTATTATGAACAGAGTGAAATAGATTGTTGTGGAACCGACGGTAATCAAAACGAGATCCGAACCGTTCAGAAATAAAGAATCGCGGAGTGGAACCCTCAGCGAGAACTTCTCACCTTTAATCTTGTTTTCTAGTTAAAAATATATACTAGGATGCAGACGGTGCTTAGCAGCACCCGACACCCGTCGTCCACGGACCATGGACGACTTGTATGCTTGTTTAATGTGTTGTGAAGTTTGTTTGTGATGTTGATGTGAAATAGATAATAAAACATTCATGTGTTGAAATAAATTAATTATCGTTGAAAATATATTTTTTAACGTGAATGTGATTAAATAAATAATCATTTACAAATCGAACGGTTTGTTTATGTACACCTATTTGAAGGATATTGATTGGGACGATAAACTTTACACGTCGCCCAACAGCACAAATAATATTCGGTGTTTGTGGATTGAAACCCCACACGGGTGTTGGGATGATATTTGGCGTACATTAATCCCAAATTATTTAGTTGTATGTCGATCGATTGGTCGACAGACTATGTAAGCGTTAATTATTTATATTTAATGCTTATACAGTTTTGTGGTGCACTTTGGATGATGGTTGATTATTTATCGTTGCTATTATATACATGTGTTGTATGGAATCCATATAATTAACATTATATGGTAATTGATTGGGCCTCATTCCAATTTGGAAAATAAAGAATATTATAAAATAAATATTCATGTGTTGAATAGAAAATATAAATTCATGTGTTGAATAAAATATATAATCATGTGTTGAAGAAAAATTCATTTGTTGAATAGAGTAACGAAGTTATTGAAATATATAAAGCCGTGTTGGTTAGATATGCGCCATTTTGACGTGAACGATATTTATATCGATTATATTCGTTTTTATAATGATTATAGAAAACGAAGTGACTTCAAAATATAACGTTTTGAAAATATTATCATTTGTATATTGATGATGTGGAATATTCAATTTTGATTCGAAATTGAATATGAAGTTTAAATCGTTTTGAAAACGAATTTAAAACGATTTATAAATATGTTTTAAAAGGATATCGACGAAATATATATAATATATATATATATATATATTATATATTGAATGGCCTGAATAGAAAGCGTCGCGCCGCGGCAGTTCGCGAATTTCGACCATTGACTTCGAATGGATATTACGGGAGATCCGACCGTCGGATTCTCCTAAAATTGGAACCGTAGGGTTCGTATCGAAAAGAGCTTTCTAAAGAATATTAGAAATTAGAAATCTAACGGTTGGATTTTGATATGTCCAAATCAAATTTGGAAAAGGTCGTTGTAATGCAGTTCGATGGCCGTTGAGGGAAATCGACTGTACGGACCTTGATAAAATTATTAAAAATAGTAATAATTTGTGTAAAATCATAAGAAATGATTTGTGAAGAATTGGGATGAAAAACTCCATAGTTGAAAAGATAAAAATAGATTTTTATCGAAATGAACCAGTTTTGAACTAGAATTATAATTCTATTTATTTTTAAAATAAACAAAGTGGATTTGAAATGGTTTTAGAAGTAACCAGAATTTCCAATAATTGAATTGGAATGGATTTGATTCGAAATTGTCTTTGGAATATTTCGATGTTGGATTTCGTGATGATACAGATATTGTTATGGGAATTTGAAAGATATATTAATATCGTTATTTCCAATACAATATTTGTTGGTTGTAGAATTTGATATTGAATATAAGCCGATATATTTTCTATTCAGAGTCTTGTAAATCAAATGTGATTTGGGTTTGTCGTGAATGGGGTCTTCATTAACACTGTTCTTAAACCCAGTTGAAAAAAAGATTAAATCATTTTATTTAGATTTAATGAAGTATACCAATTAAATGATATTTAATTGGAATTGAATTGGAATTGATTTTTGGGTTTATCATGAACCGTGTTTTAGACGACATTGGTTCTTTAATCCAGTTAAATACAGGATATTGATTTTTGGGAAGATTAAAACTAAGTGGAGTTTTAATGAATCTTTAATTAGATTGAAGTGATCGAGAATGGAGTATCACCAGTTTTGCTCCAGGCGATAGTTAAATCTTTAATTAGATTTGAACATGAAATGGTAATTGAATTTACCGATAACACCGTGGTGTTAGATATGAAGTATAAACAGTTTTACTTAATGTGATGAATAGGTTGGGATTGGGAAATAAAATAAATGATTACTTCGGTGTGGTTCGCTAATCCCGACTAGTTTGAATTGTTATTCAAAAGAAGATTAAATAATAAATTTAAAGAATTTATCTTTGATAAAATCAATGAGAACCTTTCCCAAAGTATAAGAATATTTGAATAAAGGAATATTCTGAATTGAAATGAGGCGTATGTTGTGTTTGTGTAACACTTGTTTATTATATACGCGAGTTATTCAGAAAGACCGGGTTTATCCCATTCTGAATAATTGATTCGACGTGGTGTCGAGGATGAAGACGGTGGTCGAAGACCGGAGGTCTTCACATCGTTTGGGTGATTACTGATGATCTTGATTGGCCTGTACACCCAAGAGGAGGGAATCAGTTGGTGGTCGTCCAGACGTACTTGGAGATCGATGGATATGCGAGGTACGAGGTGCCTTCGGTTTCGTTCAGACCTGGAACGAACTTGTAAATGGACTGTGTGTCTGACATTGGATTTTATTCTGTGTGATTGATTTCTATTAAATATATATCTTTTTGGCGGTGGAGAATTTATTCTCTTGCTTAACGCCCTTCTCTGAGATGTACGAGCTCAGGGGTTATATATTGATGGATATCAATCGCATGATGTGAATTGCCTGTGTGGCATGCCTAAGTGGCAATTGATCAAGGCTTCTGTTGAAAAGCAAAGTCTTGTGGTTGATGATCAAAGCACCGCCTGTGTGGCATAGCTTTGTGTAACGTTGATTCGCGTGCCTCACACCCCGGTTGTGAACTAGAAACGGGAGAGGACATCGGGGAGGGCATGCGTTTCCTTCTAGCTAGGGTGGTGTCAGTGACCTACCAGCCCTGACATTTATATTATTTTCACCTGTGTGGTTTTTGCTGTTGCGAGGCGCCTCGGATATATCGGTGATTGTGTGGAGCCGATGGAGTCATTTGGCTCATTTACGCCCCAAAGGGCGGGGAAACGCAGTGTTCAGGCATTTTAATCCACATCGGTGGACCGGCCCTGACGATCCAAGAGTCACTCAGCTCTGATCCTGAGACTCGGGCTAGACAGTCTCGAATCGGTATAGGACTATCTTTTGCCTCGGTTCACAGATGGAAATCCAACTTCCAATACGTGACTCTGCGGTTTTGATTGTAGAGCCTAGTATGGCGACGTAGTGGTATGGGGCACTTATGCCGTCTATGATTGATACTTATGATTTGAAGTTGTTTTATACACTATGCACTTATAATAGTATCAAATGATTTGTTTTTAGCGTATCAAGCATTCGTTAGCTATTATAAGGTAAAAACCCTATCCTCCGGCTTGCGTTGCATTGTGTGATGGGACCTGGGTCTTATAATAGCTTCATTGTTCTTTATTTAGCATTGCGCTGTTGTTTTATGCACTGGTATTCTTGGGAGGAAACCCATTCCGTGTTATACGGCGTGGTCCCTTAATTTACCTAACTTTAAAATAAAGATTAATAACTGTTTTAGTTCTCACACCAGTCACATGACTGACCTGGAGTTTATTGTTTTAACCTAAACTCTGGGTGCCCTTATTTTCGACACGGGCAGCTAGTAGTTTTGGTTTTGCAGATTTATATTCACAGGAACCTGGTTTACAGCTGGAATGATATCCGGAAAGCTCTGTATCCGTGTATTACTTCTAGTTGTGTTTTGTATTATTTTCCGCTGCGATGTATTTAAATGTAATTTAAAATATCTGATATTTTCTGTGTAATATTTATACTCTGTTTATTCTTGTATTCTGATGGAATTGTTGTAATATACAATGAAATGTTCTTCTGTTTGCGTCCCGACGTGTCTTTTCCTTAAAGCAATCCGGGCTTTCTTTACCGGTGAAGTTAGGGTCGTTTTAAATTGAGAGGTTTTAAGATCATTCTTCACTGTCCGGATTGGAAATTTAGTGATTTCAAGTTATTTTAAAGAGTTGGTGAGTGATACGCATCTCTCACACAGATTCAATCTATATGGGTTGTTTGATCTAGTTTTTATCATTTTAAGTTGTTTTCACCTAGATTTACATCATGGTAAGTATATTTTCAATTGAATCATCATAGGATCTGATCTAGCAACTTAAATCGGCAATTCTTATGTTGATTCATATGGTTATGCAAGTTTAGATCCACTATTTTGTTTATTCATTGATGTATCATGATTTGGTGAGTTTCATATGGTTGTATGATAAATAATAGTCATTTAAGTATTATTGATGATTTCATAATGTGTTGAGGGTTGAATTGGATGAGTTGTTTACATCGATGTTGTCGTTTGGTGATAAATTGTAAGTAGAATGGTCAAATCTGGAGTCGGGTCGTTTTTGATGGGTCGCATGGCTTGTTGCTCAAGAAATGAGGTTGGGTTGTTGGCTTTAGGTCGTTGGCACCAGGTCGTGGAAGCTAGGTCGTGCAAGTCAGGTCGTAGTCTGCTTGAGTCAAGTTAATGGATGGCAAAGTCCGGTCGTGAGACTTGGGTCATTGGAAGATGCAACGCTTCAGGTCATTGAGCTTTTAAAGGAATTGGGTCGTGGGGTTTCTAAAGGAAGCGGGTCATCTGCTTGAGTGCAAGTCAGGTCATTTTGCTTTGGTGCAAGGCGGGTTATGTGTGTTAGATTGGGTCGGTGGAACTCATGTCGTTCGAGGTTCTGAGGAGCAATATAAGGCGGGTTGTAGCAAAGCTGGGTCAGGTCGTTGAGCTCATGGAACGATCCGATGAAGTTGGGTCGTGGGGTTGGAAGAACGACCCAACTAATGTTGACCAAATACTGATGTTATTTTGGTTCGAGAATGGATGTGGCTTCGACGTGAGTTTAAGGTGGAATGTTTGAAGTGTTGTGAAGTGTTCGTTAATCGTCACAATGCAACGAATGTGAAAACGACTCAAGGTTGTGAGTTCATGGATAATGGTTGCTCGATAAGTCGCTTGAGCTTATAAACAGTCATCAGGTTGGATGGCTAGAGATACTGAAGGTCGAGGGATTATCGTTGTCGTAGGTTCTAGCAAATTCAAAGCAGAGGTATAAAAGGGACACCCAAAAGACTAGAAATGGTTGGTCAAGTACCCTGGACTGCACGATATGCCTAGATACGAGTACGATGGCGTATGGAGTTTTGCTATAACCGAGGTTTACCATTAGCCCCTGATGGAAGACAAGGTGTTGAGCCGGTCGTACGATTAACAATGGTTTCAAAGCAAGAGTAGCGGAGATAGCCAGCGTAATGGATGATGATTCTTTTACTTGTATCATCTTGTGTAGATTATTCGATGTCGAAGAGGATATCTCTTGGGTGCTTGTCCGATGTTGGTTTAGGCCTTCAGGGCTTGTGATTGGGAGATGTCGATATCAATTAGAACGGTTTATGCTTGATAACTGGTTGCCATGAATGTACTACTGTTTCTAATTGTTTATTTGTAAAGGCTATCACTGTTGGATGTGGGGAAGACAGGTTTGGGTTCTTCTCTGATGTGTTGTTAGATTAGTTGATTACTCTGCATATTCTCATATACTTTATTGATGATGCTAGGTTGTTGATTTATCGCTCATTAAGACTGTTGTTTGACTCAAGGTTTTATGTTTCGTCTTATCACCTTGGGCTGTTCATCCTGTTGTGGATGGGCAGATTGAGTAGCAGGTGACAGGTAGTTGATCTTGATGTGGACGATGCTACTGAGCGATGATGAGCAGGAGGTTGGCGTATTATTTTCTACTATCTACTATTGTTGTTTTCCGCTGTTTGATGTATCCTCCGAGTGTCTTGTAGTGAGGCTCGTTGTACATACTCTTATAGTGTAATCCAAGGTTGTATGGATTTTTCATGGTGATATGAAAAAGTTTAAGATTCTGCTCAATTTTGCTTCACTGTTGTTGCCTAGTGTATATATTCTATTATATTTTATCCTTGCGCTGTAAGTCAGACGACAAGTTCCGCTTGTGTTATCCTACCCTGATGATTGTCCATAGCTGCTTGATACATCTTTCAGCGCATTATTTCTCTTGTTAAGTTCAGGAGTTGTGGACGGTCGTCACATGCATCCATCAGAATTGATTTACCACCTCTGCCTTGCTCCAGTCATCATTCTTTCTGATTAGTTTCACGATCTGACCCAACATCACAACGATCTGACCACTATAGCACGCCTCAAAGCATTACTGTCCTCACTGTGCACACAACAAACATTCACTTTCCCATTCCTCCCTGTCTCAACACCATACACTAGGTCTCCCCAGTTCAAGCCATCAACATTCAATGTCCATACCTCCATTATCCCAAAAACACAAATCGAACACCCTATTTCACACATACAGATAATCCGAGCACCACCCCAATTCAACATCACTTCAGTAGCTCCTTCACAATATCGTTCTTCGACTTCACATCGTTCAACCTCGAACTCAAATTACCCCATCGCAACTAACACCAGTCATTGGCCTCTTCCAAATCGCACCGACCCTTCACCCATCGCGCACCACAACAAAGGACGGAACCTCTCTACGACAAACCCATAACATCGACACCCCATTGAACCCGTCGTCGCACCCAAATTCGCGCATGACCCTAGTTTTGACGTTGGCCTACAAGAGCTAGATGTTTCTAATTCCAATTCTTTATTATTATTATTATTACTACTACTATTATTATTATTTAGTGGTATCGGTTTTCGACTTGAGGAATAAAAGAGAAATGGCATGGTTTTGTTTTTTAGGGAAAAAGAGGAATGTTTATTTTTGATTTACAGAAATCGATCTACAAAGAGAAATGAAGTAGCAGCATTATAATTCTTTCTATTTCGATTTGTTCTAAAATTTTGATTTGCAAAGAAAGTGAAGGAGAGTGCGGCTTTAAATATACGAAAAGGGGACAAATATTCCAAGTCGAAGAAAAATAGGCATGCACGATGATGTTTTAGGGTGGCTCAGAATATAGGTTGGCTGATAGGAAGAGTAATTTATTTGATTTGATTTTGATCTTATCCGTTTAATTTTATAATATTATATTTTGTGGTAATGTAAAATAATTGGGGTGCAACCACGAACATTTTTATGGTTTAACCACTATTCTGAACCGAAACATATTCTGAAGCCTCATTTGATCATCTGGAAAAGATATCAATTTTAAATCGATGATTTAAATTTAATTCAATTTAATTATTCTATGCGTTCTTTGATTGTACGTTTAAACGATAAACCCAAATGTTACCAAATTTGAAATCCGGTAATAATATACTTTTACGGATCTAATGGAGTTGGTTCCATCAAATTCTGAGGTCGTTTGAAAATTAACTATTTTCATGTATTAAATTAAATCGATTAAAATATAAATCGATCTCAAACAATTAAATTCATCGATAATAAATAACTATTATCGTTCTTAATTCTAATAGAATTTATAGAAATTGACTTAATCGTTTCGATCCAATTTTAACTTTGAATTCAATTGTTTGTTGTTTCCATCTACGATAATTCAATATATTAGAAATTAAATCATTTATCGATTATTAAATCGATACATTCCATATTAAAATTCATTTATAATTTCAATTCAACATTTAAAACAATCTTAAATATTCAAAATAAATGACTAAAAATCCGGGATGTTACATTCCTTCCCCCTTAAAAGAATTTTGTCCCCGAAATTACTAAGGCAGAAGAAATGCTACAGACCCAATAACTTTTCAAATGCCCACTTTGTTAAACTCGGTATTTCATACTTTATAACTCGAATCCCATACAATATTAAGTTTTCATGGAAATATTTAATTTCCTATTTCCCATTCAAAATTTTCAAATTGAATTCAATTTGAAAATCATCTCTTTTATCTTTACAAAAAGTTTCAAAACTTTTGAAATTTTTTCTAACTCCTTAAATTTTGGAAAATATTTGGGCAGAGTCTCCCCTGTACGGAGGAGCTTTTGCAATATACTAAAAGAGAGAAAAAAAAAATTATACATTGACCCATACGGTTGGAAAATAGTTCATATATCCTAATTTGATATTTTTGCGTAGGCATACCTTATATAAGAGTTTATCTAAGCAAGTGTGCTTATTATATTCACAATCCATATAACCAAAACTATGCTAGGCAGCTCCATATACCTGTACTGACTCAATTTAAACTCATCAGCCTCATAATAATAAGGTCTCAATAACTTTCATTCATTTTATTGGTTAACTACATGGATTCATTTCCAAACAAGTCACATCACGTCTATATAGCCCGTATATGCTAAACAAGTCCTGTTATTAAGTATATACCTCATTTTATTCAGATTACACATCATATTACTCACATTTACTTTACTTGACTGATCTGCGATCAATATATTCACATTTAACTCATATTCCACACATATGCATTCATATTCATTCAAGTTTTTTCAATCGATTTATTTACTTCGTAATAAACGAAAAAATTTCTACTCATCTTTAGTATTATTTGGTTAACAAAGTAACCATTTATTTTTCTGGCTAATATTAAATTTATTTCAAATCAATTTGTCCATTTCAATTTATTTAACTTGCACAACTTAAGTTTTAAATTCCAGAATTCAAATAATAGGTTTTTATTTCAAATTCTTTTGAAATTTCATAAATATAATCATATATTTATAACCATCTTAAATTCAAAATATTTGAATTTTCTAAATAACTTGTTTTCTAAATAACTTGTCATTGGGAATTTTATCATGGTAGCAATCCATCACTTAGAAACTCAAAAATGAATACCAATGATGTGGCCATCCATTATCTAAATTATTTTCCAATGACTGAAGTGAGTTCAATGCTTTATCACTTTCAAAATCCATTCAAAATGATTTCCATTTGAAAATCCTTCCAAGACAAAGCTATATTATTTTAATATACTTCAACAAAATATTTTCTACCATCCCTAGATATAAATTCCAATTCTAGTTTGAATCCAATACAATTTCATCTCATTTGTATATATTATTCATATACAAATTTTATTTGATTATAAATAACCATTCCGATTTTATAATCTCATAATAATAACCAACTCATCCATATATAAATAACTCTAGAAAATTATTTATTTTTATATCAAAATATATTTTTGGGTCAAATTATTTCATTTACCTACTTTAAACAATATTATGTCAAACAATCTTCTTCAAGTGTTTAGATGCTCCTATCGACGTCGTGGTGTCCCACGATTCAACCATAATTCATAAACCACTCAACAAACAAGTCAACACAATATAAAACAATTTTTTTATATCAACTTGCAAATACGCTCTCTTATATATATATATACACTCAACTCATTCTAAGGTACTACTGACCCTATCTCTAATGAGTAAACCCCCGCCAAAGCCTAGGTGTTCGTTCAACCTAAGCTCTGATACCAACTATAATGACCCGCAAATCCATACTACTTGAGTTGACTAAATACCACACACGTCCAACTCAAGTAACACTGAATTACGAGTACTTATAGGTTAAAGAAGACAAGATAGAAGAAGAACTAAAGAAATACCAAAATCTCACAGCAGAACTGAACAAAATATAATATCATATATCATAACTCTAAATACAAATCTTTCTTGTACATACATTCCATATCAGATTGCAACACATATACATCATAGCGGAAAAAACTCTAAATAACTAACGGTGAAGCCTCCTGCTTCAAGCTCCTCCAAGTGTATCGGTAAAAGCCTGAAACACTTGATTGCCCGTACAAATTTGGGAACCCAAGAGTTTAGGGTAAAATAAACTATGGGTCAGTCATGGGACTGGTGTGGGTAACCTCCAACCATTTTGTTTATCTTTGAAAAACCTTTTGAAAAGAAAGGGTAATCGTAAGACCGATCCACAAATAAATACAGATAGTTTTTACCTTACGATAACCAAAATATTTTTGGTATCAAAATCCAGTGATATTATAATAATGTCTAATCAAATAAATAACCATCTAGTAGAACGCTTGCATCTCACGCTCTACATACATAGTATAAAATCAAAAAACCGCAGGGTGCTTATTGGAGATTGGATTCAAAATATGACAAGGTATGGGACCACCTCACAATCAGTGTACTATGGAGGGGATACACTAGGGTTCAACAATAACATCTTACAACCCGACCACACATGACCGGTAACTCATTCAGCTTGAGTGGACCGAATGTATTATCACCCACGATTGTTGGCCATCCAACCGTAATCCATAAGATACAAAAGTGAAAAAAGAATAAATGAATTTTCTCTACATGGATGATAATACACCTTGCTTGGGTATGACCTAACCAGCCATGTTGTCTGCCCGATTTTTGTCATTTCCCGGTTGTGAGGTTTGATGTAACAACCTGGAATTTATGAACCAATTTAAAATTTTATTTTCAATTGATATAATGGATATTAAGAATTTAAAATGATTTATTTTGAGAATTAACGATTTAAAATTTATTTAAATCGAAGTTAGAACGTATAAATTTAAATTTTAATTAAAACGAGCCTGAAATGGCGTGGTAGTTTGAAAATTAGATTTTAAATTTCAATTGAATGTATAGGATTCAAAATAAACCGAATTTCAGTGAAACAAGAAATGTTGGAATATTTTGAACTGTAATTCTCTTACGAATGTAAGAAATTTAGTTTTTGCTTTATAAATTAAAAGTTATGTCCAGTTTAAAATTTAGAATAGTCGCTATGGAATTTATTTATATTTTAATAATATATAAAGCCCTTAAAACTAGCCATTTTGCAAATGACCTCCGTTTTCGACGAAACAATTTTAGTTGGATCCGGAACATCAAATTATTGTCAGTTTAAACTTTCATAATTTTTGAAATTAATATGTGAGTGCAGTAAATTTAAATGTGTTTTCAATTTCAGTTTAAATTTAATCGACCAGTTAAAAAGGCCATTTTTCAAATGGTCTCCAAATTCGATGAAATTAATTTTGCTAGGATCGTATCGTTAAAACATAGCTAGATTTTTTTTCAATATTTTTTGGAATCAGTATGTGGCCCCGGTAAATTAAAAAGTACGTTCAAATTCAATATTGATCATTATATTAAATTATATTTTAATTTTGATAAAAACTAATTAAAACAGTCGAATTTTCTTATGAAACATATCCCATTGTGTCCGGAATGGGGGTATTTAGCTAGGAATGACATTCGTTGGATTTAATTTGGAGTTTGAAGCATTAAACAAGTTAAATTGAAATTAAATAATATTAAATTATATGATATATATAAGTCAAAAAGGGTCAAAGCCCTAGTTTCTTTATCAATGCAGTCAACCCCTTTCCCAGCCGCAATACACGAAATCAGTGGCCGCGACTTTCTCTTCTTCCTCCTCTTTTTTCTTTTGATCTACTCATTATTATCGAAAATTAATTACTACAAAATGGTATAGGCGATTGAGCTCTATATTGTCAACGGCAGTGATGGATTTTTATTGTCTGGATTGAGTGGATTTGACGTTCAGATGTGCCGCGTTGGTGGGGGTTTTTCGAGGTCAGACCAAGCTCGAGGGCCACAGGGTCAGGGTTGGAGGATGGCGACGCCTGTGGCTTCACAATGGAAGGTGGCAATCGGTCTCTGGTGGGTAATGTGAGGGGCGACGGTAAAGTTTTGGTGATGAGGTTTTGTTCGGCGGTTTTCTAGATAACAAGGAAGAAGGATAGTAAAAGGGATTAAAGAAAGGTTAAGGAAATATTTAACTTAATCACGTAATTAACTAGTTCATAAATGCAATTAATATTTGAAGTATTGTAACTTGTTCAAACGGTCACAGAATCGAGCGAAACAAAGTTCGTTGAAACCATGATGACGTTATCTACAACATGGAACTGACTAGAATAGAAACGAAAGTTGTTGCAGGTTTTGATAAAATTATACGCTCGTTTAATTTTATTAAAAAAAAAATCTTCAAATAACGACTGATGGAGTGGAAACCAAAAATGAGAACTATCTCACTGAATTTATTTGTATAGTTATTTATTTTTATAATTGCATATATATATTGCTTGCCTATGACTGCAATATCTATTTGGTGATTGATGATTGTTTACAGTTTAATGTTATCATTATTAAACTGTGATTATAAATATTTATAAATAATAAATAAATTTACGTGGAGTGTGATGTAAACCCCACACGGGTATTGGAATGATAATTTTACACATCGTCCAATTATTTGTAGATGGTTGAAAACCCCACACGGGTCTGAGGATGATAATTAATTCACATCTCCCTTGGATTTAATTATATGTCACCCGATTAATTGACGTACGGTTATAAGCGTTATTTAATTATTTAATGCTTGTATAGTTTCAAATTGTACTCTAGATGTGAATTGAATGTTAATAGTTGTTCATCACTATTTTTGTATACGTGCGATGTATGAAATCCATATAACTAAAATTATATGGTAATTGATTGAGTCGCATTCCAATTCTATATATGAACGGATATTTTAAAATAATATTCAGTAAAGAATCAAAATATGATTTTGGATGTCCATTTTGGATGGACACGAAAATTTTGAAATATGAAGCCGAGTTACGTAGTGATCTGCCACTTTAATCCGAACGGGTTTATTAATTGATTTTATTCATTTTATAATGAATACTAAAAGGAAATGGATTTCAAAATCAGATATTTTGAAAATATTGAAAACCGACTATAAGGGCCTTATTAAAATTATTAAAAATATGAATAAATTATGTAAAATCATATTAAATGGTTTGAAAAGATTTGGATTAAATATTCCAAATTTTGGGAAAGACAAAAGATATTTATTTGAATGAGCTAATTAACAACCAGAATGAAGATCAGAAAGGAATTGAAATGGTTTTGATATAACCAGAATTTTTTAAAGTAAAGTTTTCTAATTTAATATATTAAATTGGAATTGAATGGAATTCAATTTGGTAATAATCGAGATGAGCTTCTGTAAAGGAAGACCGTTACTGTATATGGAATTTAAAAGGCTTTGTTGTTATTCCACTTATAGTATAAGTTTGATGCAAAAAAAAAATATTGATTACAAATGATCGAATTTCCGTGAAGGTTCCATATTAAATGGAAGATGATTTTGGGTTTGATTTGGACTTCGGGAATTAAACATCAGATAATGTAGTTCCCCAAGGGCATGGAAGGTGCATTGGACGGTATAGCCTGCTCCATCGTAGGAGGTGTACCTATATATATCGAGTGACTAAGGAAAGCGACCCTTTGCCTTGTTGATGGGAGAAACCTCCCAATATTTGGTTGCATTCTGTTTGTATGCATTGTGGTGTTTTGGAATTCATATTTCCAAAGATTTTTTGTTTGAGATCCCGAAGTGAAATCTACTTTGATATAAAAGCTAGATATGTATTTCAAATGCTTTGATATAAGAATTCGGGAATAAAGTCCAAAGAAATAATTTATGTAAAGTGAATTGGATTTCGAAAAATCTAAATTTGGGATTAAGCCTAAGTGGGTAGATTGAGGAATTGCATGTTGTATGTTGCATTGTAGATCCATATGTCTATTATTGGTTATTGTTTATGCACGGGTATTTATGGCGGTAAACCCGTTCCATGACATATGGCATGGTCCCGTGATATTCCTTATTTTATTTAGGTTTAATAACTGTTTTGAGTTCTCATACCAGTTTTATGACTGACTCGGAGTTTATTGTTTCCACATAAACTCTGGGTGCTCATATTTTCCACACGGGCAACTAGTATAGTTTTGGTTTTCACATATATGTATTTTCACAGGATCCTGGATTACAACCGGAGCTATATTCGGAAAGCTTTGTTATTCGTGTATGAAACGCTCCGCCTTCGTTAAGGTCACTCACAAAGGGAATGCCTTAACTCCGGTGGAGCATTATAGGTAAAAGATACAAATAATTAGCAAGACAGACATATAAACAGCGTAAAAACTAAATTTATTTCATAAATACGTGGTTCAGTTAAAACATTACAACAACTGTCTCAAACCAACTTCCAAATTATTACAACAAAACCTCTGTCTTGAATTAAATCATAAAGAAGCATTAAAACAACAGTAAGCTAGCATAAATCCCCAATAAGAGAGTATCCAAAGCCATAGCCCAAGGAAAAAGATTCCAAGTAATACATCTACTTTCTTCAAGCTGGAAATGATCTGATCTAAGCTGAAGTATTCCCTCCCTACGGACCTAGAGGGGAAACGGAAGAAAAGAAGACGAAAGAAAATGGGTCAGACATGAGTCTGGTAAGTCCAGTGACTATTTAGCATGTAAACAAGAAAAGGGTTATGACATGAATAAACTGAATCTAGGACATCACCTTAGAAATAAGATAATAAGGCTGAATATGCTATCACATCCATTTTACTTCTCTACACCACCTAACTAGTGTCCAAACTAGTAATCTATATAAAATGATCATATGATAACGTGATCCTAATCCCCGCAATTGTGGTAGCCTTCAGGTGTACATCTATTTTGAGGATTCCACCTCAATCTGCCTAATTGCCATGAATGTGTTAGATGTACCCTTACTACCCTATCGATCGGCTCCTTACTTGCATTAACGTTCCATGTGTCTATGTCAATCGGCCCTCTCTTGCGTGTAGATACCCTGTGCTGGTCCCGCCATAAGGTGTATCAATCCTTATGACAGCGACCCGACACGATTCAAGATGCACAGTGTATAACTACTATTACCCAGTGCCTGCTTTCTCCCACTCCGGAGTACGTGCACGCCTGTAAACAGTCGGAACTTACGCCGACGTACCCCCTGCCGTTGTATTGACCGCTTATAATCAGCCCAGTAATTGTGCCCCACCCTGCCTAGTTTCAGGGTAACATGATACATCTATGTAGGTTACTACTGAAATGGGTCTCCATTACTAGCGTTTCCTATTGGTTAAGTTTGTGGGCCTATATATACAAATATTACCCACCTACACGAGATGTACTTAACCCTCCCACCGAATCTAGCATGTTTACTAAATGGTTAAGTTTGTGGGCCTATATGTACTAATATTACCCACCTACACGAGATGTCCCATCAATTTAAGCATGTTTATTTAACGATTAAGTTTGTGGGCCTATATTTACTAACATTACCCACCAGCCTGATAGGTACTTAACCCTCCCATACATTATGTCGTATTTGTTAAGTGTTGTCCATTCATGTTAACTTAACCCACCCATTCATCATGTCATGTTGGTTAAGTGTTTCTTATTAACTTAACCCTCCTCACTTATCATGTTGGATTGGTTAATTGTTTCCTATTAACTTAACCCCATTCGTCCATCAAGTTGTATTGGTCAAGTGTTTCTTTTTAACTTAACCCCACATGTTCATCATGTTGTATTGGTTAAGTGTCATCAATCAATTCAAGTTACTTAACCCACCTACTTGTCATGCTACTTTGGTTAAATGTTGCCTTCTTGTGTTAACTTAACCCTACCACAAATCAAGTTATATTGGTTAAGTGTTGTCCACTTGTTTTAACTTAACCTTACCATAAATCAAGTTATATTGGTTAAGTGTTTCTCATTAACTTAACCCTAGTCATTCATCTTGTTCATTAGCATTAACTGATTTATTAATTCACCAACCTCTCACATTAGATATGTGTTGTTGCGGTTACTAGATGTGCCAGGCGGTTCCGGGCATTTTTACTCCACAACTCAATCTAATCTCGGGTTTTCCTTGGGCATGATGCACAAATCTCTCACATTAGATAGGTGTTGTTGTGGTTACTAGATGTGCCGGGCGGTTCCGGGCAATTTTACACCACAACTCAATCTAACCTCGGGTTAGGCATATTCGTCTTTTTCTTAATTTATATATTTATCTTTCAAATTTATATGTAAATTATCTACAATTATTGCCATTCAAGTCATGCCCCATTTAGCCTCTAAATCATATTTTCAATTTTTGATATGTAAATTATACCAATTTTATGGCACTAACCATTCATTTATTTATGGGCCAAATTATGCTAATAATAATAATTTCTAAGGGTTTCCCAATGTTACCCTTGTCATACGTTCGCAAAATTCACGTAGGATGTTAGGCTCATAACTTAGCCTAACTTATATACAAAAAGGAGAAAAGATGGGAGCATGCACCATTCACACAACATAAAATAGTAAGGATCTAACTAAACATATATCATGAAAATGTGGCATAAAATAATGAACTTGCATTTTTGGATCTAATTAACATGGGTCTAAGCATATGAAATTACCCAAATCCAGCTAGGCTTGTAAATGTAATCTTGCAATTTGGATCCAAATAAATATAAATCTTAAGCACATAGAATTTCACAAGTTCAACTAGGCATGTGAATGTAAATTTGCAATTTGGGTCCAACTAAACATAAACCTTAAGCATATAGAATTACACAAGTTCAACTAGACATGTGAATGTGAACTTTTAATTTGGATCCAATAATCATGAATCTTAAACATATGTATTTACACAAGTTTAACAAGGCATGTAAATATGAACTTTTATTTTGGATCCAACAAATATGAATCTTAAACATATGGTTTTACACAAGTTTAACAAGGCATGTGAGTGTGAACTTTAATCTTGGATCCAATTTTCATAGATCTAAATGTGAATCTAGACATAATACATGTCTTAGCCTAACACCTTGCATGATTCAATAAACATAGATCTAAATGTAGATCTAAACATAATACATATCTTAGCCTAACAACTTGCATGATTTAATAAACATAGATCTAAATGTATATCTAAACAACTTGCATGATTCAATAAACATAGTTCTAAATGTAGATCTAAACAACTTGCATGATTCAATAAACATAGATCTAAATGTAGATATAAACAACTTGCATGTTACATAATATTAAAAAGTCACCAAATTTACATAATATACGATTGGTTTAACATCAACATAATAATCACAATAATCTCACAAGCATATACGATAGAATCGTTACAAGAATAGACATAAATCAGCATCGTCATTATCTTACAACTAGGAATTACTCTAGTTTACATTTTACTACAAATCACAACTCTTAATTGCTCACATCTAAATAATAGCAGAACTTACAAAGAAAAGAAAGTCTTGTTTTCTGGGATCTGTTTCCCTGAATTTGAAAAGCAATCCCTTGAAGAAGACTATCAATTCTCTAAGTAAGTTTTGATTCGAAGCTTTAACTTGTTTTCTAATTGAAGAAGAAATGGTGGCTAGGCTAGAACTTTCATTGACAGCATGATGGCTCCTTGGAATGAATTAGTGTGATTTAGGGTTTGAGGATTAGCGTTGCTTTTATAGAAGTTTAATCTTATGTGAGCCGTTAGATCGTTCTAGGAGAAATCAGAGCCATCCAACTAAAGCAATGTGTCACTCAGCCAATCATAGCATGACACATAAGCCTTAACACCTCAGAATTTGTCACAAAGCCAATCAGAGAAGGCCACACAAAAAAGACAATCCTTGACCAACAAAAAAATGCGCCACGTGCGCCACATGATGCATACACGTCATATATATATATATGTATATGTATATATATATATATATATATTTTTATCTATCTTCTCAATCAACCATTTTCACACTAAACCACTTTTTGAACTGCGTTCACACTAAGCCACTTTTTAGCCGTTCCCCTAAAACAAAAATATGGCGCTGGCGGGGATCTAACTCTATACCTCTTGTATGCAAGTCACATGTTCTAACCAAACAAGCCACTAAGTCTTTTGCTTACAAACCTTAGAACAATGCTAAACATTATTCTTTTCTCATTCTTCTTTCTTCATGTTTTGCTGCAATATTTAATTTAAAGATATCTTTTTTATACGGAGTCCGATTTACGCAAACTCGGATTCTATCTCAAGCAGAATTCCGAGATGAACGTAATGGTGCAACCCATTTCACCTATTTCTTCTTTTTAAAATTAATTATTCTTTAATTTGTTATTTTAATATTATCAGAAAATATGGGGTGTTACATTCTCCCCTCCTTAAAGGATTTCGTCCCCGAAATCTTCAAGTTAAGAAGAATGTATATCCTACCATCCAATCATCCATCTACTCAACCATCAAACACAAGCATCCATTGTCCTTAAAAAGATTTCTAATGCCTTCATGATCATATGCATAGTGTGTGTACATGTGTCCTTATCTAATGCAAAATTAGGCGGTCTACTGATGCAGTTGACCTCCTTAATGCGAATTATGTCAGTGCCATGAGTCCATCATGTATGCAATTATTCCTAATCGTACTTTATAACTTCTACATGAGTGCACAATCATTCATACAAATGCAACATCCATATGATAACACATCAAGTTTCAGTTCATATATAAAAATTCGCTCATGCATATGCAATATGAAAGTGACTGAGCCAATCTAGTGCCTAATGTGTGTATATGCACCCACGAGCAACCACCAGCAACCACTTGCAACCACCAATCATAACATGTTTCAAACACATGTTTACATCCATTGGCTTCTACCTAAGGATTGAAGATATGACCTAGAGGATATACCTAAAAAGATAGAAACAAACATGCATGGAATTCCTAGAAAAAGAGATCAAGGATACACCCTCAAGAAAAAGGGTATGATGCGCGTGTCTTATCTTCAGTCTCCCACGTCGCATCTTCTTGAGCTTCACTCCACTGTACCTTAACTTATTTAACTTCACAGTTGCAAAGCTTCTTGACCTCCATTTCCAAAACTCACTAGCAAAGATAGAACCTCAATCACTTACTATGCTAGAGGGTATCCAATATAGTCGAACTATCTTTCCAAGATAAACAGGTGTGAGCCATGATACCAAGTGTATATACTAAGATGATTAGAGGTCTCTCCTCTACTTAGTTTATCCATCGTGTCACAAATCTGAGGGTCTAAAGCTAAAGGTTGCTATGTACTTTTTACCTCTCTTAAAGTCAGTCTTACTTTAGGGCGTCTGCCACAACCATTTATTTCTTACGCAAATCATCCTAGTCGAACTCGACATCCCTTAAGTACAAGCCCCGAAGGCCTAAACCAATATCAGACAAGCACCCAAGAAATACCTCCTCCGAATTTAGACGATCTACGTGAGATGATACTAGCAGAACAATCAAACAATTGAACACTTAATCGACTCTGGCTATCCTCGCCAATCTTGCTCCAAAACTATTGTTGATCGCATAACTGGCTTTGCATTGTCAACTAGATATATGCGGAAGTCTATCTCGAGTTCTAGGGGGAGAATCCCTAACCTACTCAAAAACACCTGCGTACTCATGGACTACTCTAATGGATCGCAAATCGTCGATAGTTGCATCAAGTGATTCTAGGTAGCTAAGCCTAGCTGATCCCCTCAGGATCGCACGAAATCTCGAGGGTATTCCCGAGGCAAGTAAAAAGTCTAACTACCCTCATTTCACAATTACTAGCTAATTAATCCATGCCTAGAATCAACCCATAACCCATGAAACCAGAAACATAAGCATTACACTTAAACTCAATCCTTAATATATATATATATATTCTCAAATCCTTACAAACCAAAGATAAATGAGCCGAACCACCAACCAGATTTGAGAAAATAATGGGATCTTCTATTATATTAGTATTAAGGTGCAGAGACTCAACTACGGAAGCAGATATAAGCGATTGTGAAGCGCTGAAATCAAAAAGAGTACTAATAGGATGATCAAAAAGAAAAACTAAACTTTACTATCTTTCTCGAGCATTGAAAGCATGCACTTGCCTTCTTGAAAATCCTGTCCTTTGTCCTTGTCCTTGTCCTCCGGGCAATACTTGATAAGATGCCCTGCCTCATCATGCCGAAAACAACTACTTGTCTTTTACTTCCTACAATTAAATGACCAGCTATACCGCTGAAAAGATACTTCCTCTTGTTGCGGGATCTATTATTTCCTCCGCCCTTCTTATATTCTAATCCCTTGTTTGTGATTCTTCCCTTTTGGCCTCTTTCTCTTTACCTCCTTTGTGAACCATGTTGACAAGCCTTTCGAACGCTGCCTCCATCGCACGGGAAACCCTACAAAGATTAGCCGTACGTGAAACTATTACGACTATAGATGGAGGTTGGGCACTTCTTCGCCCTTTGATAGGTGTCGTAGTCTCATCGAGCCTATGGAACCATGCCGCGATGAGGTTACCTATCAGAAAGCCAGGAGCCCCGGAGACTCAAGAAAGAAGGAAAAAAGGATTCAAACAGAGGATCTAAAGATAGTGCTTATGGCTTTGGGGAATATGCCTTTAAAACAAAAATTTTCTTTTGAAAATGCTTCTTTTAAAACTATTTTGAAAATAATTTTTCAAATCTTTTATCTGATCCTGTAACCTTCAGCTCGGATACCAAGTGAAATACCCCACCTTCGTTAAGGTCACTCACAAAGGGAATGCCTTAAATCCAGTGGAGAATTATAGGTAAAAGATACAGATAATTAACAAGACAAACATATAAATAGCGGAAAAACTAAATTTATTTCATAAATATGTGGTTCAGTTAAAACATTACAACAACTGTCTAAAACCAACTTCCAAATTATTACAACAAAATCTCTATCTTGAATTAAATCATAAAGAAGCATTAAAACAACAGTAAGGTAGCATTAATCCCCAATAAGAGAGTATCCAAAGCCAGGAAAAAGATTCCAAGTAATATATCTACTTTCTTCAAGCTGGAAATGATTTGATCTAAGCTGAAGTATTCCCTCCCTGCGGACCTTGGGGAGGGGGGGGGGGAGGAGGGGAACGGAAGAAAAGAAGACGAAAGAAAATGGGTCAGACATGAGTCTGGTAAGTCCAGTGACTATTTAACATGTAAACATGAAAAGGGTTATGATATGAATAAACTGAATCTAGGACATCACCCTAGAAATAAGATAATAAGGTTGAATATGCTATCGCACCCATTTTAGTTCTCTGCACCACCTAACTAGTGTCCCAACTAGTAATTTATATAAAATGATCATATGATAACGTGATCCCAATCCCCACAATTGTGTCGGGTGTACATCTATTTTGGGGATTCAACCTCAATCTGCCTAATTTCCATGAATGTGTTAGATGTACCCTTACTACCCTATCGATTGGCTCCTTACTTGCATTAACGTTCCATATGTCTGTGTCAATCGGCCCTTTCTTGCGTGTAGATACCCTGTGCTGGTCCCACCGTAAGGTGTAACAAACCTTATGACAACGACCCAACACGATTCAAGATGCACAGTGTATAACTACTGGTACCCAGTGTCTGCTTTTTCCCACTCCGGAGTACGTGCACGCCCGTAAAACGTCGGAACCTACATTGACGTACCCCCTGCCGCTGTTTTGACCGCTTATAATCAGCCCAGTAATTGTGCCCCACCCTGACTAGTTTCAGGGTACCATGATACATCTATGTGGGTTACTGCTGAAATGGGTCTCCGTTACTAGGGTTTCCTATTCGTTAAGTTTGTGGGCCTATATATACAAATATTACCCACCTACACGAGATGTACTTAGCCCTCCCACCGATTCTAGCATGTTTACTCAATGGTTAAGTTTGTGGGTCTATATGTACTAATATTACCCACCTACACGAGATGTACTTAACCCTCCCATCGATTCAAGCATGTTTATTTAACGGTTAAGTTTGTGGGCCTATATTTACTAATATTACCCACCAGCCTGATATGTACTTAACCCTCCCGTACATTATGTTGTATTGGTTAAGTGTTATCCATTCATGTTAACTTAACCCACCCATTCATCATGTCATGTTGGTTAAGTGTTTCTTATTAACTTAACCCTCCTCACTTATCATGTTGGATTGGTTAAGTGTTTCCTATTAACTTAACCCCGTTCGTCCATCAAGTTGTATTGGTCAAGTATTTCTTGTTAACTTAACCCCACGTGTTCATCATGTTGTGTTGGTTAAGTGTCATCAATCAATTCAAGTTACTTAACCCACCTACTTGTCATGCCACTTTGGTTAAGTGTTGCCTTCTTGTGTTAACTTAACCCTACCACAAATCAAGTTATATTGGTTAAGTGTTGTCCTCTTGTTTTAACTTAACCTTACCACACATCAAGTTATATTGGTTAAGTGTTTCTCATTAACTTAACCCTAGTCATTCATCTTGTTCATTAGCATTAATTGATTTATTAATGCACCAACCTATCACATTAGATATGTGTTGTTGCGGTTACTGGATGTGCCGGGCGGTTCCGGGCAGTTTTACACCACAACTCAATCTGACCTCAGGTTTTCCTTGGGCATGATGCAATAACCTCTCACATTAGATAGGTGTTGTTGTGGTTACTGGATGTGCCGGGCGGTTCCGAGCAGTTTCACACCACAACTCAATCTAACCTCGGGTTAGGCATATTCGTCTTTTTCTTAATTTACATATTTATGTTTCAAATTTATATGTAAATTATCCATAATTATTGCCATTCAAGTCATGCCCCATTTACCCTCTAAATCATATTTTCAATTTTTGATATATAAGTTATACCAATTTTATGGCACAAACCATTCATTTATTTATGGGCCAAATTATGCTAATAATAATAATTTCTAAGGTTCTCCCAATGTTACCCCCGTCATACGTTCGCAAAATTCACGTAGGATGTTAGGCTCATAACTTAGCCTAACTTATATACAAAAAGGGGAAAAGATGGGAGCATGCACCATTCACATAACATAAAATAGTAAGGATCTAATTAAACATGTGTCATAAAAAGGTGGCATAAAATATTGAATTTGCATTTTTGGATCCAATTAACATGGGCCTAAGCATATGAAATTACCCAAATCCAACTAGGCTTGTAAATGTAATCTTGCAATTTGGATCCAAATAAATATAAATCTTAAGCACATAGAATTTCACAAGTTCAACTAGGCATGTGAATGTAAATTTGCAATTTGGGTCCAACTAAACATAAACCTTAAGCATATAGAATTACACAAGTTCAACTAGACATGTGAATGTGAACTTTTAATTTGGATCCAATAATCATGAATCTTAAACATATGTATTTACAAAAGTTTAACAAGGCATGTAAATACGAACTTTTATTTTGGATCCAACAAATATGAATCTTAAGCATATGGTTTTACACAAGTTTAACAAGGCATGTGAGTGTGAATTTTAATCTTGGATCCAATTTCCATAGATCTAAATGTGAATCTAAACATAATACATGTCTTAGCCTAACAACTTGCATGATTCAATAAACATAGATCTAAATGTAGATCTAAACATAATACATGTCTTAGCCTAACAACTTGCATGATTCAATAAACATAGTTCTGAATGTAGATCTAAACAACTTGCATGATTCAATAAACATAAATCTAAATGTAGATCTAAACAACTTGCATGATTCAATAAACATAGATCTAAATGTAGATCTAAACAACTTGCATGTTACATAACATGAAAATGTCACCAAATTTACATAATATACGATTAGTTTAACATCAACATAATAACCACAATAATCTCACAAACATATACGATAGAATCGTTACAAGAATAGCATAAATCAGCATCATCATTATCTTACAACTAGGAATTACTCTAGTTTTCATTTTACTACAAATCACAACTTTTAATCATTCACATATAAATAATAACAGGACTTACAAAGAAAAGAAAGTCTTGTTTTCTGGGATCTGTTTTCTGAATTTGAAAAGCAATCCCTTGAAGAAGACTATCAATTCTCTAAGTTAGTTTTGATTCAAAGCTTTAACTTGTTTTCTAATTAAAGAAGAAATGGTGGATAGGCTAGAACGTTCATTAACAGCATGGTGGCTCCTTGGAATGAATTAGTGTGATTTAGGGTTTAAGGATTACGGTTGCTTTTATAGAAGTTTAATCTTATATGAGCCGTTAGATCGTTCTAGGAGCAATCAGAGCCATCCAACTAAAGCAGTGTTTCACTCAGCCAATCATAGTATGACACATAAGCCTTAACACCTCATAATTTGTCACAAAGCCAATCAGAGAAGGCCACACAAAAAAGACAATCCTTGACCAATAAAAAAAATGCGCCACGTGCGCCACATGATGCGTACACGTCATATATATATATATATATATATGTGTGTGTGTGTGTGTGTGTGTGTGTGTGTGTGTGTGTATATTTTATTTTTATCTATCTTCCCAATCAACCATTTTCACTCTAAACCACTTTTTGAACTGCGTTCACTCTAAGTCACTTTTTAGCCATTCCCCTAAAGCAAAAATATGGCGCTGGCGGGGATCTTACTCTGTACCTCTTGTATGCAAGTCACATGTTCTAACCAAATGAGCTACTAAGTCTTTCGCTTACAAAACTTAGAACAATGCTAAACATTATTCTTTTCTCATTCTTCTTTTTTAATGTTTTGCTGCAATAGTTAATTTAAAGATATCTTCTTTATACGGAGTCCGATTTACGCAAAATCGGACTCTATCTCAAGCAGAATTCCGAGATGAATGCAATGGTGCAACCTGTTTCACCTATTTCTTCTTTTTCAAATTAATTATTCTTTAATTTGTTATTTTAATATTCTGAGAAAATACGGGGTGCTACAGTGTATTTCTTTCAGTTGTGGTAGTTGATGTATTTCCGCTGTGCATTATATTTATGCATATATATTTCTGCTGCTTTGTAATTTGTAAATCTTTGATATTTATTTTTCTACTGTATATTATTTATTGGGACTCTGATATTCTTGTACTCTGATGTAAATTGTTGTAATAGCAACAAAATATTCTGTCGTTTGTGTTCTGGTGCGTCGTGTTCTCAAAACAATCCAGCCTTCTCTGTCTCCTCGGGGATTGGGGAAGTTTGGGTCGTTTCACTTGAGGCTACGTTTATCTTTTTAGAACATCTGACCACCATTTACTTTAAATACCACATTGTCAAACATGTCAAATCACTAGTTGATCTTCCTAAAAATATTACGGGTATAGAAACTAAGAGAAACAAATTTCTCCATCAACAAACATTATACCTTAAATAGATCGTCTTATGTGATCTGTTAGGCATACTCTATCAGACATTCGTCCATACATGTTGTCTTTGGTCTGGACAAACAAAAATCACTATTCCATTAATCCATCTTAGGTAATTTCTACCTAGGATTAACAGAACAGCCCTTGCACTAGGCTCTATCTTCAATTTTTTCATCATATCTATCCGACCGGTCTCTCCATATTGACAACAATGGTCAAAAACTTTGATAGTCGGTTACTTAACTATCGAAGAAAAACAGAACATCCATCAAACAATCACTAGCCCTTTTTATTTAATATTCATTAATTAAACCATTTCCCAAATTCCTTTCGATATCCTATATATATCGATATATTGATTTCTAGTTATCAAAATTTCTGAAAAATATTCTAACTACTTAAATTTCCAGAAAATTTCGCCAGTGTATCCTTTGTACGGCTCAATTGGTACAACTTGTCTCTCTAGGCCTTTCAATTCAAAAAGAAAATAAAAAAGGCCAAGTGGCTTGCCCAATAGGCTCATAAAATCTCATATGGAATTTAAACATGTATCTTGTTGTCGGGCACTCAATATATATTCTTCATTCCATACATGTTTAACATATATCCAACCATTCACAATTTATTCCATATTCGTTCAACACTTTTTGCTTTCCATTTGCTAATTAATTTTCTAGTTAGCTTCTTTGCTTAATCTGCTTTTAATTTAAACATATCACGTTCAAATATATTTTTATTCACTCATACACAAATCAAACTCAAATGCCATACTCGCTTCTGAATTATAATCCACATTTTATATTCGAATTCTCAATTTCAATTAACAAATTCAACTCACTTAAACACGGTTAAGTTCGATTCAAAACTCTATTAACTAATACCTTTCGAAATTAGTTAACTCCAATCAATAATTAAAAATCTGATTTTATGTCAAAAATCACTTTATTCACTCCTCTTGAGTTCATATTTAATTTATAACTCAAGTCTGGATTTTTATAATGAAAATCTGTAACGATCCGTATTTTCAGTGATATAATAATTAATTTAATTAATTAAATAGTAATTTGTGGATTTAAATGGTTTAAATTAAATAATAGCGAATATTTAATTAATATAATAATTAAATAATATATTTAATTCTGAAATAATCAGAATTAGCTAAAATGGAAATATGTGAAACTTGAATCATTTGACTGATTTAATTCAGTTTAGAATTTAAATTAGAATAACGAATATATTATTTGAACGACAGTTGAACGTATAATTTATAATATAATTATAATCGAGCTCGAAATGGCGCGGCTGTTCGCTATTTGGTGATTTGAACTTCAGATGAATATATAGAATCCGTTTTAAATCGGATTTCTGTGAAACAAGAAACGTTCAGAGCTGGTGAAGTGTACGGGATTTTATTGTGTAGATTTTTATTTACCAAATTAAATTTTAGAAAAGTTGCTATGGAATTCCTTTATAATTTATATTGATTTATTTATATTTTAAATGGATTTTAAATATAAATCGAATATCGATCTAACACCGGGATTTGAAATATCGAGTTATAAATACCACTGGAGTTGTAAGATTTTCTAGTGTGAATATATAAAATAATATTTATTTATAAATATTTAATTTAATTATTTTTAAATATATTTATATATTTAAAAGGGTTATTTTGAGCTTTAAAAATAGCCAGTTTTGCAAACGACCTCTGTTTTCGATAAAACTAATTTTGTTGGATCCGCAATATTAAATTATTGTTAGATTTCAATTTTCGTGATTTTTGAAGTCAGTATGTGGTCATACGGGATTTTAATGTGAAAAACAGTCAGTATTTTGACGGTTAAAAATACAATGTGTGAGCAAACGGAATCGGAATTCGATGAAACCTGTTTCGTTGGGTCCGTAATGTCGAACTGAAGGTGCATGTCCAGTTTCGTGATATTTGGGTATCGTATGTGATCCCACAGATTTTTAGAAGACGAACTCGAATAACGATAGCTTAAAAAAAAAAAATCGAATAAAAAATATATTATACTATCCTATAAATATACCTCTGTCTCCCTTAACCCTAAATTATTTTCCTCAGTAGTCAACAAAAAAGAAAAGCCACGCCGCCAGATATTCTTCCTCACAACCAAATCGACAACTTTAAAATTCCAAATCAATTGAAATAAATTCCAATACGCAAAACACACTTGGTTGGATTCGAGAAACAACTGTCTTCAATCATATAACAATTTTAAGGGGTTCGATCATGGTTTGGGTTCGCTGAAAAATCACAGGGGTTCTAGGTTTTGAATTTGCTGTCGATTAAGGAAGAGTTGGGTGTTTTTGAATACGTGATCAAGTTTGTGATGATGAATAACATCTCGTTGCATATTTCTGAGGCAATTGGTGATTTTTTGTATTGATGGAATGACTGTAACGGTGCGTCGAGGGCTTGGAGTCGCGCCAGAAGAAGGAGATTCGAGTTCTTCAATGTACGGAAGAAGTGAAAGAGGGATAGACGAGATGAACATTGGTGGAATCCTCATTGAACTCGGCAGTTTGTAAGTGGAGAACTTGTGGTTAGAATCAGCAAGAAATCGAGGAGTTGGCTACAGGAGTTATGATGAGGAAGATGGAAATAAACTGGTGCGGGTTATATTGTTTTGGGCTGGGAGATTTATTGGGTAAAGCCCAATAACTTTAATTTTAAATTTTGAACTATTTATATGGTTACATTAACTTGTAAAAATCATAACTTGACCATACATTATCAGAAATTCGAACGGTCAGATCCATTGGGATCGTATGGACGAGAGCTCCATAATGAATTGACTGGGAGCGAATCAGAGCTCATTACAATTTATCACAAAATAAATTGTCCGTCTGAATCAAGCGATGGTTATCGTTATTAACGATGATCGTCCAATGTGAGTAAATCTCACTAACTCTACTCAATTTATATTTTTATAAAATATTTTTAGATTCTATAAATGATGGTTGTTTGCTGTGTGTTGGCTGTTTGGTTGAATTGCTAGTTAATTGGTTGAAAATATAGATAACGATATATATATATATATATATATATATATATATAAATCGTTAATCGAATATTAATTCTGTTTATCAATATATTTCATATTCGTGTTATTCATGTGATTAACTTCTATGGATGCAGGGAAATAGGTCGGAGGGACCCAGCTGGGTTCCTCAACATTTATTTTACTGTTTTCATATATTGTGATATATGATGTGATTTATAATCTGTTGTTGATTATGTGCGTTTGATCATTGTTATTTGGCACTTTTAAATACCAAAGGAAATACTGGAATGTGAAAAGGGAAATTTCAAAATAAAATTTGAAATAAAATATTTGTTTATATAAAATCAAAGGATTTTATATAAAAAGGAAATTTGAAGTGGTTATTAAATTTTTGAAGTTTATAAACTCAAAAGGGTTTTATAAAAAGGAATTTGTGAAGTGATATTGAAAGAAGAATTGTATGGAATCAAAAATATTTTTATCAAAAGAAGGGATATGTGCAAATTAAATAAGAAACTTCTATATAAAATTATTGGCAGTTATAGGGAATTTTAAAAGACCGTTTGGGTAAATTACTTAATAAGAAGCAAGTAAAGAAATATATATAAAGAAAATATTTATATGAAATCAAAGAACTTCATGAAAGGGAGTTTTTGAAGTAAATATTGAATTTAAGGATTTTATAAAATCCATGGATTTTGTAAAAAGAATTATTAAGAAATTTATATATAGAATTATAGAAGGGAATGGGCGAGATATAAAAGAATTATAGGAAACTGATTTAAAGTAAATATTTGATAGAAACCTGTTCCAACAGATAACTTGAGAAGAATAATTTATAAATGATGTTTTTAAATAAGGAAATATTTATCTTTTGATAGATGAATATATAAGTCTAAATTTATATAGAGAAGTAGAAATGGGTTTTATCACCGATACTTCTAAATAGAATGTGAACTCGGCGTTTATAAGAGAACTAAGTGAGATTTAAGTGCTAGAAATAAAAAGGAGATTTCATATGTATAATTCTAATTAAAAGTATAAATAGAAGTTGGAAAATGGGATATTAATTTAAAATACGAAATCAAACTAAAGAGATTGTATAAAAGAAATATTATTAACATTCGATGTAAAAAAAGGGATTAAGTAAGGAGTTTGCAAATAAACACATTTATATAGGAAATGGATTTTGAAATAGAAATTAAACAGAAATGGGATTTCAAATGGTGAGAAAAAAATAACTTGTTTGATAATGAAAACAAGTGTTGTGATTTATAAACCACGGTTTATAAATGAATTAAAATATAATTATCAGTGGGTAATTGAGATTTGCAAATTCGACAGTGAATTTGGAAAATGGGAAATTTGGAGTTGTTTTAAAAAGGAACGATGAAATCCATTCCGATACTCGAAATGTAAAGAGGATTAGGTAATATCCGTAAAGAATTGTAATTGGAATTCAACTAATCCAGATGTTTTAAAATAATTCATTTAAGAAATTATATATTTAATAAAATCAGAAATTTAACAGGATAATTAGTAATTAGTTGGAAACCAATATTTTATATTCGAATATAAGTTATTCGAAAGATGATTATTCGAATATAAGTTATTTGAAAGATGATTATTCGAATATAAGTTATTCGAAAGATGATTATATGAATATAAGTAATTCGAAAGATGATTATTCAAATATAAGTTATTCGAAAGATGGTTATTCGAATATAAGTTATTCGAAGGAGAGTAAATAGAATATAGGTTATTCAAAGGAGAGTTAATCAAATAGAGACTACTCGAATGTGAGTTATACGTCAGAATCGGTTATATCAAGTTAAGTAAAGTAATATTTACTTCCCGTTTCAAAATCAAGTTTTACTTATTTAATAATAAATTAATTGTTTGTTTATTTATCCAAATTAATAAATAAAGGTTATATTTAAGTCATTATACTTTGGAAGTGTGGGATTATAGCACTGTTGTTATAATCAAATGATTTTGGCAAAAGAAGTGGATTCGTAAATAGAATCCGAGATTTACGTAAGGAAGTTATTAAAGATTTACTGTAAGGACCCGTTACTTTGTGACGGCAAGGAATTTCGCTCGGTCCGAACCAGTCGCTAAACCGACCCAGACCGTTCGAAACACCCTATCGTTTGAGAACACGACAAAATAGAACGCATACAGAAGAACATTTCATTGTATATTACAACAATGCATCAGATTACAAGAATATACAGAGTATAAATGAATATTACACAGAAATATCAGAGATTTAAATCACATTTAAATACATAGCAGCGGAAAATAATACAATACACAACTAGAAGGAGATATACGGATACAAAGCTTTCCGGATATCGTTCCAGCTGTAAACCAGGATCCTGTGAATATAAATCTGCAAAACCAAAACTACTAGCTGCCCGTGTCGAAAATAAGGGCACCCAGAGTTTAGGTTAAAACAATAAACTCCAGGTCAGTCATGTGACTGGTGTGAGAACTAAAACAGTTATTAATCTTTATTTCAAATCATTAGGTAAATCAAGGGACCACGCCGTATAACACGGAACGGGTTTCCTCCCAAGAATACCAGTGCATAAAACAAACAGCGCAATGCTAAATAAAGAAAAATGAAGCTGTTATAAGACCCAGGTCCTATCACACAATGCAACGCAAGCCGGGGGATAGGGTTTTCCCTTATAACAGCCATAGAATGCTTGATACGTTTAAAACAAATCATTTGATACTATTATAAGTGCATAGTGTATAAAACAACTTCAAATCATAAGTATCAATCATAGGCGGCATGGGTACCATATATCATGTCGCCATATATAGGTTTACAAATAAAACCGCAAATGTCACGTATTTGGAAATTGGATTTCCGTCTATGAACCGAGGCAAAAGATAGTCCTCAACCGATTCGAGACAATCTAGCCCATGTCTCAGGTCCCAGACTCAGGTGGGCCTTGGATCGTCAGGGCCGGTCCACCGATGTGGATTATTATGCCTGAACACTACGTCTCTCCGCCCTATGGGGCGTAAACGAGCCAACAAATGACTCCATCGGACCCGGATCGTCCGATCAAACCGAGGTGCCTCGCAACAGCAACAACCACATAAGTCAAACTCGTCAGGGCGTGTAAAACCACTGGCGCCACTTCTAGCTAGAAAGAAACGCAAGTCCTCCCTGAGGTCCGTCTCCCGTTTTTGGTTCATACCGGGTGTGAAACTCGCGAAGTCAACGTTACACAAAGCTACGCCACAAAGGTCGTGCTTTGATCATCACCACAAGACTTTGCTTTTCAACAGAAGCCTCGATCAATAGCCACTTAGGCATGCCACACAGGCAATTCACTCCATGCGTTTGATATCCATCAATATATAACCCCTGAGCTCGTACGTCTCAGAGAAGGGCGTTAAGCAAGAGAATAAATTCTCCGCCGCCAAACAGATATATATTTAATAGAGATCAATCACACGGACTAAAATCCAATGTCAGACACACAGTCCATTTACAAGTCCGTTCTGGGTCTGAACGAAACCGGAGGCACCTAGTACCCCGCATATCCATCGATCTCCAAGTACGTCTGGACGATCACAAACCGTTTCCATCTTCTTGGGTGTACAGCCCAATCAAGATCATCAGTAATCACCCAAACGACGTGAAGACCTCCGGTCTTCGACCATCGTCTTCATCTTCGACTTATCGTCGTATCAGTTATTCAGAATGGGATAAACCCGGTCTTTTCGAATAACTCGCGTATATTTTAAATAAGTGTTACACAAACACAACATACGCCTCATTCCAATTCATCAGTCACTAACCGTAAATTAATCAAGAGAATAATTCCCCAAATATTAACCCCGAAGGCCGAAACCAACATCAGATCAATATCCAGAAAACCATTCTGCTTGGCTAACCGACAGTTAATTTCTAATTTCACATTCATAGGGAAAGGTTCCCATTAATTTTATCAAAGATAAATTCTTTAATTTATTCTTTAATCTACTTTTGAATATCAATTCAAACTAGTCGGGATTAACGAAACTTACCGAAGTAATCATTTGTTTTAATTTCCCGATCCCAACCTATTTATCCCATGAAGTAAAACTGGTAATACTTCATATCTAACACCACAGTGTTATCGGTAAATTCAATTACCATTTCACGTTCAAATCTAATTAAAGATTTAACTATCGCCTGGAGCAAAACTGGTGATACTCCATTTTCGATCATTTCAATCTAATTAAAGATTCATTAAAACTCCACTTAGTTTTAATCGTTAACTGGGTTAAAGAATCAGTGTCATTTAAAACACGGTTCACGATAAACCCAAAGTCACATTCATTAATTATCGGGTTAAAGAACGAGTGTTATTTAAAACACTGTTCACGATAAACCCAAAAATCAATATCAATTCAATTCCAATTAAATATTATTTAATTGGTACACTTCATTAAATCTAAATAAAAAGATTTAATCTTTCCTCAACTGGGTTCAAGAACAGTGTTAGTGAAGACACCATTCATGACAAACCCAAATCACATTCGATATTCAATACAAGGCTCTGAATAGAAAATATATCGGCTTATATTCAATATCGAATTCTACGACTAACAAATGTCGTATTGGAAATAACGATATAAATATATATCTTTCAAATTTCCATAACAACACCTGTATAATCACGAATTACAACATCGAAATATTCCGAAGACAATTTCGATTCAAATCCACACCAATGCAATCATTGGAAATTTTGGTTATTTTTAAAACCCTTTTCGAATTCAATTTATTTATTTAAAAATAAATAGAATTATAATTCTAGTTCAAAACTAGTTCATTTCGATAAAAATCTATTTTTATCTTTTCAAATATGGAGTTTTTCATCCCAATCCTTTCTAAATCATTTCTTATGATTTTACATAAATTATTACTATTTTTAATAATTTTATCAAGGCCCGTACAGTCGATTTCCATCAACGGCCATCGAACTGCACTTATAGCGACCTTTTTCGAATTTGATTTGGACGTATCTCCAAATCCAACCATTAGATTTCAAATTTCTAACCTTCATTAGAAAGCTCTTTTCGATACGAACCCAACGGTTCCGGTTTTAGGAGAATCCGACGGTCGGATCTCCCGCAATGTCCGTTTGAAATAAATGGTCGAAATTCGCGAACTGCCTCGGCGCGGCGCGTTCTATTCAGGCCATTATATTATATATATAATATATATAATATATATTTCGTCGATTTCTATTTAAAACGAATTATATAAATAGTTTTAAATTCGTTTCAAAATCAATTTCAACTTCCTTTTCAATTCAAATCAAAATTGAATTCTTCTTTATAAATTCGTTTTAAAATTCATTTCTATTCAATTCAAATTTCAATTCAATTTGAATTCAATTCAATTCAATTCATTTCGAAATCGTTTTCAATTCAATTCATTTCGAAATCGTTTTCAATTCAATTCATTTCGAAATCGTTTTCAATTCAATTCATTTCGAAATCATTTTCAATTCAATTCATTTCGAAATCGTTTTCAATTCAATTCATTTCGAAATCGTTTTCAATTCAATTCATTTCGAAATCGTTTTCAATTCAATTCATTTCGAAATCGTTTTCAATTCAATTCATTTCGAAATCGATAAAATCGATATAAATATCGTTCACGTCAAAATGGCGTCAATCTAATCAACACGGCTTCATAAATTTCTATTTTCAAATATTCTATTTCAAATATTTCTTTTTCAAAATAGTTGTTATTATCAAAATATTTCGTTCAACACATGACCAATCTCAATGAATGAGTACTGTCAACACATGAACTTTTATTTCGATAAAGATGTAAATTTTATTACTAAAATATTTCGTTCAACACATGACCAATCTCAATGAATGAGTACTGTCAACACATGAACTTTTATTTCGATAAAGATGTAAATTTTATTACTAAAATATTTCGTTCAACACATGACCAATCTCAATGAATGAGTACTGTCAACACATGAACTTTTATTTTATAATATTCTTTGTTTTTCAAATTGGAATGAGGCCCAATCAATTACCATATAAAGTTAATTATATGGATTTTCATACATTACACACATGTAATAGCATTGAAGAATAATCAACCATCAACCAAAGTGCACTACACTGTATAAGCATCAAATATAGATATCTAACGCTTATAACAGCCTGTCAATCAATCGATCGACATATTCAATCAATCAGGATGAGTGAACTTCAAATTTCATCCCAACACCCGTGTGGGGTTTCAAACAATCAAACACAGATTTTTATTAGTGCAGTTGGGCGATGTGTAAGATTTATCGTCCCAATCAACGTCCTTTAAATAGGTGTACATAAACAAACCGTCTGGTTTGTAAATGAATATTTTGTTTATTCACATTCACGTTAAAAATTCTATTTTTAACGATAAAACATTTTATTCTAACTTATGAATTTCTATTCAATTCGTTTATTCAATAAAATGATATTTTTGTTTTCTAACATATTTTAGAAAATTTCGGCGGCATAACGGCACGATACTAGAAACGGAACAAGGCCTAGCCTTGTCCCCGGTCTAGTGAAGGCCCACGCCATTCACACATCAATCAAATCACTTCAATTCACCCAATAATTCAATTCAAATCAAATAATCTACCCAACTACACAACCAAACAATCAAGTCCATGGTATGTGGACGGGTGTCGGGTGCTTCTAATAAGCACCGTCTGCATCCTAGTATATATATAACTAGAAAAGTAAATTTGAGTGAGAAGTTCTCACCGAAAGCTATCCAATACCACGACTCTTCATTTTGATAGAAATCTTCATCTTCATCGTATCTTCGTCATCTTCGTTGCCCGTAGTCACTATATATATAAAAATCACATTTTTATATTTCTATGACTTTAAAATAAAATTCACATTTTTATTTATTCACTTTCAATTTCAAAAATCATATTTTTATAATCACTTCATATATTTAAAAATCGAATTTTTACTTCGCTATTCAATATATAAAAATCGAATTTTTATTGCAAAGTTCAACATATAAAAATCGAATTTTTATTATTATGTTATATAGATAAAAATCATATTTTTATCACGCTATTTTCTATATAAAGATTTCTCCTTTTTAAATTTAAAGATTTCACCTTTTTAAATTTCATCACTTGATTTCAACGTATATAAAATAAAAATCAGATTTTTATTTCGTTACATATACAAAGATGATATTTTTATGTTCTCAATCCTATAAAGATTATATTTTTAATACTTTAAAAATATAAAAATCATATTTTTAATGTTCCTATATAGTAAAGATTATATTTTTAATACTTTAAAAATATAAAAATCATATTTTTATCACTTTAAAAATATAAAGATCATACCTTTTACCAAATAAAAATCCTATCTTTTCACCTTTAAAAATACCGTCTTTTCTACTTTAAAGTTTAAATCTTTTGCTATTTAAAATCTAAAAATAAAATCAGTTTTAATATTCTAATTAAAAAAAATCAGTTTTAATATTCTAATTGCATAAAATAAAAAAACAAATAAATAAAAATAAAATCAAATCAAAAAAAAACTTACAGTGCTCGATAAAAAAGGGGGGGGGGAAGATGCGCTCGGGTTCAGGAGGGGGAGATGGTGAAGGGGGCGAAGGGGAGGCGCGACGGCCAGGCGAGGTGGGCGGTGGTTGGCGGCAAGCGACGGTGGGTGGGGTTGCGTTTCAGAAGAGGAGGGAGTGGAGAACGAGGGGCGGGAGGAGAAGGAGAAGGGGAGGGGAGGGGTCTCCGGTTGAGGCGCGACGGCGGCTCCCTAGGCGCGGCGGCGCTGCTGCGCTCCCCCTTCTTTTTTTTTTTTTTTTTTATTTCTGAAAAATCAATTTGATCGGGGGGGGGGGGGGGGGCAGCGGGTTAAAGGGAGAGAATTGTTTTTTTTTTCATTATTAATTTAATTATTTTATTTTTCAAAAAGTTGACTTTCACATACGACCCCTAAACGAGGCCCACCGCCCGTCGTCCATAGCGTATTACCCCCATTCCGAACACAATGGGATATGTATCGTAGTTTGATTTGATCGTTTGAATCAGTTTCCGTTGAATTTACACCTAAATCACTATACTGAATTTTAAACGTACATTTCAAATTACCGGGGCCACGTACTAACTAGAAAAATTCCAGAAAAATATTTTCTAGCTTCATATTGACGATACGGTCCTAACAAAACTAGTTTCGTCGAATTCTGAGACCGTTAGAAAAATGGCCAATTTCCAGTCGATTAAAATCAACTAAAACTGGTCAAACGCGTTTTCCTTTGCCACGCTCACATATTGATTCGAAAAATTATGAAATTTGGAATCTAACAATAATTTGACACTACGGACCCAACAAAACTGGTTTCGTCGAAATCCGAGGTCATTTGCAAAATGTCCATTTTTAAGGGCCTTATATATATAAAAATATATATAAATTCACAGCGACTATTTCTAATTTTAAACTGGACATATCTTATCATTTCTAAGATGAAATCTCAGTTTGTTAACTTCGTTACAAAGATATAGTTATACAGATTCAAATATTTCTTGTTTCGTTCAATTCTGACTTATATTGAATTCTGTATATTCATTTGAAATTAGAAATCGAATTTTCGAACTACCGCGCCATTTTCTATTCCTTTTATAATTATATATAAATATTTATATTCTAACGACGACGCGTATAATATATACGTTCGAATTATATTCAAAATAAATTTCTCGTCGATATTATTTAAAATAATTCATTTTAAATAATCAAAATACGCAAAAATTGCCAAAATAAAAATTTTAAACTGGCCCAGATTTTCCGGGTTGTTACAATCTCCCCCACTTAAAACTTTTCGTCCCCGAAAAGGAACAAAGTCGAAAGTGGTTTGATTATTCAGTTCTACGTTCGATCCGGCTTCTATTCTCCAACTCTTTAGTTTCTGAGAATTTTCCAAATTTCAAAAATTTGGCTAACACCCTAAATTTTTGAAAAATTTCGCCATAACCTCCCCTGCACGGGGAGCATCGGGGAATTTCAAATAGCTTCCCCGGTCCTTCAGATCTCAAAAAGAAAAAGAAAAAGCCAAGCGGCTAGCCAATAGGCTCACAAAATCATCATCACCCAAACAAAACAGGAAATTATGTAGTAAACATGTACCTATTTGTCGGGCAAACAAATTTTATTCTCTGCTCTAGCCTCCTTGCTATGACCTGTTCAATGATATATATGTATATGCAAGCAAATGCGACCAATTTTCAACATAACTCAATATTTGATTCCATCAGGCTAAATGGCTAAAAATTAGCCAACAAATAAACAAACAACACAAACATCAATCAATTAGTGAATTAGAGTTTCAAATTGATAACTTTGATACATAGTCAAAAATCAGGTTTTTGATGCCAAATCACAACAAATAAATCTAGCTATATAAGTTTTGGTTCTCACACCAGTCTAATGGAAATATATAGATATCACACCTTCGAAACACGAAAATAAATACTGGTGATGGCGCGCCATCATCAGAATCATGTCCGGGCGACTAGAGTGTGACTCTATATCTATCCAGTATATTAAAATTTCGAATACACGCGGATCAGACGTATACGCAAAATCTATATATACTGGATTGTCCACATCAATATAAATAGATAATCAAATACGAATAATTGATTTAAATCTTCAAAACAAAAACATTGTTTTCATTTTCAAAAATATACTCTTCACACTCGTTCTAGGATAATACTGATCCCATCTCTAACGAGTCATTCTAATTGGATATTACTAATCCAATATCTGATGAATTCTTTCGTATGGTTCCAATGTGTCTTGTTCTCTAGCTTTGTAAACCAAAGCTCTGATACCAACTGTGACGGCAAGGAATTTCGCTCGGTCCGAACCAGTCGCTAAACCGACCCAGACCGTTCGAAACACCCTATCGTTTGAGAACACGACAAAATAGAACGCATACAGAAGAACATTTCATTGTATATTACAACAATGCATCAGATTACAAGAATATACAGAGTATAAATGAATATTACACAGAAATATCAGAGATTTAAATCACATTTAAATACATAGCAGCGGAAAATAATACAATACACAACTAGAAGGAGATATACGGATACAAAGCTTTCCGGATATCGTTCCAGCTGTAAACCAGGATCCTGTGAATATAAATCTGCAAAACCAAAACTACTAGCTTCCCGTGTCGAAAATAAGGGCACCCAGAGTTTAGGTTAAAACAATAAACTCCAGGTCAGTCATGTGACTGGTGTGAGAACTAAAACAGTTATTAATCTTTATTTCAAATCATTAGGTAAATCAAGGGACCACGCCGTATAACACGGAACGGGTTTCCTCCCAAGAATACCAGTGCATAAAACAAACAGCGCAATGCTAAATAAAGAAAAATGAAGCTGTTATAAGACCCAGGTCCTATCACACAATGCAACGCAAGCCGGGGGATAGGGTTTTCCCTTATAACAGCCATAGAATGCTTGATACGTTTAAAACAAATCATTTGATACTATTATAAGTGCATAGTGTATAAAACAACTTCAAATCATAAGTATCAATCATAGGCGGCATGGGTACCACATATCATGTCGCCATATATAGGTTTACAAACAAAACCGCAAATGTCACGTATTTGGAAATTGGATTTCCGTCTATGAACCGAGGCAAAAGATAGTCCTCAACCGATTCGAGACAATCTAGCCCATGTCTCAGGTCCCAGACTCAGGTGGGCCTTGGATCGTCAGGGCCGGTCCACCGATGTGGATTATTATGCCTGAACACTACGTCTCTCCGCCCTATGGGGCGTAAACGAGCCAACAAATGACTCCATCGGACCCGGATCGTCCGATCAAACCGAGGCGCCTCGCAACAGCAACAACCACATAAGTCAAACTCGTCAGGGCGTGTAAAACCACTGACGCCACTTCTAGCTAGAAAGAAACGCAAGTCCTCCCTGAGGTCCGTCTCCCGTTTTTGGTTCATACCGGGTGTGAAACTCGCGAAGTCAACGTTACACAAAGCTACGCCACAAAGGTCGTGCTTTGATCATCACCACAAGACTTTGCTTTTCAACAGAAGCCTCGATCAATAGCCACTTAGGCATGCCACACAGGCAATTCACTCCATGCGTTTGATATCCATCAATATATAACCCCTGAGCTCGTACGTCTCAGAGAAGGGCGTTAAGCAAGAGAATAAATTCTCCGCCGCCAAACAGATATATATTTAATAGAGATCAATCACACGGACTAAAATCCAATGTCAGACACACAGTCCATTTACAAGTCCGTTCTGGGTCTGAACGAAACCGGAGGCACCTAGTACCCCGCATATCCATCGATCTCCAAGTACGTCTGGACGATCACAAACTGTTTCCATCTTCTTGGGTGTACAGCCCAATCAAGATCATCAGTAATCACCCAAACGACGTGAAGACCTCCGGTCTTCGACCATCGTCTTCATCTTCGACTTATCGTCGTATCAGTTATTCAGAATGGGATAAACCCGGTCTTTCCGAATAACTCGCGTATATTTTAAATAAGTGTTACACAAACACAACATACGCCTCATTCCAATTCATCAGTCACTAACCGTAAATTAATCAAGAGAATAATTCCCCAAATATTAACCCCGAAGGCCGAAACCAACATCAGATCAATATCCAGAAAACCATTCTGCTTGGCTAACCGACAGTTAATTTCTAATTTCACATTCATAGGGAAAGGTTCCCATTAATTTTATCAAAGATAAATTCTTTAATTTATTCTTTAATCTACTTTTGAATATCAATTCAAACTAGTCGGGATTAACGAAACTTACCGAAGTAATCATTTGTTTTAATTTCCCGATCCCAACCTATTTATCCCATGAAGTAAAACTGGTAATACTTCATATCTAACACCACAGTGTTATCGGTAAATTCAATTACCATTTCACGTTCAAATCTAATTAAAGATTTAACTATCGCCTGGAGCAAAACTGGTGATACTCCATTTTCGATCATTTCAATCTAATTAAAGATTCATTAAAACTCCACTTAGTTTTAATCGTTAACTGGGTTAAAGAATCAGTGTCATTTAAAACACGGTTCACGATAAACCCAAAGTCACATTCATTAATTATCGGGTTAAAGAACGAGTGTTATTTAAAACACTGTTCACGATAAACCCAAAAATCAATATCAATTCAATTCCAATTAAATATTATTTAATTGGTACACTTCATTAAATCTAAATAAAAAGATTTAATCTTTCCTCAACTGGGTTCAAGAACAGTGTTAGTGAAGACACCATTCACGACAAACCCAAATCACATTCGATATTCAATACAAGGCTCTGAATAGAAAATATATCGGCTTATATTCAATATCGAATTCTATGACTAACAAATGTCGTATTGGAAATAACGATATAAATATATATCTTTCAAATTTCCATAACAACACCTGTATAATCACGAATTACAACATCGAAATATTCCGAAGACAATTTCGATTCAAATCCACACCAATGCAATCATTGGAAATTTTGGTTATTTTTAAAACCCTTTTCGAATTCAATTTATTTATTTAAAAATAAATAGAATTATAATTCTAGTTCAAAACTAGTTCATTTCGATAAAAATCTATTTTTATCTTTTCAAATATGGAGTTTTTCATCCCAATCCTTTCTTATGATTTTACATAAATTATTACTATTTTTAATAATTTTATCAAGGCCCGTACAGTCGATTTCCATCAACGGCCATCGAACTGCACTTATAGCGACCTTTTTCGAATTTGATTTGGACGTATCTCCAAATCCAACCGTTAGATTTCAAATTTCTAACCTTCATTAGAAAGCTCTTTTCGATACGAACACAACGGTTCCGGTTTTAGGAGAATCCGACGGTCGGATCTCCCGCAATGTCCGTTTGAAATAAATGGTCGAAATTCGCGAACTGCCGCGGCGCGGCGCGTTCTATTCAGGCCATTATATTATATATATAATATATATAATATATATTTTGTCGATTTCTATTTAAAACGAATTATATAAATAGTTTTAAATTCGTTTCAAAATCAATTTCAACTTCCTTTTCAATTCAAATCAAAATTGAATTCTTCTTTATAAATTCGTTTTAAAATTCATTTCTATTCAATTCAAATTTCAATTCAATTTGAATTCAATTCAATTCAATTCATTTCGAAATCGTTTTCAATTCAATTCATTTCGAAATCGTTTTCAATTCAATTCATTTCGAAATCGTTTTCAATTCAATTCATTTCGAAATCATTTTCAATTCAATTCATTTCGAAATCGTTTTCAATTCAATTCATTTCGAAATCGTTTTCAATTCAATTCATTTCGAAATCGTTTTCAATTCAATTCATTTCGAAATCGTTTTCAATTCAATTCATTTCGAAATCGTTTTCAATTCAATTCATTTCGAAATCGATAAAATCGATATAAATATCGTTCACGTCAAAATGGCGTCAATCTAATCAACACGGCTTCATAAATTTCTATTTTCAAATATTCTATTTCAAATATTTCTTTTTCAAAATAGTTGTTATTATCAAAATATTTCGTTCAACACATGACCAATCTCAATGAATGAGTACTGTCAACACATGAACTTTTATTTCGATAAAGATGTAAATTTTATTACTAAAATATTTCGTTCAACACATGACCAATCTCAATGAATGAGTACTGTCAACACATGAACTTTTATTTCGATAAAGATGTAAATTTTATTACTAAAATATTTCGTTCAACACATGACCAATCTCAATGAATGAGTATTGTCAACACATGAACTTTTATTTTATAATATTCTTTGTTTTTCAAATTGGAATGAGGCCCAATCAATTACCATATAAAGTTAATTATATGGATTTTCATACATTACACACATGTAATAGCATTGAAGAATAATCAACCATCAACCAAAGTGCACTACACTGTATAAGCATCAAATATAGATATCTAACGCTTATAACAGCCTGTCAATCAATCGATCGACATATTCAATCAATCAGGATGAGTGAACTTCAAATTTCATCCCAACACCCGTGTGGGGTTTCAAACAATCAAACACAAATTTTTATTAGTGCAGTTGGGCGATGTGTAAGATTTATCGTCCCAATCAACGTCCTTTAAATAGGTGTACATAAACAAACCGTCTGGTTTGTAAATGAATATTTTGTTTATTCACATTCACGTTAAAAATTCTATTTTTAACGATAAAACATTTTATTCTAACTTATGAATTTCTATTCAATTCGTTTATTCAATAAAATGATATTTTTGTTTTCTAACATATTTTAGAAAATTTCGGCGGCATAACGGCACGATACTAGAAACGGAACAAGGCCTAGCCTTGTCCCCGGTCTAGTGAAGACCCACGCCATTCACACATCAATCAAATCACTTCAATTCACCCAATAATTCAATTCAAATCAAATAATCTACCCAACTACACAACCAAACAATCAAGTCCATGGTATGTGGACGGGTGTCGGGTGCTTCTAATAAGCACCGTCTGCATCCTAGTATATATATAACTAGAAAAGTAAATTTGAGTGAGAAGTTCTCACCGAAAGCTATCCAATACCACGACTCTTCATTTTGATAGAAATCTTCATCTTCATCGTATCTTCGTCATCTTCGTTGCCCGTAGTCACTATATATATAAAAATCACATTTTTATATTTCGATGACTTTAAAATAAAATTCACATTTTTATTTATTCACTTTCAATTTCAAAAATCATATTTTTATAATCACTTCATATATTTAAAAATCGATTTTTTACTTCGCTATTCAATATATAAAAATCGAATTTTTATTGCAAAGTTCAACATATAAAAATCGAATTTTTATTATTATGTTATATAGATAAAAATCATATTTTTATCACGCTATTTTCTATATAAAGATTTCGCCTTTTTAAATTTAAAGATTTCACCTTTTTAAATTTCATCACTTGATTTCAACGTATATAAAATAAAAATCAGATTTTTATTTCGTTACATATACAAAGATGATATTTTTATGTTCTCAATCCTATAAAGATTATATTTTTAATACTTTAAAAATATAAAAATCATATTTTTAATGTTCCTATATAGTAAAGATTATATTTTTAATACTTTAAAAATATAAAAATCATATTTTTATCACTTTAAAAATATAAAGATCATACCTTTTACCAAATAAAAATCCTATCTTTTCACCTTTAAAAATACCGTCTTTTCTACTTTAAAGTTTAAATCTTTTGCTATTTAAAATCTAAAAATAAAATCAGTTTTAATATTCTAATTAAAAAAAATCAGTTTTAATATTCTAATTGCATAAAATAAAAAAACAAATAAATAAAAATAAAATCAAATCAAAAAAAAACTTACAGTGCTCGATAAAAAAGGGGGGGGGGGAAGATGCGCTCGGGTTCAGGAGGGGGAGATGGTGAAGGGGGCGAAGGGGAGGCGCGACGGCCAGGCGAGGTGGGCGGTGGTTGGCGGCAAGCGACGGTGGGTGGGGTTGCGTTTCAGAAGAGGAGGGAGTGGAGAACGAGGGGCGGGAGGAGAAGGAGAAGGGGAGGGGAGGGGTCTCCGGTTGAGGCGCGACGGCGGCTCCCTGGGCGCGGCGGCGCTGCTGCGCTCCCCCTTATTTTTTTTTTTTATTTCTGAAAAATCAATTTGATCGGGGGGGGGGGGGGGGGGGGCAGCGGGTTAAAGGGAGAGAATTGTTTTTTTTTTTCATTATTAATTTAATTATTTTATTTTTCAAAAAGTTGACTTTCACATACGACCCCTAAACGAGGCCCACCGCCCGTCGTCCATAGCGTATTACCCCCATTCCGAACACAATGGGATATGTATCGTAGTTTGATTTGATCGTTTGAATCAGTTTCCGTTGAATTTACACCTAAATCACTATACTGAATTTTAAACGTACATTTCAAATTACCGGGGCCACGTACTAACTAGAAAAATTCCAGAAAAATATTTTCTAGCTTCATATTGACGATACGGTCCTAACAAAACTAGTTTCGTCGAATTCTGAGACCGTTAGAAAAATGGCCAATTTCCAGTCGATTAAAATCAACTAAAACTGGTCAAACGCGTTTTCCTTTGCCACGCTCACATATTGATTCGAAAAATTATGAAATTTGGAATCTAACAATAATTTGACACTACGGACCCAACAAAACTGGTTTCGTCGAAATCCGAGGTCATTTGCAAAATGTCCATTTTTAAGGGCCTTATATATATAAAAATATATATAAATTCACAGCGACTATTTCTAATTTTAAACTGGACATATCTTATCATTTCTAAGATGAAATCTCAGTTTGTTAACTTCGTTACAAAGATATAGTTATACAGATTCAAATATTTCTTGTTTCGTTCAATTCTGACTTATATTGAATTCTGTATATTCATTTGAAATTAGAAATCGAATTTTCGAACTACCGCGCCATTTTCTATTCCTTTTATAATTATATATAAATATTTATATTCTAACGACGACGCGTATAATATATACGTTCGAATTATATTCAAAATAAATTTCTCGTCGATATTATTTAAAATAATTCATTTTAAATAATCAAAATACGCAAAAATTGCCAAAATAAAAATTTTAAACTGGCCCAGATTTTCCGGGTTGTTACATACTTCCCCGTGAAGGAAAGAGCGGATACTTTGAGAACAACACACAAATGGACGCAGACGGAAGAACATTTTATTGTTATTACAACAATTCCATCAGATACAAGAATATACAGAGTATAAATGAATATTATACATTCGAATAAATATCAGAGATTACAATTAATTATATAACAGCGGAAAATAATACAAAGCACAACTGAAGGTGATATACGGATACAGAGCTTTCCGGATATCATTCCAGCTGTAAACCAGGATCCTGTGAATATAAATCTGCAAAACCAAAACTACTAGCTGCCCGTGCGGAAAACATTGGCACCTAGAGTTTAGGTTAAAACAATAAACTCCAGGTCAGTCATGCGACTGGTGTGAGAGCTAAAACAGTTATTTAAAGCTTTACTTTAAAAGAGAGTAATTCAAGGGATCACGCCGTATAACACGGAACGGGTTTCCTCCCAAGAATACCAGTGCATAGAATAAACAGCGCAATGCTTTTTCGAAAAATGAAGCTATTATAAGACCCAGGTCCCATCACACAATGCAACGCAAGCCGGAGGATAGGGTTTTCCCTTATAATAGCCAAACATGCTTGGTACGTTTAAAACAAATCATTTGATACTATAATAAGTGTATAGTGTCAAACCATTTCAATCATAAATATCAATCCTAGGCGGCATGGGTACCATCTATCATGTCGCCATACTAGGCTCTACAAATAAAACCGAATTACACGTATTGGAAATTGGATTTCCGTCATGAGCCGAGGCAAGGGGCAAGCTCCTCACCGCGTTCGAGACACTCTAGCAAATGTCTCAGGGTTACGCACTCTGGGCAACCCTGGGATCCTCCAAGACCGGTCCTCACTTACGTTAGAGGATTAGTTATTCCTGAACACACGTTTCCCGGCCCTATAGGACCTATAATCGAGGCGCCTCGCATCCAAACCACAAAGGTGAAAAGTATATAAATGTCAGGGCTGGTAGGTCACTGACACCACCCATAGCTAGAAAGAAACATCGTGCACTCCTTGGGTCCTCATCCCGTTTTTGACTCATACCGAGGTGTGAGGCTCGCAAATCCACGCTATACACAAAGCTATGCCACAAAGGCTGTGCTTTGATCATCAACCACAAGACTTTGCTTTTCAACAGAAGCCTTGATCCATGCAACTCAGCGTGCCACACAGGCAATTCATGCCATGCGATTGATATCTATCGATATATAACCTCTAAGCTCGTACGTCTCAGAGAAGGGCGTTAAGCAAAAGAATAAATTCTCCGCCGCCAAACAGATGTATATTTAACAGAAATCAATCAACACAGAATAAAATCCAATGTCAGACACACAATCCATTTACAAGTCCGTTCTGGGTCTGAACGAAACCGGAGGCACTTTCCTCGCATATCCATCCATCTCCAAGTACGTCTGGACGACCACCAACTATTTCCATCCTCTTGGGTGTACAACCCAATCAGGATCGTCAGTAATTATCCAAACGATGTGAAGACTTCCGGTCTTCAACCACCGTTTTCATCTTCGACATATCGTCGAATCGGTTATTCAGAATGGGTGTAAACCCGGCCTTTCCGAACAATCCGCGTATATTAAAACGAATGTTACACAAATACAACATACGCCTCATTCCAATTCATATTCTCAGGGAAAAGTTCCCATTAATTTTATCCAAGATAAACTCTTTAAAATTTATCCTTTAATCTTCCTTTGGATGTCGTTTCAAACCAAATTATGGTTTTCCAAACTAGTCGAGATTAGCGAACCACACCGAAGTAATTATTTATTTTATTTCCCAATCCCAACCTATTCATCCCATGAAGCAAAACTGGTAATACTCCATATTTAACACCACAGTGTTGTCGGTAAAATTAATTACCATTTCACGTTCAAATCTGATTAAAGATTTAACTATCGCCTTGGAGCCAAACTGGTGATACTCCATTCTCGCTCAATTTCTAAATTTGATAATTTAGATTATCAATTCACATTTCAACCTAATTGCAGATTCATTAAAAACTCCTTTTACTGTGTTAAAGAACTAATGCCATTTAAAACACAGTTCACGATAAGCCCAAATCACATTCTATTTATTATCGGGTTAAAGAACAAATGTTATTTAAAACACCGTTCACGATAAACCCACAAATCAATTCTGTTTATAACCCATTTCAAATCCAGTTTATTTATTTAAAAATAAATGGGTTTTAATTTTAGTTCAAAACTAGTTCATTTCGATAAAAATCTATTTTTATCCTTTCAAATATGGGAGTTTTTCATCCCAATTTTTCCCAAATCATTTCTATTTGATTTTACACTAATTATTACTATTTTTTATAATTTTATCAAGGCCCGTACAGTCGATTTCCATCAACGGCCATCGAACTGCACATACAGCGACCTTTTTCGAATTTGATTTGGACGTATCTCCAAATCCAACCATTAGATTTTGAATTTATAATATTCATTAGAAAGCTCTTTTCGATACGAACCCAACGGTTCCGGTTTTAGGAGAATCCGACGGTCGGATCTCCCGTAATGTCCGTTTGAAATAAATGGTCGAAATTCACGAACTGCCGCGGCGCGGCGCGTTCTATTCAGGCCATTATATTATATATATATAGTATATATAATATATATTTCGTTGATTCCTATTTAAAACGAATTTTATAAATAGTTTTGAATTCGTTTCAAAAACATTTTCAACTTCCATTTCAAATTCAAATCAAAATTGAATTCTTCCTTATAAATTCGTTTTAAAATTCATTCGAATTCAATTCAAATTTCAATTCAATTTGAATTCATTTCAATTCGTTTTCAGTTCAATTCGAATTTGCCTTCTTTTCAAATCAAATCAAATTCATTATATATTTAATTGAAATCAAATTCACTTTCTTTTCAAATCAAATCAAATTCGTTTTCTTTTCATAGCAAATCAAATTCGTTATATATTCAATTGAAATCAAATTCGTTTTCCTTTCATAGCAAATCAAATTCGTTATATATTCAATTGAAATCAAATTCGTTATATATTCAATTCGAATTCGTTTTCTATTCAATTCGATTCAAGTTGGTTTTCTATTCGATTCAATTCAAATTGGTTTTCTATTCGATTCAATTCAAATTGGTTTTCTATTCGATTCAATTCAAATTGGTTTTCTATTCGATTCAATTCAAATTGGTTTTCTATTCGATTCAATTCAAATTGGTTTTCTATTCGATTCAATTCAAATTGGTTTTCTATTCGATTCAATTCAAATTGGTTTTCTATTCGATTTCGAAATCACTTTGGTTTTCTATTCGATTCAATTCAAATTGGTTTTCTATTCGATTCAATTCAAATTGGTTTTCTATTCGATTCAATTCAAATTGGTTTTCTATTCGATTCAATTCAAATTGGTTTTCTATTCGATTTCGAAATCACTTTGGTTTTCTATTCGATTCAATTCAAATTGGTTTTCTATTCGATTCAATTCAAATTGGTTTTCTATTCGATTTCGAAATCACTTTTCAATATTCATTTTAAAATGAATAAAATCGATATAAATATCGTTCATGTCAAAATGGCGTCAATCTAATCAACACGGCTTCATATACTTCTATTTTCAAATATTCTATTTCAAATATTTCTATTTTTAAAATATTTCATTCAACACACGACTAATCTCAACGGATGAGTACTGTCAATACATGAACCTTTATTTTATATTGATAAAGATGTAAATTTTATTATTAAAATATTTCGTTCAACACATGACTAATCTCAACGGATGAGTACTGTCAACACATGAACCTTTATTTTATATTGATAAAGATGTAAATTTTATTATTAAAATATTTCGTTCAACACATGACTAATCTCAACGGATGAGTACTGTCAACACATGAACCTTTATTTTATAATATTCTTTATTTTCTAAATTGGAGTGAGGCCGAATCAATCACCATATAATGTTAATTATATGGATTTTCATACATCACACGTATATAATAGCATTGAAAAATAATCAACCATCAACCAAAGTGCACTACACTGTATAAGCATCAAATATAGATATCTAACGCTTATAACAGCCTGTCAATCAATCGATCGACATATTTAATCAATCAGGATGAGTGAACTTCAAATTTCATCCCAACACCCGTGTGGGGTTTCAAACAATCAAACACAGATTTTATTTGTGCAGTTGAGCGATGTGTAAAATTTATCGTCCCAATCAATGTCCTTCAAATAGGTGTACATAAACAAACCGTCCGGTTTGTAAATGAATATTTTATTTTATTCACTTCACGTTAAAAATTATATTTTTAACGATAAAACATTTTATTTTAACATACGAATTTTTATTCAGTTCATTTACACAATGAAAATGATATTTTTATTTTTCTAACATATTTTAGAAAATTTCGGCGGCATAACGGCACGATACTAGAAACGGGACGAGGCCTAGCCTTATCCCCGCTCTAGTGAAGGCCCACGCCATTCACACATCAATCAAATCAATTTCAATTCACCAAACAATTCAATTCAACCCAAATCATCTAACTAATTTATGCAACCAAACAAACAAGTCCATGGTCTGTGGACGATTGTGTCGGGTGCTACTAAGCACCGTCTGCATCCTAGTTTATATATATAACTAGAAAAGAAATTGAAAGGTGAGAAATTCTCACCGATAGCTATCCAATACCACGACTCTTCATTTAGAGAAATCTTCGTCGTTCTTGCCTCTTTCATCACTTTCTTTGCCCGTATCCTCTACATATGTAAAAATCGAATTTTTACTTCGCTATTCAATATATAAAAATCGAATTTTTACCTTGCTATTCAATATATAAAAATCGAATTTTTACTATACTATTCAATACATAAAAATCAATTTTTTATTATACTATTCAATATATAAAAATCAAAATTTTACTTCGTTATCATATAGATAAAAATTCCATTTCAAAAATATAGATTTCGCCTTTTCAAAAATATAGATTTCGCCTTTTCAAAAATATAGATTTCGCCTTTTCAAAAATATAGATTTCGCCTTTCCAAAATTTAGATTTCGCCTTTTCAAAAATATAGATTTCGCCTTTTCAAAAATATAGATTTCGCCTTTTCAAAAATATAGATTTCATCACTATAAAAATCACATTTTTATTTTTCTACACATATAAAGATGATATCTCTAATATTCTTATCATGTAAAAATTATATTTTTAATTCACTACATAAACAAAAATCACATTTTTATCCTTCTACAATATGAAAGATTATATTTTTAATACTTTAAAAGTATAAAAATCATATTTTTAATTGAATAAAAATCTTTTCTTTTTCATACGAAAAATCAAATCTTTTCTATACGAAAAATCAAATCTTTTCTATACTCTTCTATAGAAACAAAACTGATTTTACTTTTCATTTGCAAAGCTATCATATCGGAATTAAGTAAATAAATTAAATTTACACTTACTGTTTTTTTCTTTTCTAGCGCAGCAGGAGGGGGAAGAGGGTCTGAGGCGCATCACTGAAGGGAGGGGAGGGGTGTTGCGTCAGTAAGGGGGGTGGTTTTTGGGGTTCGCGGTAGATATTAGAAGGGGAGCGAGAGCAAGGGGAGAGGGAGGGTGCGTCGCGGGTGAGGTCAGGCACGGTGGTAGGGCGGCACTGGCGGCGGTGGTAATCAAAGCGGCTTCGGGTGTGTGGGCTTGAGCGAGGAGAGGGAGAGGGAAGCAGGGGGGTGTCGGAGTGGGAGGTCGAGCGTGAGGGGGGGGGGGGGGGGGGTGGGGCAGCGCTTGGCGCGGCGGCGCCAGGAGGCTGGGCGGCGGCCTCCTTGGTGGAGCGATTCGTCTTTTTTTTTTCGAATGATTTTATGATTCAGGTTTGAAATAGAAGGCGGGGGCAGAATGATTTAAGGAGAAGGAGAGAGAGGAAATTTTTATTTTTAATTATTTAATTATTTAATTTCTAAAAAGGTACTTTTACATACGACCTCGAAACGAGGCCCACCGCCTGTCATCCATAGCGTTTTACCCCCATTCTGAACACAATGGGATATGTATCGTAGGCTGATTCGGCTGTTACAATCAGTTTCCGTTAAATTTACATTTAAATCACTTTATTGAATTTTAAACGTACATTTCAAATTACCGGGGTCACATACTAATTATAAAAATTCCCAAAAAATATTTTCTAGCTTCGTATTGACGATACGGTCTTAACAAAACTAGTTTTGTCGAATTCTGAGACCGTTGGAAAAATGGCCAATTTCCAGTCGATTAAAATCAACTGAAACTGGTCAAACGCGTTTTCCTTTGCCACGCTCACATATTGATTCGAAAAATTATGAAATTTGGAATCTAGCAATTATTTGACACTGCGGATACAACAAAAGTGGTTTCGTCGAAATCCGAGGTCGTTTGCAAAATTTCCATTTTTAGGGGCCTGAATTCCATAGCGACTATTCAGAATTTTCAACTGGACATATCTTTTGATTCCCGCTATGAAAATTTGATTTTTCGGATTCGTTGGAAAGGTATTATCAAATAGATCCTAATGTTTTTGGTTTCACTAAAATCCGGATTGTTTTGCACCCGGTACATTCAATTGAAGTTTGAAATCGAATTATCGAACTACCGCGCCATTATCAATTCCTTTTATAATTATATATAAATATTTGTATTCTAACGACGATGTATATAATATATACGTTCGAATTATATTCAAAATAAATTTCTCGTCGATATTATTTAAAATAATTCATTTTAAATATGCAAAATTCGCTAAAATTGCCAAAATAAAAATTTTAAACTGGTTCAGATTTTCCGGGTTATTACATTTACAAGTTGAATTTTGTCTATTTCGAGGTTAGGAATGTTGTTCAGTTAAGGTCTGAGAGGTAATTATACCCCAACTTGATTAACTTCGTTTTTAACTGAGGAATGGTTAAGGTTCAATAGTGAAGGTTGGTTAAGTGAATTTTGTTAATGAGTGTAAATTGTTTGAATTGGCTTAGTGATGTTTTATTTAAACATATGTTTAAATCAAATAAAGGTGTTTTGGAAATGTTCCAAACAAGAATCAGAAATGTTTTATAATATAGGAAATACGAAATGGGAGTAAATATGGAGATGTTTTCAAATGATTAAAAAGGTATATTTTCTAATTTAGAAAATAAGAATTTAAAAATATATAGAAATGGGTAAATGCATAAATTAATGATAATTCAATCTAAAGAGATAAATGCTAAATGTTGATTGATCGATAGAATTTCCATCTGGAAATAATATCGTTGTTTGCACACTTGTTTTCTTTGATAGTTAAATCACCAACTATTGAAGTTTTTGACCATTTTTACATCGTCGATACAGAGAGACCGGGATCAAATTTATTATTTGAAAACCACTCTGTATGGGCGTTAGCATTGCGATCAAATATGATAAATTGAAGACGGAGTTATGCAAGGGCTATCCTATTTACAGAATAGTGCCTTCGTTTGTCCAGTCCTAGGACAATGTGAATGGACGAATGTCTGACAAAGTATATATAACGGATCGCGTAACGTACTTACGTTTGGTGGCGGAGGAATTTGTTTCTCTTAGCTTTATACCCGTGGTATTTTTGGGGAAATCAATTTGTGATTTGGTGGGTATGACGATGTGACATTCAAAGTGAATGGTTGTCAGGTGTATCAAAGACACGTTATGACCTCAAGCCTCATCAACCGGGAAATGACAGAAATTGGGCAGGCAGCATGGCTAGGTGGGTCGCTCCCATTAGGGTGTATATCACCTATCTAGAGAAAATCCATTTCATTCTTTTATCTATTTTCGATGGTGTCCCTTTTCGAGAAACGGTGGGTAGCTCCCAACCGTTGGTGATATACATTCGATACACTCAAGCGAAATGAGTGGTCGGTCATGTGTGGGCCGGGCTGCAAGACGTTCTTCTTGAACCTAATGTATTCGCCTCTAGAGATACACTATTGGCAGGTGGTCCCATACCTTGTCATAGTCGAAATCCAATATCCAATAAGAGCCCGCGATTTTGATTTTTATGCTATATATGTGGAATGTGAGATGCAAGCGTTCTGCCAGATTGTTATTTACTTGTGATTAGACATTATTACAATATCAGGAAAGTATTGATTTCCAAAACTGTTTTGGGTTATCATAAGGTAAAAACCGTCCGTGTTTATGTGTGGATCGGTCTTACGATTATCTTTTATTTTGAAAAGTTAAAACGAATGATTTGAGTTTACTCACACCAGTCCCATGACTGAACCAGAGTTTATTTTGTTTTGTTTTCCCTAAACTCTTGGGTGCCCAAATTTGTACGGGCAGTCAAGTAGTTCAGGTCTTTGCAGATATACTTGGAGGAGCTTGAAGCATGAGGCTTCAGGATTATATAACAATCGTTATTTCCGTTGTGTGTATGTGTTGTACTCTAACAATGTTATTATATATATTGTTTCATTGTAAAGTTATGTTTTATATTATATTCTATTCATTTCGTTGTGAGATTCGTATTACTCTATTCCTGTTATGTGGTAATCTTCTTCTTCTATTCTAACTTTTTATCTTATCTATTCTCACCCTCTAACTTCTTTCTATTAATGATCAGGTATTTCCGATGTCTGAATAGTCGACATGGTAGTTTGGTGTTGATTTTCGGAGTCGAAAATCCCAGTTCGTTACAGTGGTATCAGAGCTGAAGGTTAAGTGATTACCTTGGCTCTGTGGCGTGACTCAGTAGAGATGGGGTTAGCAATACCCTAGATTGAGTTTTAGTGTATATATATGAACGCGTATTTGTTATTTGATATAAAAAGTGGTTTTATATTGTGGAGATTTATTGGTTGAGTTGTTTATGGTTTCTGATCGATCAATTTGGTCCACTGTATCGGTAGGAGTTTTTAAACACTCGAATACGATAAATCGACACAGTATGTTTTGAAAAAGGGTAAATGATATAATTTTACCCAAATTATATTTTGATATAAAGAATTTATATTGGTATCGTTATAATATATATAGGATATATTGGTTGTAGTTATAATCGAATGAGACTATAAATTGGAATGGTTACGTAAATAACCAATCAGAATTCATATGAATATAATATACAAAATAAGATGAAGTAAATCCGAATTTAGAATCAGAATTGGAATTAAAAGTTGGAGAAGTGTTTGTAAATGGAAATGGATTAAATATTTGTGAATTTTAAAATCTTGGGAGATTTTAAATTTGTTACAAGCATTGCAAATGATATTTTGAAATGAATTTCAAAATGAAAGTGTTTAGAAATGGTTTTAAAAGGGATATAGTATTGAACTCACTTCAATCGCTGGAAAATAGATTCCGATGATGACAGCTGCATCATTGGTGTTCATTTTCGAGTTGTAAGTGACGGATTACTACCAAAGAAATTGTTTTAAATTGTTAGAGGAAACAAGTTGGTTGAAATCCAAAAGGGATATTTTATTTTTGTGAAAAGCAAAGTTATTTAAACTCCTAGGAAAAGGTTGTTTGAATAAAAACAAATTTAAAGTAATTTAGGAAAGAAAATTAAAATTAAAACCAGAAGTAGAAATCAAATAGGAATTTGTGAATTTAAACTGGAACTGAATTAAAACCAGAAAGGGGAAATTGAATTGAAATAGAATGATAGCAAATAAAGTTGGATTTATGAGTTATAAATTTGTTTAAGTATATTGGACGGGTAAGTAGGAGTTGAAATTGGTAATGGAATTTGAGATTGAGAATGAGATTTGGTTTGGAAATAGGATGATTGGAATTGAGAACAGATGATCGGAGATTGATTGGGATGACTTTGGTATATGCTGAATTGGCAGCAGAATGAAATGATTTAATGATACGCCCAACAAAAGGGTACATGTTTAAATTTCCATATGAGGTTTTATGTGCCGAATCGGCAAGCCGCTTGGCTTTTTGATTTTCTTTTTGAAAGGAAAGAGCTTAGAGAGGCGAGTTTGGGTTTGAACTATTGGCCGGTACAAAGGAGATGCTGGCGAAATTTTCCGGAAATTTAAGGTGTTAGGAAATTTTCAGGATTTTTGAAAATTTTCGTTAGTAGGAATGAATAAATATTTAATTGAAATTAAATTGGTTCAGTTGAAACTGGATTAAGAAGTAAACAAATAATTTATAACCAGTTAGTAGGGTTTGTTTTCTACCTTAGCAATTTGGAGGACGAAATTATTTTAAGGGGGAAAGAATGTAACGACCCATATTTTCAATGATATAATAATTTATTTATTTATTTAATTAAATAGTAAGTTGTGGATTTAATTGGTTTAAATTAAATAATGGCAAATATTTAATTAATATAATAATTAAATAATATATGTAATTGTGAAATAATCAGAATTAGCTGAAATGGCAATATGCGAAAATTGAACCATTTAACCGATTTAATTCAGTTTAGAATTTGAATTGAAATAACGAATATATTATTCGAACGACAGTTGAACGTATAATTTATAATATAATTATAATCAAGCTCGAAATGGCGCGGCAGTTCGCTATTTGGCGATCTGAACTTCAAATGAATATACAGAATCCGTTTTAAATCGGATTTTTGTGAAACAATAAACGTTCAGAGCTGGTGAAGTAAAATTTTCTAATGGAAGAGAAAAATCGAGATTTCATTGTGTAGATTTTGATTTATATCCAAATTAAATTTTAGAAAAGTCGCTATGGAATTCCTTTATAATTTATATCGATTTATTTATATTTTAAATGGATTTTAAATATAAATCGAATATCGATCTAACATCGGGATTTGAAATATCGAGTTATAAATCCCAGTGGTGCTGTATGATTTTCTAGTGTGAATACATACGATAATATTAATTTATAATTATTTAATTTAATTATTTTTAAATATATTTATATATTTAAAAGGGTTATTTAGAGCTTTAAAAATAGCCAGTATTGCAAACGACCTTTGTTTTCGATGAAACTAATTTGTTGGATCCGCAATATTCAATTATTGTTAGATTTCAATTTTCGTGATTTTTGAAGTCAGTGTGTGGTCGTACGAGATTTTAATGTGAAAAACAATCAGTATTTTGATGGTTAAAAATATGCTTTGTGAGCAAACGGAGTCGGAATTCGACGAAACCAGTTTCGTTGGGTCCGTAATGTCGAACTGAAGGTGCATGTCCAGTTTCGTGATTTTTGAGTATCGTATATGATCCCATGGATTTTTAGAAGACGAACTCGAATAGCTATAGTATAAAAATAAATATAATAATCAAATAAAAAAATATTATGCTATCCTATAAATATACCTTTATCTCCCTTAACCCTAAATTATTTTCCTAAGTAGTCAACACAAAAGGAAAACCATGCCGCCAGTTATTCTTCCTCACAACCAAATCGGCAACTTTAAAATTCCAAATCAATTGAAATAAATTCTAATAAATCGCAAAACACACATGGTTGGATTCGAAAAACAACTGTCTTCAATCGTATAGCAATTTTAAGGGGTTCGATCATGGTTTGGGTTTGCTGAAAAATCACAGGGGTTCTAGGGTTTGAATTTTTTGTCGATTAAGGAAGAGTTGGGTGTTTTCGAATACATGATCGAGTTTGTGAGGATGAATAGCATCTCGTTACATATTTCTGAGGCAATCGGTGATTTTTTTTGTCGATGGAATGACTGCAAGGGTGCGTTGAGGGTTTGGAGTCACACCAAAAGAAGGAGATCCGAGTTCTTCAATGTACGGATGAAGTGAAAGAGGGATAGACAAGATGAACATTAGTGGAATCCTTATTGAACTCGGCAGTTTGTAGGTGGAGAACTTGCAGCTTTAATCCGCAAGAAATGGAGGAGTTGGCTAGAGGAGTTATAACAAGGAAGATGGAAATAAACTGGTGCGGGTTATATTGTTTTGGGCCGGGGGATTTATTGGGTAAAGCCCAATAACTTTAATTTTAAATTTTAAACTATTTAAATGGTTATATTAACTTGTAAAAATCATAACTTGATCATACGTTATCAGAAATTCGAACGGTCAGATCCGTTGGGATCGTATGGACGAGAGCTCCAACTGGAACTGACTAGAAGCGAATCAGAGCTCGTTACAATTTATCGCAAAATAAATTGTCCGTCTGAATCAAGCGATGGTTATCGTTATTAACGATGATCGTCCAATGTGAGTAAATCTCACTAACTCTGCTCAATTTATATTTTTATAAAATATTTTTAGAATCTATAAATGATGGTTGTTTGCTATGTGTTGGCTGTTTGGTTGAATTGCTAGTTAATTGGTTGAAAATATAGATAACGATATATATATATATATATATATATATATAAATCGTTAATCGAATAGTAATTCTGTTTATCAGTATATTTCATATTCATGTTATTCATGTGATTAACATCTGTGGATGCAGGGAAATAGGTCGGAGGGACCCAACTGGGTTCCTCAACATTTATTTTACTGTTTTCATATATTGTGATGTATGTTGTGATTTATAATCTGTTGTTGATTATGTGTGTTTGATCATTGTTATTTGGCACTTTTAAATACCAAAGGAAATACTGGAATGTGAAAAAGGAAAATTCAAACTAAAATTTGAAATAAAATATTTGTATATATAAAATCAAAGGATTTTATATAAAAAGGAAATTTGAAGTGGTTATTAAATTTTTGAAGTTTATAAACTCAAAAGGGTTTTATAAAAAGGAATTTATGAAGTGTATATTGAAAGAAGAATTGTATAGAATCAAAAAGATTTTTATCAAAAGAAGGGATATGTGCAAATTAAACAAGAAACTTCTATATAAAATTATCAGCAGTTACAGGGAATTTTAAAAGACCGTTTTGGGTAAATTACTTAATAAGAAGTAAAGAAATATATATAAAGAAAATATTTATATGAAATCAAAGAACTTCATTAAAGGGAGTTTTTGAAGTAAATATTGAATTTAAGGATTTTATAAAATACATGGATTTTGTAAAAAGAATTATTTAGAAATTTATAGAATTATAGAAGAGAATGGCGAGATATAAAAGAATTATAGGAAACTGATTTAAAGTAAATATTTGATAGAAACCCATTCCAATAGATAACTTGAGAATAATAATTTATAAATGATGTTTTTAAATAAGGAAATATTTATCTTCCAATAGATGGATATATAAGTTTAAATTTATATAGAGAAGTAGAAATGGGTTTTAACACCGATACTTTTAAATAGAATGTGAACTCAGTGTTTATAAGAGAATTAAATGAGATTTAAGTGCTAGAAATAAAAAGGAGATTTCATATGTATAATTCTAAATAAAAGTATAAATAGAAGTTGGAAAATGGGATATTAATTTAAAATACGAAATCAAACTAAAGAGATTGTATAAAAGAAATATTATTCACATTCGATGTAAAAAAATGGGACTAAGTAAGGAGTTTGCAAATAAACACATTTATATAGGAAAGTGGATTTTGTAATAGAAATTAAACAGAAATGGGATTTCAAATGGTGAGAAATAAAAAACTTGTTTGATAAAAAAACAAGTGTTGTGATTTATAAACCAAGGTTTATAAATGAATTAAAATATAATTATCAGTGGATAATTGAGATTTGCAAATTCGATAGTGAATTTGGAAAATGGGAAATTTGGAGTTGTTTTAAAAAGGAATGATGAAATCCATTCCGATACTCGAAATGTAAAAAGGATTAAATAAAATCCGTAAAGATTTGTAATTGGAATTCAACTAAGCCAGGTGTTTTAAAATAATTCATTTACGAAATTATATATTTAATAAAATCAGAAATTTAACAGGATAATTAGTAATTTGTTGGAAACCAATATTTTATATTCGAATATAAGTTATTCGAAAGATGATTATTCGAATATAAGTTATTTGAAAGATGATTATTCGAATATAGTTATTCGAAAGATGATTATTCGAATATAAGTTATTCGAAAGATGGTTATTCGAATATAAGTTATTCGAAGGAGAGTAAATCGAATATAGGTTATTCAAAGGAGAGTTAATCAAATAGAGATTACTTGAAAGTGATTTATACATCAGAATCAATTATATCAACTTAAGGAAAGTAATATTTTCTTCCTGTTTCAAAATCAAGTTTTACTTATTTAATAATAAATTAATTATTTGTTTATTTATCCAAATTAATAAATAAAGGTTATATTTAAGTCATTATACTTCGGAAGTATGGGATTATAACACTGTTGTTATAACCAAATGATTTTGGCAAAAGAAGTGGATTCATAAATAGAATCCGAGAATTACGTAAGGAAGTTGTTAAAGATTTACAAGTTGAACTTTGTCTATTTCAAGGTTAGGAATGTTGTTCAGTTAAGGTCTGAGAGGTAATTATACCCCAACTTGATTAACTTCGTTTTTAACTAAGGAATGGTTAAGGTTCAATAGTGAAGGTTGGTTAAGTGAATTTAGTTAATGAGTGTAAATTGTTTGAATTGGCTTACAGATGTTTTATTTAAACATCTGTCTAAATCAAATGAAAGAGTTTTGGAAATGTTCCAAACAAGAATCAAAAATGTTTTATAATATAGGAAATAAGAAATGGGAGTAAATACGGAGATGTTTTCAAATGATTAAAAAGGTATATTTTCTAGTTTAGAAAATAAGAATTTACAAATAAATAGAAATGGGTAAATGGATAAATTAATGATAATTCAATCTAAAGAGATAAATGTTGAATGTTGATTGATCGATAGAATTTCCATCTGGAAATAATATCGTTGTTTGCACACCTGTTTTCTTCGATAGTTAAATCACCGACTATCGAAGTTTTTGACCATTTTTACGTCGTCGATACGGAGAGACCAGGATCAGATTTATTATCTGAAAACCACTCTGTATGGGTAGCGATCAAATAAGATAAATTGAAGACGGAGTGATGCAAGGGCTATCCTATTACAAAATAGTGCCTTCGGTTTGTCCAGTCCCAGGACAACGTGAATGGACGAATGTCTGACAAAGTATATCTAACGGATCGCGTAAGTTGATCTCTTCAAACGTACTTACGTTTGGTGGCGGAGGAATTCATTTCACTTAGCTTTATACCCGTGGTATTTTTGGGAAAATCAATTTGTGATTTAGCGAGTATGACGATGTGACATTCAAAGTGAATGGTGGTCAGGTGCATCAAAGATACGTTATGACCTCAAGCCTTATCAACCGGGAAATGACAGAAATTGGGCAGGCAACATGGCTAGGTGGGTCGCTCCCATTAGGGTATATATCGCCTATTTAGAGAAAATCCATTTCATTCTTTTATCTATTTTAGATGCTGTCCCTTTTTGGGAAATGGTGGGTAGCTCCCAACCGTTGGTGATATACATTCGATACACTCAAGCGAAATGAGTGGTCGGTCATGTGTGGGCCGGGCTGCAAGACGTTCTTGTTGAACCCAATGTATTCGCCTCTAGAGATACACTATTGGCAGGTGGTCCCATACCTTGTCATAGTCGAAATCCGATATCCAATAAGAGCCCGCGATATTGATTTGTATACTATATATGTGGAATGTGAGATGCAAGCATTCTACCAGATTGTTATTTACTTGTGATTAGACATTATTATAATATCAGGAAAGTATTGATTTCCAAAATTGTTTTGTGTTATCGTAAGGTAAAAACCGTCCGTGTTTATGTGTGGATCGGTCTTACGATTATCTTTTATTTTGAAAAGTTAAAACGAATGATTTGAGTTTACTCACACCAGTCCCATGACTGACCCAAAGTTTATTTTGTTTTGTTTTCCCTAAACTCTTGGGTGCCCAAATTTTTACGGGAAGTCAAGTAGTTCAGGTCTTTGCAGATATACTTAGAGGAGCTTGAAGCAGGAGGCTTCAGGATTATATAGCTATCGTTATTTCCGCTGTGTGTAAGTATTGTACTCTGATTATGTTATTATATATATATATACTGTTTCATTGCAAAGTTATGTTATATATTATATTCTATTCATTCCGCGGTGAGATTCGTATTACTCTGATCCTGTTCTGTGGTGATCTTCTTCTTCTTCTATTCTAACTTTCTATCTTATCTATTCTCACCCTCTAACTTCTTTCTATTAATGATCAGGTATTTCCGATGTCTGTATAGTCAACATGGTAGTTTTGTGCTGATTTTCGGAGTCGAAAATCCCAGTTCGTTACAAAATCCAATTTTATTAAATTAAAATAATTTGATTTTATTTATATAAATAATTATGATTTTATAAACGATAATAGCATTGTTTTTCTGGAAATTTGATTTTGATATAACTCAAAATCTATAAGATGAAATCCAGATTTTTTTCTCTTACATTAGAAAACCATCATTCAATAGGTCCGGGCGTTTCTTATTTCATCAAATTCCGACTTATATTGAGTTTTAAATACCCAAGTTAAGTTCAAATCCAACTGGATCCCTCCAACCTATTTTCCCTGCATTAACAAATGTTAGTCAACATAAATAATACCCATCCTGCTTCAAGACAGGATTTCACGGTATAGAAAGTCTTCCACTATATATATTTTGGGGCGCATAGGGTCATCCGCTAATGGTACTCCATTCAGCACACACGTTGCACCATAATGACGCCAACCCCACTTATAACTCGCTACATCTGAGCCTAATGCTCCATTCAGCACACACGTTGCACCACATCTCGCCCATATTGCATGTCATCAAACTTGTATGCAGTAACATCAAAATCACCCTGGTTTAATCAGATGAAGGAGTTAGCATCTCTAGTTCAAATTAAGATGAATAGAAAGTCTTTGTTCATCCAGTCCCAAAAGCCCATACTCATGTTTTGTTTCAAAAATGTAGCAGACACTTCATTAACATTATCATTACTACCAAATTCTGTGTAGCACAAACAACAAAATCTTAGAGTGCAGTTGAGTTTCCAAAACTTTCTGATTCATGCTTCATCTTGAAACCATAAAAGGGGTATAAGATAATCCATGAAATAGATTGGTGATAAACAACCCAAACCGCCAGGAAATAGCAGATACCTCTAGGTGAAAGATTAAATCTTAGAAGTTTCTAACATGTTGATTATATCCAATACCATTTGCAGAAAAACCATATGTAGCCAAACCTGGTAAATTGGAATCCAAAACTCATAGAATCACCACAAAACAGTAAGCACGCTACGCCTGGAGCATTTAATCAACAGAAGTATCTTGCAATTATTTTTATTAGATGGCTTTAATTTACTCATAACAACCAAATAGAGACTTAAATCTATCACTTGTTTTCTACAGTCGTACGCGGGTACGCATGATGTAGAAAAACAATAATAGATAAAGCCTATGTGATAATAACACCAGAGTAATACAGGTGAACAGCAAAAAGGCAGTGAAGGTGAAAAATTATGTTACTCTTGAAAGCAAAATGCAGAGAAAAACTGCATAACATCCAGTACCATATCCAGTAAACTAATAGATATCCTCTTGAAACATTACCAGAACAGGCACGTTTAAGAACAAACTAGAAGAACTGGAAAGACAACACCGATCAACGTTACCTTAACCCAAAACCCGGTAGCAACCCTTAAACTTAACACCTAAAGTCAACAAATAATTCAAGGGCCAACCGCTTAATCCATGGCACATACCAACCTATCCAATAAGAGGTGTTGAAAGCATAACCATGTTGGATGAAATCACAAAATAACCTTATAAAATATTCTGCTCCATCAACTATCATCAGTTGCATTAATGATGAAAAACCAGATCGCACAAAAGTATATCAGATCCCAAGTAAGAAACGAAATCAATAAAAAAGGCCAAATTCTATTGCATTAATTAAATCTATTTAGATTGCAACTAAAATATTCCTATAATAATATCGCATACCAGATTTAGACAAAGCTAAAACCGCAAATTTCAATTAGCCAATGAAAACACAAATCTTACCCAAACCCATAGCTGATATCGATCTATTTCAATAGGGGAAAGATCAGTTGGAGAATTTGGAACTGAAGCTTGTTCAGTTGTGCTGGCAATGCCAATACCCAAATCTACAGTGGCTTGACCTTCCATAATTGAATCTAATCCAAACCTAGCGAGAATGAGAAGATTGATTGTTATATTTTGGTGATCGGCAACGAAAAACCCTAGGTCTGGCATTGCATCAGATCGTAGACAATCTTGAATAAATCACAGACGATTTAGATTAAATCAACTAAGACCTGGCATTCGATTGTAATACAAAATAAAACTGTGTTGTCTTATCAACGAATAAGAAAATTTGTTGAAGGCTATAAGAAGAAATCGAATTTCAACTGCCTTTACTCTTCATATCCATTACATTCCTAAAGTTGTTTAAATTCGTTTCAATTTCCAAACGTATTGCTTTATGAAATAAGAGTATCCACTATGCAGTAGCTGATATATCTATTCTCAACTATTATCTGCTCCAACAAAAAAAATGAAATGAACCCATTGCCCATATTTTTTCCATGGTGAATCTGCTCCTTCTCACCCTTGTCATAGGTTGTTTCCCCATTCTTCCCCTTCCCATGCGAGCTTCCCCACCAGTTCACCCTTTTGACACGTCCCAAGACCATACCACCTAACTCGCGCGTGAGCCATCTCTCCCCATCTCCACATTGAATCCCACACCAGCCAAGCTTCGTCGACTCCTCTGACCCCGCGTAAGTATCATTCCCTCCACCTGTTGTTCCAGTTGACCCGCTCTACCCATTACCCGCCTCAGACCAGTTCGCCCTTCCCCATTGCCATCCTACACAGACCACCCCTCCGCATCCCCGTTGATGTACCAATCACCAGTCCCACTCGGCCTTCAATGACCATCTGAATAGTCCGAACCCCTAGTCTTTGCGTGTGCGTGTGTGTGTGTGTGTGTGTGAGTGAGTGAGAGTGAGTTTCCATCATAGTTGAGCTCATTGTGTGCGACTGTGTTATGCATGCCGAGTGCAAATGGATAGTGTGTGTGAGTGTGAATTAGAGTTGTGTGTGTATTGTTTGTATGTGTGTGTAGTGCATGGGTGTTTAGTATTTTTGTGTGTACTGAGTTGTGTGCGTTTATTTAATATATATATATATACACAATTTTGTGTGCCTTTGCGTTGTTTATATACGTATAATTTACATTATACAGTTTTGGTGTGTGTGATTTTAAATATATACATATATTATAAATTAAGTACGTGTTACACATATAGAGATATTTATATGATATTTTATAAAATAATTTTTGTGTTTATTTTTGTTGAATTGAGTTTGGTGTTGAGTTCCAAAACCTATCCCAAAACCCAATAGCCGTATCGATCCATTGAGAAATTGTAACACCCCGTATTTTCTGTGATCATATAAGTAACAAATCAGAGAATAATTAAATTATAAAATAAGAATCAAGGGAAACGGGTTGCGCCATTGTGTTCGTCTTGAAATTCTTCTTGGAAACGAGTCCGAGTTTTCGAGAAACGGAGTCCGTATGAGGGAGATATGGCCCTCCGAAGTCTCAGAGAATTTCAGAATTGAAAACAGCTCGAAAATTCGAATTCAAAATCCCAGAACAGGCTGGGCGGGAAAATTCCCACCCATGGACCAGGTCGACCTGGGGGTCGACCATAGTGTCGACCTAGGGGTCGACCTGCTCCCGAAACCCATTTTTTTAACCTGGTTCATTTTGATGTATCCGGTCTCGTTTCTGTCTAGATTCATCCGCCTAATCCTATATAAACAGCCCCCTAGCCTCATTTTCGCTACACAATTTCATTCTGTCTATATTTTGCCTCTGTTCTAATTAAAAATAAAAATGGCATCGCTACCCTGCTGGAATCAAAACTTGGACTGATGCATCTTCTTCCAACCTGAATAGAATTAAAAGCTAAATCAAATCTCAAATCCAAGTTTAGAGCTACGACAACAATTAAAGAGGAATAATTCAGCATTTCTGCATCAACAACAGTTTATTATCCTTTCTTAAAACCATGAAAGGCAAGTATAGTTATTTTCCGCTATAAACTGTAATTATAATTGTGACATGATTATAAATCTGAATCTGAGGTTATGTATATTCTTATCTGTCAGATCTGTTTCTCTATGACTATTCTGTACCTCTTTCTTCTTTCCGTTCTATAGCCAGGCTACTACGAGCCTGCGTCGAATCTCATAAGAGATTAACGCACGAACACTAAATTTTGGGACAAATAATAATGCATAATTGGACATGAAACTATTGCCTATGACTATGTTTCATTGACTATGAGACTATTGCCTATGACTATGATTCATTAACTATGAGACTATTTCCTATGACTATGATTCATGACTATGAGACTATTGCCTATGACATTGAATAAGAAACTATTGTGATTAGTCGCCCAGGACTATTGTGGTTAGTTGCCTATAACTATGGTAGTTAGTTTCTTGTGCCTATTCCCTTAATGATGTTAGATCTCATATTTAGTATGTAACTTTGCTAGTTTATTCCCATTCACTGTTATGTACATCGAGCCTATAGGGCCATTTCATGAGTATCTAGAGAACTTGTGGGGACATGTTATACGGGGATTGGGAATAGCTTAATTAAGTAAATCTGGCATAGCAAATAAGTTGGCATAATCTGAGTTGGCTATAATAGAGAATGATTAACATGTATATTAGTCTTGGATATAAATGGTGAACTAGAATATTAAATCTAGTTTTGACATGAACTGGAAATGGGAATATTAAGGCTAGAATTTGGGGCATATATGGTACTATGAATTATGACCTTGACTTAGGCATGTAAGTTTAGGCTAGATTTATGATTAGGCAAGATATGTAAACAAAGTTTTAGATATATATAATCTGCTAAATCTGTTATCTGCTAAATCTGTTAAATTGCCTAATCGGTTATCTGCTAAAACTGTTGAATTGCCAAAACTGCTAAATCTTTTATCTGCTAAATCTGTTGAATCGCTTAAACTGCTAGATCTGCCACCTGTTGAATTGTATGATATGTTGAAACTAGATAATGGTAATCTGAGTATGGAAATCCATAGGCTCGACCTAAGAATTGGTAGAACATGGAAATTTGATTAATCTGTTATATCCTATGGAGAACTTTAATCTATTAAATAAACAGAATTAGTCTGATATCTGAAAAATCTGTATTGGAATGAATTGGCTATGACACGAGGTTAGACTCTGTTTGCGGTAGAAGCCTTCCCGAAACCAATCGGCTTAACCAGCGACCGCAAACTGTCAGTCTAATGCGAGAGGTCGTAGGCATAATTAAAAATATGCTTAGACACGAGGTTAGGTCTGGCTTATGGCAGAAGTCTGCCCGGAACTGCCTGGCATATCCAGCGGCCACAAGCTACCGACCCAATGTGAGAGGTCTGTGCATTAATATTAATGCAAATCTGGGATGATACCAAATGTGACGGCCCGTTACTTCCCCGTGAAGGAAAGAGCGGATACTTTGAGAACAACACATAAATGAACGCAGATGGAAGAACATTTCATTGTTATTACAACAATTCCATTAGAATACAAGAATATACAGAGTATGAATGAATAAATTACATTCGATAAATATCAGAGATTACAATAAATTACATAGCAGCGGGAAATAATACAAAGCACAACTGAAGGTGATATACGGATACAGAGCTTTCCGGATATCATTCCAGCTGTAAACCAGGATCCTGTGAATATAAATCTTTAAAACCAAAACTACTGGCTGCCCGTGTCGAAAATAGGGGCACCCAGAGTTTAGGTTAAAACAATAAACTCCAGGTCAGTCATGTGACTGGTGTGAGAACTAAAACAGTTATTTAAAACTTTACTTTAAGAGAGAGTAATTCAAGGGACCACGCCGTATAACACGGAACGGGTTTCCTCCCAAGAATACCAGTGCATAGAATAAACAACGCAATGCTTTTTCGAAAAATGAAGCTATTATAAGACCCAGGTCCCATCACACAATGCAACGCAAGCCGGAGGATAAGGTTTTACCTTATAATAGCCAAACATGCTTGGTACGTTTAAAACAAATCATTTGATACTATAATAAGTGTATAGTGTCAAAACAATTTCAATCATAAATATAAATCATAGACGACATAAGTGCCCCATACCACTATGTCGCTATACTAGTCTCTACAAATAAAACCGAAATACACGTATTGGAAATTGGATTTCCGTCATGAGTCGAGGCATGGGGCAAGCTCCGCTTCGAGACACTCTAGCAAATGCCTTGGGACTACACACTCTGGGCAACCCCGGATTCGGCTGGGCCGGTCCTCTCTTACGTTTGAGGATTAATTATTCCTAAACACACGTTTCCCGGTCCTTACAGACCTATAATCGAGGTGCCTCATTCCAACAACCACAAAGGTGAAAAGTATATATATGTCAGGGCTGGTAAGTCACTGACACCACCAAAGCTAGAAAGAAACGTCGTGTTCTCCCAGCGGTCCGTATCCCGTTTTTAACTCATACCGAGGTGTGAGGCTCGCGAATCCACGCTAAACACAAAGCTATGCCACGGAGGCCGTGCTTTGATCATCAACCACAAGACTTTGCTTTTCAAAAGAAGCCTTGATTCATGCAACTCAGCGTGCCACACAGGCAATTCATGCCATGCGATTGATATCTATCGATATATAACCTCTAAGCTCGTACGTCTCAGAGAAGGGCGTTAAGCAAGAGAATAAATTCTCCGCCGCCAAACAGATATATATTTAACAGAAATCAATCAACACAGAATAAAATCCAATGTCAGACAAACAATCCATTTACAAGTTCGTTCTGGGTCTGAACGAAACCGGAGGCACTTTCCTCGCGTATCCATCGATCTCCAAGTACGTCTGGACGATCACCAACTGATTCCCTCATCTTGGGTGTACAGCCCAATCAAGATCATCAGTAATCACCCAAACGATGTGAAGACTTCCGGTCTTCAACCACCGTCTTCATCTTCGACATATCGTCGAATCGGTTATTCAGAATGGGTATAAACCCGGACTTTCCGAACAACCCGCGTATATTAAAACAAATGTTACACAAACACAACATACGCCTCATTCCAATTCAGCAGCCACTAACTGCAAATTTCATATTCTTAGGGAAAGGTTCCCATTAATTTTATCCAAGATAAATTCTTTAAAATTTACCCTTAAATCTTCCTTTGGATGTCATTTCAAACCAAATCATGGTTTTCCAAACTAGTCGAGATTAGCGAACCACACCGAAGTAATTATTTATTTTATTTCCCAATCCCAACCTATTCATCCCATGAAGCAAAACTGGTAATACTCCAAATCTAATACTATGGTGTTAACGGTAAAATTAATTACCATTTCACGTTCAAATCTAATTAAAGATTTGACTATCGTTTTTGGAGCAAAACTGATGATACTCCATTCTCGCTTATTTTCCCAAATTTGATAATTTAGATTATCAATTCACATTTCAATCTAATTGCAGATTCATGAAAACTCCTTTTGCTGGGGTAAAGAACTAATGCCATTTAAAACATAGTTCACGACAAACCCAAATCTCATTCTATTTATTATCGGGTTAAAGAACAAGTGTTATTTAAAACACCCTTCACGATAAACCCACAAATCAATTCTATTTAAAATTCATTTTAAATCCAATTTATTTATTTGAAAATAAATGGGTTTTAATTTTAGTTCAAAACTAGTTCATTTTGATAAAAATCTTTTTTTATCTTTTCAAATGTGGAGTTTTTCATCCCAATTTTACACAAATCATTTCTTATGATTTTACACAAATTATTGATATTTTTAATAATTTTATCAAGGCCCGTACAGTCTATTTCCATCAACGGCCATCGAACTGCACTTACAACGACCTTTTCCAAATTTGATTTGGACGTATCTCCAAATCCAACCGTTAGATTTTGAATTTCTAATATCCGTTATAAAGCTCTTTTCGATACGAACCCAACGGTTCCGGTTTTAGGAGAATCCGACGGTCGGATCTCCCGTAATGTCCGTTTGAAATAAATGGTCGAAATTCACGAACTGCCGCGGCGCGGCGCGTTCCATTCAGGCCATTATATTATATATATAATATATATTTCGTCGATTTCTATTTAAAACGAATTTTATAAATAGTTTTGAATTCGTTTAAAAAACATTTCAACTTCCATTTCAATTCAAATCAAAATTGAATTCTTCCTTATAAATTCGTTTTAAAATTCATATCTATTCAATTCAAATTTCAATTCAATTTGAATTCATTTCAATTCGTTTTCAATTCAATTCGAATTCGTTTTCAATTCAATTCGAATTGGTTTTCAATTCAATTCGAATTGGTTTTATATTCAATTCTATTCAATTCAAATTTTAATTCAATTTGAATTCATTTTCAATTCAATTCGAATTGGTTTTATATTCAATTCTATTCAATTCAAATTTTAATTCAATTTGAATTCATTTTCAATTCAATTCGAATTGGTTTTCAATTCAATTCGAATTGGTTTTCTATTCAGTTCAATTCAAATTCGTTTTCTAATTAAATAAAATTTAATTCGTTTTCTATTCAATTCAAATGTAATCGATATAAATATCGTTCGCGTCAAAATAGCGTATCTCTAGTCAACACGGCTTTATATTTAACAAATGGATATATATTTCTTTCAATACACGACTCTATATCTTTGTCAACACACGACAAATCTCAACGAATGAGTTCTGTCCACGTGTGACTATTTTTGTTATTTAATATATTTTATAAAAATTATGGTATCTATCGTTTGATTTCAAATCAGACTCCAACCGTAAACTAGTAAGAGAACGATTCCCTGAATATTAACCCCGAAGGCCGAAACCAACATCAGATCAATATCCAGGAGACCACTCATCTTATCTACTTTCCAGTTAGTTTATAATTTTATATCTAATAAAGATGTAGTTTTTATTTTTAAAATACTTCGTTCAACACATGACTAATCTCAACGGATGAGTACTGTCAACGCATGAACCTTTATTTTATAATATTCTTTATTTTCTAAATTGGAATGAGGCCCAATAAATTACCATATAAAGTTAATTATATGGATTCCATACAATACATGTATATAATAGCAACGACAAATAATCAACCATCTTCCAAGGTGCACTACACTGTATAAGCATCAAATATAGATATCTAACGCTTATAACAGCCTGTCAATCGATTGACAAACAACTAATTATTGGGATTAGTGTATGTCGTATTTTATCCCAATACCCATGTGGGGTTTCAAACAATCAAACACAGATTTTATTTGTGCAGTTGGGCGATGTGTAAAATTTATCGTCCCAGTCAATGTCCTTCAAATAGGTGTACATAAACAAACCGTCCGGTTTGTAAATGAATATTTATTTATTCACATTCACGTTAAAAATTATATTTTTAACGATAAAATATTTTATTCAACCAATGAATATTCTATTCAGTTCATTTATTAAAAAAATGATATTTTTATTTTTCTAATTTATTTTAGAAAATTTCGGCGGCATAACGGCACGATACTAGAAACGGGACAAGGCCTAGCCTCATCCCCGGTCTAGTGAAGGCCCATGCCATTCACACATCAATCAAATCAATTTCATTTCACCAAACAATTCAATTCAACCCAAATAATCTAACCAACTACACAACCAAACAAACAAGTCCATGGTCTGTGGACGATTGTGTCGGGTGCTACTAAACACCGTCTACATCCTAGTATATAAATAACTAGAAAAAGAAATTGAAGAGTGAGAAGTTCTCACCAATAGCTATCCAATTCCACGACACTTCATTTATAGAAATCTTCGTCGTTCTCGCCTTTTTGTCACCTTCGTTGCCCGTAGCCACTACATATATAAAAATCACATTTTTTTACTTCGCTATTCAATATATAAAAATCGAATTTTTACTTCGCTATTCAATATATAAAAATCGAATTTTTTACTTCGCTATTCAATATATAAAAATCGAATTTTTACTTCGTTATTCAATATATAAAAATCTCTTCTTTCACGTTTAAAAATCTTTATTTTACTGAAATCAAAATCATAACTTTATTGAAATGAAAATCGTATTTTTATAACTTCCTTTTCATGTTAAAAATCGTATTTTTATAACTTCTTCATATATAATAAAAATCATAATTTTAATCTTCATATATGATAAAATCATAATTTCACAAAGGAAAATCACACCTTTTGTTTTGAAATTCAAATCTTTTTCTATGTGTTCACATATGAAAAATCAAATCTATTTCTATTTGTTCAAATAAGAAAAATCAGTTTTATCCCATAGAAAAATAAAATCAGTTTTAACATAAAATAAAATCAGTAAAAACTCACCTTTATTTTATAGAGGGAGTGGAGGGACTTGCTGGTGGCCCGAGGGGGGAGGGGGGGAGCTTGCGTCGGTCGAGACAGGGGGATAGCTTGCGTCGGTCGAGGCAGAGGGGGGGGGGTAGCTTGCGTCGGTCTTTAGGTTAAGGGGGGGTCGCGATGGGAGTGCGCCGCCACCTGGGGCACAGCGGTGGGCGGCGCTGCCCTAGAGGGGGGGGGGGGCCGATGGCGGTTCTTCCGCCTCCGTCCTCCCTCCATTTTTTTTAATTTCTGTTGAAAACAATTAGAAGAAAACGGGGGGAGGGGTGGTTCGACCTCAAAACGAGGCCCACCGCCTGTCGTCCATAGCTAATTACCCCCATTCCGAACACAATGGGATATGTATCGTAGGCTGATTCGATCGTTTCAATCGGTTTTCGTTAAAATCAACATATAACTCTACATATTGAATTTGAACGCGCATTTCAATTTACCGCGGTCACATACGAACTCTAAAAATTCTAGAAAAATATTTTCTTGCTTCGTATTGACGATACGGTTCTAACAAAACTAGTTTCGTCGAATTCTGAGACCGCTGGAAAAATGGCCATTTTCCAGTCGATTAAAATCAACTGAAACTGGTCAAACGCGTTATCCTTTGCCACACTCACATATTGATTTGAAAAATTATGAAATTTGGAATCTAGCAATAATTTGACATCACGGATCCAACAAAAGTGGTTTCGTCGAAATACGAGGTCATTTGCAAAATGTCTATTTTTAAGGGCCTGAATTCCATAGCGACTATTCAGAATTTTCAACTGGACATATCTTTTGATTCCCGTTATGAAATTTCAATTTTTCGTATTCTTTGGAAAGATATTATCGATTATATCCTATTATTTTTGGTTTCACTAAAATCCGGATTGTTTTGCACCCGGTACATTCAATTGAAGTTTGAAATCGAATTATCGAACTACCGCGCCATTTTCAATTCCTTTTATAATTATATATAATTATTTATATTCTAACGACGGCGTATATAATATATACGTTCGATTTATATTCAAAATAATTTTTTTGTCGATATTATTTAAAATAATTCATTTTAAATAATCAAAATTCGCTAAAATTGCAAAAATAAAAATTTTAAACTGGCTCAGATTTTCGGGTTGTTACAAATATGATGTCTAAAACGTGTTGGGTGGATATGGTTAAACCAATTGGACTAATGAATTTAACAAACCCATTTCGAGAATCTGTAGGCCCAATTACAAAGATCGACAAATCTGTAATCTGGTAAATCCGTATATCTGATCTGTTAGTCTGAAAACTTGTCTGATATGTGAACTAGTTGATCTGAACTCTGTATGTCTGAACTTGTAAACAAGTTAATCTGAAATCTGTTAGTCTGGGGACACAAGGCTAGGAGGGAAATTACTTGTGTCATCTGTTGTTTGGGACCCATATTAGTCAGTAACCCTTTCTGGTATCAAAACTTTGACCCAACAGTAGGTAGGGTTCGGGCACGCTTACTGAACTAATTATAAGTGGTTCATTCTGATAATGACGAGGGGTGTTGATGGTTCGTTCCAACCGAGTCATGTGCGTGAATGGATCCCGGTCTGCCTCTGAGGATGTAAGACGCTGTGACATCTGTAAATAGGTCTGTGCCAATTGGTTGTCACTTTAGGGAGTGATACACCCTGTTGTGGAGCCGACACAGGGTATTTATGTATTAGGGAGCCGATCGCTTGGGGTAGGGTTTTAGGGTACACTTAGTTCTGTCTGTTTCCGTTAGTACCGTCTGTTTCTGTTGGGTGGCAACACCTGTCTGTTTCTGCGTGGTACCGTCTGTTCGGGTGGTAAAGGCCCATTTACCAGTGTACACCTAATTCTACATTCTGTTTCCGTAGGGATTAATCTGTTTCTGTTTCTGTTCGGGTGGTAAAGGCCCATTATCAGCATTCTGCTTCTGTCTGTTTCTGTTTGGGTGGTAAAGGCCCATTATTAGCATTCTGTTTCTGTCTGATTTTGTTTAGGTGGTAAAGGCCCATTATTAGCGTTCTGTTTCTATGGAAATTATTCTGTTCCTGTTTCTGCTTCCGTTTAGACATTAGGGTGACACCTAATCCTTTTATACTAGTATTAGTGCAGAGAAATGAAAAGTAATATTATTCTGTTTCTTCTGTTTAACCTAAGTACATCTGCTGCACCTGTTACTGTTATCTCTCATCCAGTTTTATTTGCATGCCATGATTATTATTATCTGTTCATATGCTGAAAGTCACTGGACTTGCCAGACTTTATGTCTGACCTTGCTTGTTTTCGTCCCTTTTCTTCCGTTTCCCCTGGTTTTCGAAGGAGGGAACACTTTAGCTTATTCCGGATTTCTTCTGCTTGAAGTACTTAGAGTGTTTAAAGTATGGCTTGACTCCTTATGGCAGTTTCTATGGGGATTATGATTTTAAAGTTTTGTACTCCGATGATTTTCTGAACAAGACTGATATTTATGTACTTGAGTTTTTGGTAAAGATGTAACCATACTGGTTTCTGTTTTCCGCTGTAATAAAGTTATAATTTCTCCAGTATTGTTTATCTGTCTTGTAAATTTCTGTTCTGTCTACTAAAACGCTCCACCAAAGTTAAGGCATTCCCTTTGTGAGTGACCTTAACGGAGGTAGGGTGTTACAGAAATCCTCTAATTTCCTCTTATAAAATAAAAATAAAATAATATCGAGTGATTATCAAGTTGAATCCGTTCTGAATCGTGCCTGGATGTCGTCGCTTCATCCTATATTAATCCGTTTGTTGTCTCTAATTTGTGCTACGAAAGATGTGCTTATCTCACACTTGACCTACATTGTTTCATGGATGTTAGATCGACATAAATGAACTATTGAGAAATGTATATGATTGCTAGTAGAAATTGTTTTATTTGATATGTATGCATATTTCATATATGACACGATATTCATATGACACGTAGGTGCACTGATGATATATGACTTATGATGTGACTGATGCTATGTGCTGATTTGTTATGTTGTTGATACCCCTAGTTTAGGAAAAAGCACTAAGGGTTGAAATGATACATACCCGAACGAACATTAGAATAGGGAAAAATCGTTATGGGTTGAAAAATGATAGACCTGAATGATTTTTTATTGAATTTGGGATTGCGGGTTGAAATGATAGAGTTGTAGAAATTTTATAAATTGCGTGTTGAAACGATAAATATCCGTATCACTTGACCATAGGGTAGAAAACTATATACGGACACCGTTGGTAATGTTTTCGAAGTAAAGTGATTTGGAAAAATTGATTTTTAAAATAATAACTTAAAAATTTATATTTTTATATTTATTTTTTTAAATATACTTTGTAAATTTTAAATTATATGGTTTAAAATGATATTATGAGTAAATATAGAATTAAATACTTATTTAAGATTTTACTTATAATTTTATTTATTTTAAACCATATAATTTAATCATATAAGTATTTTAAACTTTTATATTATAATAGATAATTCCTCTATACCTATTTCTATATTATTTTAACCTTATATATGTTTATAATCAATATTCTTTCTAATTAATTTTAGAATTTCATAAACTTATATATATTTTCAAAAGTAATTTTCTTTTACATATATTTACAAACTTTAATAATAAACTCAAAGATCGAATGTTAAGGTTTTCACGATTTAAATTCGAGATTTAAAGATTTGAATTTATATAACGAAATTGATAACAAATGAACTCATATGATGTAAGAAGATTTGAATTCGAATTGATTTAAACTACAAGAGATGGACTTGAAATGTGAAATTGTTTTTGAAATTAAATTTCCAAATTAAGGAATGAATTTGATTTTAAATCAACTGAATGCAAATTTGAATGACTTAAATATTGAAGGAAATGAATTTGAATCGCGTAAATTAATGTTTAATTTGGAATTATAACTGATTTGAAACGAATTTGATTTTAAGTGACCGAATGTGAATTTGAATATATAAATTTTATGTATGGAATTGGTTTTATAAATTATTTGGTTTGAATTAAGAAATTTGTAAAATCAAATTTGTAAGGATGCTTTTAAATTGTATGAATCATTTAAATTGAAATATAAAACTTTGATTCGAATTTATAAGTAGTGAATTTGAATTGTACGACTTGAGTAAAACATTATTATACGATTTGCTGAAATTGAAGATATAAGATTTGTTATGAATTATGTAAAGTGAATTTGAACTTAAGTATTGGATTTTCGAATCGACTCAATCGAATTTTATAAAAGGAAATCGGATTATATAGGTTGATTGAATTTATAAATAATGATTTTGAATTGTATGTCTCGAATTACAAAATAGGATATGATTTGTTTCAATTAAAATGTAGGTTTTGACTTGAATTGTATATTTTGAATTCGAATATTAGATTTATATGAATCGACTTAAAGGAATTCTTATGAAGGTAAAATTGAATCAATGGAATTGTCTGAACTCAGATTTTTAATGAATATAAATCACACCAAATTATTCTTGAAGTTAAATATTTTGGTACTAATTTAAATGAAATTTAGATCGTTAAAAGTTATGATTCAAATATAAGTCGATTTTGGATTTGAAATACATTATGCGAATACTTTCGGAAATTATAATCGAAGTTAAATGTTATAGTATGAGTTTATACTATATTTGATATCTTTACGATATGTTTCTAAATCGATTTGATTTAAGCGATTTGAGTAGTTTTCAAATTTAAATATAATCAAAGTTAGATATTTAGATTTTATTTCAAATTTGAATATGAGATTTCTTATAAACGATATTGTAAAGTGATTTATAAAATAATGACCAAGGTGTGAAAAATGTAAATGATTAGTTGTTAAAGAGACTAGGATCGGCCATTGTCATACTCTCTGTCGGTACCGAAAACCACTTTGACAATTGTGTACGTGACGAAATTCCAGAACGGAGTAGGATAGTTTGGAGAATGACTCTATTTTCTATTTCATATTAATTACGAGACCCTGACTACCTTGAGTCATCTCGATGTGACTAAAACAGGAGCTACGCCGAGACCAAGTGAGGTCGTACCTCCTATCAAGTGCACTTCTTCGATACCATTCTATTACTTTTGTGATGTGTTTGGTGGCCACCATCTGATTTGATTATGGGTGTGTGTCTCGAGGTGGGCGGTAATGGCTGTTATGCGTTACCACCAATCCAGATCTGCAAATGGTGAATCTACCTTGGCAATCCTTGCATGCCTTGTCACATGCCTTATACGAGCCTACTACGTCTTTGTTTTGTACTGTTTTATATGGAATTCCCTATGGTATCCCTCTAGTTTACGGAGGAATTACGGTACTGTATATACTATGGGAATATATAAACTGTGTAAGGGTAATAATGGCAATCCTGCTTACGCTATTTTGATGTTTTACTTTACTGATAGGCACTATTGTATATATCGTATTATACTATATAGTATTAGTTTGACGGATCCTTAGAGGATGGTAATCCAAAACATCCTTTAAGTTACTGATTGCATTTCACCAAACATTTGAGTTAATTTACTTCTATAAGAATGTTAGTCCTAATCCGAAATGTTTTGTTTTTGCATTATTGCTCAGGTCAGACCGATTATCGCAGCTTTCAAGATTCACTCTTGGAGTTTGGAGCTTATATTGGAAATTTTTTGCCATTCTACCTATTGATTGGTTGTTCCAGTCTTCCAATTATTTTTGCCATTCTATTTCAGACCGTTTATCATTTACTTATGTATTAGAATTCATTGTATTAGACTTCCAATGTATTGTTGACTCTAATGTAAATTTTTATTTAGTAGCTTTATGAACTACTGTTGTATTATTTATTTTCCGCTACGAGATATTATATTTCTCTGTATCTATGTCTGTGATTTGTGATTTATTTTATTTACCTCAGAAGCTAATAACAATCTGTCGTTTTGAACAGTTCAAGTTGACATGTTTTGTCGATTCGGCATGGTCAAAATGGCGAGTCATTACATCTTACATATAGCACGCCCTTGAAAAAACTTATGAAATATTTGCCTTATGATCTATTAGCTCTTGCATCTTGAATTATACCACATTTTAATGTTATTCATAACATTATAAGAAAACTCAACTACATTTGGGTTAAATGTGAACATCGTAATTGCAATAGCTAGATCCATGAAATTAAGAATAGACAACATGTTATCTTACTATTCTTTATACATAGCCCCAAACAGGATGTTAATACTCTTAAAATTAGTAGGAATTTTAGTCAAATTAGTTGAAAAATGAGCAAAAATAAAGATTGACCTTACAAGCTCATAAGCAAATACCAGCCATGGTAAATTCAAATAATTGGTAAGTCTCATTTCAAGATACCTAATATACATTAATACCAAACCGTTGGACAATATTATTAATTGTAAGTAGTACTCTTGTTATAACAGTCAAACACAAAAAACAAATTCAAGTTAAATCACAACCATCCTTCAGACCAATTAATTATTAACTTGTAAAACATTGTAGTCATCATGTATTTATCATCACATATGTGTAAGTGATTCGGCCAAATATTTGTCTTCCTTTAGGCCGTTAGTACTCGCAAGAATAACTACATACAATTATTAAACAATTTCATAAACCACAAAAGTAAGAGAGACTGCTTTGTTGACATGTTATTTCAATTAGTTCACTATGAATATAAGATATTTACAATTGTAAACATACACCATAAAATATTTGAATTTCTTTCCTAGTGTGCGTACAATGTACCTCAAGTGCTATTAAACAGTTTGCTTTAGGTCCAAATAACAATTAAATATTCCGAAGTTATAATTATGGCATAACTTGTTTTAATCATAGCTATTATAATCTTTTCTTTTAAGTATATGGATGGCATTACTGAAACAAATATAATGATATGAGACATCGTAAATAAATCATAAGGGTTTTTACTCTTAAGGACAAAAGGAAAAAAAATTGTTCCATAAGGACAAGGGGCAAAAATTTATCCTCAAGGACAAGTTTTAGTGTAAAGGGAGGAATTCAGGGGCCCACTATAATTCCTCCATTTACACTAAAACTTGTCTTTATGGACAAAAATTTTCCCTTTCCTTATGGAACAATTTTTTGTTCATTTTGTTCTTTAGGGTATTTTCCTGCAAATCATATGTCAAATGTTATAAATGAATGCCAAAATTAAATGTCTTATTTTAAATAAATAAATAAATAAATGACATAGTAAATGTCGTACTAAATAATATTAATGAATGTAGTAAATATAAAGTATATCCAAACCATATTATAGCTACACAGAATGCTACATTGTCATTATCCTTATTTCATTGTTTGAATACTAAAATTAAAATCTGGCATTTTGGATAAATATGAAGAATGCTTTATGTTATGCTAACCAAAACATGAAAGTGAAACATATTTTCCATATGGGTCACACATATAATCAAACCGACCGTTAGGGAGGTTTTCCTACTGTAAGAGCCAAAAATAAATTGTCCGAGCCAATAAATTTAGGCATAATTTTTGCTCAACAATAATGTTTTATCCGTCGTTTCCTTTTTTCTCAATTCTTTCTTCCTTAATTCTGCGTTTTTCTTAAATACGAATTCTTTCTACCTATTCTTAAATATTTTCTCTGCAATTTTCTTCCTGTTTCTTCTCCGTGACCCTGTTTCCTCTCGTCACCTATTTCTTCTCCGTAACCTATTTTTATTTCTCTCCGAAAATACTTTACGATCTGTATTTTCATCAACCAACCTTTCCAGAACGATTATCCTCCCAAAACCTAACTCGTTCGGATTCATCAGAACTACGATTTTGCTTAACATCCTTCAATCCAGGTAATAGTTTGTTGTTATTCTTGTGCATCTATTCCATTTTTATTTTAAGATAGGAAGTTATTATTATGATTATTTAAAATTTATGATTGTTTAAAATATTCAATTGTTCAACGTCCTTCATCAGATCTACGATTGTGGATTTCATAATCTAACAAATCACCCATAAATCTTGTTTTCCATTCTCCAATTTTCGAATCTATTCCCAAATTTCCCCATCTAATTAACCTAGAAATCACCTCCAACAGGCGAACAGTAAATAATGACATCTATATCTACACAAAACAAATCGCCTCTATAGAAAATTGCCTCGACGACTTTCCTATGACGTGTAATTGCATTCAGGTATATAGAAATCGACCATCGTGATGTTAATTCATGGCTCCTTTTTTATCCTTTAGATTTGAAGTTTTCCCAAATTCATTTATGCACAATTTTTTTTGTTTGCTTTCTTTCTTTAAATACAACTGCAATATATCTTAATGATCAAAAAATTCTGATTTAGTAAAATACTAAAATCTTAGTCATTCTGAAAACTGTTTATTTTCAACTTTGAAAATCCATGCCCTACCGTTTTAGCAATGCTCCTCCATTTGTGTTTTTTGTGTGCGTTGTGCATCATAGAGTGTGTTATGATTTTAATTTAAGTTTAAAACTTCGTGTTAGGAGTTTTTTTGAATTTATTTGTTGGTCTAGTTTGAGCTTTTGCTGCACTGTAGTTTGATAAATATGTTAACTTTGATAAAATGTAAAATCATAAAATATGTGTAGGGCGACTGAAAAGTTAAATATGAAGTAATGAACAATTATTTGTTAGTACTATAAATATTTATAACAAATTAATATTTTTCATTTATGTTATTTTTCATTTGATGATAAACTATTAGATTCCTAACACTAACATGCAATTTAGCAGTCTCAAAATCATTTTTAACTTTAATATAATTGATTACTTTATTACCTTATCTATACCTAAAATAAGTGATAATTTTAGATCTTTACCATTAGTTTTAGAGGTTCAAATGGAATTGGTCAAAGCATGCACTCATATTCATGTTATATTAGTTGATCATATAAATTTTAAATCACATATACTTTTATGTAGTAGTAGAATCTTAATGTAAAATTAAGATTTGAACTTCTTGTTTTTAATTTGTTATAACTATTTATTGTTAAGCACCTTTTTTTGCTTAATGAAATTGTGAACACTTATTGAGTAAATTTTTTTATAACAAGAATACAATTCTGACTAAATAATATAGGAGGAGCCTAGTGAAATATTCCTTGATTATGAAATGGACACGGATGAGCACCATGTACAAGAAGTTTTGAAGATTGAGGATGGGGATGAATGTAAGTATGGTTTCTTTGTGCCTTATGGTTATTTTTTCAAAAATGAGGTGACACACATCATTTATTTCATTTTGGCTATATTATATATTACCAGGCTAGCTACATCTTTTATTTTCAAAATATGTATAATGGTGACCAAAACTTATGTAAATGGAAATCATATAATATTATGAAGTAAATGTGCATAACACTCCTAATATTGCTATTTTTTTGGTTGAAGTGTTACCAGTGCAATAATTAATCATGAAATTTTAAATAGGTCTAATTCATTTCCTGACCTTGACGATTAATTTGATGGTATATACCATTATTTCTGACCTTGGCGATTGCATGCAACGAGGGTCTGCTTATGGATATGTTTGTCGATCTTCATCCTGGCTTTAAGGTTGGTTGCTTTTCTTTTGTCTCATATTCATCTTAGCTTCTCGTCATGCATTCTCTTAGAAATTTCGGTTATGTTATGTCATTCTTTACTTCTTTTGATGTTCTGAATATCTTGTTTCATGTTACTATGGTTTCGGGATGCCTTGTTCCAGCATCTTTTTGTTTTTAGTGCCTGTTATATGGGTTTTAGCGTGTTGAATTTCGTGTTTCTTTTTGGGAGCTTTCATCCCATACTAGTGCTCACATGTTTTTCTCTCCGTTATCTTAGAAAAAGAGAGAGATAGAAAGATATGTATATTAGTGTTCATTTGCCCTTGCATTGATCTTATACAGCTTTTTAGGAACTGTGAATTCCTTCAAACAGTGCTAAACTATAGTTATCATAACTTTTGATTTTTTTTCCAAATTCAATAATTCTGGACATCCTGAAAGGTTGGGAATCCAAATTACAACTTTATTATTTGAAGTGTTTCGCTAAATTTTGATGTTGGCTTTAGTCAAAAACAGGGATTTGTAAAATTGAACTGAGCACCGTTTTTTAAAATATCATGGAGCTATATTGATTTGTTCATGATTTCTTGTTCTCTTATCCTTTTTTTGACAATTTCGGACAAATTGGAAAGCTAAAAATCTTAACTGCTTTATTTATTACCTGACGGTTTTAATGTAACATGATAAAATATGCACAATGATACTGATATGTTACCTTGAAGTCAAAGAATGAGTGATATAATTTTGGGATTAAAGAAGACAAATGTGTTCCTTGACTATGTTGATCCCACAAAATTGTTTTGTCAATGATCTCTAAACAACAATTTTTTGTTTGTTTGAATAATCAAGTTAAAGTCAAATATCATTGTTTATTCGTTTTTATAGCACTGCACAATTCACACATCATTTTATTTTGGTTTCTATTAGCATTTGGTCTTTTATTTAACAAATATATGTTGGATTGAACTAGGTACTTCTATAGATATTCATTTTTCTACTTATTTTATGAATTATCTTTTTTATATCCAGTGCACATATGTGTTTTAATGACAAATATACTACTGATTCGCCTTTCTTCCTGTTAACTTACATATTATAAGCAAGAGTCTGGTTCTATTACTAATTGAACACAATTAAGCATTCTCTTACTACATCGTAAAAAGAGCACATTCCCAACAACATGTCAGTGCTTTTTATTTTTATCCAACACCTTGGAATAAAGCAGCAACAGTCATGCTTTATTGATGTAATAATCCGGAAATCTGAGCCAATTTAAATTTTTTATTCTGGCGATTTTAATGAATTTTGAATATTTAAAATGATTTATTTTAAATAATAACAGCGAGAAATTTATTTTGAATAGAATTAGAACATATAGTTTTATTTGAATCGTCGTTGGAATATAAATATTTATTTATAATTATAAAAGGAATTGAAAATGGCGCGGTAGTTCGAAAATTCGATTTCTAAATTCAAATGTATGTACCGGGTGCAAAATATACCGGATTTTATTGAAACCAAAAATATTAGAATCTAATTGATAATATCTTTCCAACGAATCCGAAGAATCGAAATTTCATAGCGGGAATCAAAAGATATGTCCAGTTGAAAATTCAGAATAGTCGCTATGGAATTTTGGCCCTTAAAAATAGCCATTTTGCAAACGACCTCGGTTTTCGACGAAACCACTTTTGTTGGATCCGTGATGTCAGTTATTACTAGGTTTCAAATTTCGTAATTTTTCGAATCGATATGTGAGCGTGGCAAAGTTAAACGCGTTTGACCAGTTTTAGTTGATTTTAATCGACTGGAAAATGGCCATTTTCCAAACGGTATCAGAATTCGACGAAATTAGTTTTGTTAGGACCGTATCGTCAATACGAAGCTCGAAAACATTTTTTGGGAATTTTTCTAGTTAGTATGTGGCCCCGGTAATATAAAATGTGCATTCAAATTCAATATATAGAGTTATATTTTGATTTTGATGAATAACTGATCGAAACGATCGAATCAGCTTACGATACATATCCTATTGGGTTCAGAATGGGGGTAATTAGCTAGGAACGACAGTTGGTGGGGTCGATTTTGAGTTCGAAATAAAAAGATGCTTTATGGAATAAATAAAATAAAATAAATTAATTATTTACATAAGGCCCCCCTCACCATTCCCTCTTCCTATTGACTTCAGATCGATTTAGAGAAAAATATAAAAAATATATATAAACAAAACCCTCACGCGATCCCTCTGCCTACGCCACTGCACCGGCGACCGTACCTCCGCAGGACCCGCCACCACGTGCCGCACCAAGATCGGCCCCCAGCTCCTCCCTCCTCTCTTGATTCTTCCTCCGTTCATGAACCCAAACGCTCCCAGACCCCTGAAACGCACAGCCGCCACAACCTTGGGTCCACCGCCAGACCGCAGCCACGTGCCCTAGCCACCACCGACCAGTCTCCATCGCAGCACGCCCCTAGGACCCGCCACCTGTGCCTCCACAGTCCTCCACCACCTCAGCAAATGCTATGAGTTTTTTCTATGTAATTACTTTTCTTTAGGTAATATAATTAGTTTTATAAAAGGTAAAAAAAATCAGTTTTAGTTCTTAAATTTTTTATTTATTTATTTATTTTATTTTAGGCATGCAAAAAGAAATGGGATTTTTATTATAAATAGAACATTATATAAGAGTTGGATTTTTATACATGAATGGCAAGTTGAGAATTTGATTTTTATATAAATGTAGCAAAAGATTAGATCTTTAATTTAGAAAAGATTAGACCTTTATACACAGAGAAATACGATCTTGATTCATGGAAAAATATGATCTTTATATAAAGGAAATCGTTTTAAAAATATGATTTTTATAGTGAAAGTAAACTAATGAAAATATGATCTTTATATAAATGAAATTGTTTTAAAAATATGATTTTTATTATATGGGAAGAACAAAAATATGATTTTTATATATTTGAATAGCGATATAAAAATACGATCTTTATTATGAAGTTAGCAATATAAAAATACGATTTTTACGTATAGAGATTTGAAATAAAAATGCGATATATATATATATATGAAGTGGAAATAAAAATATGATTTTTATGTACATGTAGTGATAATAAAAATGTGATTTTTACTATGAACAGCGAGAAAAGATCGCATTGAAATTTTGGGCAAATTCGAACCGTTCAGAATTAAAGAACGGCGGAGTGGAACTCTATGGTGAGAACTCCTCACTTTTATTTTTATTTCTAGTTTGAAATATATGCTAGGATGTAGACGGTGTTTAGTAGCACCCGACACCCGTCGTCCACAGACCATGGATGACTTGTTTGTTTGGTTGCTGTGTTGTGAAATTTAATTGTGTGATGTGGAACGAAATAAAATATGTTATAGTGGGAAATATTTTATAGTTAAAAATATAATTTTTAACATGTATATAAAATAAAGATTTATAAACAAATCGAACGATTTGTTTATATACACACATTTGACTGATATTGATTGGGACGATAGATTTTACACATCGCCCAACTGCACCAATAAAACCTGTGTTTGATTGATTGAAACCCCACACGGGTATTGGGATGAAATTGGACATACACTAATCCCAATAATTAGCTGTATGTCGATCGATTGATTGACAGACTGTGTAAGCATTAAATATTTATATTTGATGCTTATACAGTGTAGAATGCACTTTGGATGATGGATTGCTGTTTTCATTGTTGTTATACACATTTGTTGTGTGAAATCCATATAATCAACATTATATGGTAATTGACTGTGTTTGATTCCAGTTCATAATTATCAAATATTTTAAAATAATATTCAGTGAATATTGAAATGCGAGCCGTGTTAAGTAGTTAAACGTCATTTTAACACGAACGGGAATTTTGTCGATTTCATTCATTTTACAATGAATATCGAAAGCGATTTAAAAATCTGATATTTTGAAATGATTTGAAATTCGAACTAAATTGAAAAGAATTGAAATTCGAATTAAATTGAAAAAAATTGAAATTCGATTTAAATTGAAAAGAATTGAAATTCGAATTAAATTGAAATGATTTGAAATTCGAATTAAATTGAAAAGATTTGAAATTCGAATTAAATTGAAATGATTTGAAATTCTCATTAAATTGAAATGATTTGAAATTCGAATTAAATTGAAAAGATTTGAAATTCGAATTAAATTGAAATGATTTGAAATTCGAATTAAATTGAAATGATTTGAAATTCGAACTAAATTGAAACAATTTGAAATTCGAATTAAATTGAAACGATTTGAAATTCGAATTGAATTGAAATCGATTTGAAACGAATTTATATTGGAAAATTCTATTTTGATTTGAATTTGAGATGGTTTTAAAAGGTAATCGACAAAATATATAATATATATATATATATTATATATATAATGGCCATAATAGAACGCGCCGCCTGCGGCAGTTCGCAAATTTCGACCATTAACTTTGAATGGATATTACGGGAGATCCGACCGTCGGATTCTCCTAAACCCGGAACCGTTGGGTTCGTATCGAAAAGTGCTTTCCAATGAATATTAGAGATTTGAAATCTAACGGTTGGATTCAGAATTATATCCAAATCAAATTTGGAAAAGGTCGTTGTAAGTGCAGTTCGATGGCCGTTGATGGAAATCGACTTTACGAGCCTTAATAAAATAATTAAAAATAGTAATAATTTGTGTAGAATCATAAGAAATGATTTGTGAAGAATTGGGATGAAAAACTCCATATTTGAAAAGATAAAAATAGATTTTTATCGAAATGAACTAGTTTTGAACTAGAATTAAAATCAATTTGGTTTTGAAATAAATAAATTGAATTTGAAATGGTTTTAAAAGTAACCAGGATTTCCAATAATTGAATTGGAATGGATTTAAATCGAAATTGTCCTTGGAATATTTCGATGTTGGATTTTTTGATTATACAGATATTGTTATGGAAATTTGAAAGATATATTTATATCGTTATTTCCAATACGATATTTGTTGTTCGTAGAATTTGATATTGAATATAAGCCGATATATTTTCTATTCAGAGCCTTGTATTTAATATCAAATGTGATTTGGGTTTTTCGTGAATGGTGTCTTCATTAACACTATTCTTAAACCCAATTGAGAAAGAAATTAAATCTTTTTATTTAGATTTGATGAAGTGTACCAATTAAATGGTATTTAACTGGAATTTAATTTGAATTGATTTTTGGTTTTATCGTGAACAGTGTTTTAAATAACACTTGTTCTTTAACCCGATAATTAATGGAATGTGATTTCGGGTTGTCGTGAACAGTATCTTCAATAATACTGTTCTTAGACCCAAATGAGTTAAGAAAATCAGAAACTAACAGGAGATTACTTAAGTTAAATGGTTTCTTTGGTATTAATCTGATGTTGGTTTCGACCTTCGGGGTTAATATTTAGGGAACTGTTCTCTTACTAATTTACGGTTAGAGACTAATAGAATGGAATGTGATGTGGGTTTATCGTGAATCGTGTTTTAAATGACACTGGTTCTTTAACCCAGTTAAAGATTAAAACCAAGTGGAGTTTTAATGAATCTTTAATTAGATTGAAATGATCGAGAATGGAGTATCACCAGTTTTGCTCCAGGCGATAGTTAAATCTTTAATTAGATTTAAATGAAGCGGCCGGGAATTTCGCTCGATCCGAATCAATCGTTAAACCGATCCAGACCGTTCAAAACCCCTGATCGTTTTGAGAACAGGACAAAATAGAACGCAGACGGAAGAACATTTCATTGTTATTACAACAATTCCATCAGATACAAGAATATACAGAGTATAAATGAATAAATTACATTCGATAAATATCAGAGATTACAATAAATTACATAGCAGCGGAAAATAATACAAAGCACAACTGAAGGTGATATACAGATACAGAGCTTTCCGAATATCATTCCAGCTGTAAACCAGGATCCTGTGAATATAAATCTGCAAAACCAAAACTACTAGCTGCCCGTGTCGAAAATAGGGGCACCCAGAGTTTAAGTTAAAACAATAAACTCCAGGTCAGTCATGTGACTGGTGTGAGAAATAAAATAGTTATTTAAAACTTTACTTTAAAAGAGAGTAATTCAAGGGACCACGCCGTATAACATGGAACGGGTTTCCTCCCAAAAATACCAGTGCATATCCATAAACAACGCAATGCTTTTTCGAAAAATGAAGCTATTATAAGACCCAGGTCCTATCACACAATGCAACGCAAGACGGAGGATAGGGTTTTCCCTTATAATAGCCAAACATGCTTGGTACGTTTAAAACAAATCATTTGATACTATTATAAGTGTATAGTATCAAAACATTTCAATCATAAATATCAATCCTAGGCGGCATGGGTACCATCTATCATGTCGCCATACTAGGCTCTACAAATAAAACCGAAATACTCGTATTGGAAATTGGATTTCCGTCATGAGTCAAGGTAAGGGGCAAGCTCCTATCCGCTTCGAGACACTCTAGCAAATGCCTCAAGACTACACACTCTGGGTAACCTTGGATGCTTCAGGGCCGGTCCTCTCTTACGTTTGAGGATTGGCAATTCCTGAACACACGTTTCCCGGTCCTTACAGACCTAAAATCGAGGCGCCTCAACAAACAACCACATTGGTGAAAAGTATATAAATGTCAGGGCTGGTAAGTCACTGACACCACCAAAGCTAGAAAGAAACGTCGTGCTCTCCCTGCAGTCCTTATCCCGTTTTTGACTCATACCGAGGTGTGAGGCTCGCGAATTCACGTTATACACAAAGCTACGCCACGAAGGCCGTGCTTTGATCATCAACCACAAGACTTTGCTTTTCAACAGAAGCCTTGATCCATGCAACTCAGCATGCCACACAGGAAATTCATGCCATGCGATTGATATCTATCGATATATAACCTCTAAGCTAGTACATCTCAGAGAAGGGCGTTAAGCAAAAGAATAAATTCTCCGCCACCAAACAGATATATATTTAACAGAAATCAATCAACACAGAATAAAATCCAATGTCAGACACACAATCCATTTACAAGTTCGTTCTGGGTCTGAATGAAACCGGAGGCACTTTCCACGCATATCCATCCATCTCCAAGTACGTCTGGACGACAACCAACTATTTCCATCCTCTTGGGTGTACATACCATTCAGGATCATCTGTAATTATCCAAACGATGTGAAGACTTCCGGTCTTCAACCACCGTCTTCATCTTCGACATATCGTCGAATCGGTTATTCAGAATGGGAATAAACCCGGACTTTCCGAACAACCCACGTATATTAAAAACAAATGTTACACCAACACAACATACGCCTCATTCCAATTCAGAATATCCTTTTATTCACGAAATCACATTCTTAGGGAAATGTTCCCATTAATTTTATCCAAGATAAATTCTTTAAAATTTATCCTTTAATCTTCCTTTGGATGTCGTTTCAAACCAAATTATGGTTTTCTAAACTAGTCGAGATTAGCGAACCACACCGAAGTAATTATTTATTTTATTTCCCAATCCCTACCTATTCATCCCATGAAGAAAACCTGGTAATACTCCATATCTAATACCATGGTGTTATCGGTAAAATTAATTACCATTTCACGTTCAAATCTAATTAAAGATTTAACTACCGCTTTGGAGCAAAACTGGTAATACTCCATTCTCGCTCATTTTCTAAATCTGATAATTTAAATTACCAACTCTCATTTCAATCTAATTGCAGATTCATTAAAAACTCCTTTTACTGGGTTAAAGGACTAATGTCATTCAAAACACAGTTCACGACAAACCCAAATCATATTTTATTTAGTACCGGGTTAAAGAACAAGGGTCATTTAAAACACCCTTCACGATAAACCCACAAATCAATTCTATTTACAACCCATTTCAAATCCAATTTATTTATTTAAAATTAAATGGGTTTTAATTTTAGTTCAAAATTAGTTCATTTCGATAAAAATCTATTTTTATCTTTTCAAATACGGAGTTTTTCATCCCCATTTTTCCCAAATCATTTCTTATGATTTTAGACGAATTATTACTATTTTTAATAATTTTATCAAGGCCCGTACAATCGATTTCCAACAACGGCCATCGAACTGCACTTACAACGACCTTTTCTGAAATTGATTTGGACATATCTCCAAATCCAACCGTTAGATTTCAAATTTCTAATATTCTTTAGAAAGCCCTTTTCGATACGAACCCAACGGTTTTGGTTTTAGGAGAATCCGACGGTCGGATCACCCGTAATGTCCGTTTGAAATAAATGGTCGAAATTCGCGAACTGCCGCGGCGCGGCACGTTCTATTCAGGCTGTTGTATTATATATATAATATATATTTCATCGATTTCTATTTAAAACGAATTTTATAAATAGTTTTGAATTCGTTTCAAAAACAATTTCAACCTTTATTTCAAATTCAAATCAAAATTGAATTTTCTATTAGAAATCCTTTTTACTTTCATTTCTATTTGATTTCAATTCAAATCGATTTTTAATTCGATTCGAATTCATTTTCTTTTCAATTCAATTCAATTCGAACAAGTTTTCTATTCAATTCGAATTCATTTCGTTATATATTCAATTCGAATTCAATTCGTTATATATTCAATTCGAATTCATTTCGTTATATATTCAATTCGAATTCATTTCGTTATATATTCAATTCGAATTCAATTCGTTTTCTATTAAATTCGAATTCAATTCGTTTTCTATTCAATTCGAATTCAATTCGTTTTATATTCGATTCAATTCAAATTGGTTTTCTATTCGATTCAGTTCGAATTCGTTTTCTTTTCAATTCAATTCAAATTGGTTTTCTATTCAATTCGATTCAAATTTCATTTCAAAATATTCGATTTCGAAATCACTTTTCAATATTCATTTTAAAATGAATAAAATCGATATAAATATCGTTCACGTCAAAATGGCGTCAATCTAATCAACACGGCTTCATATATTTCTATTTTCAAATATTCTATTTTCAAATATTTCTATTTCAAAATATTTCTATTTCAAATATTTCTATTATCAAAATATTTCGTTCAACACATGACTAATCTCAACGGATGAGTACTGTCAACACGTGAACCTTTATTTTATAATGATAAAGATGTAAATTTTATTATTAAAATATTTTGTTTAACACATGACTAATCTCAATGGATGAGTACGGTCAACACATGAACCTTTATTTTATAATATTCTTTATTTTCTAAATTGGAATGAGGCCCAATCAATTACCATATAAAGTTAATTATATGGATTCCATACAACACATGTATATAATAGCAACGATAAATAATCAACCATCATCCAAAGTGCACTACACTGTATAAGCATCAAATATAGATATCTAACGCTTATAACAGTCTGTCAATCGATCGATCGACAAACAACTAATTATTGGGATTAGTGTATGTCATATATTATCCTAATACCCGTGTGGGGTTTCAAACAATCAAACACAGATTTTATTTGTGCAGTTGGGCAATGTGTAAAATTTATCGACCCAACCAATGTCCTTCGAATAGGTGTACATAAACAAACCTTCCGGTTTGTAAATGAATATTTGTTTATTCACATTCACGTTAAAAATTATAATTTTAATGATAAAATATTTTATTTTAACACATGAATTTTTATTCAGTTCATTTACAAAATAAAAATTGTATTTTTATTTTTCTAACATATTTTAGAAAATTTCGGCGGCATAACGGCACGATACTAGAAACGGGACAAGGCCTAGCCTTATCCCTGGTCTAGTGAAGGCCCACGCCATTCACACATCAATCTAATCAATTTAATTTCACCAAACAATTCAATTCAACCCAAATAATCTAACCAACTACACAACCAAACAAACAAGTCCATGGTCTATGGACGATTGTGTCGGGTGCTACTAAACACCATCTGCATCCTAGTATATATATAACTAGAAAAAGAAATTGAAGAGTGAAAAGTTCTCACAGATAGCTAATCCAATACCACGACTCTTCATTGATAGAAATCTTCATCGTTCCCGCCTTTTGTCGCCTTCGTTGCCCGTAGCCACTATATATATAAAAATCACATTTTCACTTCGCTATTCAATATATAAAAATCGAATTTTTACTTTGCTATTCAATATATAAAAATCCTCTTTTTACTTCGTTATTCAATATATAAAAATCGAAATTTTACTTTGCTATTATATATAAAAATCCTATTTTTACTTCGTTATTCAATATATAAAAATCTATTCTTTAAATAAGCTAATACTATAAAAAAAACTAAATTTTAAACATGCTTTTTATTTTTAAAAACTGATTTTATTCATTTAAAAATCACCTTGGTTCGGTCGCAGGAGGTCGGAGATGTTGAGCGTGGCTGTGGAGGTGGCTCCATCGAGCTGGAGGAGCAGTGGGTCAACGGTGGTTGCAGTTTGGGCTATGGGGCATCGGGTTCCAGGGTTTTCGAGGTGATTGGGGTTTGCGAGCAGGCGGAGGAGGGAGGGGTAATCGGAGGTCAGCTCCGGCGGTTTACAAGGAGGGGGGGGGGGGGGCGTCTTCAAATCTATTTGGGGATTGGAGGGGGACTAAAGGGAGGGAGAACAGAGAGGATGGTGGTGCAGTGAGGTCTGGAAGGAGGTGGCGGATCGAAGTTGATGGCGGCGCTGGCTTGGTGGACCCGGCGGCGCGGATTTGCCCTCCCCGTCGTTCGGTGTTTTTTTTTCTTTATTTTAAAATCGATTTGAAAATGAATCGGGGGGGGGGGGGGGGGGGGCAGAGGGTAATACGGAGAGGGAAGGTAAGATATTTTATATTTTATTTTATTTCATTTCAAAAAGTTGACTTTTACATACGACCTCTAAACGAGGCCCACCGCCTGTTGTCCATAGCGTTTTACCCCCATTCCGAACACAATGGGATATGTATCGTTCGCTGATTCGACTGTTTCGATCAGTTTTCGTTGAAATCAACACATAACTCTATATATTGAACTTGAATGCGCATTTCAATTTACTGGGGTCACATACTAACTCGAAAAATTCCAAAAAAATATTTTCTAGCTTCGTATTGATGATACGGTCCTAACAAAACTAGTTTCGTCGAATTCTGAGACCGTTTGAAAAATGGCCATTTTCCAGTCGATTAAAATCAACTGAAACTTGTCAAACACGTTTTCCTTTGCCACACTCACATATTGATTCGAAAAATTATGAAATTTGGAATCTAGCAATAATTTGACATCACGGACCCAACAAAAGTGGTTTCGTCGAAATCCGAGGTCGTTTGCAAAATGTCTATTTTTATGGGCCTGAATTCCATAGCGACTATTCAAAATTTTCAACTGGACATATCTTTTGGTTTCCGCTATGAAATTTTGATTTTTCGGGTTCGTTGGAAAGATATTCTCAAATAGATCCTAATGTTTTTGGTTTCACTAAAATTCGGATTGTTTTGCACCTGGTACGTTCAATTGAAGTTTGAAATCGAATTATCGAACTACCGCGCCATTTTCAATTCCTTTTATAATTATATATAATTAATTATATTCTAACGACATTGCGTATAAATATATACGTTCGAATTATATTCAAAATAAATTTCTCGTCGACATTATTTAAAATAATTCATTTTAAATGTCCAAAATTCGATAAAATTGCCAAAACAAAAATTTTAAACTGGCTCAGAATTTCCGGGTTATTACAATCTCCCCCACTTAAAACTTTTCGTCCCCGAAAAGGAACAAAGTCAAAAGTGGTTTGATTAATCAACTCTACTTCGATCTGGCTTCCATTCTCCAACTTTTCAGTTTCTGAGAATTTTCAAATTCTTCAAAAAATTGGCTAACACCCTAAATTTTCGAAAAATTTCGCCATAACCTCCCCTGCACCGGGAGCCACGGGAAAATCCCGAAATTGCCATACAGGCCTTCTGATCTCAAAAAGAAAAAGAAAAAGCCAAGCGGCTAGCCAATAGGCTCATAAAATCATCATCACCCAAACAAAACAGTAAATTATAGTAAACATGTACCTATTTGTCGGGCAAACAAATTTTATTCTCTGCTCTAGCCTCCTTGCTATGACCTGTTCAATGTAATTACATGTATATGCAAGCAAATGCGACCAATTTTCAATACAATTCAATATTTGATTCAATTAGGCATAATGGTTCAAAATTGTCAAACAAATAAACAAACAACACAATCATCAATCAATTAGTGGATTAACGTTTCAAATTCATAAATTCGATATATAGTCAAAAATCATGTTTTTTATGCTAATTCACAACAAATAAATCCATCTATATTAGTTTTGGTTCTCACACCAGCCTAATGGAAATATATAGATATCACACCTTCGAAACACGAACACAAATACTGGTGATGGCGCGCCATCATCAAAATCATGTCCGGGCGACTAGAATGTGATTCTATATCTATCTAATATATTAAAACTTCGAATATACGTTCATGACGCATATATGCAAAATCTTTACATATTGGATTGTCCAAATTCAATACAAATAAATATTCAAATATGTATAAAACGATTTAAATTTTCAAAACAAAAATTGTTTTAATTTGAAAAATATACTCTTCACACCCGTTCTAGGATACTACTGATCCTATCTCTAACGAGTCATTCTAATTGGATATTACTAATCCAATATCTGATGTATTCTTTCGTATGGTTCTAATGTGTCTTGTTCTCGAGCTTTGTAAACCAAAGCTCTGATACCAAATGAAGCGGCCGGGAATTTCGCTCGATCCGAATCAATCGTTAAACCGATCCAGACCGTTCGAAACCCCTGATCATTTTGAGAACAGGACAAAATAGAACGCAGACGGAAGAACATTTCATTGTTATTACAACAATTCCATCAGATACAAGAATATACAGAGTATAAATGAATAAATTACATTCGATAAATATCAGAGATTACAATAAATTACATAGCAGCGGAAAATAATACAAAGCACAGCTGAAGGTGATATACGGATACAGAGCTTTCCGGATATCATTCCAGCTGTAAACCAGGATCCTGTGAATATAAATCTGCAAAACCAAAACTACTAGCTGCCCGTGTCGAAAATAGGGGCACCCAGAGTTTAGGTTAAAACAATAAACTCCAGGTCAGTCATGTGACTGGTGTGAGAACTAAAATAGTTATTTAAAACTTTACTTTAAAAGAGAGTAATTCAAGGGACCATGCCGTATAACACGGAACGGGTTTCCTCCCAAGAATACCAGTGCATATCCATAAACAACGCAATGCTTTTTCGAAAAATGAAGCTATTATAAGACCCAGGTCCCATCACACAATGCAACGCAAGCCGGAGGATAGGGTTTTCCCTTATAATAGCCAAACATGCTTGGTACGTTTAAAACAAATCATTTGATACTATTATAAGTGTATAGTGTCAAAACATTTCAATCATAAATATCAATCCTAGGCGGCATGGGTACCATCTATCATGTCGCCATACTAGGCTCTACAAATAAAACCGAAATACTCGTATTGGAAATTGGATTTCCGTCATGAGTCGAGGCAAGGGGCAAGCTCCTCTCCGCTTCGAGACACTCTAGCAAATGCCTCAGGACTACACTCTAGGTAACCCTGGATGCTTCAGGGCCAGTCCTCTCTTACGTTTGAGGATTGGCAATTCCTGAACACACGTTTCCCGGTCCTTACAGACCTAAAATCGAGGCGCCTCATCCAACAACCACATAGGTGAAAAGTATATAAATGTCCGGACTGGTAAGTCACTGACACCACCAAAGCTAGAAAGAAACGTCGTGCTCTCCCTGCAGTCCTTATCCCGTTTTTGACTCATACCGAGGTGTGAGGCTCGCGAATTCACGTTATACACAAAGCTACGCCACGAAGGCCGTGCTTTGATCATCAACCACAAGACTTTGCTTTTCAACAGAAGCCTTGATCCATGCAACTCAGCATGCCACACAGGCAATTCATGCCATGCGATTGATATCTATCGATATATAACCTCTAAGCTTGTACGTCTCAGAGAAGGGCGTTAAGCAAAAGAATAAATTCTCCACCGCCAAACAGATATATATTTAACAGAAATCAATCAACACAGAATAAAATCCAATGTCAGACACACGGTCCATTTACAAGTTCGTTCTGGGTCTGAACGAAACCGGAGGCACTTTCCTCGCATATCCATCCATCTCCAAGTACGTCTGGACGACAACCAACTATTTCCATCCTCTTGGGTGTACATACCATTCTGGATCATCAGTAATTATCCAAACGATGTGAAGACTTCCGGTCTTCAACCACTGTCTTCATCTTTGACATATCGTCGAATCGGTTATTCAGAATGGGTATAAACCCAGACTTTCCGAACAACCCGCGTATATTAAAAACAAATTTTACACCAACACAACATACGCCTCATTCCAATTCAGAATATCCTTTTATTCACGAAATCACATTCTTAGGGAAAGGTTCCCATTAATTATTATCCAAGATAAATTCTTTAAAATTTATCCTTTAATCTTCCTTTGGATGTCGTTTCAAACCAAATTATGGTTTTCTAAACTAGTCGAGATTAGCGAACCACACCGAAGTAATTATTTATTTTATTTCCTAATCCCAACCTATTCATCCCATGAAGCAAAACTAGTAATACTCCATATCTAATACCACGGTGTTATCGGTAAAATTAATTACCATTTCACGTTCAAATCTAATTAAAGATTTAACTACCGCTTTGGAGCAAAACTGGTAATACTCCATTCTCGCTCATTTTCTAAATTTGATAATTTAAATTACCAACTCTCATTTCAATTTAATTGCAGATTCATTAAAAACTCCTTTTACTGGGTTAAAGGACTAATGTCATTCAAAACATAGTTCACGACAAACCCAAATCATATTTTATTTAGTGCCGGGTTAAAGAACAAGGGTCATTTAAAACACCCTTCACGATAAACCCACAAATCAATTCTATTCACAACCCATTTCAAATCCAATTTATTTATTTAAAATTAAATGGGTTTTAATTTTAGTTCAAAATTAGTTCATTTCGATAAAAATCTATTTTTATCTTTTCAAATACGGAGTTTTTCATCCCCATTTTTCCCAAATCATTTCTTATGATTTTAGACGAATTATTACTATTTTTAATAATTTTATCAAGGCCCGTACAGTCGATTTCCAACAACGGCCATCGAACTGCACTTACAACGACCTTTTCTGAAATTGATTTGGACATATCTCCAAATCCAACCGTTAGATTTCAAATTTCTAATATTCGTTAGAAAGCTCTTTTCGATACGAACCCAAATTTCCGGTTTTAGGAGAATCCGACGGTCGAATCTCCAGTAATGTCCGTTTGAAATAAATGGTCGAAATTCGCGAACTGCCGCGGCGCGGCGCGTTCTGTTCAGGCCATTATATTATATATATAATATATATTTCGTCGATTTCTATTTAAAACGAATTTTATAAATAATTTTGAATTCGTTTCAAAAACAATTTCAACCTTTATTTCAAATTCAAATCAAAATTGAATTTTCTATTAGAAATCCTTTTTACTTTCATTTCTATTTGATTTCAATTCAAATCGATTTTTAATTCGATTCGAATTCATTTTCTTTTCAATTCAATTCAATTCAAACAAGTTTTCTATTCAATTCGAATTCATTTCGTTATATATTCAATTCGAATTCAATTCGTTATATATTCAATTCGAATTCATTTCGTTATATATTCAATTCGAATTCATTTCATTATATATTCAATTCTAATTCAATTCGTTTTCTATTCAATTCGAATTCAATTCGGTTTCTATTCAATTCGAATTTAATTCGTTTTATATTCGATTCAATTCAAATTGGTTTTCTATTCGATTCAGTTCGAATTCGTTTTCTTTTCAATTCAATTCAAATTGGTTTTCTATTCAATTCGATTCAAATTTCATTTCAAAATATTCGATTTCGAAATCACTTTTCAATATTCATTTTAAAATGAATAAAATCGATATAAATATCGCACGTCAAAATGGCGTCAATCTAATCAACACGGCTTCATATATTTCTATTTTCAAATATTCTATTATCAAATATTTCTATTTCAAAATATTTCTATTTCAAATATTTCTATTATCAAAATATTTCGTTCAACACATGACTAATCTCAACGGATGAGTACTGTCAACACGTGAACCTTTATTTTATAATGATAAAGATGTGAATTTTATTATTAAAATATTTCGTTCAACACATGACTAATCCCAACGGATGAGTACGGTCAACACATGAACCTTTATTTTATAATATTCTTTATTTTCTAAATTGGAATGAGGCCCAATCAATTACCATATAAAGTTAATTATATGGATTCCACACAACACATGTATATAATAGCAACGATAAATAATCAACCATCATCCAAAGTGCACTACACTGTATAAGCATCAAATATAGATATCTAACGCTTATAACAGCCTGTCAATCGATCGATCGACAAACAACTAATTATTGGGATTAGTGTATGTCATATATTATCCCAATACCCGTGTGGGGTTTCAAACAATCAAACACAGATTTTATTTGTGTAGTTGGGCGATGTGTAAAATTTATCGACCCAACCAATGTCCTTCAAATAGGTGTACATAAACAAACCGTCCGGTTTGTAAATGAATATTTGTTTATTCACATTCACGTTAAAAAATATATTTTTAACGATAAAATATTTTATTTTAACACATGAATTTTTATTCAGTTCATTTACAAAATAAAAATTGTATTTTTATTTTTCTAACATATTTTAGAAAATTTCGGCGGCATAACGGCACGATACTAGAAACGGGACAAGGCCTAACCTTATCCCCGGTCTAGTGAAGGCCCACGCCATTCACACATCAATCAAATCAATTTAATTTCACCAAACAATTCAATTCAACCCAAATAATCTAACCAACTACACAGCCAAACAAACAAGTCCATGGTCTGTGGACGATTGTGTCGGGTGCTACTAAACACCATCTGCATCCTAGTATATATATAACTAGAAAAAGAAATTGAAGAGTGAGAAGTTCTCACAGATAGCTAATCCAATACCACGACTCTTCATTGATGGAAATCTTCATCGTTCCCGCCTTTTGTCGCCTTCGTTGCCCGTAGCCACTATATATATAAAAATCACATTTTCACTTCGCTATTCAATATATAAAAATCGAATTTTTACTTTGCTATTCAATATATAAAAATCCTATTTTTACTTCGTTATTCAATATATAAAAATCGAAATTTTACTTTGCTATTATATATAAAAATCCTATTTTTACTTCGTTATTCAATATATAAAAATCTATTCTTTAAATAAGCTAATACTATAAAAAAAACTAAATTTTAAACATGCTTTTTATTTTTAAAAACTGATTTTATTCATTTAAAAATCACCTTGGTTCGGTCACAGGAGGTCGGAGATGTTGAGCGTGGCTGTGGAGGTGGCGCCATCGAGCTGGCGGAGCAGTGGGTCAACGGTGGTTGCAGTTTGGGCTATGGGGCACCGGGTTTCAGGGTTTTCGAGGTGGTTGGTGTTTGCGAGCAGGCGGAGGAGGGAGGGGTAATCGGAGGTCAGCTCCGGCAGTTTACAAAGGGGGGGCACGTGTTCAAATCAATTTGGGGATTGGAGGGGGACTAAAGGGAGGGAGAACGGAGAGGATGGTGGTGCGGTGAAGTCTGGAAGGAGGTGGCAGATCGAAGTTGATGGCGGCGCTGGCTTGGTGGACCCGGCGGCGTGGATTTGCCCTCCCCGTCGTTCGGTGTTGTTTTTTTCTTCTTTATTTTAAAATCGATTTGAAAATGAATCGGGGGAGGGGGGGGGGGCAGAGGGTAATACGGAGAGGGAAGGTAAGATATTTTATATTTTATATTTTATTTTATTTCATTTCAAAAAGTTGACATTTACATACGACCTCTAAACGAGGCCCACCGCCTGTCGTCCATAATGTTTTACCCCCATTCCGAACACAATGGGATATGTATCGTTCGCTGATTCGACTGTTTCGATCAGTTTTCATTGAAATCAACACATAACTCTATATATTGAATTTGAACGCGCATTTCAATTTACTGGGGTCACATACTAACTCGAAAAATATTTTCTAGCTTCGTATTGACGATACGGTCCTAACAAAACTAGTTTCGTCGAATTCTATGACCGTTTAAAAATGGCCATTTTCCAGTCGATTAAAATCAACTAAAACTGGTCAAACACGTTTTCCTTTGCCACGCTCACATATTGATTCGAAAAATTATGAAATTTGGAATCTAGCAATAATTTGACATCACGGACCCAACAAAAGTTGTTTCGTCGAAATCTGAGGTCGTTTGCAAAATGTCTATTTTTAAGGGCCTGAATTCCATAGCGACTATTCAAAATTTTCAACTGGACATATCTTTTGATTCCCGCTATGAAATTTTGATTTTTCGGGTTCGTTGGAAAGATATTCTCAAATAGATACTAATGTTTTTGGTTTCACTAAAATCCGGATTGTTTTGCACCCGGTACGTTCAATTGAAGTTTGAAATCGAATTATCGAACTACCGCGCCATTTTCAATTCCTTTTATAATTATATATAATTAATTATATTCTAACGACGACGCGTATAAATAATACGTTCGAATTATATTCAAAATAAATTTCTTGTCGATATTATTTAAAATAATTCATTTTAAATGTTCAAAATTCGATAAAATTGCCAAAATAAAAATTTTAAACTGGCTCAGAATTTCCGGGTTATTACATCAACGTGAAATGGTAATTGAATTTACCGATAACATCGTGGTGTTAGATATGAAGTATGACCAATTTTACTTCATGGGATGAACAGGTTGGGATTGGGAAATTAGAAGAAATGATTACTTCGGTAAGGTTCGTTAATCCCGACTTGTTGAATCGATATTCAAAAGAAGATTAAATAATAAATTTGATGAATTTATCTTTGATAAAATTAATAGGAACCTATCCCTAAGAATGTGAAGTTTAGCAACTAACTGAAGATTAGTTAAGATGAGTGGTTTCCTGGGTATTGATCTGATGTTGGTTTCGGCCTTCGGGGTTAATATTTGGGGAATTGTTCCCTTACTAATTTACGGTTAGTAACTGATGAATTAGAATGAGGCGTATGTTGTGTTTGTGTAACACTTGTTTATTATATACGCGAGTTATTCGGAAAGACCGGGTTTATCCCATTCTGAATAACTGATATGACGATTAGTCGAAGATGAAGACGGTGGTCGAAGACCAGAGGTCTTCACGTCGTTTGGGTGATTACTGGTGATCTTGATTGGGCTGTACACCCAAGAGGAGGGAATCAGTTGGTGATCGTACAGACGTACTTAGAGATCGATGGATATGCGAGGTACAAGGTGCCTCTGGTTTCGTTCAGACCCAGAACGGAATTGTAAATGGACTGTGTGTCTGACATTAGATATCATTCTATGTGATTGATGGATATCGGTTGCATGGAGTGGTTTGCCTGTGTGGAATGCTAAGATGCAAACAAGGCTTCTGTTGAAAATCAGAGTCTTGTGGTTGATGATCAAAGCACAACCTGTGTGGCATAGCTTTGTGTAGCGTTGATTCGCGAGCCTCACACCCCGGTTGTGAACCAGAAACGAGAGAGGACATCAGGGAGGACATGCGTTTCCTTCTAGCTAGAAGTGGCGTCAGTGGTTTACACACCCTGACGAGTTTAACTTATATGGTTGTTGCTGTTACGAGGCGCCTCAGATATATCGGTTACTATGTGAAGCCGATGGAGTCATTCGTTGGCTCATTTACGCCCCCAAAGGGACGGGAAACGTAGCGTTCAGGCATATTAATCCACATCAGTGGTCCGGTCCTGACGATCCAAGGCTTGTCTGCGCACTTGCCTGAGTCTCGGGCTAGATAGTCTCGAATCGGTAGAGGACTATCTTTTGCCTCGGTTCACAGATGGAAATCCAACTTCCAATACGTGACTTTGCGGTACTATTTGTAGAGCCTAGTATGGCGACATAGTGGGATGGGGCGCTTATGCCGTCTATGATTGATACATATGATTTAAAATTGTTTTGACACTATACACTTATAGTAATAATAAAAGATGAAATTTCACATACCAAGCATTCTTGGCTATTATAAGGTAAAAACTCTACCCTCTGGCTTGCGTTGCATTGTGTGATGGGACCTAGGTCTTATAATAGCTTCATTGTTCTTTATTTAGCATTGTGCTATTGTTTTATGCACTGGTGTTCTTGGTAGGAAACCCGTTCCGTGTTATACGGCGTGGTCTCTTGTTTTACCTAACTGTAAAATAAAGATTAATAACTATTTTAGTTCTCATACCAGTCCCATGACTGACCTGGAATTTATTGTTTTAACCTAAACTCTGGGTGCCCTTATTTCGACATGGGGAGCTAGTAGTTTTGGTTTTGCAGATTTATATTCATAGGACCTGATTTACAGCTGGAATGATATCCGGAAAGCTCTGTATCCGTATATCTCTTTCGGTTGTGTTTTGTATTGTTTTTCCGTTGCATTGTAATTTGTAAATCTGTGATATTTATCGAATGTGTAATATTTATTCATACTCTATATATTCTTGTATTCTGATGAGTTGTTGTAATAAGCAATGAAATGTTCTTCTGTTTGCGTCCCATTGTGGCTTGTTCTCAACTCATTCCGGGGTTTCCTTACCGGGGCAGTTCGGGTCGTTTCAGCTGACCTAAACTATGGTTATTTATAATAAAAATACTGGTTTCATTTGTGATGTTATAAATGCTAACTAATCAAACTTGGTTATCAAATTTTAGAGGCAGAGGGATCACGCCATCAACAAGCATTCTAAAAATTACCGTAATACCTTCTCATGATGTCGACAAAGCAGCAGGTAGCTATGGCTCATCTGTACCAAAAATTCGACGAAAAACACTAAAGATTGGATGCTTGATGACTTCAGTTGCCTCTGCTATTAGCTTCTAACAACATCTATGTCTACCAACCTAAATCATTCTATCTTTTGATTTGCATTTGCTTTGGCATGCACGCTTAGCTCTTTGGTTACTTATGCAAAGTTGAAGTTCATTTTGATTGCATTATTTCTGTTTACTTTGGATATAAGACACTTTTCCATCTTTTTGAATGGAGATATGTGTGTATGCAACTCTTACTATTACATTTACATTCCAAAATGACATAACTACATAAAAATACCATAATTTAAGGCTCATCAATAAAGCTCACAAAATTTATGGATTTTGCGTCTATTTTTTATTTTAATGGAGTATGCCTATGTTATTTATTTCTTCTTTATTTTTCATCATGTTCATGGCTAAATCATGTGCTCTCTGTTAACTAACTTCATTTTTAACACATGATTAATGCAAAGTACAATGGTTGTGAAGCAAGGTCACATCTGCGATTGAGAAGCTATTCACAGCTTGTACACTTGCAGGTGATGAGAGGTCGAGCGTAACTGTGAATTCTATAACTAAGGAGCCAATCAAGTGCAAAGATTGGTGATACATTGGTGCACATGTCAGGAATAAAAGTGATGTAGTATGGGCCAGAATATGGATGCACTTGAATGCTTTAAGATGCTTGTTGCAGGCCAAGTTATTGAAATGTTGTAATATGTTGGTCTTTTGGTTATCATAACTCATCATCTGATTTGACATAGAGACTACTACAACGCATAGATAAAGAGAAGCCACTGGATACCAGTGGTGTTTTGTGGGCAATTAGAGGTGGGAAGGAAGACTGTTGTTGGCGTTCTGTGGTTCGCCGGTGATAGGTCTGGAGATAATATTTTTATTGAAGTATATTTGGCATTTGATGATAATATTTTTATTATTAATCAAAGAATGAAGATAATATGATTAGTCTAGGACCCTTTGCGTGTTCAACTTTGTATCAGCACTTACATTGGCATGTTTGATTTTTTTTATTTCTTCAATCCATTTATGACTTGAGTTGCAAAATAACAAAACATCAATGTTACATGGATTCAAATTAATATATAACAAAAATGAATGTATGTGTTTGTGGCTAATTCAAATTAATACATTGATAGCATATTCTTATCCTCAAGTTGATTTACGTGTAACATTCGGTTTAATTGAATTCCTACTTTATTTAGTACTCTCATTTTCTCTTAAAATACCTTATAATTTTTTAAATAAAATCTAACTTGAAATATATTTTAGCAAAAAAAAACTATTTTATATTGAATACCTTAACGGTCGGTTTTTCCACCGTTATGTGGTAATACTAGTATATACACATGTATCTATCAAACAATTAAGAGTTGTCTTGGAAGCGCATATTTTGGTCCGACCGTAAACTTCCCAAAATACCCCTAATTACACATTTGTAAATATTAAATTGTTATCCTATGTGATCTTCCCAATAAAGTAGAAGATAAAATCTACTTATAGTTGCTTTAGACACATTCAAATCAATGCACTATAATCTATTAAATAATAGTAAAGCGGAACCTTTTAAAGCTCTTTCTTTAGTTTTAGTAGTTTTCTTTCTCCTTAATTCTTTCCGGATATTTCATTTTTAATTAGTTTATCGCTTTACACTTATTATTTCTCTCACATTATTTTACTATTTTTGTCCTTTTACAATTTGATATGCACATCAGTTAGCTTCTAACATTCCATATTTAAGTACACATATTTAAATTAATTACAAAACCCAAAATTTATGCAATTTAAATCAGTATAATTAACTAATATTTCTTTTAAATACTAAAAACGACAAACTTACGTTCTTTTGCTCCAAATACCTACATTTCAAATTTTATATAATCATTTAAGTTTCTCTCAATTCTTTTTTAATATTCTACATTTTGTATCATATTTAACAATTAAATACATAGTATTGAACTATTTAAATAACTTTAGCAAACTGTCATTCATTGATTCGCCTAATAAATCACATCAAGATTAACCATATGCATATTAACAAAAATGATAAAAGAAATCAAATATATAAATACTTCAATCACATAACATAAATTATACACTTAAATAACTATCATAATTTCAAAGTAAAATTCATTTATGTCAATATATTTATCATGTATTGAAATGTAATATTAACGTCAAATGCCTGCATTTTAACATCCATTTAATTATTTACAAAAATACTGCATAGTATCACTTAACATTGTATATTTAAGTCAATATGTTTAGATTATTGTGTCATTTTAAATTTAACAAAGGGATTTTTAGACTCAAGGACAAACTTAACAAAAAAATATATCCATAAGAACAAGAGGCTAAAATTTAAACCATAAGGACATTTTTTATTGTAAAGGGAGGAATTCTGGTGCCCACTTTCAATTCATACTTTACACTAAAGTTTGTCCCTATGTTTGATTTTTTTGCCCCTTGTCCTTATGGATAAATTTTTGTTAATTTTGTCCTTCACACTATTTTCCTGTTTAGTTTAGTTTAGTTTAGCAAATGAATTCAGTCAGTAAATTATTGTTAAATCATCTAATTAACACTAAGTGTGATGTTTAAAATGTGCACCATGTCCATATAAAAGAATGGCAAAATTAGTTATTTTTAATAAAGGGTTAAATAAGTCACACAATTTAAATAATATATATAAACAATAATGAAAAATTTAATAAATTATATACTTATCTCTATAAATTTATCACTAATTGAACAAAACAATTTTTTGCTTTAGATACTTATACAATTATTTGTTGAACCTCCTCAATTCTTTCATGATATTTTATATTTCAGTCCATCTGTTTAAACTACTCAAAATCTTAAATTCTAATGAGAGTATCTGGTCCATTTTTCTAATGACTCTTGAAAATATACGTCGATTTTATTATGCATATTCATATTAATAAAAGGTATTTTCCACGCAGCTATGTGTATCAAAAGTAATGGCAAAGCAGTGACGTTTAAAAAGGTATTTTTCCTTGAAACTATGTATACTAGTATAACCGTGCAACGGTGGAAAAACCGACCATTTGGATATGTATTTTGAAAAATAATTTTCGTAATTTTTATAAATTTCAAAAATAATTTTGTCTAATTACAAAAATATATTAAAAAATACATATTTAATAATTAAATGTTGAAAATGATATATTATAATACCTATATAACATTTAAACAAATGAAGTTATCCTAAGATTATGTATATAACATTGGAGAATTAAACCTCGGAAGCAACTGGATGAAGAACCAAAACAATGCATCATGTATAACTTTCCTTTGCAAAAGTATCAAATAGCTACGTTCATGTATCAAAAATGCCCATTTTCAATATCTAATAACACACATTTATTTTAGTAATAAAAAAAAAGTGTGGTCTTGTACAATTTATGTACAGCCATGCATACATGTATCAACGCCGAGTCCAAAATAAATATTTGTATTTTAAATAATTATGCCATTTTTGGTCCACGCGTGTTATACACGTATGAATATTGCTTTCAGTCTCACGAATTACCATGTATTTGAAAAATAGAGCATGTACAAAAAAAGATAATTTATTTGGCTGTATTTTAACAAACAAATAGAGGAATTCATCCGATTGTAGTGGAAAATAGTAATTTAATACCCACTAAAATATATAGAGTTCTCTTTTTTGAGTATTATATATGTCAAGGTCATTGCATAGCAAAATGAAGAACCTGAAAAAGGCTTACCAAACCATGTAGGATAACAAGGACATGATGCAATAGAAAGTGCAAAAAAGCTAAAAAATGAATGCAGAGATGTAGTCTCTTATGCTGATATTGTAGCACTTGATGTCGCGATATTATAGCTTTAGTATCCATAATTGTTTACATAATCATATGAATTTTTATCATCTCTTCCTTATTTTAAATAAGAATAATATATTGTTGTACTGTAGAGAAAGGGTCATTTTACCAAGTGCCTATAGGTTAGAGGGATGGTCCAACTTCCAAAATGTCTGATGCAAACAACATGCCTGAAGTCAGCAATTCAACATAGTTGATCAAGGCAAAGTTTGCATATAAAGGATTATCTAAGGGGGACCCGGTGCGACTTTCAGAAATAATATGTCCGAACAATACATACTAAGTAATTTACAATTATCATAACAACTTTAGATACTTCTACATGGTACTGATAATTTGATTCTAAAAAGAAATCTAGATCGTCAATAGTTTCTTCAGCTTCCTTCACTTGATCGAGCAAAAGCAAAAAATAAGACGAAATAACAAATAAATAATTCCTACTTAACATTTTTTGCGATGTCAGTTTCAACGATTTCCATATTTGAGCTATTCCTAACAAAACTAGTTTCGTCGAATTCTGAGACCGTTTGAAAAATGGCCAATTTCCAGTCGATTAAAATCAACTGAAACTGGTCAAACGCATTTTCCTTTGCCACGCTCACATATTGACTCGAAAAATTATGAAATTTGGAATCTAGCAATAACTTGACATCACGGACCCAACAAAAGTGATTTTGTCGAAATCCGAGGTCGTTTGCAAAATGTCCATTTTTAAGGGCCTGAATTCCATAGCGACTATTCAGAATTTTCAACTGGACATATCTATTGATCCCCGCTATGAAATTTTGATTTTTCAGATTCGTTGGAAAGATATTATCAATTAGATTCTAATGTTTTTGGTTTCACTAAAATCTAGATTGTTTTGCACCCGGTACATTCAATTGAAGTTTGAAATCGAATTATCGAACTACCACGCCATTTTCAATTCCTTTTATAATTTAAAATAAATATTTATATTCTAACGACGATCTATATAAATATATTCGTTTGAATTCTATTCAAAATAAATTTCTCGTCGTTATTATTTAAAATAATTCATTTTAAATATCCAAAATTCGCTAAAATTGCCAAAATAAAAATTTTAAATTGGCCCAGATTTCTGGGTTATTACAATCTCCCCTACTTAAAACTTTTCATCCCCGAAAAGGAACAAAGTCGAAAGTGGTTTGATTAATCAACTCTACGTTCGATCTGGCTTTCATTCTCCAACTTTTCAGTTTCTGAGAATTTTCAAATTCTTCAAAAATTTGGCTAACACCCTAAATTTTCGAAAAATTTCGCCATTACCTACCCTGCACCGGGAGCCACGGGAAAATCCCGAAATTGCCATATAGGCCTTCTGATCTCAAAAAGAAAAAGAAAAATCCAAGCGGCTAGCTAATCGGCTCATAAAATCATCATCACCCAAACAAAACAGTAAATTATAATAAACATGTACCTATTTGTCGGGCAAACAAATTTTATTCTTCTGCTCTAGCCTCTTTGCTATGACCTGTTCAATGTAAATACAAGTATATGCAAGCAAATGCGACACATTTTCAATACAACTCACTTTTTGGTACAATTTGACTAAATGGTTCAAATTTTAATTAATCCAACAATAATCAAACAACACAACCATCAATCAATTAGTTGATTAGCATTTTCAAACACATAATTTTGATACATAGTCAAAAATTAGATTTTTGATGCCAAATCACAACAATAGGCCCTATCTAATTTTGGTTCTCACACAGTCAATAGGAAATATATAGACGTCCTGCCTTCATCACTCGAACATAAATACTGATGATGCGATCGCTATCATCAGAATTATCCCCGAACGACTACAGTGCAATTCTATATCTATCCAGTATATTAAAACTTCAAATACACGTGGATCAGACGTATACGCAAAGTCTATATATACTGGACTGTCCAAATCAATACAAATAAATATTCAAATACTTATAATTGATTTAAATTTTCAAAACAAAACTTGTTTTCACTTTAAAATTTTACTCTTCACACTCGTTCTAGGATACTACTGATCCCATCTCTAACGAGTCATTCTCGTTGGATATTACTAATCCAATTTCTGATGAATTCTTTCGTATGGTTCTAATGTGTCTTGTTCTCTGAGCTTTGTAAACCAAAGCTCTGATACCAACTGTGAAAACCCGTAACTTCCCCGTAAAGGAAAGCGCGGATAGTTCGAGAACAAGCCACAACAGAATGTAGACGAAAGAACATTTCATTGTATATTACAACAATTCCATCAGATACAAGAATATACAGAGTATAAATGAATATTACACAGAAATATCAGAGATTTAAATTACATTTAAATACATCGCAGCGGAAAATAATACAATACACAACTAGAAGAGATATACGGATACAAAGCTTTCCGGATATCATTCCAGCTGTAAACCAGGATCCTATGAATATAAATCTGCAAAACCAAAACTACTAGCTTCCCATGTCAAAAATAAGGGCACCCAGAGTATAGGTTAAAACAATAAACTCCAGGTCAGTCATGAGACTGGTGTGAGAACTAAAACAATTATTTATCTTTATTTTCAAAGTAAGGTAAATCAAGGGACCACGCCGTATAACACGGAACGGGTTTCCTCCCAAGAACACCAGTGCATAAAACAATAGCGCAATGCTAAATAAAGAAAAATGAAGCTATTATAAGACACAGGTCCTATCACACAATGCAACGCAAGCCGGGGAATAGGGTTTTTACCTTATAATAGCCAAGAATGCTTGATACGTTTAAAAGAAATCATTTGATACTATTATAAGTGTATAAAACAACTTCAAATCATAAGTATCAATCATAGGCGGCATGAATGCCCCATACCACTATGTCGCCATATATAGGTTATACAATCAAAATCGCAAAGTCACGTATTTGGAAATTGGGTTTCCATCTATGAACCGAGGCAAAAGATAGTCCTCACCGACTTCGAGACTGTCTAGCCCGAGCCTTAGGGTCAGAGCGCATCGACCCTTGGATCCTCAGGGCCGGTCCACCGATGTGGATTAAACTTAAATCCTGAACATGCGTTTCCCTGCCCTACGGGGCGTAAATGAGCCAACGAATGACTCCACCAGACCCGGATCGTCCGATCAAAATGAGGCGCCTCACAACAACAACAACCACACAGGTGAAAAGTATATAAATGTCAGGGCTGGTAGGTCACTGACACCACCCTAGCTAGAAAGAAACGCATGCCCTCCCTGACGTGCTCTCCCGTTTTTGGTTCACAACCGGGGTGTGAGGCTCGCGAATTCACGTTACACAAAGCTATGCCACACAGGCCGTGCTTTGATCATCAACCACAAGACTTTGCTTTTCAACAGAAGCCTTGATCATTTGCATCTTAGCATGCCACACTGGCAAACCATTCTATGCAACCGATATCAGTCACACAGAATGAAATCCGATATCAGACACACAATACATTTACATGTCCGTTCTAGGTCTGAACGAAACCGGAGGCACCTAGTACCTCGCATATCCATCGATCTCCAAGTACGTCTGGACGATCACCAACCGTTTCCATCTTCTTGGGTGTACAGCCCAATCAAGATCATCAGTAATCACCCAAACGACGTGAAGACCTCCGGTCTTCGACCATCGTCTTCATCTTCGACTTATCGTCGTATCAGTTATTCAGAATGGGATAAACCCGGTCGTTCCGAATAACTTACATATTATTTTAAATAACTGTTACACAAACACAACATACGCCTCATTCCAATTCATCAGTCACTAACCGTAAATTAATCAAGAGAATAATTTCCCAAATATTAACCCCGAAGGCCGAAACCAACATCAGATCAATATCCAGAAAACCATTCTGCTTGGCTAACCGACAGTTAGTTTCTAAATTTCACATTCATAGGGAAAGGTTCCCATTAATTTTATCCAAGATAAATTCCTTGAATTTATCCTTTAATAATCTTTTGAATTTCGATTCAACTAGTCGGGATTAACGAACCTTACCGAAGTAATCATTTGTTTTAATTTCCCAATCCCAACCTATTCATCCCATGAAGTAAAACTGATTATACTTCATATCTAACACCATGGTGTTATCGGTAAATTCAATTACCATTTCACGTTCAAATCTAATTAAAGATTTAACTAACGCCTGGAGCAAAACTGGTGATACTCCATTTCGATTATTTAAATCTAATTAAAGATTCATTAAAACTCCACTTAGTTTTAATCTTTGACTGGGTTAAAGAATCAGTGTGATTTAAAACACGGTTCACGGTAAACCCAAAATCACCTTCCATTAATTATCGGGTTAAAGAACAAGTGTTATTTAAAACACTGTTCACGATAAACCCAAAAATCAATACTAATTCGATTCCAATTAAATATTATTAATTGGTACACTTCATTAAATCTAAATAAAAAGATTTGATCTTTTCTCAATTGGGTTCAAGAACAATGTTAATGAAGACACCATTCACGACAAACCCAAATCACATTTGATATTCAATACAAGGCTCTGAATAGAAAATATATCGGCTTATATTCAATATCAAATTCTATAATTAACAAATGTCGTATTGGAAATAACGATATAAATATATATCTTTCAAATTTCCATAACAACATCTGTATAATCACGAATTCCAACATCGAAATATTCCGAAGACAATTTCGATTCAAATCCACTACAATGCAATCATTGGAAATTTTGGTTATTTTTAAAACCCTTTTCAAATTCAATTTATTTATTTTAAAAAAATAGAATTTTAATTCTAGTTCAAATTAGTTCATTTCGATAGAAATCTATTTTTATCTTTTCAAATATGGAGATTTTCATCCCAATTCTTCCCAAATCATTTCTTATGATTTTACACAAATTATTGATATTTTTAATGATTTTATCAAGGCCCGTACAGTCGATTTCCAGCAACGGCCATCGAACTGCACTTATAGCGACCTTTTCCAAATTTGATTTGGACATACTTCCAAATCCAACCGTTAGATTTCCAATTTATAATATTCGTTTGAAAGCTCTTTTTGATACGAACCCAACGGTTCCGGTTTCAGGAGAATCCGACGGTCGGATCTCCCGTAATGTCCGTTCGAAGTCAATGGTCGAAATTCGCGAACTACCGCGGCGCGGCGCGTTCTACTCAGGCCATTATATTATATGTATATAATATATAATATATACTTCGTCGATTTCCTTTTAAAACATATTTTATAAATCGTTTTAAATTCGTTTTCAAAACGTTTTCAACTTCATATTCAATTTCAAATCAAAATTGAATATTCCCTTATAGGTTCGTTTTAAATTCATTTCAAATTGATTCCAATTCAAATCGATTTTTAATTCAATTTCGATTCGTTTTCAGTTAAATTTCGATTCGTATTCAATTCTATTAAATTTCAATTCGAATTCATTTCTATTCAAATTTAATTCGAATTCATTTCTATTCGAATTTCAAATCATTTCAGTGTATTTCGAATTTCAAATCAATTTAGTTTAATTCGAATTTCAATTCACTTTAAATATAATTCGAATTTCAATTCACTTTAAATATAATTCGAATTTCAATTCATTTCAATATAGTTCAAATTTCAAATCATTTCAATATTCATTGAAGAATGAATAAAATCGATATAAATATCGTTTACGTCAAAATGGCGTCAATCTAACCAACACGGCTTCATATGTTTCTATTTTCAAATATTCTATTTCAAATATTTCTATTTCAAATATTTCTATTTCAAATATTTCTATTCAAATATTTCTATTTCAAATATTTTTATTTTAAATATTTCTTTTTCGAAACTGGAATGAGGCCCAATCAATCACCATATAATGTTAATTATATGGATTTTCTACAACACATGTATACAATAACAACGATGAATAATCAACCATCATCCAAAGTGCATTCTACACTGTATCAGCATCAAATACAAATATTCAATGCTTATAACAGTCTGTCAATCAAACGATCAACATACAACTAATTATTGGGATTAGTGTACGTCAAATATCATCCCAATACCCGTGTGGGGTTTCAAACAAACAAACACAGATTTTATTTGTGCAGTTGGGCGATGTGTAAAATTTATCGTCCCAATCAATATCAGTCAAATGTGTGTATATAAACAAATCGTCTGATTTGTTTATTTTTATTTCATTTCATATACACATTAAGATTTCTATTTTTAACTATAAAATATTTTAACTATATAAATATTTTATTTCATTTCACATCACATCACACAATCAACTACACAGCTAAATCAAACAAACAAGCATACAAGCCGTCCATGGTCTGTGGACGACGGGTGTCGGGTGCTACTAAACACCGTCTGCATCCTAGTATATATTTCAACTAGAAAAATAAATTAAAGGTGAGAAATTCTCACAGATAGCTAATCCAACGCCACGACCCTTCTTAGGTAGAAATCTTCGTCGTTCTTGCCTTTTGCCACTTTCGTTGCCCGTATTCTCTACATATGTAAAAATCGAAATTTTACTATGCTATTCAATATATAAAAATCCTATTTTCAATCGACTACTTATATAAAGATCGAATTTTTTTATTTCGCTTCAAATATAAAAATCGTATTTTTAATCGCTAACAACCCAATATTTTCAAAACAACGATATCTATATTTTCAAAACAACGATATCTATATTTTCAAAACAATTTTATCTATATTTTCAAAACAATTTTATCTATATTTTCAAAACAATCTTAACTGATTTGAAAATAATTTTAAACAGATTTTAAACAACACTAACTAATACATATAAAAACTGATATTTAAATTATCATCACTAATCATCCAGAAAAGAAATGAACAGAGGAATAAACAAACAAATAAAATTCAATATAGTTTACCTTTTAATTTCTTTAATTTGGAGGGGGCTATCCATGGGTTGACTGGAGGTAAGGATGAAAGGTAGGGGAGGATCGTCGGGTTGGGTGCGTGGTCTGTCGGCTGCGCGAGGGGGCCCGCGATGTGGTGGTGTGGGAGGGCGAGGCCGGCGGTGCCTCTGGCCTGGGGCATCGAATGTCTCACGAGATGGAGCAAGGTGGGAAGGAGAAGGCGGAGGGGAAGAAGGAGGAGCGGGGGAAGATGGGAGCGGGGCGATGGCGTCGATGTGGTGGTGGATTGTCGTCGATCGCCTGGGGGCGACGAGCGATTCAGGTGAGACGACCCGAACTCCCCCGTGAAGGAAAGCGCGGATAGAATTGAGGACAAGACAAAATGGAACGCAGACGGAAGAACATTTCATTGTTATTACAACAATTCCATCAGATACAAGAATATACAGAGTATAAATGAATAAATTACATTCGACAAATATCAGAGATTACAATAAATTACATAGCAGCGGAAAAATATACAAAGCACAACTGAAAGTAATACACGGATACAGAGCTTTCCGAGCATCGTTCCAGCTGTAAATCAGGACCCTATGAATATAAATCTGCAAAAACAAAACTACTAGCTGCCCGTGTGGAAAATAGGGGCACCCAGAGTTTAGGTTAAAACAATAAACTCCAGGTCAGTCATGTGACTGGTGTGAGAACTAAAACAGTTATAATTCTTTATTTTTAAAGTTAGGTAAATCAAAGGACCACGCCGTATAACACGGAACGAGTTTCCTCCCAAGAATACCAGTGCATAAACAACAGCGCAATGCTAAATAAAGAAAGATGAAGCTGTTATAAGACCCAGGTCCCATCACACAATGCAACGCAAGCCGGAGGATAGGGTTTTTACCTTATAACAGCCAAAGCATGCTTGATACGTTTAAAACACATTATTTTGATACTATTATAGGTGTATAGTGTCAAAAACAATTTCAATCATAAATATCAATCATAGGCGGCATGAATGACCCATACCACTATGTCGCCATACTAGGTTCTACAAATAAAACCGCAATATCACGTATTGGAAATTGGATTCCGTCATGAGCCGTAGCTCCTCTCCGCGTTCGAGACACTCTAGCAAATGCCTCGGGACCGCACACAGCAATCCCTGGATCCTCCAAGGCCGGTCCTCTCTTACTTTTGAGGATTGGCAATTCCTGAACACACGTTTCCCGGTCCTTACAGACCTATATCCGAGGCGCCTCGTATCCAACAACCACACAGGTGAAAAGTATATAAATGTCAGGGCTGGTAGGTCACTGACACCACCATAGCTAGAAAGAAACGTCGTGCACTCCTTGGGTCCGTATCCCGTTTTTGACTCATACCGAGGTGTGAGGCTCGCGAATTCACGTTATACACAAAGCTATGCCACACAGGCCGTGCTTTGATCATCAACCACAATACTTTGCTTTTCAACAGAAGCCTTGATCAATTGCCACTTACGCGTGCTACATTGGCAATTCACTCCATGCGACTGATGTCCATCGATATACAACCTCTGAGCTCGTACGTCTCAGAGAAGGGCGTTAAGCAAGAGAATAAATTCTCCGCCGCCAAACAGATGTATATTCAATAGAGATCAATCAACATAGAATAAAATCCACTGTTAGACACACAATCCATTTACAAGTTCGTTCTGGGTCTGAACGAAACCGGAGGCACTTTCCTCGCATATCCATCCATCTCCAAGTACGTCTGGACGATCACCTATTGTTTCCCTCCTCCTGGGTGTACAGCCCAATCAAGATCATCAGTAATCACCCAAACGATGTGAAGACTTCCGGTCTTCTACCACCGTCTTCATCTTCGACATCTCGTCGAATCGGTTATTAAGAATGGGTATAACCCGGCCTTTCTGAATAACCCACGTATATGATAAACAAATGTTACACAAACACAACGAACGCCTCATTCCAATTCAGAATATTCTTTTATTCACAAAATCACATTCTTAGGGAAATGTTCCCATTAATTTTATCCAAGATAAATTCTTCTAAATTTATCCTATATTCTTCCTTTGGATATCATTTCTAACTAGTCGGGATTAGCGAACCACACCGAAGTAATTATTTGTTTTATTTCCCAATCCCAACCTATATATCCCATGGAGCAAAACTGGTGATACTCCATATCTAACACCATGGTTTTATCTGTAAAATTAATTACCATTTCACGTTCAAATCTAATTAAAGATTTAACTATCGCTTTGGAGCAAAACTGGTGATACTCCACTCTCGATCACTTTTCAGATTTGATAATTTAAATTATCAATTCACTTTTTAATCTAATTAAAGATTCATTAAAACTCCATTTAGTTTTAATCTTCTCAAAAATCAATATTATGTCTTTAACTGGGTTAAAGAACCAATGTCTTCTAAAACACGATTCACGACAAACCCAAATCACATTTGATATTAAATACAAGGCTCTGAATAGAAAATATATCGGCTTATATTCAATATCAAATTCTGAAACCAACATATATCGTATTGGAAATAACGATATAAAATATATCTTTCAAATTCCCATAACAATATCTGTATAGTCACGAAATCCAACATCGAAATATCCCGAAGATAATTTCGATTCAACTCCAGTCCAATCCACGTATTGGGAATATTGATTATTTTTAAAATCACTTTCAAATTCAATTTATTTATTTCAAAAATAAATTGATTTTAATTCTAGTTCACAACTAGTTCATTTCGATAGAAATCTATTTTTATCTATTCAAATGTGGAATTTTCCAGCCCAATTCTTTCCAATTCACATATTATAATTTTACACAAATTATAGATATTTTTAATAATTTTATCAAGGCCCGTACAGTCGATTTCCATCAACGGCCATCGAACTGCACTTACAGCGACCTTTTTCAAATTTGATTTGGACATAATTTCAAATCCAACCGTTAGATTTCAAATTTCTAATATTCATTGGAAAGCTCTTTTCGATACGAACCCAACGGTTCCGGTTTTAGGAGAATCCGACGGTCGGATCTCCCGCAACGTCAATTCGAAGTCAATGGTCGAAATTCACGAACTGCCGCGGCGCGACGCGTTCTATTCAGGCCATTATATATATAATATATATATATATTATATATATTTCGTCAATTTCCTTTTAAAACGTATTTTATAAATCGTTTTAACTTCGTTTCAAAACCATTTCAACACTATTTCAATTTCTAATCAAAACTGAATATTTTATATCATTACTATATAAATGATAATATTTTCAAAACGTTATATTTTGAAATCACTTCTTTTCTATATTCATTATAAAAACGAATATAATCGATATAAATATCGTTCATGTCAAAATGGCGCAACTCTAATCAACACGGCTTTATATATTTCAATAAATCCGTTATTCTATTCAACAAATGAATATTTATTCCATTCAACACATGAATCTATATTTCTTCCGACACACGACTAATCTCAACACATGAGTACTGTCAACACATCACTATTTTTGTTATGTAAAATATTTTATAAAACTATGGTATCTATCGTTTGATTTTCAATTAGACTTCAACCGTAAAGTAGTTCTAATTTTAAATATGATAAAGATGTAAATTTCATTGTATAAAATATTTCACTCAACACATGAATTTTCTTTTATAATATTCCTAATTTTCCCGATTGGAATGAGGCCCAATCAATCACCATATAGTGTTAATTATATGGATTCCATACAACACATGTATATAATAGCATTGAAAAATAATCAACCATCAACCAAAGTGCACTACACTGTATAAGCATCAAATATAGATATCTAATGCTTATAACAACCTGTCAATCAATCGATCGACATATTTAATCAATCAGGATGAGTGAACTTCAAATTTCATCCCAACACCCGTGTGGGGTTTCAAACAATCAAACATAGATTTTAGTTGTGCAGTTGGGCGACGTGTAAAATTTATCGACCCAATCGATATCAGTCAAATCAGTGTATATAAACAAATCGGTCGATTTGTTCATAAATATTCATTTATTCACTTTCACGTTAAAAATTATATTTTTAACGATAAATCGTTTTATTTTAAAACATGAATTTCTATTAGTTCATTTATTCAATAAAATAATATTTTTATTTTTCTAACATATTTTAGAAGCGGCATAACGGCACGATACTAGAAACGGAACAAGGCCTAGCCTTATCCCCGGTCTAGTGAAGGCCCACGCCATTCACACATCAATCAAATCCATTCATTTCACCAAACAATTCAATTCAAACCCAACAAACTAACCAACTACTCAACCAAACAATTTAACAAACAAGCCATCCATGGTCTGTGGGTGACGGGTGTCGGGTGCTACTAAGCACCGTCTGCATCCTAGTATATATATAATTTGAAAAAGAAGTTTAGAGTGAGAAGTTCTCACCAATAGCTATCCTAGCTCCACGGCACTTCATTGATAGAAATCTTCGTCGTTCTCGCCTTTTCATCTCCTTTGTTGCCCGTAGCCACTACATATAGAAATCACACATTTTTATATTTTGATGTCTTTAAAATAAAAATCACATTTTTATTCACTTTCAATTAAAAAAACATATTTTTATAATCACTTCATATATTTAGAAATCGAATTTTTACTTTGGTGTCATATAGATAAAAATTCCATTTCAAAAATATTGATTTCGCCTTTATAAAAATAAAGTTTTCGCCTTTATAAAAATAAAGTTTTCGCCTTTCATCACTATAAAAATTCCCTCTTTATTTCAACATATATAAAATAAAAATCAGATTTTTATTTCGCTACATATACAAAGATGATATTTTTACATTCTATATCTCATAAAGATTACATTTCTATAGTTCCTACTATGTAAAAGTCATATTTTTAACCCACTACCGATGTAAAAATCTCACCTTTCTCCATTTAAAAATATCGTCTTTCTTCTTTTAAAAATCTAATCTTTTATATTTTAAAAATCAAATCTTTTCTAATTTAAAAATCAAATCTTTTCTATACTTAAAAATCAAATCTGAAAAATAAATAATAAAGTAAATAAAGTATATAAATAAAAACAAAATTAACATGAAAACTTACAGTCAATTTGCCGAAGAAGGGGGGGGGGGGTTTGCGGGTTCGGGTCTGGGTGGGGTCGGGCGTCGCAGGCGAAGGGAAGGGGAGGAGGAAGCGGCGGTGGCTAATTGGGGGGGGGGGGGGGCGATGCGGCTGAGGTTGCGGTGGAGAGAGAAGAAAGGAAGAGGAGGAAGAAGAGGAGAGGGCGGCTACTGGGAGGAGGTGGGCATCGCGAGGTCAGGGGATGAGGGGGAGGCGGTGGCCCACCAGGCCGCGGCGGCGTCGATCATCTGGGGGGGCGGCGACAAGTTCCCCCCCACCCCGCGTCCGTCTCTTCCCTTTTTTTTTCTGATCGAATGAACGGGGAAAGGGAAAATATAGGGGGGGGGGGTTTATATGTATTTTTATTTATTTATTTATTTTATTATTTTATTTTCAAAGAAGTTGACTTTTACATACGAACTCAGAATCGAACCCACCGACTGTCGTTCCTAACATATTACCCCTATTCCGGACACAATGGGATATGTATCGTAGGTTGATTTGATCATTTGAATCAGTTTCCGTTAAATTTACATTTAAATCACTATATTGAATTTTAAACGTACATTTCAAATTACCGGGGTCACATATTAACTTTAAAAATTCTAGAAAAATATTTTCTAGCTTCGTATTGACGATACGGTCCTAACAAAACTAGTTTCGTCGAATTCTGAGACCGTTGGAAAAATGGCCAATTTCCAGTCGATTAAAATCAACTGAAACTGGTCGAACGCGTTTTCCTTTGCCACGCTCACATATTGATTCGAAAAATTATGAAATTTGGAATCTAGCAATAACTTTACACTGCGGATCCAACAAAAGTGGTTTCGTCGAAATCCGAGGTCGTTTGCAAAATGTCCATTTTTAAGGGCCTGAATTCCATAGCGACTATTCAGGATTTTCAACTGGACATATCTTTTGATTCCCGCTATGAAAATTTGATTTTTCGGATTCATTGGAAAGGTATTCTCAAATAGATTCTAATATTTTTGGTTTCACTAAAATCCGGATTGTTTTGCACCCGGTACATTCAATTGAAGTTTGAAATCGAATGATCGAACTACCGCGCCATTTTCAATTCTATTTATAATTATATATAATTATTTATATTCTAACGACGACGTATATAATATATACGTTCTAATTATTCAAAATAAATTTCACGTCGATTTTATTTAAAATAATCTATTTTAAATGTTCAAAATTCGCTAAAATTGCCAAAATAAAAATTTTAAACTGGCTCAGATTTTCGGGTTATTACAATCTCCCCCACTTAAAACTTTTCGTCCCCGAAAAGGAACGAAGTCGAAAGTGGTTTGATTAATCAACTCTACGTTCAATCTGGCTTCCATTCTCCAACTCTTTAGTTTCTGAGAATTTTCAAATTCTTCAAAAATTTGGCTAACACCCTAAATTTTTGAAAAATTTCGCCATAACCTCCCCTGCACCGGGAGCATCGGGGAATTTCAAATAGCTTCCCCGGTCCTTCAGATCTCAAAAAGAAAAAGAAAAAGCCAAGCGGCTAGCCAATAGGCTCATAAAATCATCATCACCCAAACACAACAGTAAATTATGTAGTAAACATGTACCTATTTGTCGGGCAAACAAATTTTATTCTCTGCTCTAGCCTCCTTGCTATGACCTGTTCAATGATATATATGTATGCATGCATATGCGACCAATTTTCAATACAACTCAATATTTGGTTCAATTAGGCATAAATGGTTCAAAATTATCAAACAAATAAACAAACAACACAAACATCAATCAATTAGTGAATTTAACGTTTCAAATTTATAATTTTGATATATATACAAAAATCATGTTTTTGATGCCAATTCACAACAATGTATTCAAGCTATATTAGTTTTGGTTCTCACACCAGCCTAATGGAAATATATAGAAGTCACACCTTTGAAACACGAACATAAATACTGATGATGTGGCCACATCATCAGAATTATCCCCGGGTGTCTAGAATGTGATTCTATATCTATCCAGTATATTAAAATTTCGACTATACGTTCATGACGCGTGTACGCGAAATCTATATATACTCGATTGTCCATATTCAAAATAAATAAATATTCAAATACGTATAAAGCGATTTAAATTTTTAAAACAAAATTGTTTTCATTTGAAAAGTATACTCTTCACACTCGTTCTAGGATACTACTGATCCTATCTCTAACGAGCCATTCTAATTGGATATTGCTAATCCAATATCTGATGAATTCCTTCGTATGGTTCTAATGTGTCTTGTTCTCGAGCTCTGTAAACCAAAGCTCTGATACCAAACTGAGACGACCCGAACTCCCCCGTGAAGGAAAGCGCGGATAGAATTGAGGACAAGACAAAATGGAACGCAGACTGAAGAACATTTCATTGTTATTACAACAATTCCATCAGATACAAGAATATACAGAGTATAAATGAATAAATTACATTCGACAAATATCAGAGATTACAATAAATTACATAGCAGCGGAAAAATATACAAAGCACAACTGAAAGTAATACACGGATACAGAGCTTTCCGAGCATCGTTCCAGCTGTAAATCAGGACCCTGTGAATATAAATCTGCAAAACCAAAACTACTAGCTGCCCGTGTGGAAAATAGGGGCACCCAGAGTTTAGGTTAAAACAATAAACTCCAGGTCAGTCATGTGACTGGTGTGAGAACTAAAACAGTTATAATTCTTTATTTTTAAAGTTAGGTAAATCAAAGGACCACGCCGTATAACACGGAACGAGTTTCCTCCCAAGAATACCAGTGCATAAACAACAGCGCAATGCTAAATAAAGAAAGATGAAGCTGTTATAAGACCCAGGTCCCATCACACAATGCAACGCAAGCCGGAGGATAGGGTTTTTACCTTATAACAGCCAAAGCATGCTTGATACGTTTAAAACACATTATTTTGATACTATTATAGGTGTATAGTGTCAAAAACAATTTTAATCATAAATATCAATCATAGGCGGCATGAATGACCCATACCACTATGTCGCCATACTAGGTTCTACAAATAAAACCGCAACATCACGTATTGGAAATTGGATTCCGTCATGAGCCGAGGCAAGGGGCAAGCTCCTCTCCGCGTTCGAGACACTCTAGCAAATGCCTCGGGACCGCACACAGCAATCCCTGGATCCTCCAAGGCCGGTCCTCTCTTACTTTTGAGGATTGGCAATTCCTGAACACACGTTTCCCGGTCCTTACAGACGTTTATCCGAGGCGCCTCGTATCCAACAACCACACAGGTGAAAAGTATATAAATGTCAGGGCTGGTAGGTCACTGACACCACCATAGCTAGAAAGAAACATCGTGCACTCCTTGGGTCCGTATCCCGTTTTTGACTCATACCGAGGTGTGAGGCTCGCGAATTCACGTTATACACAAAGCTATGCCACACAGGCCGTGCTTTGATCATCAACCACAAGACTTTGCTTTTCAACAGAAGCCTTGATCAATTGCCACTTACGCGTGCTACATTGGCAATTCACTCCATGCGACTGATGTCCATCTATATACAACCTCTGAGCTCGTACGTCTCAGAGAAGGGCGTTAAGCAAGAGAATAAATTCTCCGCCGCCAAACAGATGTATATTGAATAGAGATCAATCAACATAGAATAAAATCCAATGTCAGACACACAATCCATTTACAAGTTCGTTCTGGGTCTGAACGAAACCGGAGGCACTTTCCTCGCATATCCATCCATCTCCAAGTACGTCTGGACGATCACCTATTGTTTCCCTCCTCCTGGGTGTACAGCCCAATCAAGATCATCAGTAATCACCCAAACGATGTGAAGACTTCCGGTCTTCTACCACCGTCTTCATCTTCGACATCTCGTCGAATCGGTTATTAAGAATGGGTATAACCCGGCCTTTCTGAATAACCCACGTATATGATAAACAAATGTTACACAAACACAACGAACGCCTCATTCCAATTCAGAATATTCTTTTATTCACAAAATCACATTCTTAGGGAAATGTTCCCATTAATTTTATCCAAGATAAATTCTTCTAAATTTATCCTATATTCTTCCTTTGGATATCATTTCTAACTAGTCGGGATTAGCGAACCACACCGAAGTAATTATTTGTTTTATTTCCCAATCCCAACCTATATATCCCATGGAGCAAAACTGGTGATACTCCATATCTAACACCACGGTTTTAGCGGTAAAATTAATTACCATTTCACGTTCAAATCTAATTAAAGATTTAACTATCGCTTTGGAGCAAAACTGGTGATACTCCACTCTCGATCACTTTTCAGATTTGATAATTTAAATTATCAATTCACTTTTTAATCTAATTAAAGATTCATTAAAACTCCATTTAGTTTTAATCTTCTCAAAAATCAATATTATGTCTTTAACTGGGTTAAAGAACCAATGTCTTCTAAAACACGATTCACGACAAACCCAAATCACATTTGATATTAAATACAAGGCTCTGAATAGAAAATATATCGGCTTATATTCAATATCAAATTCTGAAACCAACATATATCGTATTGGAAATAACGATATAAAATATATCTTTCAAATTCCCATAACCATATCTGTATAGTCACGAAATCCAACATCGAAATATCCCGAAGATAATTTCGATTCAACTCCAGTCCAATCCACGTATTGGGAATATTGATTATTTTTAAAATCACTTTCAAATTCAATTTATTTATTTCAAAAATAAATTGATTTTAATTCTAGTTCACAACTAGTTCATTTCGATAGAAATCTATTTTTATCTATTCAAATGTGGAATTTTCCAGCCCAATTCTTTCCAATTCACATATTATAATTTTACACAAATTATAGATATTTTTAATAATTTTATCAAGGCCCGTACAGTCGATTTCCATCAACGGCCATCGAACTGCACTTACAGCGACCTTTTTCAAATTTGATTTGGACATAATTTCAAATCCAACCGTTAGATTTCAAATTTCTAATATTCATTGGAAAGCTCTTTTCGATACGAACCCAACGGTTCCGGTTTTAGGAGAATCCGACGGTCGGATCTCCCGCAACGTCAATTCGAAGTCAATGGTCGAAATTCACGAACTGCCGCGGCGCGGCGCGTTCTATTCAGGCCATTATATATATAATATATATATATATATATATATATATTATATATTTCGTCAATTTACTTTTAAAACGTATTTTATAAATCGTTTTAACTTCGTTTCAAAACCATTTCAACACTATTTCAATTTCTAATCAAAACTGAATATTTTATATCATTACTATATAAATGATAATATTTTCAAAACGTTATATTTTGAAATCACTTCTTTTCTATATTCATTATAAAAACGAATATAATCGATATAAATATCGTTCACGTCAAAATGGCGCAACTCTAATCAACACGGCTTTATATATTTCAATAAATCCGTTATTCTATTCAACAAATGAATATTTATTCCATTCAACACATGAATCTATATTTCTTCCGACACACGACTAATCTCAACACATGAGTACTGTCAACACATCACTATTTTTGTTATGTAAAATATTTTATAAAACTATGGTATCTATCGTTTGATTTTCAATTAGACTTCAACCGTAAAGTAGTTCTAATTTTAAATATGATAAAGATGTAAATTTCATTGTATAAAATATTTCACTCAACACATGAATTTTCTTTTATAATATTCCTAATTTTCCCGATTGGAATGAGGCCCAATCAATCACCATATAGTGTTAATTATATGGATTCCATACAACACATGTATATAATAGCATTGAAAAATAATCAACCATCAACCAAAGTGCACTACACTGTATAAGCATCAAATATAGATATCTAATGCTTATAACAGCCTGTCAATCAATCGATCGACATATTTAATCAATCAGGATGAGTGAACTTCAAATTTCATCCCAACACCCGTGTGGGGTTTCAAACAATCAAACACAGATTTTAGTTGTGCAGTTGGGCGACGTGTAAAATTTATCGACCCAATCGATATCAGTCAAATCAGTGTATATAAACAAATCGGTCGATTTGTTCATAAATATTCATTTATTCACTTTCACGTTAAAAATTATATTTTTAACGATAAAACGTTTTATTTTAAAACATGAATTTCTATTAGTTCATTTATTCAATAAAATAATATTTTTATTTTTCTAACATATTTTAGAAGCGGCATAACGGCACGATACTAGAAACGGAACAAGGCCTAGCCTTATCCCCGGTCTAGTGAAGGCCCACGCCATTCACACATCAATCAAATCCATTCATTTCACCAAACAATTCAATTCAAACCCAACAAACTAACCAACTACTCAACCAAACAATTTAACAAACAAGCCATCCATGGTCTGTGGATGACGGGTGTCGGGTGCTACTAAGCACCGTCTGCATCCTAGTATATATATATAATTTGAAAAAGAAGTTTAGAGTGAGAAGTTCTCACCAATAGCTATCCTAGCTCCACGGCACTTCATTGATAGAAATCTTCGTCGTTCTCGCCTTTTCATCTCCTTTGTTGCCCGTAGCCACTACATATAGAAATCACACATTTTTATATTTTGATGTCTTTAAAATAAAAATCACATTTTTATTCACTTTCAATTAAAAAAACATATTTTTATAATCACTTCATATATTTAGAAATCAAATTTTTACTTTGGTGTCATATAGATAAAAATTCCATTTCAAAAATATTGATTTCGCCTTTATAAAAATAAAGTTTTCGCCTTTATAAAAATAAAGTTTTCGCCTTTCATCACTATAAAAATTCCCTCTTTATTTCAACATATATAAAATAAAAATCAGATTTTTATTTCGCTACATATACAAAGATGATATTTTTACATTCTATATCTCATAAAGATTACATTTCTATAGTTCCTACTATGTAAAAGTCATATTTTTAACCCACTACCTATGTAAAAATCTCACCTTTCTCCATTTAAAAATATCGTCTTTCTTCTTTTAAAAATCTAATCTTTTATATTTTAAAAATCAAATCTTTTCTAATTTAAAAATCAAATCTTTTCTAATTTAAAAATCAAATCTTTTCTATACTTAAAAATCAAATCTGAAAAATAAATAATAAAGTAAATAAAGTATATAAATAAAAACAAAATTAACATGAAAACTTACAGTCAATTTGCCGAAGAAGGGGGGGGGGGGGGTTTGCGGGTTCGGGTCTGGGTGGGGTCGGGCGTCGCAGGCGAAGGGAAGGGGAGGAGGAGGAAGCGGCGGTGGCTCATTGGGGGGGGGGGGATGCGCCTGAGGCTGCGGTGGAGAGAGAAGAAAGGAAGAGGAGGAAGAAGAGGAGAGGGCGGCTACAGGGAGGAGGTGGGCATCGCGAGGTCAGGGGAAGAGGGGGAGGCGGAGGTGGTGGCCCACCAGGCCGCGGCGGCGTCGATCATCTGGGGGGGCGGCGACGAGTTCCCCCCCACCCCGCGTCCGTCTCTTCCCTTTTTTTTCTTTTTTCTGATCGAATGAACGGGGAAAGGGAAAATATAGGGGGGGGGGTTTATATGTATTTTTATTTATTTATTTTATTATTTTATTTTCAAAGAAGTTGACTTTTACATACGAACTCAGAATCGAACCCACCGACTGTCGTTTCTAGCATATTACCCCTATTCCGAACACAATGGGATATGTATCGTAGGTTGATTTGATCGTTTGAATCAGTTTCCGTTAAATTTACATTTAAATCACTATATTGAATTTTAAACGTACATTTCAAATTACCGGGGTCACATATTAACTTTAAAAATTCTAGAAAAATATTTTCTAGCTTCGTATTGACGATACGGTCCTAACAAAACTAGTTTCGTCGAATTCTGAGACCGTTGGAAAAATGGCCAATTTCCAGTCGATTAAAATCAACTGAAACTGGTCGAACGCGTTTTCCTTTGCCACGCTCACATATTGATTCGAAAAATTATGAAATTTGGAATCTAGCAATAACTTTACACTGCGGATCCAACAAAAGTGGTTTCGTCGAAATCCGAGGTAGTTTGCAAAATGTCCATTTTTAAGGGCCTGAATTCCATAGCGACTATTCAGGATTTTCAACTGGACATATCTTTTGATTCCCGCTATGAAAATTTGATTTTTCGGATTCATTGGAAAGGTATTCTTAAATAGATTCTAATATTTTTGGTTTCACTAAAATCCGGATTGTTTTGCACCCGGTACATTCAATTGAAGTTTGAAATCGAATGATCGAACTACCGCGCCATTTTCAATTCTATTTATAATTATATATAATTATTTATATTCTAACGACGACGTATATAATATATACGTTCTAATTATTCAAAATAAATTTCACGTCGATTTTATTTAAAATAATCTATTTTAAATGTTCAAAATTCGCTAAAATTGCCAAAATAAAATTTTTAAACTGGCTCAGATTTTCGGTTTATTACATCAGGAGTTTTTTTTTCCAGATCTATTTTCTGATTGAAGAAAAAGGTAATGGTGGGGGGGCCTGGGTAGTTAAGGAGAGGGGAGTATATATTTTTTTTATTTAATTATTTAATTATTTTTTTCAAAAAGTTGACTTTTTCAAACGACCTCTAAACGAGGCCCACCGCATATCGTCCCTAGTGTTATACCCCCATTCCGAACACAATGGGATATGCATCGTATGCTGATTCGATCGTCTCGATCAGCTTTCGTCAAAATCAACATATAACGCTACATATTGAATTTGAACGCACATTTCAATTTACTGGGGTCACACACTAACTAGAAAAATTTCAAAAAAATATTTTCTAGCTTCGTATTGAAGATACGGTCCTAACAAAACTAGTTTCGACGAATTCTGAGACCGTTTGAAAAATGGCCAATTTCCAGTCGATTAAAATCAACTGAAACTGGTCAAACACGTTTTCCTTTGCCATGCTCACATATTGACTCGAAAAATTATGAAATTTGGAATCTAGCAATAACTTGACATCACGGACCCAACAAAAGTGGTTTCGTCGAAATCCGAGGGCGTTTGCAAAATATCCATTTTTAAGGGCCTGAATTCCATAGCGACTATTCAGAATTTTCAACTGGACATATCTTTTGATCCCCGCTATGAAATTTTGATTTTTCAGATTCGTTGGAAAGATATTATCAATTAGATTCTAATGTTTTTGGTTTCACTAAAATCCGGATTGTTTTGCACCCGGTACATTCAATTGAAGTTTGAAATCGAATTATCGAACTACCGCGCCATTTTCAATTCCTTTTATAATTTAAAATAAATATTTATATTCTAACGACAATCTATATAAATATATTCGTTCGAATTCTATTCAAAATAAATTTCTCGTCGTTATTATTTAAAATAATTCATTCTAAATATCCAAAATTCGCTAAAATTGCCAAAATAAAAATTTTAAATTGGCCCAGATTTCCGGGTTATTACAATCTCCCCCACTTAAAACTTTTCGTCCCCGAAAAGGAACAAAGTCGAAAGTGGTTTGATTAATCAACTCTACGTTCGATCTGGCTTTCATTCTCCAACTTTTCAGTTTCTGAGAATTTTCAAATTCTTCAAAAATTTGGCTAACACCCTAAATTTTCGAAAAATTTCGCCATAACCTCCCTTGCACCGGGAGCCACGGGAAAATCCCGAAATTGCCATATAGGCCTTCTAATCTCAAAAAGAAAAAGCCAATCGGCTCATAAAATCATCATCACCCAAACAAAACAGTAAATTTTGATAAACATGTACCTATTTGTCGGGCAAACAAATTTTATTCTTCTGCTCTAGCCTCTTTGCTATGACCTGTTCAATGTAAGTACAAGTATATGCAAGCAAATGCAACACATTTTCAATACAACTCACTTTTTGGTACAATTTGACTAAATGGTTCAAATTTTAATTAATCCAACAATAATCAAACAACACAACCATCAATCAATTAGTTGATTAGCATTTTCAAACACATAATTTTGATACATAGTCAAAAATCAGATTTTTGATGCCAAATCACAACAATAGGCCCTATCTAATTTTGGCTCTCACACCAGTCAATAGGAAATATATAGACGTCCCGCCTTCGTCACTCGAACATAAATACTGATGATGCGATCGCTATCATCAGAATTATCCCCGAACGACTACAGTGCAATTCTATATCTATCCAGTATATTAAAACTTCAAATACACGAGGATCAGACGTATACGCAAAGTCTATATATACTGGACTGTCCAAATCAATACAAATAAATATTCAAATACGTATAATTGATTTAAATTTTCAAAACAAAACTTGTTTTCACTTTAAAATTTTACTCTTCACACTCGTTCTAGGATACTACTGATCCCATCTCTAACGAGTCATTCTCGTTGGATATTACTAATCCAATTTCTGATGAATTCTTTCGTATGGTTCTAATGTGTCTTGTTCTCTGAGCTTTGTAAACCAAAGCTCTGATACCAACTGTGAAAACCCGTAACTTCCCCGTAAAGGAAAGCGCGGATAGTTCGAGAACAAGCCACAACAGAACGTAGACGAAAGAACATTTCATTGTATATTACAACAATTCCATCAGATACAAGAATATACAGAGTATAAATGAATATTACACAGAAATATCAGAGATTTAAATTACATTTAAATACATCGTAGCGGAAAATAATACAATACACAACTAGAAGAGATATACGGATACAAAGCTTTCCGGATATCATTCCAGCTGTAAACTAGGGTCCTGTGAATATAAATCTGCAAAACCAAAACTACTAGCTGCCCGTGTCGAAAATAAGGGCACCCAGAGTTTAGGTTAAAACAATAAACTCCAGGTCAGTCATGGGACTGGTGTGAGAAATAAAACAGTTATTTATCTTTATTTTCAAAGTAAGGTAAATCAAGGGACCACGCCGTATAACACGGAACGAGTTTCCTTCCAAGAACACCAGTGCATAAAACAACAGCGCAATGCTAAATAAAGAAAAATGAAGCTATTATAAGACCCAGGTCCTATCACACAATGCAACGCAAGCCGGGGAATAGGGTTTTTACCTTATAATAGCCAAGTATGCTTGATACATTTAAAAGAAATCATTTGATACTATTATAAGTGTATAGTGTATAAAACAACTTCAAATCATAAGTATCAATCATAGGCGGCATGAATGCCCCATGCCACTATGTCGCCATATATAGGTTATACAATCAAAATCGCAAAGTCACGTATTTGGAAATTGGGTTTCCATCTATGAACCGAGGCAAAAGATAGTCCTCACCGACTTCGAGACTGTCTAGCCCGAGCCTTAGGGTCAGAGCGCATCGACCCTTGGATCCTCAGGGCCGGTCCACCGATGTGGATTAAACTTAAATCCTGAACATGCGTTTCCCCGCCCTATGGGGCGTAAATGAGCCAACGAATGACTCCACCGGACCCGGATTGTCCGATCAAACCGAGGCGCCTCGCAACAACAACAACCACACAGGTGAAAAGTATATAAATGTCAGGGCTGGTAGGTCACTGACACCACCCTAGCTAGAAAGAAACGCATGCCCTCCCTGACGTCCTCTCCCGTTTTTGGTTCACAACCGGGGTGTGAGGCTCGCGAATTCACGTTACACAAAGTTATGCCATACAGGCCGTGCTTTGATCATCAACCACAAGACTTTGCTTTTCAACAGAAGCCTTGATCATTTGCATCTTAGCATGCCACACAGGCAAACCATTCTATGCAACCGATATCAGTCACACAGAATGATATCCGATGTCAGACACACAGTCCATTTACAAGTCCGTTCTGGGTCTGAACGAAACCGGAGGCACCTTGTACTTCGCATATCCATCGATCTCCAAGTACGTCTGGACGATCACCAACTATTTCCATCTTCTTGGGTGTACAGCCCAATCAAGATCATCAGTAATCACCCAAACGACGTGAAGACCTTCGATCTTCGACCATCGTCTTCATCTTCGACTTATCGTCGTATCAGTTATTCAGAATGGGATAAACCCGGTCTTTCCGAATAACTTACATATTATTTTAAATAAATGTTACACAAACACAACATACGCCTCATTCAAATTCATCAGTCACTAACCGTAAACTAATCAAGAGAATAATTTCCCAAATATTAACCCCGAAGGTCGAAACCAACATCAGATCAATATCCAGAAAACCATTCTGCTTGGCTAACCGACAATTAGTTTCTAAATTTCACATTCATAGGGAAAGGTTCCCATTAATTTTATCCAAGATAAATTCCTTGAATTTATCCTTTAATCATCTTTTGAATTTCGATTCAACTAGTCGGGATTAACGAACCTTACCGAAGTAATCATTTGTTTTAATTTCCTAATCCCAACCTATTCATCCCATGAAGTAAATCTGATTATACTTCATATCTAACACCACGGTGTTATCGGTAAATTCAATTACCATTTCACGTTCAAATCTAATTAAAGATTTAACTAACGCCTGGAGCAAAACTGGTGATACTCCATTTCGATTATTTAAATCTAATTAAAGATTCATTAAAACTCCACTTAGTTTTAATCTTTGATTGAGTTAAAGAATCAGTGTCATTTAAAACACGGTTCACGGTAAACCCAAAATCACCTTCCATTAATTATCGGGTTAAAGAACAAGTGTTATTTAAAACACTGTTCACGATAAACCCAAAAATCAATACTAATTCGATTCCAATTAAATAATATTTAATTGGTACACTTCATTAAATCTAAATATAAAGATTTGATCTTTTCTCGATTGGGTTCAAGAACAATGTTAATGAAGACACCATTCCAATATAAGGCTCTGAATAGAAAATATATCGGCTTATATTCAATATCAAATTCTACGATTAACAAATGTCGTATTGGAAATAACGATATAAATATATATCTTTCAAATTTCCATAACAACATCTGTATAATCACGAATTCCAACATCGAAATATTCCGAAGACAATTTCGATTCAAATACACTCCAATGCAATCATTGGAAATTTTGGTTATTTTTAAAACCCTTTTCAAATTCAATTTATTTATTTAAAAACAAATAGAATTTTAATTCTAGTTCAAACTAGTTCATTTTGATAGAAATCTATTTTTATCTTTTCAAATATGGAGTTTTCATCCCAATTCTTCCCAAATCATTTCTTATGATTTTACACAAATTTTTGATATTTTTAATGATTTTATCAAGGCCCGTACAGTCGATTTCCAGCAACGGCCATCGAACTGCACTTATAGCGACCTTTTCCAAATTTGATTTGGACATAATTCCAAATCTAACCGTTAGATTTCCAATTTCTAATATTCGTTGGAAAGCTCTTTTCGATACGAACCCAAGGGTTCCGGTTTCAGGAGAATCCGACCGTCGGATCTCCCGTAATGCCCGTTCGAAGTCAATGGTCGAAATTCGCGAATTGCCGCGGCGCGGCGCGTTCTATTCAGGCCATTATATTATATTTATATATAATATATAATATATACTTCGTCGATTTCCTTTTAAAACGTATTTTATAAATCGTTTTAAATTCGTTTTCAAAAAGTTTTCAACTTCATATTCAATTTCAAATCAAAATTGAATATTCCCTTATAGGTTCGTTTTAAATTCATTTCAAATTGATTCCAATTCAAATCGATTTCTAATTCAATTTCGATTCGTTTTCAGTTAAATTTCGTTTCGTATTCAATTCTATTAAATTTCAATTCGAATTCATTTCTATTCAAATTCAATTCGAATTCATTTCTATTCGAATTTCAAATCATTTCAGTGTATTTCGAATTTCAAATCAATTCAGTTTAATTCGAATTTCAATTCACTTTAAATATAATTCGAATTTCAATGCACTTTAAATATAATTTGAATTTTAATTCATTTCAATATAGTTCGAATTTCAAATCATTTCAATATTCATTGAAGAATGAATAAAATCGATATAAATATCGTTTACGTCAAAATGGCATCAATCTAACCAACACGGCTTCATATGTTTCTATTTTCAAATATTCTATTTCAAATATTTCTATTTCAAATATTTCTATTTCAAATATTTCTATTCAAATATTTCTATTTCAAATATTTTTATTTTAAATATTTCTTTTTCGAAAATGGAATGAGGCCCAATCAATCACCATATAATGTTAATTATATGGATTTTCTACAACACATGTATACAATAACAACGATGAATAATCAACCATCATCCAAAGTGCATTCTACACTGTATAAGCATCAAATATAAATATTCAACGCTTATAACAGTCTGTCAATCAATCGATCGACATACAACTAATTATTGGTATTAGTGTACGTCAAATATCATCCCAATACCCGTGTGGGGTTTCAAACAATCAAACATAGATTTTATTTGTGCAGTTGGGTGATGTGTAAAATTTATCGTCCCAATCAATATCAATCAAATGTGTGTATATAAACAAATCATCCGATTTGTTTATTTTTATTTCATTTCATATACACGTTAAGATTTCTATTTTTAACTATAAAATATTTTAACTATATAAATATTTTATTTCATTTCACATCACATCACACAATCAACTACACAGCAAAATCAAACAAACAAGCATACAAGCCGTCCATGGTCTGTGGACGACGGGTGTCGGGTGCTACTAAACACCGTCTGCATCCTAATATATATTTCAACTAGAAAAATAAATTAAAGGTGAGAAATTCTCATAGATAGCTAATCCAACGCCATGACTCTTCTTAGGTAGAAATCTTCGTCGTTCTTGCCTTTTGCCACTTTCGTTGCCCGTATTCTCTACATATGTAAAAATCGAATTTTTACTTCGCTATTCAATATATAAAATTCGAATTTTTACTATGCTATTCAATATATAAAAATCCTATTTTCAATCCACTACTTATATAAAGATCTAATTTTTTTATTTCGCTTCAAATATAAAAATCATATTTTTAATCGCTAACAACCCTATATTTTCAAAACAACGATATCTATATTTTCAAAACAACGATATCTATATTTTCAAAACAATTTTATCTATATTTTCAAAACAATCTTAACTGATTTGAAAATAATTTTAAAAACTGATTTTAAACAACACTAACTAATACATATAAAAACCGATATTTAAATTATCATCACTAATCATCCAGAAAAGAAATGAACAGAGGAATAAACAAACAAATAAAATTCAATATAGTTTACCTTTTAATTTCTTTAATTCGGAGGGGGCTATCCATGCGTTGACTGGAGGTAAGGGTGCAAGGTTGGGGAGGATCGTCGGGTTGGGTGCGTGGTCCGTCGGCTGCGCGAGGGGGGGCCGCGATGTGGTGGTGTGGGAGGGCGAGGTCGGCGCGCCTCTGGCCTGGGGCATCGAATGTCTCACGAGATGGAGCAAGGTGGGAAGGAGAAGGAGGAGGGGAAGAAGGTGGAGCGGGGGAAGATGGGAGCGGGGCGATGGCGTCGATGTGGTGGTGGATTGTCGTCGATCGCCTGGGGGCGACGAGCGATTCAGCGGTTTTTTTTTCCATATCTATTTTCTGATTGAAGAAAAAGGTAACGGGGGGGCCTGGGTAGTTAAGGAGAGGGGAGTATATATTTTTTTTATTTAATTATTTAATTTTTTTTCAAAAAGTTGACTTTTTCAAACGACCTCTAAACGAGGCCCACCGCCTGTCGTCCCTAGCGTTATACCCCCATTCTGAACAAAATAGGATATGCATCGTAGGCTGATTCGATCGTCTCGATCAGCTTTCATCAAAATCAACATATAACTCTACATATTGAATTTGAACGCACATTTCAATTTACTGGGGTCACACACTAACTAGAAAAATTCCAGAAAAATAGTTTCTAGCTTCGTATTGACGATACGGTCCTAACAAAACTAGTTTCATCGAATTCTGAGACCGTTTGAAAAATGGCCAATTTCCAGTCGATTAAAATCAACTGAAACTGGTCAAACGCGTTTTCCTTTGCCACGCTCACATATTGACTCGAAAAATTATGAAATTTGGAATCTAGCAATAACTTGACATCACAGACCCAACAAAAGTGGTTTCGTCGAAATCCGAGGTCGGTTGCAAAATGTCCATTTTAAGGGCCTGAATTCCATAGCGACTATTCAGAATTTTCAACTGGACATATCTTTTGATCCCCGCTATGAAATTTTGATTTTTCAGATTCGTTGGAAATATATTATCAATTAGATTCTAATGCTTTTGGTTTCACTAAAATCCGGATTGTTTTGCACCCGGTACATTCAATTGAAGTTTGAAATCGAATTATCGAACTACCGCGCCATTTTTAATTCTATTTATAATTTAAAATAAATATTTATATTCTAACGATGATCTATATAAATATATTCATTCGAATTCTATTCAAAATAAATTTCTCGTCGTTATTATTTAAAATAATTCATTTTAAATATCCAAAATTCGCTAAAATTGCCAAAATAAATTTTTTAAATAGGCCCAGATTTCCGGGTTATTACAGCTATCGGCTGATGTCTCTATTTAAAAAGAGGTAAATAAATTTCAGCTAACAAATTGGTCAGTAAATTTAGAAGGTTAATTTTAGAAAAGGAATTTAGGAGCTAATTAGATATATCTTGGTTTTATTAATAAACTAGGTGGATTTATTTAGTGGATTATGTATAATCACGTTGACTTAAATACAATATTAAATCGTGATTAAAGGAGATAAAAGTGAATTCAATTTTTGTTAATTAAGTTTTAGTTTAATTATTTTAGTAAATAAATAAGGTAAAATTAATTCACTTAATTCTAATAATTAGTGGTTGAAAGAAAAATATAGGTATACAAGTTTATAACACTTGTATTTGCTGCATTCAAAATCAGGATTTAACTAAACCAAATAAGCTGGTACCATTATTTACAGATCCTAAGAATCTGGGATTTATATGGAGTTAATGGAGAATTTCATAGCTGTAGATTTACTTAAGTTGGATATTCAGCAAATTAAACATTACGGTGAGTAAATCTCACTCACCTTTTATTTAGAATTATTTTTATTCATTAAAAATAATTGTTTGTTGCAAGTTTGAATGCTTTCAGGTTGTTTTAAATATATTAGTTATTTAGGCTTGACTATTATATATATATTGGGTTGATTGATTGGATTGATTCCCGCAGCCTCATTAGCGGATGCCCGCAGTACCATTAGCGGATGATTACCCTATACGCCCCACGCTATGATAGTGGATGACCTTCTATACCGCGATATCCTGCCTCGAAGCAGGATGAGTATTATTTCTGTTGACTAATGTCTGCGGATGCAGGAAAAACAGGTTGGAGGAATCCAACTGGATTCTTCCAAAATATATTATCTGTTTATTTATTTGTTTGCATGTATACTGTCATATATGATGTGTTAGAAAACCTAAAATAAATAATTGGTGTTTGATGTTCAAATATCACTGGGCCAAGTGTTAATTTATAAAAATATCCTGAAAAGGATATTTGAGATTTAAAAGGAAAATTCTATTTTTAAAATAGAATTTGAAATTTTAGAATGGAATAAAAATATTAACATGTTTTAATAAAATAAAAACAAGTAATTCATTTATAAACGAAGTTTATAAATGAAGTGAAAAGAATTATCATTGGGTAATTCAGAAATAAAAATACGAGTGTGAAATTGAAAAGGAAATCTATTTTCCAAAGATAGAAATATCGATTTCAAAAGAAATTGAAATCGAGACTTGTTTAAGAATGAATATAAAATTTAAAAAAGAATTAAAATAGAATTTGAATTCAAAGGAATTGAAATAGAATTTGAATTCAAAGGAATTGAAATAGAATTTGAATTCAAAGGAATTCAAATAGAATTTGAATTCGAAGGAATTCAAATGGATTTGAATAAAGCAAGTTCAAATGAAATTTAAAATATAGGAATTCAGATAGAAGTGAAATGGAGTTTAAATATAGAATTCAAATAGAGTTGAATTGGAATTTGAGTGCAGGATTTAAGTAGGAAATTAAAAATAGAATTTTCAAATAGAAATTGAATATATAAATTTAAACGAAATGTGAGTATAGAATTTGAATAAGAGAAATTCAAATAGAATTTGAATAAGAGATTTGAAAATAGAAATTCAAATGTAATTTGAATATAGAATTCAAATAGAATTCAAATGGAATTTGAATATAGAAAATCGAAGTATAAATAAATATATTACCGAGTAAGGAGAAAATGATAATTATAGATAATCGAAAATATTATGTTGGATTGAAAATTGGATTTGATATATATTAAAAATATATCAGAATGGAGTTGAATTCATTATAAACGAAGTTTAAATGTTTATATTTATAAATATAATTAAAACGAACTCGCCGCAGCACTGCAGTTCGTAAATTGGCATTTCAAACTTCAATTGAGTATACAGAACTCAATTGAAGTCGGAAACCTTTGAAACAAGAAACGTCAGGACCCATTTGATAATAGTTTTCTAAAGGAGGAGAAAAATCTGGATTTCATCGAATAGATTTTGAGTTATATCAAAATCAAATTTTCAGAAAAACTGCGCCATAACCGTTTAAAAACCATAACGGTTTATTTAATTTTATAAAAGGATTTTAAGCGAATAAAATCCGAATTTCTATTTAGAAAATTTTAGATTTTGAGTTGTAAATTATATGTGAACTCAAGTGGAGTAATGAATTGATTTTTGAAACAGAAATCAGATTTTTAATGTGAAAACCCGTAACTTCCCCGGTGAGGAAAGCACGGATAGTTCGAGAACAAGCCACAAAATAGAACGCAGACGGAAGAACATTTCATTGTATATTACAACAATCCATCAGATTACTAGAATATACAGAGTATAAATGAATCAATATTACATAGAAATATCAGAGATTACAATAAATTACATAGCAGCGGAAAATAATACAATACACAACTAGAAGAGATATACCGATACAAAGCTTTCCAGATATCATTCCAGCTGTAAACCAGGATCCTGTGAATATAAATTTGCAAAACCAAAACTACTAGCTGCCCGTGTCAAAATAGGGGCACCCAGAGTTTAGGTTAAAACAATAAACTCCAGGTCAGTCATGGGACTGGTGTGAGAACTAAAACAGTTATTTAAAACTTTACTTTAAATTAGATATATCAAGGGACCACGCCATATAACACGGAACGGGTTTCCTCCCAAGAATACCAATGCATAAAACAAACAACGCAATGCTAAATAAAGAAAAATGAAGCTGTTATAAGACCCAGGTCCTATCACACAATGCAATGCAAGCCGGGGGATAGGGTTTTCCCTTATAACAGCCAAAGAATGCTTGATACGTTTAAAACAAATCATTTGATACTATTATAAGTGCATAGTGTATAAAACAACTTCAAATCATAAGAATCAATCATAGGCGGCATGGGTACCATATATCATGTCGCCATACTAGGCTCTACAATCAAAATCGCAAATGTCACGTATTTGGAAGTTGGGTTTCCGTCTGTGAACCGAGGCCAGGGATCGTCCTCTACCGATTCGAGACTCTCTAGCCCGAGCCTCAGACAAGCCCTCAGGCAAGCCTTGGAGCAACAGGGCCGGTCCATCGATGTGGATTATTATGCCTGAACAATACGTCCCCCCGCCGTATGGGGCGTAAATGAGCCAACGAATGACTCCATCTGACCCGGATCGTCCGATCAAACTGAGGCGCCTCGCAATAGCAACAACCACACAGGTAAAAAGTATATAAATGTCAGGGATGGTAGGTCACTGACACCACCCTAGCTAGAAAGAAACGCATGTCCTCCCTGAGGTCCTCTCCCGTTTCTGGTTCACAACCGGGGTGTGAGGCTCGCGAATTCACGTTACTCAAAGCTATGCCACACAGGCGGTGCTTTGATCATCAACCACAAGGATTTGCTTTTCGACAGAAGCCTTGATCATTTGCATCTTAGGCATGCCACACAGGCAATTCACTCTATGCGCTTGATATCCATCTGTATATAACCCCTGAGCTCGTATGTCTCAGAGAAGGGCGTTAAGCAAGAGAATAAATTCTCCGCCGCCAAACAGATATATATTTAATAGAAATCAATCACACAGACTAAAATCCAATGTCAGACACACAGTCCATTTACAAGTTCGTTCTGGGTCTGAACAAAACCGGAGGCACCTAATACCCCGCATATCCATCGATCTCCAAGTACGTCTGGACGATCGCCAACTGTTTCCATCTTCTTGGGTGTACAGCCCAATCAAGATCATTAGTAATTACCCAAACGACGTGAAGACCTCCGGTCTTCAACCACCGTCTTCATCTTCGACACCACGTCGAATCAGTTATTCAAAATGGGATAAAGCCGGTCTTTCTGAACAACTCGCGTATATATATATATATATATATATATATATATATATATATATATATATATATATATATATATAATAAACACGTGTAACACAAACACAACATACGCCTCTTTCCAATTCAGAATATTCTTTTATTCAAATATTCTTATATTTTGGGAAAGGTTCCCATTAATTTTATCAAAGATAAATTCTTTGAATTTATTCTTTAATCTTCTTTGAATATAAATTCAAACTAGTCGGGATTAGCGAATCACACCGGAATAATTATTTATTTTAATTCCCAATCCCCACCTATTCATCTCATGAAGTAAAACTGGTAATACTTCACATCTAACACCATGGTGTTATCGGTAAATTCAATTACCATTTCACGTTTAAATCTAATTAAAGATTTAACTATCGCTTGGAGCAAAACTGGTGATAATCCATTCTCGATCATTTCAATCTAATTAAAGATTCATTAAAACTCCACTTAGTTTTAATCTTCACAGAAATCAATATCCTGTCTTTAACTGGGTTAAAGAACCAATGTCATTTAAAACACGACCCACAATAAACCCAAAATCACATTAATTATCGGGTTAAAGAACAAGTGTTATTTAAAACACTATTCACGATAAACCCAAAAATCAATATCAATTCAATTAAATATTATTTAATTGGTACACTCATTAAATCTAAATAAAAAGATTTAATCTTTTCTCAACTGGGTTCAAGAATAGTGTTAATTAAAACACTATTCACGACAAACCCAAATCACATTTGATATTAAATACAAGGCTCTGAATAGAAAATAAATCGGCTTATATTCAACATCAAATTCTACGACCAACAAATATCGTATTAGAAATAACGATATATATATATCTTTCAAATTCCCATAACAATATCTGTATCATCACGAAATCCAACATCGAAATATTCCGAAGACAATTTCGATTCAAATCCGTTCCAATGCAATTATTGGAAATTCTGGTTATTTTCAAAACCATTTCAAATCCAATTTATTTATTTTTAAAAATAAATAAATTACTATTCTAGTTCAAAACTAGTTCATTTCGATAAAAATCTATTTTTATCTTTTCAAATATGGATTTTTTCGTCCCAATTCTTTCTAAATCATTTCTTATGATTTTACACAAATTATTACTATTTTTAATAATTTTATCAAGGCCCGTACAGTTGATTTCCATCAACGGCCATCGAACTGCACTTACAGCGACCTTTTTCAAATTTGATTTGGACATAATTCCAAATCCAACCGTTAGATTTCTAATTTCTCACATTCGTTAGAAAACTCTTTTCGGTACGAACCCAAGGTTCCGGTTTTAGGAGAATCCGACGGTCGGATCTCCCGCAATATCCGTTCGAAGTCAATGGTCGAAATTCGCGAACTGCCGCGGCGCGGCGTGTTCTATTCAGGCCATTATATTATATATATATTATATATATAGTATATACTTCGTCGATTTCAATTCAAAACATGCTTTATAAATCGTTTTAAATTCATTTTCAAAACGGTTTCAACTTCATATTCAATTTCAAATCAAAATTGAATATTCCAATATAAATTCATTTTAATTTCATTTCAAATCGATTTAATTCAAATTGATTTCTAATTCAATTTCAGTTCATTTCAATTCAATTCAATTTCAATTCGAATTCATTTATATTCAATTTCAATTCGAATTCATTTCTATTCAATTTCAATTCGAATTCATTTCTATTCAATTTCAATTCGAATTAATTTCTATTCAATTTCAATTGAATTCATTTCTATTCAATTTAATTCGAATTCATTCCTATTCAATTTAAATCGAATTTCAATTCTTTTCAAAATATCAGATTTTGAAATCACTTTCGATATTCATTATAAAATGAGTAAAATCGATATTAATATCGTTCATGTCAAAATGGCATCATCTAATTAACACGGCTTCATATATTCCTATTTTCAAATATTCTATTTCGAATATTTCTATTTCAAATATTTCCTTTTCAAATATTTCTATTCAAATATTTCTTTTTCAAAACTGGAATGAGGCCCAATCAGTTACCATATAATGTTAATTATATGGATTTTCTACAACACATGTATGAAATAACAACGACAAATAGTCAACCATCATCCAAAGTGTATTCTACACTGTATAAGCATCAAAATATAAATATTCAACGCTTATAACAGTCTGTCAATCAAACGATCGACATACAACAAAACAATCAGGATTAGTGTACGTCAAATATCATCCCAATACCCGTGTGGGGTTTCAAACAATCAAACACAGATTTTATTTGTGCAGTTGGGCGATGTGTAAAATTTATCGTCCCAATCAATATCCGTCAAATGTGTGTATATAAACAAATCGTCCGATTTGTTTATTTTTATTTCATTTCATATACACGTTAACAATTCTATTTTTAACTATAAAATATTTTATTTCATTTCACATCACATCACACAATCAACTACACATCAAAATCAAACAAACAAGCATACAAGCATACAAGCCGTCCATGGTCTGTGGACGACGGGTGTCGGGTGCTACTAAACACCGTCTGCATCCTAGTATATATTTATAACTAGAAAAATAAAATTAAAAGGTGAGAAGTTCTCATAGAATTGCTAATCCAACGCTACGACTCTTCTTATGTAGAAATCTTCGCCGTTCTTGCCTCTTGTCACTTTTCACTGCCCGAATTATCTACATATGTAAAAATTGAATTTTTACTTCGCTATTCAATATATAAAAATCGAATTTTTACTTCACTATTCAATATATAAAAATCGAATTTTTTACTTCGCTATTCAATATATAAAAATCGAATTTTTATTTTGCTATTCAATATATAAAAATCGAATTTTTACTTCACTATTCGTTATAAAAATTATATTTTTATATTGCTCTTCTCCTAATAAAGACTATATTTTTATTACTCCTATAATATAAAAATTATATTTTTAAATGATATCCTTATAGATAAAAATATATATACACTATCTATATCAAAACTGATTTTTTATTATCATATCATCTTCCTAGTCAAATTGATTTAAACCAATGTCTTTTATATAAGAAAACTGATTTTTATAAACATTGTAAAACTGAAAATAAGATAGAATAAATGTGTATACATAAAAACTTACTTCTTTTTCAGATATAGGGGTTGGAGGAGGGGATGGACGTCTCTGGTGGTCGGTAGGTGGTGGTGGGGGCGTGCTGCTGTGTCAGTCGGAGAGGAGGATGCTCGGTTGGGGGTTAGCTCGGTGGCGGGTCCCCTTTTGGCGACGTGGCTGGGCGTAGAAGGCGATGGAGAAGTGGAGGGACGGAGGGGGGGAGCTGTAGGGGGGCGACGACGATGTGGAGGGGGGGGGGGCTGTAGGGGGGCGACGGCGATGTGTAGGGGTGGGGCGGAGGCAGGTCGACGTCGATGGGGGTTTTTCGCGTTGGGGCTGGGGATCAAATGGTCAGAGGGGTGAGAAGAAGGATGGAGCGTGGACGGTGGGTGTCGGGGTACTGGCGAACGACGATCGCCTTTGGGGGGGGGGGGAGCGCACGCGACTGAGCGGCGGCGGTAATCGACCGGGGGGGGGGGGCTGCGGTATTCTTTTTCTTTTTATATTCTGAACTGAAGAGAAAGGGGGGGGCAAGATATATATAATTTATTTTATTTTTCTATTTTTTTCTATAAATGTTGACCTTTCGTTTGAACCGAAAATCGAACCCACCGACTGTCGTCCCTAGCGTAATACCCCCATTCCGAACACAATGGGATATGTATCGTAAGCTAATTCGATTATTTCAATCAGTTTTCGTCAAAATCAACATATAACTCTATATATTGAATTTGAACACGCATTTCAATTTACCGGGGACACATACTAACTAGAAAAATTCCAGAGAAATATTTTCTAGCTTCGTATTGACGATGCAGTCCTAACAAAACTAGTTTCGTCGAATTTTGAGACCGTTTGAAAAATGGCCATTTTCCAGTCGATTAAAATCAACTGAACTGGTCAAACGCGTTTTCCTTTGCCATGCTCACATATTGATTCGAAAAATTATGAAATTTGAAACCTACCAATAATTTTACATCACGGATCCAACAAAAGTGGTTTCGTCGAAATCCGAGGTCGTTTGCAAAATGGCTATTTTTAAGGGCCTGAATTTCATAGCGACTATTCAGAATTTTCAACTGAACATATCTTTTGATCCCCGCTATGAAATTTCAATTTTTCGAATTCGTTGGAAAGATATTCACAATTAGATCCCATTACTTTTGGTTTCACTAAAATCCGGATTATTCTACACCCAGTACATTCAATTGAAGTTTGCAATCGAATTATCGAACTACCGCGCCATTTTCAATTCCTTTTATAAATATAAATAAATAATTATATTCTATCGTCGATCTATATAACTATATACGATTGAATTTTATTCAAAAGAAATTTTCTCATCGATATTATTTAAAATAATCTATTTTAAATATTCAAAATTCGCTAAAATTGCCGAAATAAAAATTTTAAACTGGCCCAGAATTTCGGGTTATTAAAACTTTTCGTCCCCGAAAAGGAACGAAGACGAAAGTTGTTTAACAAATCAACTCAACTTCCAGTATTTTCACTATGGCTTAAGTTCTTCAACTTTTCAGTTTCTAAGAACTTTTCAAAAATTTGGCTAACACCCTAAATTTTCGAAAAATTTCGCCATAACCTCCCCTGCACCGGGAGCTACGGGAATATCCCGAAATTGCCATACAGGCCCTCTGATCTCAAAAAGAAAAAGAAAAAGCCTAGCGGCTCATAAAATCATCATCACCCAAACAAAACAGTAAATTATGATAAACATGTACCTATTTGTCGGGCAAACAATTTTATTCTCTGCTCTAGCCTCTTTGCTACGACCTGTTCAATGTAAGTACATGTATATGCAAGCAAATGCGATAAATTTCCAAAACAATTCACTGTTTGGTACAATTTGACTAAACGTTCAACATTTAATTTACTCAAACAATAATCAAACAACACAACCATCAATCAATTAGTTGATTAGCTTTTCAAATTCATAACTTTGATACATAGTCAAAAAATCAGATTTTTGATGCCAAATCACAACAATAGGCCCTATCTAATTTTGGTTCTCACACCAGTCAGTAGGAAATATATAGAAAGCCCACTTTCGTCACTCGAACATAAATTCTAATGATGGAGTTCCATCATCAAAATCATCTCCGGGCGATTAGAGTGTAATTCTATATCTATCCAGTATATTAAAACTTCAAATACACGTTTGCAAGGCGTATATGCAAAATCTTTATATACTGGACTGTCCAAATCAATACAAATAAATAATCAAATATGAATAATTGATTTAAATTTTCAAAACAAAATTTGTTTTCACTTTAAAATCATAGTCTTCACACTCGTTCTAGGATACTACTGATCCCATCTCTAACGAGTCATTCTAATTGGATATTACTAATCCAATATCTGATGAATCCTTTCGTATGGTTCTAATGTGTCTTGTTCTAAAGCTCTGTAAACCAAAGCTCTGATACCAACTGTGAAAACCCGTAACTTCCCCGATGAGGAAAGCGCGGATAGTTCGAGAACAAGCCACAAAATAGAGCGCAGACGGAAGAACATTTCATTGTATATTACAACAATCCATCAGATTACAAGAATATACAGAGTATAAATGAATCAATATTACACAGAAATATCAGAGATTACAATAAATTACATAGCAGCGGAAAATAATACAATACACAACTAGAAGAGATATACGGATACAAATCTTTCTGGATATCATTCCAGCTGTAAACCAGGATCCTGTGAATATAAATCTGCAAAACCAAAACTACTAGCTGCCCGTGTCAAAATAGGGGCACCCAGAGTTTAGGTTAAAACAATAAACTCCAGGTCAGTTATGGGACTGGTGTGAGAACTAAAACAGTTATTTAAAACTTTACTTTGAATCAGATATATCAAGGGACCACGCCGTATAACACGGAACGGGTTTCCTCCCAAGAATACCAGTGCATAAAACAAACAGCGCAATGCTAAATAAAGAAAAATGAAGCTGTTATAAGAACCAGGTCCTATCACACAATGCAACGCAAGCTGGGGGATTGGGTTTTCCCTTATAACAGCCAAAGAATGCTTGATACGTTTAAAATAAATCATTTGATACTATTATAAGTGCATAGTGTATAAAACAACTTCAAATCATAAGTATCAATCATAGGCGGCATGGGTACCATATATCATGTCGCCATACTAGGCTCTACAATCAAAACCGTAAATGTCACGTATTTGGAAGTTGGGTTTCCGTCGGTGAACCGAGGCCAGGGATCGTCCGCTACCGATTCGAGACTCTCTAGCCCGAGCCTCTGGCAAGCCCGCAGGCAAGCCTTGGAGCGACAGGGCCGGTCCACCGATGTGGATTATTATGCCTGAGCAATACGTCTCCCCGCCCTATGGGGCGTAAATGAGCCAACGATTGACTCCATCGGACCCGGATCGTCCGATCAAACTGAGGCGCCTCGCAACAGCAACAACCACACAGGTGAAAAGTATATAAATGTCAGGGCTGGTAGGTCACTGACACCACCCTAGCTAGAAAGAAACGCATGTCCTCGCTGAGGTCCTCTCCTGTTTCTGGTTCACAACCGGGGTGTGAGGCTCGCAAATTCACGTTACATAAAGCTATGCCACACAGGCAGTGCTTTGATCATCAACCACAAGACTTTGCTTTTCAACGGAAGCCTTGATCATTTGCATCTTAGGCATGCCACACAGGCAATTCACTCTATGCGTTTGATATCCATCTGTATATAACCCCTGAGCTCGTACGTCTCAGAGAAGGGCGTTAAACAAGGGAATAAATTCTTTGCCGCCAAACAGATATATATTTAATAGAAATCAATCACACAGACTAAAATCCAATGCCAGACACACAGTCCATTTACAAGTTCGTTCTGGGTCTGAACGAAACCGGAGGCACCTAATACCCCGCATATCCATCGATCTCCAAGTACGTCTAGACGATCACCAACTGTTTCCATCTTCTTGGTTGTGCAGCCCAATCAAGATCATCAGCAATTACCCAAACGACGTGAAGACCTCCGGTCTTCAACCACCGTCTTCATCTTCGACACCTCGTCGAATCAGTTATTCAGAATGGGATAAACCCGGTCTTTCTGAACAACTCGCGTATATATATAATAAACACGTGTTACACAAACACAACATACGCCTCTTTCCAATTCAGAGTATTCTTTTATTCAAATATTCTTATATTTTGGGAAAGGTTCCCATTAATTTTATCAAAGATAAATTCTTTGAATTTATTCTTTAATCTTCTTTGAATATAAATTCAAACTAGTCGGGATTAGCAAATCACACCGGAATAATCATTTATTTTATTTCCTAATCCCCATCTATTCATCTCATGAAGTAAAACTGGAAATACTTCACATCTAACACCACTGTGTTATTGGTAAATTCAATTACCATTTCACATTTAAATCTAATTAAAGGTTTAACTATCGCCTTGAGCAAAACTGGTGATACTCCATTCTTGATCATTTCAATCTAATTAAAGATTCATTAAAACTTCACTTAGTTTTAAACTTCACAGAAATCAATATCCAGTCTTTAACTGGGTTAAAGAACCAATGTCGTTTAAAACACGACCCACAATAAACCCAAAATCACATTCATTAATTATTGGGTTAAAGAACAAGTGTTATTTAAAACACTATTCACGATAAACCCAAAAATCAATATCAATTCAATTAAATATTATTTAATTGGTACACTTCATTAAATCTAAATATAAAGATTTAATCTTTTCTCAACTGGGTTCAAGAACAGTGTTAATGAAAACATTATTCACGACAAACCCAAATCACATTTGATATTAAATACAAGGCTCTGAATAGAAAATATATCGGCTTATATTCAACATCAAATTCTACGACCAACAAATATCGTATTGGAAATAACGATATATATATATCTTTCAAATTCCTATAACAATATCTGTATCATCACGAAATCCAACATCGAAATATTCCGAAGACAATTTCGATTCAAATCTGTTCCAATGCAATTATTGGAAATTCTGGTTATTTTCAAAACCATTTCAAATCCAATTTATTTATTTTTAAAAATAAATAAATTACTACTCTAGTTCAAAACTAGTTCATTTCGATAAAAATCTATTTTTATCTTTTTAAATATGGAGTTTTTCATCCCAATTCTTTCTAAATCATTTCTTATGATTTTACACAAATTATTACTATTTTTAATAATTTTATCAAGGCCCGTACAGTCGATTTCCATCAACGGCCATCGAACTGCACTTACAACGACCTTTTTCAAATTTGATTTGGACATAATTCCAAATCCAACCGTTAGATTTCTAATTTCTCACATTAGTTAGAAAGAACTTTTCGATACGAACCCAACGGTTCCGGTTTTAGGAGAATCCGACGGTCGGATCTCCCGCAATATCCGTTCGAAGTCAATTGTCGAAATACGACGGTTCGGTTTTATGAGAATACGCATTCAAATTCAATATATAGAGTTATATTTTGATTTTGACGAAAACTCATTGAAACGATCGAATCAGCTTGCGATGCATATCCCATTGTGTTCGGAATGGGGTTAATTAGCTAGGGGCGACAGTCGTTGGGTCTCGTTTGGCGTTCGTATACGAAATCACATTTATGGAGAAAATAAAATAATAAATTAATTAAATAAACCCTCCCATCCCCTCTCTACCCACTTGGTCAACTCCCCCCCAGTCATTCATTCAGATCGAACGGAAGCAAAAAAAAAAAAAAAAAAAGAGGAGAAAGCCACCTCGTCGATCCCGCCCCCTGCCCTCACCGCCGCCGCCAGGCACGCTGTCGCGCCCCCCTTCGATCCCCTCCCTCTCGCTCCTCTCTTCTTCCCCGACCTCCTCCTTCGAACCCTCCCAGCGCGAGAACCCCCATCGCGCAATCATCAAAGCCTTAACCGCCTGCGCCCCACGCCTTAACCGCCACTGCCTCCGAACTCCAGCACTACCAGCCCCCTCCGTCGAACATTTACGCCCCTCAGCCCCCTTTTTCGCTGTAAGTGTTTTCTTAATTTATTTGTTTTATTTATTTAATGTATTAGCTTTAAAAGAATAATAAAAAAAATCAGTTTTGTAAGTATAATAACGTTGAAGAATATAGACATCTTTGATATTTTTGAAAATATAAAGAGATGGATTTTGGAAAATATAAAGAGATGGATTTTTGAAAATATAAAGATTTGATTTTATCGTAGGAAGAAATTATTTTTGACAAGTTAAAAATATAATTTTTATATAGTAGAAATAATAAAAATATTATTTTTATATAATATAGATAATAAAATTTCAATCTTTATTATATAGGAGATATAAAAATATGATTTTTATAAAGTAGAAGTAATAAAAATATGATTTTTATATAATAGAGAATATGAAAATATTATCTTTATATTTGTAGCGAAATAAAAATCTGATTTTTATTGTATATATGTTGAAATAAAGAGGTGATTTTTATAGTGATGAAATAAAAATTAAATCTTTATATTTGAAAAGGGCGAAGTCTTTATATAGAGAATAGCGTGATAAAAATAGAATTTTTATCTATATAGTAGCGATGTAAAAATGAAATTTTTATCCATATGGAGTGATTATAAAAACAAGGGATTTTTATATACATTGCAACAATATAAAAATTCGTTTTTTATATAGTGAATAGCGAAGTAAAAATTCAATTTTTATATATGTAGTGAATACGGGCAACGAAATAGACGAAAGGAAAGCACAGTGAAGATTTCCTACCCATGAAGAGTTGCGTCATTCAGTTTAGCGAAAGGGTGAGAACTTCTCACTTTGAATTTACTTTTCTAGTTAAAATTATATACTAGGATGTAGACGGTGTTTAGTAGCACCCGACACCCGTCATCCACAGACCATGGATGGCTTGTTTGTTTGATTGATGTGTTGTGAAAATTGTTTGTGATGTTGATGTGAAATAGATAATGAAATATATCCATGTATTGAAACAAATTAATTATCGTTAAAAATATAATTTTTAACGTGAATGTGAATAAATATTCATTTACAAATCGGACGGTTTGTTTATGTACACCTATTTGAAGGATATTGATTGGGATGATAAATTTTACACATCGCCCAACTACACAAATAAAAATATGTGTTTGTTGATTTGAAACCCCACACGGGTATTGGGATAAAATACGACATACACTTATCCTAGTAATTAGTTGTATGTCGATCAATTGATTGACACGCTGTTATTAGCGTTAGATATCTATATTTGATGCTTATACAGTGTAGTGCACTTTGGATGATGGTTGATTATGTATAGATGCTATTATATACATGTGTTGTATGGAATCCATACAATTAACTTTGTATGGTAATTGATTGGGCCTCATTCCAGTTTAGAAAATAAAGAATATTATATATAACGGCGTGATTTTCCATGCATGGGAAACCGTGTCATTATTGAAAGAATTTAGAAGATGAGGTAGAAAAGGTAGAACTTATAGAATAGAAGATTAAGAAGTTATCCGAATCTCACAGCGGAATTTCACAAAATACTTATATATTACTTCACAAAGTCTGATACATCAGAGCACATAACATATTACATCATCATGGTTCATCATCATAGTCATACAGTACCATATTACAATACCATAGATACTCAAACTGGTAATTAAACATATATGCTACTAGGTCTTGAACTTGTTCTGCATCATGTTCCACTTGCCTTACCTGAACCTACTTGTCTACTCATAATAAATATTATGAGTACCCAAGAGTTTAAGAAACACAAAAATAAACTCTGGGTCAGTCAGGGGACTGGTGTGAGGAAACATAATTAACACATGTAAACAGGGAAATAAGTGTCAAATTTCATTATGACGATTCATTTACTTAGAATTCTTTAGATCCATCCATGTCTAATATCTGGAAAATGATCTAAGTCCTTTATATCAAAACATTTGATATTATAATAGTTTGTAACAGATAACTAAAAATCTAGTGAAACGCTTGCATCTCACGTTCACGTATATAGTGTACAACTTTAAAAGTTCGCAGAGCGCGTATTGGAGTTTGAATTCCAACAGACAGGGTATGGGAGCACCCACCGATCAGTGTACTCTAGAGAGGATACACTGGGGTTCAACAAGAACATCTTGTAACCCGGCCACACATGACCGTCCACTCATTTAGCTTGGGTGTAACGAATATATTATCACTCCTATGGTTGAGCTCGATTTACCGTTTCCGAATGCAATAGCAGTGAAATAGATTTAAGAAGTTAAATAAGGAAGTCCTCTAGATGGTGATAATATACCCTGCTTGGGTATGACCCAACTAGCCATGCTGCCTAGCCCAACTTTTGTTACTTCCGGGTTGTGAAGTTTTGATGTCACGTTCACTTCTGACAGATTATTTCTTTACATTCTTTGAATGCCACATCGTCCTATCCGTCAGAAATAATCATTCGATTACCCAAATATATTATGGGTAATAAAGCTAAGAGAAACAAATTCCTCCGCTACCAACGTGATATACTTACGTAAAACCGATGTGTAAAAATCTGACTGACATACGCTGTCCGACACTCGTCCATTCGGGTATGTTCTGGGACTGAACAGATCGAAAATATTATTTTAAAATAACGCTTGCATCTCGTTGTCTCCAGTAATTTGAAATGCGTCGTATACTTCGGATCGAAGTGGAATTGTTTATTCCGGACTCTTCGACCGATGTGTAAAAATCAGGAGTATTACTCCGCTTCAGATAAATATACATATTTTCAAACAGTGTTTGTTTATCTGTTTTACATTAGTACTGTCAAGATTATCCCTTAAATAAATCCGTTAAGGTGTATATGGTTTCAAAAGTGGTTTTGTTCATCATTTACAATTTCCCGTGCTTTGCACACGGTATGGTCTTTTCTTTTGTCATTTTGGTTGGAAATGTTTTCGAACTTTTCCTTTTCTTTTTATCCTTTTTCTTTATGATTATTTAATTTATAAATAACAAATTTAAATCATTTATTCTCGTATAACTTATCTTTCAGAACTTGCATCGAACTTCTACCGACGATCTTGTCGGTTTGATTTCAGCTTTTACTTCTCCACTTACCTTCTGCTCAATAAAAACACTTTTTTTTATACTTCAAATTTAAATTTAAAACTATTTTTAAATTTAAATTGTCGTTTCATTAATACCGGTTTGGCGAATTTATCAAAGTGCCGGACCTGGCAAAGTACCGGGTTGAAAAATGCTATGATTTTGTTTAAAAATCCCTTGCCGCTCATGTGATTTGTGAAGTATCACTTGGTACTTTGAAAAAACACCAAAATGCCAAGTGCCAAATCTCCTGCATCCCTCATTCACTCCCCTTGATCGACCCTCGGCCACCATGATTTCGTGAAGTACTAGGCCTTGCTACCATGATTTCTCCTTGGATTTTCCCCTGGCACTCGAGTGCCATGCTCCTGGTACTTTGGCAAAGTACCATCTTTATCCTCCTCGTGTATCAATGCACAGTGGTGCACGTGCGCACGCTGTCGGGCCCACATCAACCAACGACGACCCCCCAGACACGTCGGCCTCCATCCCAGGACCTCATCAGAGCCTCCAGTCCCCAACTTCGTCGATGCTACAGTGATTCACCTGCTCGAGCTCTCCACGTCCAGAAAGGACCATCGGAGAAACCATCTCGTACTCGCACCTCAGGCCACGATACCCCATCCGCCTCCTGCCTCGCCACCGTGGGTCCCTAACGCCGCCATCCCCCCACGACCGCACTTCCAGAAGTTCGCCGTCGACGAGAGATTCCGACGCAACCAAATGAACCCATTAACAGCATCACAACCCTATTTCCTCTTTAATCCCAAAATCTACACATTTGAAAAATTAAATAGGATTTTTCCCTGATACATCAGTCCCCGATGAACCCCTCCTCGCAACTGCCGCTTCCCCGGTGGCTTTGATCGTCGGAAATTGCCCAAAAGTCCTTTTCTGTTCATGTATAAAATTCTCGAAATATACAAACTTAAAAATCATGGAATTCACCCTAAAAATCATTAATCCAACCTACGATCCTATTCATATAATCAAGGCGGGTTTTATTAGGTTTGAATTTCAACTTTGATTTTTGTTTTACAGAGAACTTTACTGTGTTCTTCTGTTTTGGAAAAAAACTTTGAAATGTTATAATTTTGATTTTTATATGTGAATGTATATTATGATTACACCTGATCCATACACTTTCATCAATCAAAAGTAAATCAACAGGGTTATTTAGTTCCTAAATCATTTTCACATGTTCTGTATTTTTACAGAACACCACTACAGGGGTTAACAGCAGTGTTCAAATCATCAAATCAATTTGCACACACACACATTCAATGATGTATACCACATAGTAGATCAGTCTATAGGGATGAATCAAGTGGTTCTAACATCATGTTTTCTGGTTGACAGTAATAGACAGTAATCAAATAAAACAGAGTAGTCTAACTAAAACTGTTTTACAGCAGTATTAAAACCAGAAAGTTTAGAATTTGTTTCACTCACAAATTTGCTTTCCAAGATTCCAGAAAATGCTTCAGAACTTTAGAGATGAAAACCAGTTTTGTTTGTGAAGATAAAGTGAAAAACTTGAGTCATATTTATAGTGGAACTCATGCTTAAAAAAATGAATTCCTATGCACATGTTTTACACAGTAAAACTCTCTTAGCCTTACCCCTCATTGATAGTTCCTACGGCCCTTATTTTTAGAAGATCATGCATTCAAGTTTTGTCTCATTAAGGTTCCTAACCAATGAGAGTGTCCTAGGTGATGGCTTCTAGAAGATTGGATCTTACCTTCATTAAATGCAAGGATCATTCCTTTGGATTTTAAAGCCTTAAACAAATGTTTTTATTTGTTTCTTCTTGCTGAGATATTTCCTTCTTGCTTAAGGAAGTGCACATGCTACTTCATTTAGGGTTTTTAGGAAATGGTCTATGAAATCCTAGTTTCTATTTCAAGTGTATTGCATTAAATGTTTTTTTGTCTTTCTAGGAATTTGGTTTTTGTCTTTTGTCTTGAGATATTTGTTATGATCAAAACAATTGTTTTTATATGTCGTACACTTTATGTTTTTGGCCGAATTGTTCTCATGTTATAAGGGTTCATATGGTTGTGTTTTTATTCCAAGGTCCCTTTTTATTTTTAAATGAACAAAAGCTCTTTTCTTTATTCATGCCTTAGCCGTTTTGTTCTTTACTCCTTGTTTTGTCAAAAATGATATGTATGAAGTATTTATCTCCTTATATATACTTCTATATGAATTTCTGTTTAAATAATATATACTTGTCTTGTATTTTCAAATCTAAGATTTTACCAAGTATATTAAATATTATTACATATATATGCTTATTCATATACATGTATATTTGTTTTCAAAAATCTCCTTAGTATTGATTTTTAAATAGAAACCTCTTTTTAATTCCTCATTAAAATGATTTAAAAATAGTCAGAAAAGTCGGGACATTACAGTCCACCCCCCTTATAAGAATTTCTTCCCCGAAATTTAAAAGTAAGAAATATAGACAGTTTTCCCGAAAGATGATGCTACATATCATAATTACTTAGTACATCATAATTATACAACTAGTTCGATACTAGCACTAGTTTGGATAACATACTACACTACTAGTGCTACACCTGACTAATCATAGACATACACACCATACTACATAGATAGGCTATACTTGACTAAATCAAGTTATAGCTACATAATATACACATATATAATTCACACCCATCAGTCTACTCCACTCTACTCGTCTGAGTCACTATCGATCACAATCCACTCATCATCTGAAATATTTACTACCTCGACCACCTCATCGTCGACATCCGATGGCACAAAAACATCCATAATCTCCGGGTTAGCCGGTACCACCTCCTCATCATCAGAGATCTCTATAACCTCTATGGGCGGAATCATGTACACCTAAATCCAAGGATAACCAAAGTCTCCGAAAATCTCGACCCATCCACCTACTTCGTGATACTCTACGAGTGCTTGCTTCAGTTTCTCCCATATCGCTACTGCTGGGTCCACAAACTCTGCTGGCTGCTCTCCCATATCAGCTATTGGTGTCTCAGGTACAAACTCCTCTTCCTCCTCGGGTTCTTCTTCATCATCCCCATCCATATCCATATCCTCAGCCTCATCTCCCTCTCGGTCACTATCATCGTCATCACTATCATCGTCTCCACAACCGGTCTCAATCATAAGTATATCATCATCCTCTGAGGGCTCCGTGCTGTCAGGATCTTGCTCCATGGGTTCCTCTCTGCCTACATACGACTCATCCGAGGTCCTGTGTGTGCCTTCATCATCACTCGGTATCCTTTCTCTAACATCTTCAGAATCACCCACTCTTGCTCGCTTGGCTAGTAATATCTCGGTTTGGTGTGATGTAAGTCTCTTTCTAGCGGTCCTCTTCATTAGTGGTGCCATCTGAAAGTAAACAAGGAAATAGGACTCGTCAATGATAAAATCATAGCAAGGGAGTTCATAAGTCCTAATAAACCGAATCCACAAATGTACATGCCAATGCTCACAGAAATGAAGAAATCCAGGGTTTCATTTCATCTAAACAACCAAATAGCAAAACATACCTAATCTGTAGAAAAATCCGGGTATAATTTCCTGATATGGTTCTCGGTCTCCCACGTGCAATCTTTCGGATTATCGCTCCACTGAATCTTTAGCAGACTTACTGCCTTGTTGCGAAGTTGCTTTTCTTCTCTGTCGATAATACGAAATGGTCATTGGATTATCGTCAAATCTGGTTCAATCTCTATTTCTTGCTGAACAGATGGTTCCAGAGTTAAAGACGGATCGTGCAAACATTTCCTTACATGAGACACATGGAATACGTTGTGAATCCCTGCCATATGTTCTGGTAATTCTACTCTATAAGCTTGAAAACCAATTCTTTCTTGAACTCTGAATGGTCCAACATATCGTGGAGTTAACTTTCCGGCTTTTCCAAATCTCACCACTCCTTTCACCGGTGAAATCTTCACAAATAACAGATCTCCTATCTCAAATACAAGATCTCCCCGTCTTTGATCGGCATAGCTTTTCTGTCGATCCTGGGCTTCTTTCATTCTTAACTTCACCAGCTCCACCTTCTCTGTTGCTTCTCGGATCATGTCCGGTCCAAGTACTAATTTGTCTCCGGATTCAATCCAACATGCTGGTGCTTTAGAAAGTCTTCCATACAATGCTTCGTATGGTGCCATTTGTATACTCGCCTGATAACTATTGTTGGAAGAAAATTCCACTAGGTGTAGATGATCTTCCCAGATCCTCCAAAATCAAGAATACACGCTCTTAACAAATCTTCCAATATTCGGTTCACTCTCTCAGTTTGACCGTCCGTTTGAGGATGGTAAGCTGTACTGAGATTCAATCTTGTTCCCAAAGTTCTTTGTAATGCCCCCCAAAAGTTACTTGTAAAGATGGGATCTCTATCGCTTACAATGCTTGCTGGAACTCCATGTAATCGTACAATTTCCCTCATGAAATTTTTTCCGAAAGACGCAGCTGTACCTGTCGGTTTTACAGGAATAAAATGCGCGCTTTTCGTCCAAATTCCTTCAAATCCTCTTCTTGTCCTTGGCAATCCAACGATAAAATCCATCGATATCATTTCCCACTTCCAGTTGGGTATTTCTAATGATCACAACAATCCAGCAGTTTTTTGATGATCTCCCTTGACTTGCTGAAAACACAAACATTCATTCACGAAAGTTGTAACATCCTTCATCATTCCTGGCCACCAGAATACTCTTTTCATATCGTTATTCGTTTTATGAATTCCCGGATGGATACTCAATTTTGATGCGTGGCATTCTTTCAAAACCTCCTGCCTCAATCCATCCACATCTGGAACACGTAGTCTGTTGTTAATTCTTAACACTCCTCGGTTATCCAAATTGAAATCAGACTCCTTTCCATCCGTGACTCCTTATATGATCTTTTCCAGTTTGGCATCTCTTTTTTGATTGCTCATAATCCTTTCTTGAAGAGTCGGTGTGACTTCCAATAGGGATCGAATCGCATTCCTACTCAAAGCGTCTGCCACTACATTGGCTTTTCCGGGTGTATAAATGATATCCAAATCATACGATGCAAGAAACTCTAACCATCGTTGTTGCCTCAAATTTAAATCCATCTGGGAAAATAAGTACCTCAATGGTTTATGATCCGTAAAAAGTTAAAATTTCCCACCCAGAAGATAATGCCTCCATATCTTCAATGGAAAAACAACGGCCAATAACTCCAAATCATGAGTTGCATAATTCTTCTCGTGTATCTTTAATTGCCTACTTGCATATGCAATCACACGACGGTTCTGCATCAACACGGCTCCTAATCCAGTTCCACAAGCGTCAGTGTAAACTTCAAATTTGCTCGTTCCATCGGGAACAGCTAATACTGGTGCTTTGGTTAAGCGATCTTTTAACTCTTGAAAAGATTCTTCACACTTCGGGGTCCAAATGAACTTCTGGTTTTTCTTCGTCAATTTCATTAGATGAGACGATATTTTAGAATAGTCTTTGATAAACCTTCGGTAATATCCCGCCAATCCTAGGAAACTTCGAACGTCAGTTGGTGTACGAGGTTGCCTCCACTGTTGTACTGATTAAACTTTCACCGGATCTACTGATATTCCATCTCCATTTCGATGTGTCCCAAAAATCTCACTTTAGACTTCCAAAAATGACATTTTGAAAATTTGGCTTTCAACACATTTTTGCTTAGAGTTTCTAGTACTACTCTGAGGTGATAGCGATGCTCCTCTTCAGTTTTTGAGTAAATCAGAATATCGTCAATGAAAATTAGAACAAACTTGTTCAGAATTTTTCTAAAGACTCTGTTCATCAAATCCACGAAAAATGCTGGTGCGTTGGTTAGACCGAATGGCATAACCAACCACTCATAAAAGAAATCCGGGCCTATAAATGCTGTTAAAGGAATACTATCCTCAGCAATTCTCAATTGATGAAATCCTGTTGCTAAATCCATTTGAGAGAATACGGTCGCTCCATGTAATTTATCGAAAAGGTCATCGATTCGTGGTAATGGATATTTGTTTTTGATGGTCACTTTGTTTAACTCTCTATAGTCAACACATAGTCGTAATGACCCATCAGACTTCACTACAAAAACTACCGCCGAGCCCCAACTAGAAAAACTAGGTCGGATTAAGCCTTTACTCAGCAAATCCCGAGTCTGTTTCTCCAGTTCCGATACTTCCTTTGGTGCCATACGTCTCTTTGGTTGCACTAACGGTCTTGCTCCTGGGATTAAATCAATTCGGAATTCTATCTCCCGATGAGGAGGTAAACTTCTGACTTCTTCGAAAATATCCTTGAATTCTCTCACTACGTCCAGTGTTTCAAGGTTCTCTTTTGGTGCTTCTAGGGCATATAGGAAACTACAGGTGTGAATACCGGGTTTTCCACCGGATATTCTAGCTTTCCGGTCTAAACTGGTTATCAAGGTTATTGTTTCTTTATCACATTTTATCTTGGCTTGGAACTTGCTCAGCCAGTCCAATCCAAGAATAAAATTGAAACTTTTGAAATCTAGGACATAGAAATCGAACCGAAAGGAATGTGAGAGATATAATAGTGTTATAGCCTCACAACACATTTTTAACTCGGTTTTACCACCAATAGGATTTGTTACACAAATTGGGTTCGGGAAATCATTGGTTTAAGGTTAAATTAGTCTACAGTTTCAGAAGAAATAAAACTGTGTGAAGCGCCAGTGTCAAACAAAACTCGAAGGTAAATTCCTTTAAATTGTAAAGCACCTTCCAGCACTCCCTTCCCTTTCACATTCTGAGAGCCAGATGGTTCATTCTTAATGGCATACACTTTTGCTTGAGGTGCCCTTTTCATCAGCGGACAGTCTTTCACCATATGCCCAGGCGGGTGACAGTTGAAACATAGGTTCTTCAATACCATCTCATTCCTCTGAACTTGCTGCTGCTGCTGCTATGGTTGTTGCTGAGGCTTCCTTTGCTTCTGTTGTGGTTGCTGTTGTTGGGGTTTCTTGTTGCTCTTCTGTTTACAGAACCTGGCAATGTGTCCCTTCTGCTTGCAGTTGTGACACATCACATTCTTGAAACGATTCTCAGTTTTCTGCTGAACTGCTTTTCCTTGGTTCTTATTATCTTTCCAATCAGGGTTAAATTTCCTTTTCTGGGGATTCCCTCCACTTGCTTATCCAGTCTGAACCTTTGCTGCAGTTGGGTTTTTAGCGTCCAGAGCTTCATATCTGAGTGCTAAATCTACGAGTTCAACAAATGGATCTTTCAGATGCCCTATCATACGGCCTTGTAGACTATCCTTCAATCCAGCCACGAACAACTCATTCTTTTTCAGCGAGGTATTTACCAACTTTGGTCCAAAGCTTGACAGTGCATTGAACTTGTTTTCATACTCAGTGACAGTCATGGTTTCTTTCTTCAAATCGATGAAGTCTCGGTACATCCTGGTTTTCCCAGTTGTAGGCAGATACTGAGCTTCAAAAGCTTCTTTGAACATAGCCCAAGTAAAGTTCTCCTCTGGAGCATTTGCAGTCTGGGCATCCCACCAGATAGCTGCAGCTCCTTCCAGATTCCATGATGCTAACAGTCGTTTGTACTCGTCATCCAGTTTCAGACCCTTAAAAATCTTTTCACACGATCTAATCCATGCTTGGACGTCAACCATTGATTCCGTTCCCTTGAAAGTTTTTCCTCCCAGTGTAGTGTAGTTTTTTCAAATCATAGCGAAGTTTGGCTGCGTTGGAGCTTGGACTACTTCAGTCGTTTCCACTTGGGTCTGATTAACAGTGTGGCCATTTGTCGTAGTCGCCCGACTTGCTCCTCGGCCTCGCCTTGCTTGAGAACTCATTGTTAACTTCTGAGTAAATGATTCGAGAGTTAATACTCATTCGAAAACCAGTCTTTAGGGGTAACTTAACCAAATAACTAGGGTTGATAACTAAGGTTAATAACTAGGGTTGAGAACTAAGGACGACCCATATAAAATAGTTTTTAGTAAAATACACTCTCTCGATGCTCACTCTAAGCCTAGGTGTTCAGAAATCCTAAGCTCTGATACCAACTGTAACGGCGCGATTTTACATGCCTGGGAAACCGTGTCATTATTGAAAGAATTTAGAAGATGAGGTAGAAAAGGTAGAACTTATAGAATAGAAGAGTAAGAAGTTATCAGAATCTCACAGCGTAATTTCACAAAATACTTACATATTACATCACAAAGTCTGATACATCAGAGCACATAACATATTACATCATCATGGTTCATCATCATAGTCATACAGTACCATATTACAATACCATAGATACTCAAACTGGTAATTAAACATATATGCTACTAGGTCTTGAACTTGTTCTGCATCATGTTCCACTTGCCTTACTTGAACCTACTTGTCTACTCATAAAAAAATATTATGAGTACCCAAGAGTTTAAGAAACAAAAAAATAAACTCTGGGTCAGTCAGGGGACTGGTGTGAGGAAACATAATTAACACATGTAAACAGGGAAATAAGTGTCAAGTTTCATTATGACAATTCATTTACATAGAATTCTTTAGATCCATCCATGTCTAATATTTGGAAAATGATCTAAGTCCTTTATATCAAAACATTTGATATTATAATAGTTTGTAACAGATAACTAAAAATCTAGTGAAACGCTTGCATCTCACGTTCACGTATATAGTGTACAACTTTAAAAGTTTGCAGAGCGGGTATTGGAGTTTGGATTCCAACAGACAGGGTATGGGAGCACCCACCGATCAGTGTACTCTAGAGAGGATACACTGGGGTTCAACAAGAACATCTTGTAACCCGGCCACACATGACCGTCCACTCATTTAGCTTGAGTGTAACAAATATATTATCACTCCTACGTTTGAGCTCGATTTACCATTTTCGAATGCAATAGCAGCAAAATAGATTTAAGAAGTTAAATAAGGAAGTCCTCTAGACGGTGATAATATACACTGCTTGGGTATGAACCAACTAGCCATGCTGCCTAGCCCAACTTTTGTAACTTTCGGGTTGTGAAGTTTTGAGGTCACGTTCACTTCTGACAGATTATTTCTTTACATTCTTTGAATGCCACATCGTCCTATCCGTCAGAAATACTCATTCGATTACCCAAATATATTACGGGTAATAAAGCTAAGAGAAACAAATTCCTCCGCTACCAACGTAATATACTTACGTAAAACCGATGTGTAAAAATATGACTGACATACGCTGTCAGACACTCGTCCATTCGGGTATGTTCTGGGACTGAACAGACCGAAAATATTATTTTAAAATAACGCTTGCATCTCGTTGTCTCCAGTAATTTGATATGTGTCGTATACTTCGAATCGCAGTGGAATTGTTTATTCCGGACTCTTCGAGCGATGTACGAAATCTTTTTACAGTCGATAAATGTTTATCGAATTAATCAGGAGTATTACTCCACTTCAGATAAATATACATATTTTCAAACAGGGTTTGTTTATCTGGTTTACATTAGTACCGTCAAGATTATTCCTTAAATAAATCCGTTAAGGTGATATGGTTTCAAAAGTGGTTTTGTTCATCATTTACAATTCCCGTGCTTCGCACACGGTATGGTCTTTTCTTTTGTCATTTTGCTTGAAAATGTTTTCGAACTTTTCCTTTTCTTTTTATCTTTTTCTTTGTGATTATTTAATTTATAAATAACAAATTTAAATCATTTATTCTCGTATAACTTATCTTTCAAAACTTGCATCGAACTTCTACCGACGATCTTGCCAGTTTGATTTCAGCTTTTACTTCTCCACTTACCTTCTGCTCAATAAAAACACTTCTTTTATTTATTTATTCATTTATATTTCAAATTTAAATTTAAAACTATTTTTAAATTTAAATTGTCGTTTCATTAATACCGGTTTGGTGAATTTATCAAAGTGCCGGACCTGGCAAAGTACCGGGTTGAAAAATGCTATGATTTTGTTTAAAAATCCCTTGCCGCTCATGTGATTTGTGAAGTACCACTTGGTACTTTGACAAAACACCAAAATGCCAGGTGCCAAATCTCCTGCATCCCGCGTTCACTCCCCCTGATCGACCCTCGGCCACCATGATTTCGTGAAGTACCAGGCCTTGCTACCGTGATTTCTCCTTAGATTTTCCCCTGGCACTCGAGTGCCATGCTCCTGGTACTTTGGCAAAGTACCATCTCCATCCTCCTCGTGTATCAGTGCACAGTGGTGCACGTGCACACGCTGTCGGGCCTACATCAACCAACGACGACCCCCCAGACACGTCGGCCTACATCCCAGGACCTCGTCAGAGCCTCCAGTCCCCAACTTCGTCGATGCTACAGTGATTCACCTGCTCGAGCTCTCCACGTCCAGAAAGGACCATAGGAGAAACCATCTCGTACTCGCACCTCAGGCCACGATACCCCATCCGCCTCCTGCCTCGCCACCGTGGGTCCCTAACGCCGCCATCCCCCCACGACCGCACTTCCAGAAGTTCGCCGTCGACGAGAGATTCCGACGCAACCAAATGAACCCATTAACAGCATCACAACCCTATTTCCTCTTTAATCCCAAAATCTACACATTTGAAAAATTAAATAGGATTTTTCCTTGATACATCAGTCCCCGATGAACCCCTCCTCGCAACTGCCGCTTCCCCAGTGGCTTTGATCGTCGGAAATTGCCCAAAAGTCCTTTTCCGTTCATGTATAAAATTCTCGAAATATACAAACTTAAAAATCATGGAATTCACCTTAAAAATCATTAATCCAACCTACGATCCTATTCATATAATCAAGGCGGGTTTTTATCAGGTTTGAATTTTAACTTTGATTTTTGTTTTACAGAGAACTTTACCGTGTTCTTCTGTTTTGGACAAAAACTTTGAAATGTTATAATTTTGATTTTTATATGTGAATGTATATTATGATTACACCAGATCCATACACTTTCATCAATCAAAAGTAAATCAACAGGGTTATTTAGTTCCTAAATCATTTTCACATGTTCTGTATTTTTACAGAACACCACTACAGGTGTTAACAACAGTGTTCAAATCATCAAATCAATTTGCACACACACATTCAATGATGTGTACCACATAGTAGATCAGTCTATAGGGATGAATCAGGTGGTTCTAACATCATGTTTTCTGGTTGACAGTAATAGACAGTAATCAAATAAAACAGAGTAGTTTAACTTAAACTAAAACTGTTTTACAGCAGTATTAAAACCAGAAAGTTTAGAATTTGTTTCACTCAAAATTTTCTTTCCAAGATTCCAGAAAATGCTTCAGAACTTTAGATATGAAAACCAGTTTTGTTTGTGAAGATAAAGTGAAAAACTTGAGTCCTATTTATAGTGGAACTCATGCTTACAAAAATGAATTCCTATGCACATGTTTTACACAGTAAAACTCTCTTAGCCTTACCCCTCATTGATAGTTCCTACGGCCCTTATTTTTAGTAGATCATGCATTCAAGTTTTGTTTCATTAAGGTTCCTAACCAATGAGAGTGTCCTAGGTGATGGCTTCTAGAAGATTGGACCTTACCTTCATTAAATGCAAGGATCATTCCTTTGGATTTTAAAGCCTTAAACAAATGTTTTTATTTGTTTCTTCTTGCTGAGATATTTCCTTCTTGCTTAAGGAAGTGCACATGCTACTTCATTTAGGATTTTTAGGAAATGGTATATGAAATCCTAGTTTCTATTTCAAGTGTATTGCATTAAATGTTTTTTTGTCTTTCTAGGAATTTGGTTTTTGTCTTTTGTCTTGAGATATTTGTTATGATCAAAACAATTGTTTTTATATGTCGTACACTTTATGTTTTTGGCCGAATTGTTCTCATGTTATAAGGGTTCATATGGTTGTGTTTTTATTCCAAGGTCCCTTTTTATTTTTAAATGAACAAAAGCTCTTTTCTTTATTCATGCCTTAGCCGTTTTGTTCTTTACTCCTTGTTTTGTCAAAAATGATATGTATGAAGTATTTATCTCCTTATATATATTTCTATATGAATTTCTATACAAATAATATATACTTGTCTTATATTTTCAAATCTAAGATTTTACCACGTATATTAAATATTTTTACATATATATGCTTATTCATATACATGTATATTTGTTTTCAAAAATCTCCTTAGTATTGATTTTTAAATCGAAACCTCTTTTTAATTCCTCATTAAAATGATTTAAAAATAGTCAGAAAAGTCGGGACACTACATTATAAGATAAAGGTTCATGTGTTGACCGTACTCATCCGTTGAGATTAGTCATGTGTTGAACGAAAATATAGATTCACGTATTGAATAATATAAATATTCATTTGTTGAATAGAATAACGGAATTATTGAAATATATAAAGTCGTGTTGATTAGAGATGCGTTATTTTGACGCGAACGATATTTATATCGATTATGTTCGTTTTTGTAATGAATTGAAAAGAAAACGAATTTGAAATGAATTGAAAAGAAAACAAATTTGAAATGAATTGAAAAGAAAACGAATTTGAATTGAATTGAAAAGAAAATGAATTCGAATTGAAATTGAATAGAATTGAAATTGAATTGAATCGAATACGAACTGAACTTGAATTAAAAATCGATTTGAATTGAAATCAATTTGAAATGAATTTATATTGGAAAATTCAATTTTGATTTGAATTTGAAAAGGAAGTTGAAATCGTTTTGAAAACGAATTTAAAACGATTTATAAAATACGTTTTAAAAGGAAATCGATGAAGTATATATTATATATATTATATATATAATATAATGGCCTGAATAGAACGCGCCGCGCCGCGGCAGTTCGCGGATTTCGACCATTGACTTCGAACGGATATTACGGGAGATTCGACCGTCAAATCCTCCTAAAATCAGAACCGTTGGGTTCGTATCGAAAAGAGCTTTCTAACGAATATTAGAAATTTGAAATATAACGGTTGGATTTTGCGATACATCCAAATCAAATTTGGAAAAGGTCGCTGTAAGTGCAGTTCGATGGCCGCTGTTGGAAATCGACTGTACGGGCCTCGATAAAATTATTAAAAATAGTAATAATTTGTGTAAAATCATAAGAAATGATTTGGGAAGAACTGGGATGAAAAATCCCACATTTGTAAAGGTAAAAATGGATTTTTATCGAAATGAACAAATTCGAACTAAATTTAAAACCCAATTATTTTTAAAATAAATTGGATTTGAAAGGGGTTTTGAATAATCGGAATTTCTAATATATGTGATTGGAATTGAATTAGAATTGATTTGTGGGTTTATCATGAACGGTGTTTTAAATAACACTTGTTTTTTAACCTGATAATATATAGAATGTGATTTGGGTTTTTTGTGAACTGTGTTTTAAATGACATTAGTTCTTTAACCCAGTAAAAGGAGTTTTAATGAATCTGTAATTAGATTGAAATGTGAATTGATAATGAAAATTATCAAATTTGGAAAGTGAGCGAGAATGGAGTATTACAAGTTTTGCTCCAAAGCGATAGTCAAATCTTTAACTAGATTTGAACGTGAAATGGTAATTAATTTTACCAATAACACCGTGGTGTTAGATATGGAGTATTACTAGTTTTGCTTCATGGGATGAATTGGTTGGGATGGGAAAATAAAATAAAATAATTACTTCGGTATGGTTCGCTAATCCCGACTAGTTTGGAAAACCATAATCTGGTTTGAAATGACATCCAAAGGATAATTAAAGAATAAATTTTAAAGAACTTATCTTTGATAAAATTAACGGGAACCTTTTCCCTTAGATTATGAAGTTTAGTGACTGATGAATTGGAATGAGGCATATGTTGTGTTTGGGTAACATTTGTTTACTATATACGCGAGTTGTTCAGAAAGGCCGGGTTTATACCCATTCTGAATAACCGATTCGACGATAAGTCGAAGATGATGACGGTGGTCGAAGACCGAAAGTCTTCACATCGTTTGGGAGATTACTGATGATCTTGATTGGGCTGTACACCCAAGATGAGGGAATCAGTTGGTGGTCATCCAGATGTACTTGGAGATCGACGGATATGCGAGGAAAGTGCCTCCGGTTTCGTTCAGACCAAGAATGGACTTGTAAATGGATGGTGTGTCTGACGTTGTATTCCTTTATATTGTATTCGTTGATCTCTGCTAAATATATATCTGTTTGGCGGCGGAGAATTTATTCTCTTGCTTAACGCCCTTCTCTGAGACATACGAGCTCAGAGGTTATATATTGGCAGAAATCAGTGGTACGATATGGATTGATAGTGTGGCATGCTGAGATGCAGAGATCCAGACTTTGTTGAAAAGCAAAGTTTGGTGGATGATGATCAAAGCGCAGCTTCAATATAGCATGGCTTTGTGTATAGCGTCGATTCGCGAGCCTCACACCCCGGTATGGTGGTAAATTGATGGTTTGATCAGTATGCTTTTTAGTGGATGGGCACCTTCGTGGTGTCGTGGATTCGGTCGACCGAGATGAGCTTAGTGCTCAGGGATAGAGTATGCGGTGTTTTCTCTCGCTGGGACGTAAGCCGCGGTGATACTCTGGTCCCAAAAGTGCGGATGTGCAGACGGTGTTTTCTCTTGCGGGGACGTAAGCCGTGGGGAATTGCACTACGCGATCGATCTTTCGAATCAGGAGCCACCATGACGGAAATCCAATTTCCAATATGCAATATTGTGGTTTTAATTGTAGAACTAGTATGGCGACATGATATATGGTACCCATGCCGTCTATGATTGATACTTATGATTTGAAGTTGTTTTACACGCTATGCACTTATAGTAGTATCAAATGATTTGTTTTAAACGTACTAAGCATGTTTGGCTATTATAAGGGAAAACCCTATCCCCCGGCTTGCATTGCATTGTGTGATAGCACCTGGGTCTTATAATAGCTTCATTTTTCCAAAAAGCATTGCGCTATTTTGTTATATGCACTGGTATTCTTGGGAGGAAACCCGTTCCGTGTTATACGACGTGGTCCCTTGATATATCTGATTTAAAGTAAAGTTTTAAATAACTGTTTTAGTTCTCACACCAGTCCCATGACTGACCTGGAGTTTATTGTTTTGACCTAAACTCTGGGTGCCCTTATTTTGACACAGGCAGCTAGTAGTTTTGGTTTTGCAGATTTATATTCACAGGATCCTGGTTTACAGCTGGGATGATATCCAGAAAGCTTTGTATCCGTATATCTCTTCTAGTTGTGCATTGTATTATTTTCCGCTGCCATGTAATGTATTGTAATCTCTGATATTTATCGAATGTAATTTATTCAATTATACTCTGTATATTCTTGTATCTGATGGAATTGTTGTAATAAGCAATGAAATGTTCTTCCGTCTGCGTTCTGTTTTGTCTTGTCCTCACAGTAATTCGTTCTTTCTCATCTCTTCGGAGACCGGGGAAGTTCGGGTCGCTTCATTTGGTATCAGAGCTTTAGTTTACAAAGCTCGAGAACAAGACACGTTAGAACCAAACGAAAGAATTCACAGAGATTGGATTAGTAATATCCAATAAGAATGACTCGTTAGAGATGGGATTAGTAGTATCCTAGAACGAGTCAAAAGAGTGTTATTTTTAAAATAAACATGAAAACAAACTTTGTTTTTAAAGTTTAAACCATTTTATACGTATTTGAATATTAGTTTTATATTGAATTTGGACAATCCAATATATAAAGATTTTGCATATACGCCTTGCAAACGTGTATTCGAAGTTTTAATATATTGAATAGATATAGAATCACACTCTAGTCGCCCGGAGATGATACTGATAATTGAGATCTCATCATCAGTGTTTATGTTCGAGTTTCGAAAGTGAGATATTTATATATTTCCAATCGACTGGTGTGAGAACCAAACTAGATAGGTTTATTGTTATGATTTGGCATCAAAAACATGATTTTTAGTATATGTATAAAAAAAAAATATGTTTGAAAGTTAACCAACACATTGATTGCTAGTTGTGATGATTATTAATTCAACTAATAGAAATACTGGAATGATATATAAAGCATAAATCAAGATATTTGTTAAGTGAAAAATAATGCAAACTCTCTTGATAAAATCCTCAAAATATAATGTAGGAGATGGTTCTCTATGGCTTATCTAATACTGACTTCTGTATGACTTCGAAACAAACAAGGAGAGCCCACCAGAAAACAGAAAAAGAAAGGGAGTTGAACTTAGGAACATACGTGGGTGTTTATTGTCGTATATGCAGAGAAGAAGGGCATTCTGCGGTTCAGTGCCCTGAGAGAAAGAAAAGCAAGGAGAAAAAGATAAGAATGGACATAGTTTGTTTTAAGTGCAAAGAAACGGGACATTTCGTGGATAAGTGTCCAAACATTAAGAAAAAATCCAGAAAATTAGGAAAAGAAAAGAAGTGCTTCCAATGCAAAGAAGTAGGGCATCTAGCCCGAAACTGCCCGTTAAAGAAGGGTGATAAGAAATCCAAAGGAAAGGAGATATCTACTTTGGAAATTATGCAAGGAGGCACGACTTAATAGAAAGTTGGGTTTTAATGTAATGAACTAGTATTTTGGATATACGTATGTTTATGTATGATGCTTGTATGAACGTAAGTATGCTTTTGTTTTAAAAATGCATCGGTATTGTATAATATAGCTAGTGTAAGAAGAATGTTGAACTAAGGCGAATTTAGCACCGCATATTAGACTATTTTGAAATTTGATTGAAATTGCATGCATATACATATACTTACATTGAACAGGTCATAGCAAGGAGGCTAGAGAAGAAGAATAAAATTTGTTTGCCCGACAAATAGGTACATGTTTACCATAATTTACTGTTTTGTTTGGGTGGCAATGATTTTATGAGCCGATTGGCTAGCCGCTTGGCTTTTTCTTTTTCTTTTTGAGATTAGAGGGCCTATATGGCAATTTCGGGATTTTCCCGGTGCTCCCGGTGCAGGGGAGGTTATGGCGAAATTTTTCGAAAATTTAGGGTGTTAGCCAATTTTTTGAAAATTTTGAAAAGTTCTTAGAAACTGAAAAGTTGAAGAACTTAAGCCGTAATGAAAATAACGGAAGTTGAGTTGATTTGTGAAACAACTTTCGGCTTCGTTCCTTTTTGGGGACGAAAAGTTTTAAGTGGGGGAGATTGTAATCACCCGAAAATCCGAGCCAAATTAAAATTTTTATTTTGGCAATTTTAGCGAATTTTGATTATTTAAAATGAATTATTTTAAATAACAACGACGAGAAATTTATTTTGAATAGAGTTCGAATGTATATATTTATTTTAATCGTCATTAGAATATAAATTTTTATTTTAAATTATAAAAGGAATTGAAAATGGCGCGGTAGTTCGATAATTCGATTTCAAAATTCAAATGAATGTACCGGATGCAAAATAAACCGGATTTTAGTGAAACAAAAAATAATAGAATCTAATTGAGAATATATTTCCAACAAATCCGAAAAATTGAAATTTCATAGCGGGAATCAAAGATATGTCCAGTTGAAAATTCAGAATAGCCGCTATGGAATTTCGGCCCTTAAAAATGGCAATTTTGCAAACAACCTCGGATTTCGACCAAACCACTTTTGTTGGATCCGTGATGTAAAGTTATTGCTAGATTTCAATTTTCGTAATTTTTTGAATTAATATGTGAAAGTGGCAAAGGAAAATGCGTTTGACCAGTTTCAGTTGATTTTAATCGACAGGAAAATGGCCATTTTTCAAACGGTCTCAAAATTCGACGAAACTAGTTTTGTTAGGACCGTATCGTCAATACGAAGCTAGAAAATATTTTTCTGGAAATTTTCAAGTCAGTATGTGGCCCTGGTAAATTGAAATACGCATTCAAATTCAATATATAGAGTTATATTTTGATTTTGACGAAAACTGATCAAAACGATCGAATCAGCTTGCGATGCATATCCCATTGTGTTTGGAATGGAGGTAATTAGCTAGGGGTGACAGTCATTGGGTCTCGTTTGGCGTTCGTATACGAAATCACATTTATGGAGAAAATAAAATAATAAATTAATTAAATAAACCCTCCCTTCCTCTCTCTACCCACTTGGTCAACGCCCCCCAGTCATTCGTTCAGATCGAACGGAAGCAAAAAAAGAAAAAAAGAGAGGAGAAAGCCGCCTCGTCGATCCTGCCCCCTGCCCTAACCGCCGCCGCCAGGCACGCTGCCGCGCCCCCCTTCGATCCCCTCCGTCTCGCTCCTCTCTTCTTCCCCGACCTCCTCCTTCGAATCCTCCCAGCGCGAGAACCCCCATCGCGCCACCATCAAAGCCCTAACCGTTGCGCCCCATGCCTTAACCGCCATTGCCTCCGAAATCTGGCACTACCAGCCCCCTTCGTCGAACAGTGACGCCCCTCAACCCCCTTTTTCGCTGTAAGTGTTTTATTAATTTATTTGTTTTATTTATTTAATGTATTAGATTTAAAAGAATAATAAAAAAAATCAGTTTTGTATGTATAATAACGTTGAAGAATATAGACATCTTTGATATTTTTGAAAATATAAAGAGATGGATTTTGGAAAATATAAAGAGATGGATTTTGGAAAATATAAAGAGAAGGATTTTTGAAAATATAAAGATTTGATTTTATCGTAGGAAGAAATTATTTTTGACAAGTTAAAAATATAATTTTTATATAGTAGAAATAATAAAAATATTATTTTTATATAATATAGATAATAAAAATTCGATCTTTATTATATAGGAGTTATAAAAATATGATTTTTATAAAGTAGAAGTAATAAAAATATGATTTTTATATAATAGAGAATATGAAAATATTATCTTTATATTTGTAGCGAAATAAAAATCTGATTTTTATTGTATATATGTTGAAATAAAGAGGTGATTTTTATAGTGATGAAATAAAAATTAAATCTTTATATTTGAAAAGGGCGAAGTCTTTATATAGAGAATAGCGTGATAAAAATAGAATTTTTATCTATATAGTAGCGATGTAAAAATAGAATTTTTATCCATATGGAGTGATTATAAAAACATGGGATTTTTATATACATTGCAACAATATAAAAATTCGTTTTTTTATATAGTGAATAGCAAAGTAAAAATTCAATTTTTATATATGTAGTGAATACAGGCAATGAAATAGACGAAAGGAAAGCACAGTGAAGATTTCCTACCCCTGTAGAGTTGCGTCATTCAGTTTAGCGAAAGGGTGAGAACTTCTCACTTTGAATTTACTTTTCTAGTTAAAATTATATACTAGGATGTAGATGGTGTTTAGTAGCACCCGACACCCGTCGTCCACAGACCATGGATAGCTTGTTTGTTTGATTGATGTGTTGTGAAAATTGTTTGTGATGTTGATGTGAAATAGATAATGAAATATATCCGTGTGTTGAAACAAATTAATTATCGTTAAAAATATAATTTTTAACGTGAATGTGAATAAATATTCATTTACAAATCGGACGGTTTGTTTATGTACACCTATTTGAAGGATAGTGATAGGGATGATAAATTTTACACATCGTCCAACTGCACAAATAAAAATCTGTGTTTGTTGATTTGAAACCCCACACGGGTATTGGGATAAAATACGGCATACACTAATCCCAGTAATTAGTTGTATGTCGATCGATTGATTGACACGCTGTTATAAGCGTTAGATATCTATATTTGATGCTTATACAGTGTAGTGCACTTTGGATGATGGTTGATTATGTATAGATGCTATTATATACATGTGTTGTATGGAATCCATACAATTAAATTTGTATGGTAATTGATTGGGCCTCATTCCAGTTTAGAAAATAAAGAATATTATAAGATAAAGGTTCATGTGTTGACCGTACTCATCCGTTGAGATTAGTCATGTGTTGAACGAAAATATAGATTCACGTATTGAATAATATAAATATTCATTTGTTGAATAGAATAACGGATTTATTGAAATATATAAAGTCGTGTTGACTAGAGATGCGTTATTTTGACGCGAACGATATTTATATCGATTATATTCGTTTTTGTAATGTGTTGAAAAGAAAACGAATTTGAAATGAATTGAAAAGAAAACGAATTTGAAATGAATTGAAAAGAAAACGAATTTGAATTGAATTGAAAAGAAAATGAATTCGAATTGAATTGAATAGAATTGAAATTGAATTGAATCGAAAACGAACTGAAATTGAATTAAAAAGCGGTTTGAATTGAAATCAATTTGAAACGAATTTATATTGGAAAATTCAATTTTGATTTGAATTTGAAAAGGAAGTTGAAATCGTTTTGAAAACAAATTTAAAATGATTTATAAAATACGTTTTAAAAGGAAATCGACGAAGTATATATTATATATATTATATATATAATATAATGGCCTGAATAGAACGCGCCACGCCGCGGCAGTTCGCGGATTTCGACCATTGACTTCGAACGGATATTACGGGAGATCCGACCGTCGGATCCTCCTAAAACCGGAACCGTTGGGTTCATATCGAAAAGTGCTTTCTAACGAATATTAGAAATTTGAAATCTAACGGTTGGATTTGGAGATACGTCCAAATCAAATTTGGAAAAGGTCGCTGTAAGTGCAGTTCGATGGACGCTGTTGGAAATCGACTGTACGGGCCTCGATAAAATTATTAAAAATAGTAATAATTTGTGTAAAATCATAAGAAATGATTTGTGAAGAACAGGGATGAAAAATCCCACATTTGTAAAGGTAAAAATGGATTTTTATCGAAATGAACTAGTTTTGAACTAAATTTAGAACCCAACTATTTTTAAAATAAATTGGATTTGAAAAGGGTTTAGAATAATCGGAATTTCTAATATATGTGATTGGAATTGAATTAGAATTGATTTGTGGGTTTATCGTGAACGGTGTTTTAAATAAAACTTGTTATTTAACCCGATAATAAATAGAATGTGATTTGGGTTTATCGTGAACTGTGTTTTAAATGACATTAGTTCTTTAACCCAGTAAAAGGAGTTTTAATGAATCTGTAATTAGATTGAAATGTGAATTGATAATGAAAATTATCAAATTTGGAAAGTGAGCGAGAATGGAGTATTACCAGTTTTGCTCCAAAGCGACAGTCAAATCTTTAATTAGATTTGAATGTGAAATGGTAATTAATTTTACCAATAACACTGTGGTGTTAGATATGGAGTATTACCAGTTTTGCTTCATGGGATGAATAGGTTGGGATGGGAAAATAAAATAAAATAATTACTTCGGTATAGTTTGCTAATCCCGACTAGTTTGGAAAACCATAATCTGGTTTGAAATGATATCCAAAGGTTGATTAAAGAATAAATTTTAAAGAACTTATCTTTGATAAAATTAATGGGAACCTTTCCCTTAGATTATGAAGTTTAGTGACTGATGAATTGGAATGAGGCGTATGTTGTGTTTGGGTAACATTTGTTTACTATATACGCGGGTTGTTCGGAAAGGCCGGGTTTATACCCATTCTTAATAACCGATTCGACGATAAGTCGAAGATGATGACGGTGGTCGAAGACCGGAAGTCTTCACATCGTTTGGAAGATTACTGATGATCTTGATTGGGCTGTACACCCAAGATGAGGGAATCAGTTGGTGGTCATCCAGACATACTTGGAGATCGACGGATATGCGGGGAAAGTGCCTCCGGTTTCGTTCAGACCTAGAACGGACTTGTAAATGGATGGTGTGTCTGACATTGTATTCCTTTATATTGTATTCGTTGATCTCTGCTAAATATATATCTATTTGGCGACGGAGAATTTATTCTCTTGCTTAACGCCCTTCTCTGAGACATACGAGCTCAGAGGTTATATATTGGCAGAAATCAGTGGTACGATATAGATTGATAGTGTGGCATGCTGAGATGCAGTGATCCAGACTTTTGTTGAAAAGAAAAGTTTGGTGGATGATGATCAAAGTGCAACTTCAATATAGCATGGCTTTGTGTATAGCGTCGATTCACGAGCCTCACACCCCGGTATGGTGGTAAACTGATGGTTTGATCAGTATGCTTTTTAGTGGATGGGCACCTTAGTGGTGTCGTGGATTCGGTCGACCGAGATGAGCTTAGTGCTCAGGGATAGAGTAAGCGGTGTTTTCTCTCGCGGTGATACTCTGGTCCCAAAAGTGCGGATGTGCAGACGGTGTTTTCTCTTGCGGGGACGTAAGCCGTGGGGAATTGCACTACGCGATCGATCTTTCGAATCAGGAGCCACCATGACGGAAATCCAATTTCCAATACGCGATATTGCGGTTTTAATTGTAGAACTAGTATGGCAACATGATATATGGTACCCATGCCGTCTATGATTGATACTTATGATTTGAAGTTGTTTTACACGCTATGCACTTATAGTAGTATCAAATGATTTGTTTTAAACGTACTAAGCATGTTTGGCTATTATAAGGGAAAACCATATCCCCCGGCTTGCATTGCATTGTGTGATAGCACCTGGGTCTTATAATAGCATCATTTTTCCAAAAAGCATTGCGATGTTTTGTTATATGCACTGGTATTCTTAGGAGGAAACCCGTTCCGTGTTATACGGCGTGGTCCCTTGATATATCTGATTTAAAGTAAAGTTTTAAATAACTGTTTTAGTTCTCACACCAGTCCCATGACTGACCTGGAGTTTATTGTTTTGACCTAAACTCTGGGTGCCCTTATTTTGACACGGGCAGCTAGTAGTTTTGGTTTTGCAGATTTATATTCATTTGATCCTGGTTTACAGCTGGGATGATATCCGAAAAGCTTTGTATCCGTATATCTCTTCTAGTTGTGCATTGTATTATTTTCCGCTTCCATGTAATGTATTGTAATCTCTAATATTTATCGAATGTAATTTATTCAATTATACTCTGTATATTCTTGTAACTGATGGAATTGTTGTAACAAGCAATGAAATGTTCTTCCGTCTGCGTTCTGTTTTGTCTTGTCCTCACAGTAATTCGTTCTTTCTCATCTCTTCGGAGACCGAGGAAGTTCGGGTCACTTCAGAAATCGAAAAGGAAACTAGAATTGAAATTGAAATTCAATTTGGTTATGAGCAAGTTAAACATTTTGTTTGAACATGTTATGTTCAAACAAAGAAGTAAAATAGGCAAAATGGCTAATTAAAGAATAAATGGGCGAAACTGAATTCAAACGATTGGATTAAGTTGAATTGAATTGAAAGACAGGTGAGCATGTGTTAGACAGGTATGGGATGAAGTATATGAAGATTTTAAATTTATGTGGCCGACAAAAAAGGTACATGTTTAAATTCATATATGAGGTTTTATGCGCCATATCGGCACGCCGCTTGGCTTTTTCTTTTTCGTTCGGATTGGAAAGGGCCATGGGTGGCTATTTAAAATATCCCGATGCTCCCGGTACAAAGGAGGTTATGGCGAAATTTTCCGGAAATTTAAGGAGTTAGAATATTTTTAAGAAAATTGGGTAAGTAGAAAAACAATATATTAATATATATTGAATTCGATTAGGAAACAAATTTAAAATAGAATATTATAAACAAAAAGAAAATATATAATTCTGGTAAAATTAGAAAGAGAAACATTACGGGTTTAAAATGAATAATTGGTTTTTAAAATGTTGATTATTCGAGGTAAGTGGTTTTGTTCGTTTTGAAGTTGAGGAAGTTTTCAGTCAAGGTCTGAGAGGTAGTTATACCCCAACTTGATTGATTTCATTTTTAATTGATAAATAGCAAGATCTAGTTCCGAAGAGAAGTGTTTGAATAGGAGTTAGTTGAATAAAATATTTTGGGTTGTTATAACGATGTTTTATACAACATTTGTTTTAACCCAAGTGATCGAATTTTGGAAATATAAAAGTAAATATTTCCAGAGTATAATTAAAGTAGTCGGGAAAGAGATAAGTGATTGAAATTGTTTCAATTTCAAATAGAATATATTTTCTAGGTGTAGAAAATAAAAGAAGGCGAGATATAGAAATGTTTTCCAAAGAATGTAAGAGACAGAGATGATAATTGAAAATATTTGTTTAACAAATATTGATAAGGAAATGGAAAGGGTGATTTAATTAATGAATAGTAATCAAGGGGCCCAGTGATTGTTTAATTATTTTGAATGGATGTTTGTTTTTCTTAGATAGTTAAATAACCGACTATCGAAGTATTTGCCAATATCGTTGTTAATATGGAGAGACCAGTTGTATTATTATCCGTGAACCACTCTGTATTGGCAGTAGCGTTGCGAATCAGATTATATGAAGATAATCGAAGAGGGAGTAAAATGCAAGGGATTTTTCTATTAATAGAAATTGTGCCTTCGGTTTCGTTCAATCCCAGAACGAACGTATATAGACGAATGTCTGACAAAGTATTTCCAATGATCGAATATGTTGATCTGTACAAATATATATGGTGGCAACGAATTTATTCCCTTAGCATAATATCCAGAATATATTTGTGCAAATCAATTAGTGATTAATGGATCTGACAATGTGGCATTCAAAGTTATTGTGCTATCAATTAATAGAAAGTAAACGTAGCCTCAGGCCTCAACAACAGGGAAATGACAAAAATCGGGCAGGCAGCATGGCTATGTGGGTCGCTCCCATTAGGGTGTATAATCACCTATCAAGAGATTCATTTAATTCCTTATTCTATTCGATGCTTTCCCATTCGGGAAACGGTTGCTGATCCCAACCGTTGGTGATATGCATTCCATACACTCAAGCGAAATGAGTGGTCGGTCATGTGTGGGCCGGGTTGCAAGATGTTATTGTTGAACCAGTGTATTCCTCTCTAGAGATACACTAGCGGAAGGTGGTTCCATACCTTGTCATGTTGGAATTCCAATCCCCAATAAGCGTCCTGCGGTTTTTGATTTTATATTATATATGGAGCGTGAGATACAAGCGTTCCGCTAGATCAATTTATTTGATTTAGACACTATTATAATATCACTGGATTTTCGTATCAAAGTGTTTTGGGTTATAGTAAGGTAAAAACCGTCCATGTTTATCTGTGGGCTGGTCTTACTATTATCTTTCCTTTCGAAAGGATTTTGAAAGTTAAACAAATGTTTGAAGTTTACTCACACCAGTCCCATGACTGACCCAGAGTTTATTTTGTTTGTTTTCCCTAAACTCTTGGGTGCCCAAATTTGTACGGGAAGTCAAGTAGTCGGGATTTTACAGATTCACTTGGAGGAGCTTTGAAGCAGAAAGCTTCACCAGTTAGCTATAGACTCATATTTTTCGTTGTGTATTGTGTTGTATCTGGAAACAGGTGTTTATAACTGTTCCAGGAATAACTGTTATTGAGACGACCCGAATTCCCGTTGAGACGGAAATAGGGCTATCTTAGGAATATAACACAAAACAGATAATAGCAGAACAGAATTAAATAAATACACCAGATAATGAACAACAAAATATACTGGATAAAATTAATAATCAGAGTTACACAGTATACAGGATCTTACTTAGTACGAATACAGTTCAGTTATACATAAATGTCTACAGCGGAAATAAACAAAATATGTACAATAGGAGCTGAACAGCATAAAAAGAAATAAATGATAGAATCCATCTTCAGCTCCAGCTATCCAGAAAGAACCAGCTAAACTTGAATACAAGGCTGCCCGTGTAGAAAAAGGGGCACCCGAGTTTGAAAGTGAAACAAACTACGAGTCAGTCATGGGACTGGTATGAGAAATCCACTCAACACATATATAATTGGCTAATCACAGGACCACGCCACTTTCGTGGAACGGGTTTACTCCATTGGATTGCCAGTGCATTCAAACAAACATTTCTTTTAAACACCGCTATGCTTTTTATAAAAATGAAGCCGTTATAAGACTCAGTTCCCATCACACAATGCAACGCAAACCGGAGGATAGAGTTTTACCTTATAACGGCCAAAATATGCTTGATACGAATAAAACAAGGCATTTGGTATTATTGCTAGTGTCTATATGTTTTGAAAACAATTTCAAATCATAACTATCAATCATAGACGACATTAATGCCCCATACCACTATGTCGCCATATATAGGTATACAATCAAAACCGCACGATGTTGTATTTGGAAATTGGATTTCCGTCATGAACCAAGGCAAAAGATAGTCCTTACCGAATTCGTGACTCTCTAGCCCGAGCCACCGGAACAGCCGCAACTGCCCCTTGGAGCGACAGGGCCGGTCCACCGATGTGGATTATAGTGCCTGAACAATACGTTTCCCCGCCCTTTGGGGCGTAAATGAGCCAACGAATGACTCCATCGGACCCGAATCGTCCGACCAAACCGAGGCGCCTCGCAACAGCAACAACCACATAGGTGAAAAGTATATAAATGTCAGGGCTGGTAGGTCACCGACACCACCCTAGCTAGAAAGAAACGCATGCCCTCCCTGAGGTCGTTCTCCCGTTTTAGGTTCATACCGGGGTGTGAGGCTCGCGAATTCACGTTATACACAAAGCTACGCCACACAGGCGGTGCTTTGATCATCACCACAAGACTTTGCTTTTCAACAGAAGCCCTGATCACTGCATCTTAGCATGCCACACATGCAATTCACACCATGCGATTGATGTCCATCGATATACAACCTCTGAGCTCGTACGTCTCAGAGAAGGGCGTTAAGCAAAAGAATAAATTCTCCGCCGCCAAACAGATGTATATTTAACAGAGATCAATCAACACAGAATAAAATCCAATGTCGGACACACAGTCCATTTACAAGTCCGTTCTGGGTCTGAACGAAACCGGAGGCACTAAATACCTCGCAAACCCATCGATCACCACGTACGTCTGGACGATCACCACTCATTATCCATATTTCGGGATGCCTCCCAATCAGGACCTCGGTTACCATCCAAACGAGGTGAAGATCTCCGGTCTTCGACCATCGTCTTCATCTTCGACTTTCAATCATCGGTCAATTATTTGAAATGAGAATTAACTCGGCCTTCTCAAATAATTCACGTATATTTAGAATTTCAAATCAATTTATTTCAATGGTTAAATTATTCGCCAACACCAATTGTGTTCTTTAATGTAATTTTCACACCAAACACATTCAACCATCAAAAGCCACCTAAATCAAGCAAATTCAGTTTATTTCCATTCCATATTGTTTCCAATATTTTATAACTATTTATCGCTATTTTTATTAATTTTAAAATAGCCATTTTATTCAAAACGACGCTTCGGGCCATAAGGCGGCCGTGGCGCTGTTTTTCTTCAGATTTGATTTACACATATCTAAAAATCTAACCGTTGGATCTTCACAAAATTTACATCATTAGAAAGGTCTTTTCAAAACGAACCCAATGGTTCCAGTTTCGGGAAAATCCGACGGTCGGATCTCCCGGTACAATCGTTTGAAGTTTCGATTTCAAAATACGAACTGCAGCGTCATTATTCGATTAAATATATAATTATATTTATATATATATATAAATATAATCGCTTCTGGCGCTGTTTTTCTTCAGATTTGAATTAAACATTCCAGACAATCCAACCGTTGGATTTTTACAAGGTTGGTGCCGTTGGGAAGATATTTCCAATGCGAACCCGACGGTTGAGGTTTCGGGAAAATCCAATGGTCGGATTTCCCGCACTAGTTGTTTGAAATCACGGTTTCAAAATACGAACTGCACGGCTTCGTTTCGTTTTAATTTTATTTATATTTATATATTTATATAAATATAGTTCACTCAATGATTTCCATATCGTTTTCACTTCAAATATTTTTCTAACACCTTAAAATTTTGGAAAATTTCGCCATAACCTCCCCTGCACCGGGAGCATCGGGAAATCGCAAATAGCGTTCCCGGTCCTTCTAATCTCAAAAATAAAAATAAAAAGCCAAGCGGCTAGCCAACAGGCCCATAAAATCATCATCCAAACAAAGCAGTAAATGTGTACCTATTTGTCGGGCACAAAATTTTATTCCTCTTCTCTAGCCCCTTTGCTATAACCTGTTCAATGAATATGCATATACATATATATACAGTTCTTATCATTTATCCTTTTCTATTCAACTTCATATTTGATTTCTGTTTGGTTTAAAGACACCATTTATTCTAATGTTACATACATAGGTGCAAATCATTTCATTAGCTAATTAATGAATATTTCAACTCATATATGTTTATTTTGAACAAGTGGCTATTTTTAACACTTCACATTTCAACGATTTATGCATACAATAAAAATGTGATTTTTATTGTAAAACAATTCATTTCAAAACCTTTTTTTTCTATATAGTTCAAGTTGGTGATAAAAATAGGATTTTTTATCATAAAACAATTTCTTTTAAAACGAGATTATTTTACACAGTTCATATAGTCGATAAAAGGTGATTTTTATTATCAAACAATTTATTTCAAAATATGAACACCATTCAACACATGAATTTCTAATCAACGAATGAATATCAATTCAACACATGAATGTTTTCTATTCAATGAATAAATATAGTTTAAGCATATGAAAATAATTCAAACACACGAATATTATTCAAAATTTCGGCAGCATAACGGCAGGGTAGTTAGACCGGGACCGTCCCTAGTACGGCTCCTCGCTCTACCTTAAAACCTCGCGGTTTTTGACAATGGGAATCATGCATCTAGTTCGCACGCAGGCGGCATGTATATATTTATTTCATTTCCACAAACTAATCCTATGTGGTTTCAACCAAATATTTCACAACCCCAAATGGGTATTTTTCAACCACAATCAACCAATATCAATCACAAACAATCCCAAACAATCATTCGCTATCAATCAATTTTCACAACAATTTCAACCAATAAATATCGTCCATGGTTTGTGGACGAGGGGCATATATATATATATATATTATATAGCAATTCACTTTTATTTTCTCACAAATATAATATTTTTAAATCAGAAATCTCACCAATAGCTATCCAACTTCACTTAGAGAAATCTTCGCCTTTACGACTCTGTCGCTTCGTTGCCTTTATTCTCTACATATGTAAAAATCGAATTTTTACTATGTTATTCAATATATAAAAATCGAATTTTGACGTCGCTATTCAATATATAAAAAAATCGAATTTTGACTTCGCTATTCAATATATAAAAATCGAATTTTGACTTCGCTATTCAATATATAAAAATCGAATTTTGACTTCGCTATTCAATATATAAAAATCGAAATTTGACTTCGCTATTCAATATATAAAAATCGAATTTTGACTTCGCTATTCAATATATAGAAATCGAATTTTGACTTCGCTATTCAATATATAGAAATCGAATTTTGACTTCGCTATTCAATATATAGAAATTGAATTTTGACTTCGCTATTCAATATATAAAAATCGAATTTTGACTTCGCTATTCAATATATAAAAATCGAATTTTGACTTCGCTATTCAATATATAAAAATCGAATTTTGACTTCGCTATTCAATATATAAAAATCGAATTTTGACTTCGCTATTCAATATATAAAAATCGAATTTTGACTTCGCTATTCAATATATAAAAATCGAATTTTTACTTCGACTTTCAATATATAAAAATCTGATTTTTCTTTCGACTTTCAATATATAAAAATCTGATTTTTACTTCGACTTTCAATATATAAAAATCCTGATTTTTCTTTCGACTTTCAATATATAAAAATCTGATTTTTCTCTTTTTAAATTTCTAATCTCCTTCTATTTTAAATCTTAAAATAAATTAGTTTATAAATCACTTTAAAAATCAGTTTTTAATACTTTTTAAAATCAGTTTTTACTTTTAAAAAAAATCAGTTTTAAATTCTTTTTAAAAAAAACAGTTTTAAATCCTTAAAATCGAAATTCAAAGATGAAAATAAAATATAAACAATTTACCTGCGAAGAAAAGGGGGGGGGGAAGCCAAGCTCGGCGGCGTCGGAGCTGCTTCGAGTGGCGGCGGCTTCAACGTCGCGAACGGGGGGGGGGGGGGCTTCGTCGGAGCTCGTGCGATCTGGGGGGGGGGGGCTTCGTCGGTTGCGCACTTGGTAGGAGGAGGCTGGACGGAGGGGCGATGGATCGGCGGCGTCGAACTGGGCGGAGCTCGCGATAGTTTTAGGGTTTTTTTTTTATTTCGAACAGTAGAAAGGAAATGAGGAGAGAGAGAGAAAAGGGTTTATATAAATTATTTTTATTATTAAATTTCTATTTAAAAGTTGTCTTTTTATTCGAAGCCGAAATGGGACCCACCGACTGTCGCCCATAGCGTTTTACCCCCATTCCGGACACAATGGGATATGTATCGCAAGCTGATTTGATCGTTACAATCAGTTTCCGTTGAATTTACATTTAAATCACTATATTGAATTCTAAACGTACATTTCAAATTACCGGGGCCACATACTAACTAGAAAAATTCCAGAAAAATATTTTCTAGCTTCGTACTGACGATACGGTCCTAACAAAACTAGTTTCGTCGAATTCTGAGACCGTTTGAAAAATGGCCAATTTCCAGTCGATTAAATTCAACAAAAACTGGTCAAACGCGTTTTCTTTTGCCATGCTCACATATTGATTCGAAAAATTATGAAATTTGAAACCTAGCAATAACTTGACACTGCGGATCTAACAAAAGTGGTTTCGTCGAAATCCGAGGTCATTTGCAAAATGTCCATTTTTTAAGGGCCTGAATTCCATAGCGACTATTCAGAATTTTCAACTGGACATACCTTTTGATTCCCGCTATCAAATTTCGATTGGTCGGATTCGTTAGAAAGATATTCACTAACAGATTTAAATATTTTTGGTTTCACTAAAATCCGGATTGTTTTGCACCCGGTACAGTCCGACAAAGTTTGAATTCAATTTTTGAAACTGCCACGCCATTTCAGGCCTTGTTTATAATTATAATTAATTATATTCGTTTTCAATTGTCGATTCAAACTTAGTTTTCATCGCCATTATCTAAAATATTTATTTTAAATATTTAAAATCCATTATTTTAGCCAATTTAAAAATTTTAAATTGGTTCAGATTTTCTGGGTCGTTACAGTTATGCTCTGATGAAGGTATGTATATAAAGTTATTGATTTGTATTTCAAAAAGTTATGTTATTTAATATATTTTATTTGTTTCGCTGTGAGATTGTGATCTTCATTTTCTTCTATTCTAATATTTCTTTCTTTCTACTTCTCACCCTCTAACTTCTTTCTAATAATGATTCGTATTTCTGTGCAATTTGGGTAGGACGTGTGGTGTTATTAGTCAACTCAGATAGTACGGATTTGCGGGTCGTTACAATACACATATACGAATTATATTTAAATGTAATTATTCTACAAAGAAGTTTCAGTATATAAACCTAAAATCCATGCATCATAATTCAATGTGTTTGGCTACAACATTTAAAGCAAAATTAACGATCTTTTTTAAGTTTCACTCATCAATGACTTAATTCTAAAAAGTATAATGTGTTCGTATTCCCGGACCCTCAACTTATCTCTTCTGCAAGTCTGCTCCCTATATTTAATATTTCAGTTAACTGCTCATGAATATCGTTCCACATTCATTTAAAGGATGTGGCATTTATCTAAAAAAAAAATACCACCTCAAATTTATCCTCCTCTTTTTCATTGTAAAAGGAAACACTTATATTTGTCTCAATTTCCATTATTTTTACCTTTTGTTTTCAGATACATATCACGTTGAATAGTACAATCTAAAAAGAACAACAGTCTATAATTTAGACAGGAATATCTGGAATCCTAATAAGGCATATGCTTGACAGAACAGAAGTAAAAACAAGCAAAAGAATTGATTTGGTTTTTCATGAAAAATGACAGCTCTGGTGTTCAATCGTTGAGATTCGAGCCAATTTTGTCTCTTGTCTAAGAAAATTCAATTTTGTTTCAATCGTCGAGACTCGAGATATAGTAGAAAATTAAGCAATGTGGATGACCACTTTATAGTGCAGGTAATGGCCTAAGAAACATAAATTTTATGAAACAAGTTATATTGCGAATGATTCTTGCCTAAATAAACAACTTAGCATGTAACTATAAAAGGAACTTAAAATATTGAAGAACTATTCATTCACTTTCCTAAATGTGCAAAGTATAAGATTGATTTCTCACCCGACTGAGTAGAGGGGCATCCAATGCAAGAGCTAGAGAAGAAATCACGTCCTCTGCCAAGAACACAAGTTTGTAAGAAGAAGAAAAAGAAACAAATAAACATCATAAATTGGCGATTCTGAGAATAATTTAAGCAAAAAAGCACTACAAAACAAGTAAATTTGGGCTCCATCTTAAGTGTTCAGTGAGTGAAAAAACAAGGAACTACTCTTGTTTGTCGTTACAAATGAGAAAGCCAAAAGCATATTGTATATTTTTTAAAATATATAGCACTGTGGAAAGAAAGAAAAATGAAGATATGCCTTTTAATTATCATGATTATTTATTCTATAAAAACTAAGCTTTTTAATGATCTAATAGACATAAAAATTGTTATTACTATTTAATTCTTTTTAATCTATTGCGATAAGCAACACGGAAACAAAGAAAAAGCTTTATGCAATAATACATAACTCAGCTCAATGAATTAACTTTTATTATCCTTTGATGCAATATTATATATTGTAAAAGTTTAGTTGCACAAAACAATCAATAAGCTAGAATGTCGATAGACATCATTACATCTATGTGCATAATTTATTTATTTTCTTTTGAATATTTCTATGCGCTAATTCGTATGGTATCATCAGGCATTTCCGGCATGTTAACATCTTGACAAATGAAGGCAGAGATGATATATAACTTTTATATAGTATGTCTTAATGACAAAAGCCTGATGATCGTTATCATATATAATTCAATATGGTGCATGTGTTAACTCAAAAGGAAAATACCATGTGCTATGCAATTTGCACCTAGATTTAAAATGTATTTTCTTCTTTGGTGCCAAAATGTAGGCTGCTTTTGAAATTTTGTGAACTTGCCTAGGATCAAGAAGTTTATACACATTTTTACACTAAGTGTTATATGCCTAGGCTTTTAAAACGTTTTGCACAGCTGTGCCTCAAATACCATCAATAACTAACTACAAAAGGAATCCTGTAATTTTGAATATTCTCATGTCAAAGTGTAGATTAGATACACCAAAGGAAAACTATCAAACGGTTGTCACAACATTAAGACAACAATTTAATTAAGAGTAAATAAAGCTTAAGATAAATAAAAGACAAAAACAAAGTACAATATAAAAGATAGCCTAAGATCGAGATATTATATTTAGATCTATGTAATATATTTAGCATTTAAAGAATCACCTTTCAGTTTTATTGCATGTGGTATGGCTCCGTATATCGTCACTTGAATCATGATTGGGTAATAGTGAAGTGGTGTCGGCTTTTAGAAACTTTGGTAGTGCAAATATCTGTGTTGGCTTGGAAAACTTTGGTAGTACATATATCCATGTTGCCTGATTTCAAAAATGCAGAATTATGACCAGCATTTGTCATCTCATTTTCAAGAACTATAGAATTTCCAGCTCCTTTTAAATTATTGACAACAAATACAACCCTATCTTCAATTTTTGAATCTTCCAGTTATCTTAATCATAATAATAACTGCATGCTTTGCACATTAAATTCCCTTTCAAAATTGCGAATTTGATGAACTTATAATATGATTTGACGTTTCAGTCACCCTACACATATTTTGTGATTTTGCATGTTATCAAAGTTAACATACTTATCAAATCAATGCAGCAGAAACTCTAACCAAACAAACAAAAAGATAAAAATACTAACACGATGTTTTAAACTTGAATCAATATCCTAACACACTCTCTCACACACAACGCACACAAAAACATACATAGGTAGGAGCATAGCTAAAACCGAAGAGCATGGATTTTCAAAGTTAAAAATAAATTTTTTTCATAATCAGTAAGTTCTTCACATTTTATTAAATCAGAAAAAAGTTTATCAACGAGATATATTTGTCAAATTAAGGTGCTAACAAGTTCACTGACACACAGCAGCCTCACCGCAACAGCAGACCTGGGGAAATATTGTTTGATTCCCATCCACCCACATTTCGAAGATACAAGGCATAAACTAGCCTTTTCTCCAAGTAATTTCAATTACTGCAACCGTTAACCATTAGCATCACAGATTTGCACCAATCAACACTTGTGACGGCTGTTCTTCGCACATTCTTTTCTCCATGGTTACAATTATGTACGCACTACTCATATGTTCATTTAAATTACAACACTTGTCAATATTACACAAAAAACGAAATTCACCATTAATCTTTATACTGTGTTGACTAATCAAAGAAAAGTGTTAAAAAACATAAAATTAGAGCGTGCAAAACTGTACTCAAACATCATCTACTAAACATACCAAATTGATGCAATTTACCACATTTATAATTATGACAAGCATGCATTATAAAAGTAAATATATAGATATACTATATATTTTTATCGAACCCAATTATAAACTTCATAGTTAGAAAATTAACCATTTAGGAAATACCTAAATCTAAGATTAAATTTTTTTTTTGCACAATGAACCCAGATATTTCTATCAAATTGATCTGCTATCTATACATAGTAAATTTCAATTTCACAGGAGTAAAACTTCTTGTGAAAAATTATTGAAGTGTAAGAAATAAAAAATTTGCATGAATGGGCACTTATGTGCTACAGGAACATGAGCAAAATAAGATATATTTCAGGTTTAGTTTAATTTTTGTATAGAAGTAGTTTGGTATTTTCAAAAGTTTCAGAACAGAGTATCCTATTATATACAGACATATGTATATATTTTTCATGCCTTAATGCTTGAACAATAGAGACTCTATTAGGTTCTTATTATTTATGGTATTAATGAAAATATTCCCATCATTTATCTATGAACAACAAATTCTGTTTTTGATCCCCGTTATTTTACTGAGAATACTTGATTTGTTTAAAATTTATTGCCGGGATATCCACAGAAGAAAATATCAAAAGAGACACCAAAGACACAACATGGTTCAATTAGATTGATCTACGTCTATCAAAGATGAACAACTTTACAGTGCAGCTAAACAATTTAAGGAATTTACTATCCAGGTTTCAAACTAAAATTTAAATTGTAAAGTCCAAATATTATATTGAAACATGATTTAAATCATAAATCTAAGATTCAAAAGACTTATATATTAAGGATTGTACACACTTTAAAATCAGTTTAGATTTTTGAACTTGTACACCTAAGCATGAAACTCAATTTTCTACACCTAAGATTCAAAAACCCTCAATCTGATTTGTTTCAAAATTTATTGCTGGGATATTTGCACAAATATGTATATGTTATCAAATTCGGTACCTTTGATAATTGATTTGGCAGAGGCGATACAGGTGCAGTGTTGGTCGGTGTAGCCGATCTGCGTGCGACACTCGTGGTGGAAAACTGGTGCTTGATTTGTGGAGGGAATGTAGGTTTGTGATGAAAACCAGTGCTTATTGGTGGATCCGGTCTAGATGCGATGCAGTTAGGGTATTCGATTTGAGTGTGGCATTCAAGATGGAAAACCAGTAGGTGGTAACAGAAAGGGGTTAGGGTTTTGTAGCAAATTGAGAGTTCTGAACTTGAAATATCCGAAGAGAGAAGTGAGATTTCGTAGGGAGAGATGATTTGATAGGAAGAATCGGCTTTGATTTAGTAAAGGAGGAAGAATCGAAAGAGGAAAAGGATATCGCAAAGTTTAGATATTCCAGCCGAAAAGAGAAGAATTCGTATTTAAGGAAAACTCAGATCTGAGGAAGAGAAAGTAGGAAACGAAGGAGATAAGAACGAAAATTAAGGCTTAATTTATTGGCTCAGACAATTTGGTTTTGGCTCTTACAGTAGGGAAACCTCCCTAACGGTCAGTTTGATCAAAAGTAATGACAAAGTAATAACTAATGACATAGTTCATGTTATGTTCAAAAAGGCATTATCGTTAATTCATCTAATAAACGCTAGGTGTGATGTTTAAAATGTACACACGTTCATATAAAAAAATGGAAAAATTATATTTTCTTCTAAATGTAAGGTTAAATAAGTCACATGGTTTAAATAATATACATAAAAACAATAAAAAATTTAATATATTTTATACTTATCTCAGCAAATTTAACATAAATTGAACAAAATAATTTTTGCTTTAAATACCTGCATTTTAACATTTTTACAATTATTTGTTGAACCTCCTCAATTCTTTCGTGATATTTTATATTTCAATCCATATGTTTAAACTACTCATGAAATCTTAAATTCTATCGAGAGTATCTAGTCCATTTTTCTAATAGGTCATAAAAATATATGCCAATTTTACGATGTATATTCTTATTAAAAAAAATGCATAAATCACATAACACGAACTACGTATATCAAAAGTAACGACAAAGTCAATTTGTAAATTAGTTATGATTCATTTATATCAAGAATTCACCATATATTATGTCATAATTTTTTTTTGAACATCAGTAACTCCATAATAAATCTATACATTATTTTTGCAAATTTATTTTCAATTTTCCGGCTATGCTATATAGTAAAACTAACTTCGTAGTTTTACATTTGACATATTTAAACAAATTCTATTAAATAATATTTGTTAATTAATTGAATATATTACTAATATACATAAATTTCAATATGTACATCTATATTAATAAAAATGTTTAATAAATTTCTCAAATAAACATGCATACATATTGTTTGTGTAAGCTAAAAAAAAATTATGTAAACAATAATGGAAGTTTTAACTAATCGTTTTTGCATTTCACATTAAAATTTATCATATATTGCATAACAAAATTCTCATTTTAACATTAAAAATAATATATATCAATTTTTTTTTGAAAATTGGAACTATTATTACAAATACTAATCATATACTTTTTTTATATACCTCATCAAAACCTTATGCCCCCTAAGTATATATCATTTTTAAAATATAATCATATGCAACGCATGGTTTACACACTATTATCCCTTAAAAATCGTATCTAATAATTACACTTTCATTTCAAATTCAAAGTGACTTTCACCAAATAATAATAAAATTCAAAATTACTTGCAAATAGGATCTAACAAACTTCTATTACAAAATCAAACTTTACTAATTAATAATACAAGTAAAATCTAAAATTAACTAAAAAAAGATATTGCAACTTAGAAGTAATATTCAAGCTAACAACACGTACTTTTGATAACTAAATATTTATGCAAATCATTTCTTTTTATATATGTTAAACATATATAGTTTGTAAAAAAACAATTCGTGTGCAAACATATAGCATGATCACGTGTGAAGCGCGCGTCGTACTGCTCGTCAAACATAGATGCTTCAAATAACAAACCATATATTTGTTCTTGTTTCTAATAAAAAAAGTCGTATCATTTAATCTGTTTTAATTGAATCATTTAATGCATTTATAAAAAATACTCCCTCCGGGTCAAAATATAGGACGTTTTGTTAAGATTTTTGTTACTCAAAATATAAGACGTTTTTACCTATAATAAATTGTACCTACTTTATTGATTTGCCATGAAATACTTCTATTGGCTCATGTGAGTAAGTGGCTGCTTGGAAACCCCAACATGCCCTTTTTTGTACTTGGAAATAGAGAAAGTAACTTAACTTCACATGAAAAAGGAGCCAACCCACTAAAAAGAAGCATTTGAATTTTTTCTTAATTCCCGTTCAAATCTCTAAAAACGACTTATATTTCGGATTGGAGGGAGTATATGTGCTACTAAATTCAACGAAATTGATATAATTAGTGCATTAATTACAAAAGGCTAATTCATTTATTACCAATAACAACCACTTTTAATGCAATTATGATATAAAATAAATTCAGATGACCTTATGTGCTCCAAAAAACCAGTATTACATCAAATTTAATTAACAACATGTAAATCGATCTAACAATATCATGTCATTTTAGATTTAGGTATAATATCACTCAATGGTAAGATAAATATCAACACAAATACCACCTTAAAGGGTATACTTAATCCAAAAAAATTGGAATAGTCTAAATACCTTGTGTGTGTATATGTATTTTTTTTGAAAATTGGTACGCTTTATTAATTACCGACAAAAACCGCCTTTATATGCCTCGTCAAAACCTTGTAACCCCCTAACATAAGTGGGTGCTTTATAAGGAAAAAGAGTATATGTAAATTTGGTGAGTATAATACATCAGAGTTTACAGATATGTAACCGAAATAAACAAATAAATGCAACCCGCACCACAGGCCCAAGACCCACACTTGAAAAAAAAATCAAAAACCTTCAACTTTAAAATATAGAGAAAAATAGGCGGTCATCCAACATCCTTCAATTCGATCCCCTGTATCTATAGAAGCTTCTCATTCCTCGAATTTTTATTGATACACTGCCATTGTCTCGAATGAGGTAGGTTACCTCTTTCTCAATCTGTCGTGGTTTGCCATAGATTGGATATGTTGATTGGAGAAAAATCTTACTATTGCATTCTGGCCAAATGAAGTAAATAGCTGTAGTAAAATATGCGCAAGCCAGGTCTTTATCTTGATCATTTTGGGTAAAGGAAGATAAAAGCAGTTGGGTTTCTTCTTGGATTGTAGGGGGATTCACAGGAGGAAGTGATCATGTATATTTTAACGAGGACTATATAAAGGAAGAGTAATCGCAGTCAACAAACAAGTGTTGGATAGATTCAGGTTAGTTGTTGCATAACGCACAAGCTATACTATAGGAATTCCTAATCAATATCTAGTGTTTAGCTTACCTAAGACAACTGTAATAACCCGGAAAATGTGAACCAGTTTAAATTTTTTTTAATTAAGTTATTACCAGGAAATTTGAATAATTGAAATAGCATATTTCAATAAAATATAGAATTTGGTATGATAGGGCAGTTTGAAATTTTGAATACAAACTTTGTCTGACTGTACCGGGTGGAAAATATAACAGATTTTAACGAAACTGAAAATACTTAAATCTGTTTATCAATACCTTTCTAACGAATCTGAAAAATCGAAATTTCATAACGGAAATCAAAAGTTATGGTCAAACGAATTTTCAGAAAGGTCGCTATATAGTATATATAGCCCTTGAAAATTGAGATTTTGCATACGACCTCGGAATTTGACGAAACCACTTTTGTTGGGTTCGGGATGTCAAATTATTGCTAAGTTTCAAATTTCATAATTTTTGAAGCTAGTATGTGAGCGGGGCAAAAGATAACGTGTTTGGTCAAATTCTGTTAAAATGGGTCGACCTAAAAATGGCCGTTTTTCAAACGAGCTCAGAATTCGACGAAACTGGTTTTGTTAGGACCGTATCGTCAAAACAAAGCTAGATTTATTTTTCTGGAATTTTTCGATTCAGTTTGTGGCCCTGGCAAATTGAAATGTACGTTTAAATTAAATATCAAATGTTTTATATTTTAAATTGAAAAATAACTGACTGCAACAGTCGAAATGGCCAACGAAACATATCCCATTGTGTCCGGAATGGGGGTATTTAGCTAGGGGCGACAGTCGTTGGGTTTAAAAAGGAGTCCGTTTGCAAAAACACTATTTAAAAATTTTCTATAAATATCGGCCAATAGGAAATTTTCTTTTTTTTTAAAAAAAAAAACCTAAAAACCCTAAGCCGCCAGACGAAACGAACGACTCCCGTAGCTCCTCGCTTCCCCTCCTTTTTCCGATCGCCACAGGCCGTTTCGCCGCCGACCACTGTTGAGGCTTTTGCTCGCCGTACTCCCCTCTCCACATCCGACCTAGCCTCGCCACCAACAGAGCCGCCGTCGACGAGTTCCAGCGCCTTAAAGTCGTCGTCTTCCTGGAGCCGCCGCCGCCTGGATTCGCCGTCGCACCACCTCAGACAACCGCCGCCGGAAAGCTCTTTCCTCCCTCGACGACGTCCAACAGCCTGATCGTCCTATAGAGCTACGAATCAAAAGAAAAATCAAAACCTAGAATTGAACAGGTTTGTAAACTAACGACTTATTTAAATTTAAACTGTTTTAACACTTTAAAGCGTTGCAAAACTTTGAAAAATAATATCTTTTTCGTTCTTCAACGAAATTCGATGAAACAGGAGACACCGTGACCGCAAGGAGGCTCTCTACATTCTAGAAGAAGCCGCGGATTTTTCTGACCTTCCTACGATTTTTAGCACCGCAAGAACCAATGTGAGGAATCTAAACTATTTGTGTGAATGTAATCGCGTTGTATAAATTATATAAGCGAGGTGTAAATTATATACGCATTGTATACCTCATGTACATGTGTTGTATAAGTTATATTAGCAATGTATAAATTATACAAGCGTTGTTTGAAACATATATGCTTTAAATTGTGATGAAATGCAAGTGAATTATTATATTATATATATATATATACTCCCCTCGTCCACAGACCATGGACGATATTTATTGCTTGTGATTGACGTGATATCATATGGTTTGACGAATGGTTGGAAATAATTGTTTGTGGTTGATATTATGGTTGAAAGATACCTTTATGGTTGAAAAATACCTTTGTGGTTGAAAAATACCCTCTTGTGGTTGAAACAAAATAGAATAGGATTGTGGAATTGAAAATAAAACATGCCGCCTGCGTGCGAACTAGATGCATGATCCCCATTGTCAAAAACCGCGAGATTTTAAGGTAGAGCGAGGAGCCGTACTAGGGACGGTCCCGGTTTTAACTACCCTGCCGTTATGCTGCCGAAATTTTCTGAAATATTTATGTGTTAGAATAATTTTCCTTCATTGAAATTATTTAAGTATGCTATATCGAATATTCATGTGTTGAGTTGCAATTCATTCGTTGAGTTGAATTTCATGTGTTGAATATTATTTGAATTTAAACAAATGGCTTTAGCGATAAAAATCACATTTTTATATATATACAAACTATATCGAATATTCATGTGTTGAGTTGCAATTCATTCGTTGAGTTGAAATTCATGTGTTGAATATTATTTGAATTTAAACAAATGGCTTTAGCAATAAAAATCACATTTTTATGTATATACAAACTATATCGAATATTCATATGTTGAGTTGCAATTCATTCGTTGAGTTGAAATTCATGTGTTGAATATTATTTGAATTTAAACAAATGGCTTTAGCGATAAAAATCACATTTTTATATATATACAAACTATATCGAATATTCATGTGTTGAGTTGCAATTCATTCGTTGAGTTGAAATTCATGTATTGAATATTATTTGAATTTAAACAAATGGCTTTAGCGATAAAAATCACATTTTTATATATATACAAACTATATCGAATATTCATGTGTTGAGTTGCAATTCATTCGTTGAGTTGAGATTCATGTGTTGAATATTATTTGAATTTAAACAAATGGCTTTAGCGATAAAAATCACATTTTTATATATATACAAACTATATCGAATATTCATGTGTTGAGTTGCAATTCATTCGTTGAGTTGAAATTCATGTGTTGAATATTATTTGAATTTAAACAAATGGCTTTAGCGATAAAAATCACATTTTTATGTGTACAAACGATATAGAATATTCATGTGTTGAATTGCAATTTGTTCGTCGAGTTGAAATTCATGTGTTGAATGTTATCGTCGTCTAAAAATAAAATGAATCGACAATGAAAACTATATTTTTATAGTGAATAAGAAGTGTTAAAAATAAACATGTGTCAAATAAATATTTTTGATGATAAAAATATTCCTTTTATCATGTATACGCTTAGTTAAAAATACACTTGTGTCGAATAAATATTTTTGATGATAAAAATATTCCTTTTATCATGTATACACTTAGTTAAAAATACACATGTGTCGAATAAATATTTTTGATGATAAAAATATTCCTTTTATCATGTATACGCTTAGTTAAAAATACACATTTGTCGAATAAATATTTTTGATGATAAAAATATTCCTTTTATCATGTACACGCTTAGTTAAAAATACACTTGTGTCGAATAAATATTTTTGATGATAAAAATATTCCTTTTATCATGTATACGCTTAGTTAAAAATAAACATGTGTCGAATAAATATTTTTGATGATAAAAATATTCCTTTTATCATGTATACGCTTAGTTAAAAATACACACGTGTTGAAATAAATAATAGTTTGCTAGAAATATTATTATTAGCTTGTTCTGCATATATATACATGTGTTGAACAGGAAAAATGGATTAGCTGTTGAGTAAAGAAATTATTTGCGTGCCCGACAAATAGGTAAACCTTGATGAGTTGGCTGCGCAATTTTATTTATATATCAACTCCTGTGAATGCCATTGGATGCGGAGTGCTGATTTTTCTGTGTGAAATAATAAACAATGCCATAGGATAGTAACAATTAATTTTGAACTACACTACATGGCATACTTCTTGACGATAGGCATACTTCATCATATTCCACATAAGCAATTGGAGCTTGTGTGACGAGGTGGAAGATTTACCATACAAGCAAGAGGCTTGTATGGCGATGACTAAGTACTACAGGTTGAACTGATGACTGATATGGACTATATAAATTATAACGATAAATTGCCAGATTAATAAAAACCCCACACGGGTCTAGAGTTGACAATAATTACGTCGCTCTAGTTATTAGATACGGCACATGGACTATTTATTTCCACACGGAAACGGGGTGACGGGAATTTATTCTCTGGAGTGATTATCAGTACATGCTCCCCCGTAGACACCAAAATATATCACTAAAAATATGTGGATGCTTTTTAGGATTTATTGGGTACCTAATACGGCCCAATAAATTTCCAAACCCCTCCCCATACAAAGGAGGTTATGGCGAAATTTGTCGAAATATTAAGGCGTTAGTGAAATATTTGAAGTGAAAACGAAGTTGAAAATATAAAATGAACTATAGTTGAAACTATGGAATGAACTATATTTATATATATATATATAAATATAATTAAAAGGAATAGAGGCCGTGCAGTTCGCGTTTCGGAATCGTAATTTGAAACGATTAGTACGAGAAATCCGACCATCGGATCTTCCCGAAACCGCAACCGCTGAGTTCGCCTTGGAAATACATTTCCAACGGCACCAACCTTGTAAAAATCCAACGGTTGGATTGTCCTGAATGTTTAATACAAATCTAAAGAAAAACAGCGCCAGAATCGTTTATATTTATATATAAATATAAATATGATTAAATTTAATCGAATAACGACGCTGCAGTTCGAATTTTGAAACCGTAACTTCAAACGACTAGTGTGGAAGATTCGGCCGTCGGATTCTCATGAGACTGGAACCGTTGGGTTCGCTTTGGGAATACCTTCCCACTGATATAGACTTTGTGGAAATCCAACGGTTAGATTTTCCGATATGTGTAAAACAAATTAAGGGAAAAACAGCGCCAGTGACACGAAACGACCTGAAACGTCGTTTAATTAAATATGGCCATTTTTAAATAAATAAAAATGGCGAAAAATCGTTATAAAATATTATAAGCAACATAGGTTGCAAATAAACCAATTGGGCTTGAATTGTTTGATATTTGATGGTTGTATGTGTATGACATGAAAATAACGCTAAATAACTGAAAGATGGATGTCGAATAACATAACCATAAAATGAATCGATTTAAATTCTAATGACGTGAATTATTTGAAAAGGCCGAGCTAACCCTCATTTCAAATAATTTATCGAGCGATTCGAATTGGAAGATACAAAGACGATTCAGGACCGACGATCTTCGTATCGGTTGGATGGGCGCCACTGAGGTTCCTAACCGGAGTAGCTACCGGAAGGGGACGGAAGTAGTGGCCGTCTGAACGTATGTGTTGATTGGACGGATATACGAGGAATTTGACGCCTCCGGTTTCATTCAGACCCAGGACGGACTTGTAAATGGACTGCGTGTCTGACATTGGATTTTGTTCTGTACTGATTGATCTCTGTTAAATATATATCTGTTTGGCGGCGGAGAATTTATTCTTTTGCTTAACGCCCTTCTCTGAGACGTACGAGCTCAGAGGTTATATATCGATGGAAATCAATCGTATGGAGTAGACTGCCTATGTGGCATGCCAAGATGCTATGATCAAGGCTTTTGTTGCAAAGCAAAGTCTTGTGGATGATGATCAAAGCAAGGTCTACGAGGCCTAGCTTTGTGTATTTCGTAGATTCGCGAACCTCACACCCAGTATGAGTTAAAAACGGGTTACGGACTGCAGGGAGAGCACGACGGTTCTTTCTAGCTATGGTGGTGTCAGTGACTTACCATCCCTGACATATATATCTATTTTTCACCTTTGTGGTTGTTGGAATGCGAGGCGCCTCGATTAGAGGTCTGTAAGGACCGGGAAACGTGTGTTCAGGAATAAATAATCCTCTAACGTAAGTGAGGACCGGCCCTGAAGCATCCAGGGGTTACCCAGAGTGTGTAGTCCCGAGGCATTTGCTAGAGTGTCTCGAAGCGGAGAGGAGCTTGCCCCTTGCCTCGACTCATGGCGAAAATCCAATTCCCAATACGAAATAACGGACTTGATTGTAAAATTAGTATGGCAACATAGTGGTATAGGGCACTTATGCCGTCTATGATTGATATTTATGATGTTATTCGCTTTTGAAACATATATGCACTAGTAATAATATCAAATGATTTTGCTTTATACGTATCAAGCATATTTGGCTATTATAAGGTAAAACTCTATCCCCCGGCTTGGGTTGCATTGTATGATGGGACCTGAGTCTTATAATGGCTTCATTCTTTCTAAAAGCATGACGTTGTTTTAAAAGGATTTACTTTGTTTTAAATGCACTAGCAATCACTGGAGTAAACCCGTTCCGCGAAAGTGGCGTGGTCTTATGATTTGCTATTTACTGTTGTTTAACTGTTAAATAGATTCCTCATACCAGTCCCCATGACTGACTCGTTGTTTGTTTCACTTTGCAAACGCGGGTGCCCTTATTTTCACACGGGCAGCCTAGTACACAGGTGACAGGTGGTTTTTGGTTCTGCACTGTTGCATAGCGTGCACTTTTGGCTCATGGCGAGGCTGACTTCATAGAGATGACTTAGATATTTTCCGCCATTACTATATTTATATTATGATTCCGCCACTGGCGATGCAGACTGATTTACTTTCCGTATTTCTCACTATATGTATATGTATTCCGCCTTCGGCGATATAGACTGATACTCTTATTATGTCACTGCATGTATGTATTCCGCCTCTGGCGATGATGACTGATCACTTCCCTTTCTTTTTACTAAGTATATCCCACGTTATGCTATTCTGATATTCCTACATGTTGTGATTCCGCTGTCATATCATGTAAAAGTATTTTATTTATTGTTTCTGCTATTATCTGTACTCTGCTATGATGATTAATGTGTTATTTCCTAATGATTATCCTTAATACCGCCCCTCGGATTTTGAGATCGTCACAGTTGGTATCAGAGCTTTGGTTAACCTTAGTTCTGGGATCTAACACATTAAACACCTCGTCAGAATAGAATCAGTAGAGTTCTAATACGAGTAGCTCGTTAGAGATAGGATTAGCAATGTCCTAGAATGAGCTAAGCAGATTAGCAAAACAATTTGATCAGTACATCATCATTATTTTTCCTTGTATTCCCTTGCTTTATCATTTATGAAAATTATCAAGTCTGTGAGCTTGACTCTTTTCTTGCTTATACAGTACTCTTAGATGGCTACACGTGGAGCAACAGCTAGAGGAGGCCGTGGAGGCCGAGGAGATGCAACAGGAGGACGGGGGAATATCCCCGTAGTAGTGGAAGGTCCTATCATTCCGCCACCAGCACCAGAAGACTTTGAGCTCGACAAAGTAGCTAAGAGGTACAGAAATCTTGGAGGGAAACCTTTTACTGGCACTGGCACAGTGACCGAAGCTATCGCTTGGCTGAAAACCTGTGAGAAAATCTTCGAGGGTATGGGCATGGGAACTAACAACAGAGCCCGACTTGGCATTTGGCTCCTCCAGGAAGAGGCAGAGCTGTGGTGGGATGCCATTACTTCTGGGGATGCAGCTGGTACTATCCGGACTTGGGAGCAGTTCAAGACTTTGTTCAATGAGAAGTTTGTACCGGAACAAGCTCTAGAGAGGATGCGGGAGCAATTTGCTAATCTCCAGCAGGGAGACCTCTCTATTCAAGGCTATCTGAATAAGTTCACTCAGCTATCGCGCTATGCTCCAGAGCTGGTTTTGACCAACAAAGCGAAGAATAAGAGATTCATATTTGGGCTGAAGCGCAAGTATCACGATAGAGCTATGAGCAACATCAAACTCTCTTTTACAGAACTAGTAGAGATGGCTTGCAACTACGAAGACATGGATGAGAGGCATGCTAGCCAAGACCGCGCTAAAAGCCAAGCAGGGAATAAGCGCAAGGCTTCAACAGACCAACCCGAATCTAGCATCACCGCGGCCGCTACTCAAAAACCCACAAAGATCCCGAGAGGAAACTGCTACAATTGCGGGAAGCTCGGTCATTTCTCTAATGTATGCAAGGCCCCAAAGAAGCCAAAGGCCAATGACTCTGCCGAATGCTACAACTGCCACAAGAAGGGGCACTACAGCAGGAATTGTCCTTTGAAGAAGAGCGCACAAGTGGCCCATGTCTATGACGGGAATACCCCGCCAGCTACCACCGATGGATCAGGTAAACCCGATGTCTTGGGAGGTACCCTTACTATAAAAAATATTCCTGTTTCTGTACTTTTTGATACTGGTGCATCACGTAGCTTCATTTCTGGTAACATTGTTCATAAATTAAAATTGAAAAGAGGAAAACTTAAAGAACCAATAAAAGTTCAAAATCCGATAGGAGGTTCTGTCAGTCTCGGTTCGTACTGTAGAGTACCTATCTCTTACTCTTGTTACAAATTCTCTTTTAAAGTGATTGTCATGGACCTATACGACTTTGATATTATATTGGGATTTGATTGGTTGACAAAATATAAGGCCGAAGTTAGATGTGCCGAAAGAATCGTTAAAGTCGAAACGAAACTTGGACCTATATATATACCATGTCATGGCTCAGAAATAAATAGAACCGAATTTTGGTCTTCTTTAGAAGTTACTCCCCCTTCAATAGAAAAGATACCGGTCGTGAAAAACTATGCGGATGTGTTTGAAGAAGTAGAAAACTTACCGCCACAAAGAGAAATTGAATTTAGAATTGATCTAACTCCTAACGCCCGACCAGTAGTACATCCAATACGAAGAATGGCCCCGAAAGAAAAAGATGAGCTAAGTAGTCAAACCCGAGAATTACTTTGGAAAGGTCTGATCAGACCAAGCTTTCCAGCATGGGGAGCCGCAGTAGTATTTGTCCCGAAATCAGACGGTACTCTAAGACTTCGCGTCGATTACAGGGATCTCAATAAGCAGACACTGAAGAACAAATATCCTTTGCCCCGAATAGACGATCTGTTGGATCAATTAAATGGAGCAACAGTATTTTCCAGGATGGACCTAGCTACAGGTTTCCACCAACTGCGTATAGCTGAAGACTGTGTTCCTTTGACAGCCTTCAGGGGTCCCGATTTATTCTACGAATGGTTAGAAATGCCGTTCGGCTTGTGCAACGCTCCGGCATACTTCGTTGATCTTATGAACAGAGTGTTCCGTGGTGTGTTGAATAAATTTGTTCTAGTCTTCATCGATGACATTCTAATCTACTCCAAGTCGGAAGAAGAGCATGCAAAACATTTAGAACAAGTGTTGAAAATTCTGAGGAGAAACGTCTTAAAAGCTAAATTTTCTAAGTGTGTCTTCTGACAGAATGAAGTTAAATTCCTAGGCCATGTCGTGTCAAAAGAAGGAATTGCTGTAGATCCAAGCAAAATTACAGCGATTCAAAACTGGAAACAACCTACTACGCCCACAGAAGTTCGAAGTTTCCTTGGGTTAGCTAGTTACTATCGGAAATTCGTTCAGGATTTTTCAAAGATATTAGGAGTATTGACAAAGCCTACAAAGAAGCATGAGAAATTCAAATGGACTCCCGAATGTGAAGAAGCTTTCCAAGAGCTAAAACTGAAGTTGACAACTGCTCCAGTATTGACCATTATAGAAGACAACCAAGACTTGACCGTATGGACAGATGCTTCTATTAGAGGGCTAGGCGCAGTGTTAATGCAAAAGGGCCAAGTGATCGCTTATGCCAGCCGTCAACTAAAGCCGCATGAAAGAAACTATGCTACTCATGATCTTGAGTTATTAGCTATCATGTTCGCTTTAAGAATATGGAGGCATTATTTATTAGGCGAGAAATTCGAACTATTTACCGATCATCAATCCTTGAAATACCTGTTCATTCAGAAAGATTTAAACCTGAGGCAACAGCGTTGGTTAGAATTCCTTGCGGCATACGATTTTGAAATTCTATACACTCCAGGGAAGGCCAATGTTGTAGCAGATGCGCTCAGCAGAAAGAATGAAATCATCGCCAGTTTTGTCATCACGTCTTCATTAATGGACAGAATCTCGACCCTTCAAAAGGAGGATAATTTTGTAAAGGTAATGATCAAAAGGATCAATGAAGGCATAGACTCCAGCTTCCAAGTGGATAGTGAGGGGGTTTTGAAATTAAAAGGAAGAATTTGTGTTCCCGACATCTCTGAGCTAAAAAGAGAAGTGCTTGATGAATGCCACAAGTCCAAATTAAGTATCCATCCCGGTGTGAGCAAAATGTATAACGATATCAAGCGCACATTCTGGTGGAAGGCGATGAAAAGAGATATCTCATTATATGTTAGCCGATGCCCCACTTGTCAGCTAGTTAAGAGCGATCAACAGAAATTGGCTGGATTATTACAACCATTAGAAATTCCAGGATGGAAGTGGGAACAAATTTCGATGGATTTCATCGATGGCCTGCCGCGAACTAGAAAAGGAAACGACAGTATATGGGTAATCGTAGATCGCTTCACGAAGACTGCCCATTTCATACCTGTTCGATCCAACAGAACAGCTCAAAGTCTGGCACAGATTTACTTCAGAGAAATAGTTAAACTACATGGAGTGCCGCTCAATATAGTCAGCGATAGAGATCCCCTATTTACTAGCAAATTCTGGGAAGCATTCCAGGAAGAATTGGGGACCAAATTAAATCTAAGCACCGCTTATCACCCTCAGACAGACGGCCAAACTGAGCGGGTGAATAGAATTTTAGAAGATCTATTGCGGGCTTGCGTTATCGATTTTGGAGGCTCATGGAAAGATCATTTACATTTAGCAGAATTCTCTTACAACAATAGCTATCAAGCAAGTTTGGGAATGTCTCCATTCGAAGCATTGTACAGTAGACCGTGCCGATCTCCCACATGTTGGGTAGAACCTGGCAACAGACTTGTGTTAGGGCCCGATATGATTCAAGAAGCATCGGATAAAGTCGATTTCATTAAGAAGCGATTGAAAACCGCACAGAGCCGATAGAAAAGTTATGCAGATGCGAGAAGAAGGGATATATCGTTTGCCGTTGGCGATTATGTTTATTTAAGAGTTTCTCCAATGCGAGGAGTAATCAGATTAGGCAAGACTGGGAAGTTGGCACCGAGATTTATTGGTCCCTTTCCTATACTTGAGCGGATTGGAACTCTGGCATATAGGGTTTCATTACCTAATTGGTTGCCTGGTGTACATGATGTGTTCCACGTATCTCAACTCAGAAAACATGTTCATGATCCAGATCTTATTGTAGAAGAAGCAGCGCAACAGGATATTGACATAACTTCAGAATTAGCACTCAAGAGAGATCCATTAAAGATAGTTGGCAAAGAAACTAGAGAGCTAAGGAGGAAAAAGATTCATTTAGTCAAAGTGCAATGGAGTAGTGATCCTAGAGACTGTACTTGGGAGACTGAGGAAAGCATTAAACAAGCCTATCCCAAATGCAGAGTGGACATCTCTGACTAACTCCGGTGCAAGGTACCTTTACAATACTTTGCATTTACATTTTACTTCCTGCTTAACTGTTATTTCCTTTTCGAGGACGAAAAGTTTTAAGTGGGGGAGATTGTAATAACCCAGAAAATGTGAACCAGTTTAATTTTTTTTAATTAAGTTATTACCAGGAAATTTGAATAATTGAAATAGCATATTTCAATAAAATATAGAATTTGGTATGATAGGGCAGTTTGAAATTTTGAATACAAACTTTGTCTGACTGTACCGGGTGGAAAATATAACAGATTTTAACGAAACTGAAAATATTTAAATCTGTTTATCAATACCTTTCTAACGAATCTGAAAAATCGAAATTTCATAACGGAAATCAAAAGTTATGGTCAAACGAATTTTCAGAAAGGTCGCTATATAGTATATATAGCCCTTGAAAATTGAGATTTTGCATACGACCTCGGAATTTGACGAAACCACTTTTGTTGGGTCCGGGATGTCAAATTATTGCTAAGTTTCAAATTTCATAATTTTTGAAGCTAGTATGTGAGCGGGGCAAAAGATAACGTGTTTGGTCAAATTCTGTTAAAATGGGTCGACCTAAAAATGGCCGTTTTTCAAACGAGCTCAGAATTCGACGAAACTGGTTTTGTTAGGACCGTATCGTCAAAAAAAAGCTAGATTTATTTTTCTGGAATTTTTCGATTCAGTTTGTGGCCCTGGCAAATTGAAATGTACGTTTAAATTAAATATCGAATGTTTTATATTTTAAATTGAAAAATAACTGACTGTAACAGTCGAAATGGCCAACGAAACATATCCCATTGTGTCCGGAATGGGGGTATTTAGCTAGGGGCGACAGTCGTTAGGTTTAAAAAGGAGTCTGTTTGCAAAAACACTATTTAAAAATTTTCTATAAATATCGGCCAATAGGAAATTTTCTTTTTTTTTAAAAAAAAAACCTAAAAACCCTAAGCCGCCAGACGAAACGAACGACTCCCGTAGCTCCTCGCTTCCCCTCCTTTTTCCGATCGCCACAGGCCGTTTCGCCGCCGACCACTGTTGAGGCTTTTGCTCGCCGTACTCCCCTCTCCACATCCGACCTAGCCTCGCCACCAACTGAGCCGCCGTCGACGAGTTCCAGCGCCTCAAAGTCGTCGTCTTCCTGGAGCCGCCGCCGCCTGGATTCGCCGTCGCACCACCTCAGACAACCGCCGCCGGAAAGCTCTTTCCTCCCTCGACGACGTCCAACAGCCTGATCGTCCTATAGAGCTACGAATCAAAAGAAAAATCAAAACCTAGAATTGAACAGGTTTGTAAACTAACGGCTTATTTAAATTTAAACTGTTTTAACACTTTAAAGCGTTGTAAAAATTTGAAAAATAATATCTTTTTCGTTCTTCAACGAAATTCGATGAAACAGGAGACACCGTGACCGCAAGGAGGCTCTCTACATTCTAGAAGAAGCCGCGGATTTTTCTGACCTTCCTACGATTTTTAGCACCGCAAGAACCAATGTGAGGAATCTAAACTATTTGTGTGAATGTAATCGCGTTATATAAATTATATAAGTGAAGTGTAAATTATATACGCATTGTATACCTCATGTACATGTGTTGTATAAGTTATATTAGCAATGTATAAATTATACAAGCGTTGTTTGAAACATATATGCTTTAAATTGTGATGAAATGCAAGTGAATTATTATATTATATATATATATATATATACTCCCCTCGTCCATAGACCATGGACGATATTTATTGCTTGTGATTGACGTGATATCATATGGTTTGACGAATGGTTGGAAATAATTGTTTGTGGTTGATATTATGGTTGAAAGATACCTTTATGGTTGAAAAATACCTTTGTTGTTGAAAAATACCCTCTTGTGGTTGAAACAAAATAGAATAGGATTGTGGAATTGAAAATAAAACATGCCGCCTGCGTGCGAACTAGATGCATGATCCCCATTGTCAAAAACCGCGAGGTTTTAAGGTAGAGCGAGGAGCCGTACTAGGGACGGTCCCGGTTTTAACTACCCTGCCGTTATGCTGCCGAAATTTTCTGAAATATTTATGTGTTAGAATAATTTTCCTTCATTGAAATTATTTAAGTATGCTATATCGAATATTCATGTGTTGAGTTGCAATTCATTCGTTGAGTTGAATTTCATGTGTTGAATATTATTTGAATTTAAACAAATGGCTTTAGCGATAAAAATCACATTTTTATATATATACAAACTATATCGAATATTCATGTGTTGAGTTGCAATTCATTCGTTGAGTTGAAATTCATGTGTTGAATATTATTTGAATTTAAACAAATGGCTTTAGCAATCAAAATCACATTTTTATATATATACAAACTATATCGAATATTCATGTGTTGAGTTGCAATTCATTCGTTGAGTTGAAATTCATGTGTTGAATATTATTTGAATTTAAACAAATGGCTTTAGCGATAAAAATCACATTTTTATATATATACAAACTATATCAAATATTCATGTGTTGAGTTGCAATTCATTCGTTGAGTTGAAATTCATGTGTTGAATATTATTTGAATTTAAACAAATGGCTTTAGCGATAAAAATCACATTTTTATATATATACAAACTATATCGAATATTCATGTGTTGAGTTGCAATTCATTCGTTGAGTTGAGATTCATGTGTTGAATATTATTTGAATTTAAACAAATGGCTTTAGCGATAAAAATCACATTTTTATATATATACAAACTATATCGAATATTCATGTGTTGAGTTGCAATTCATTCGTTGAGTTGAAATTCATGTGTTGAATATTATTTGAATTTAAACAAATGGCTTTAGCGATAAAAATCACATTTTTATGTATACAAACGATATAGAATATTCATGTGTTGAATTGCAATTTGTTCGTCGAGTTGAAATTCATGTGTTGAATGTTATCGTCGTCTAAAAATAAAATGAATCGACAATGAAAACTATATTTTTATAGTGAATAAGAAGTGTTAAAAATACACATGTGTCGAATAAATATTTTTGATGATAAAAATATTCCTTTTATCATGTATACGCTTAGTTAAAAATACACTTGTGTCGAATAAATATTTTTGATGATAAAAATATTCCTTTTATCATGTATACGCATAGTTAAAAATACACATGTGTCGAATAAATATTTTTGATGATAAAAATATTCCTTTTATCATGTATACGCTTAGTTAAAAATACACATGTGTCGAATAAATATTTTTGATGATAAAAATATTCCTTTTATCATGTATACGCTTAGTTAAAAATACACTTGTGTCGAATAAATATTTTTGATGATAAAAATATTCCTTTTATCATGTATACGCTTAGTTAAAAATACACATGTGTCGAATAAATATTTTTGATGATAAAAATATTCCTTTTATCATGTATACGCTTAGTTAAAAATACACACGTGTTGAAATAAATAATAGTTTGCTAGAAATATTATTATTAGCTTGTTCTGCATATATATACATGTGTTGAACAGGAAAAATGGATTAGCTGTTGAGTAAAGAAATTATTTGCGTGCCCGACAAATAGGTAAACCTTGATGAGTTGGCTGCGCAATTTTATTTATATATCAACTCCTGTGAATGCCATTGGATGCGGAGTGCTGATTTTTCTGTGTGAAATAATAAACAACGCCATAGGATAGTAACAATTAATTTTGAACTACACTACATGGCATACTTCTTGACGATAGGCATACTTCATCATATTCCACATAAGCAATTGGAGCTTGTGTGACGAGGTGAAGATTTACCATACAAGCAAGAGGCTTGTATGGCGATGACTAAGTACTACAGGTTGAACTGATGACTGATATGGACTATATAAATTATAACGATAAATTGCCAGATTAATAAAAACCCCACACGGGTCTAGAGTTGACAATAATCACGTCGCTCTAGTTATTAGATACGGCACATGGACTATTTATTTCCACACGGAAACGGGGTGACGGGAATTTATTCTCTGGAGTGATTATCAGTACATGCTCCCCCGTAGACACCAAAATATATCACTAAAAATATGTGGATGCTTTTTAGGATTTATTGGGTACCTAATACGGCCCAATAAATTTCCAAACCCCTCCCCGTACAAAGGAGGTTATGGCGAAATTTGTCGAAATATTAAGGCGTTAGTGAAATATTTGAAGTGAAAACGAAGTTGAAAATATAAAATGAACTATAGTTGAAACTATGGAATGAACTATATTTATATTTATATATATATATATATATAAATATAATTAAAAGGAATAGAGGCCGTGCAGTTCGCGTTTTGGAATCGTAATTTGAAACGATTAGTACGAGAAATCCGACCATCGGATCTTCCCGAAACCGCAACCGCTGAGTTCGCCTTGGAAATACCTTTCCAACGGCACCAACCTTGTAAAAATCCAACGGTTGGATTGTCCTGAATGTTTAATTCAAATCTGAAGAAAAACAGCGCCAGAATCGTTTATATTTATGTATAAATATAAATATGATTAAATTTAATCGAATAACGACGCTGCAGTTCGAATTTTGAAACCGTAACTTCAAACGACTAGTGTGGAAGATCCGGCCGTCGGATTCTCATGAGACTGGAAGCGTTGGGTTCGCTTTGGGAATACCTTCCAACTGATATGGACTTTGTGGAAATCCAACGGTTAGATTTTCCGATATGTGTAAAACAAATTAAGGGAAAAACAGCGCCAATGACACGAAACGACCTGAAACGTCGTTTAATTAAATATGGCCATTTTTAAATAAATAAAAATGGTGAAAAATCATTATAAAATATTATAAGCAACATAGGTTGCAAATAAACCAATTGGGCTTGAATTGTTTGATATTTGATGGTTGTATGTGTATGACATGAAAATAACGCTAAATAACTGAAAGATGGATGTCGAATAACATAACCATAAAATGAATCGATTTAAATTCTAATGACGTGAATTATTTGAAAAGGCCGAGCTAACCCTCATTTCAAATAATTTATCGAGCGATTCGAATTGGAAGATACAAAGACGATTCAAGATCGACGATCTTCGTATCGGTTGGATGGGCGCCACTGAGGTTCCTAACCGGAGTAGCTACCGAAAGGGGACGGAAGTAGTGGCCGTCTGAACGTATGTGTTGATTGGACGGATATACGAGGAATTTGACGCCTCCGGTTTCGTTCAGACCCAGGACGGACTTGTAAATGGACTGCGTGTCTGACATTGGATTTTGTTCTGTACTGATTGATCTCTGTTAAATATATATCTGTTTGGCGGCGAAGAATTTATTCTTTTGCTTAACGCCCTTCTCTGAGACGTACGAGCTCAGAGGTTATATATCGATGGAAATCAATCGTATGGAGTAGACTGCCTATGTGGCATGCCAAGATGCTAGGATCAAGGCTTTTGTTGCAAAGCAAAGTCTTGTGGATGATGATCAAAGCAAGGTCTACATGGCCTAGCTTTGTGTATTTCGTAGATTCGCGAACCTCACACCCCGGTATGAGTTAAAAACGGGATACGGACTGCAGGGAGAGCACGACGTTTCTTTCTAGCTATGATGGTGTCAGTGACTTACCAGCCCTGACATATATATCTGTTTTTCACCTTTGTGGTTGTTGGAATGCGAGGCGCCTCGATTAGAGGTCTGTAAGGACCGGGAAACGTGTGTTCAGGAATAAATAATCCTCTAACGTAAGTGAGGACCGGCCCTGAAGCATCCAGGGGTTACCCAGAGTGTGTAGTCCCGAGGCATTTGCTAGAGTGTCTCGAAGCGGAGAGGATCTTGCCCCTTGCCTCGACTCATGGCGGAAATCCAATTCCCAATACGAAATAACGGACTTGATTGTAAAACTAGTATGGCGACATAGTGGTATGGGGCACTTATGCCGTCTATGATTGATATTTATGATGCTATTCGCTTTTGAAACATATATGCACTAGTAATAATATCAAATGATTTTGCTTTATACGTATCGAGCATATTTGGCTATTATAAGGTAAAACTCTATCCCCCGGCTTGCGTTGCATTGTATGATGGGACCTGAGTCTTATAATGGCTTCATTCTTTCTAAAAGCATGACGTTGTTTTAAAAGGATTTACTTTGTTTTAAATGCACTAGCAATCACTGGAGTAAACCCGTTCCGCGAAAGTGGCGTGGTCCTATGATTTGCTATTTACTGTTGTTTAACCGTTAAATAGATTCCTCATACCAGTCCCCATGACTGACTCGTTGTTTGTTTCACTTTGCAAACGCGGGTGCCCTTATTTTCACACGGGCAGCCTAGTACACAGGTGACAGGTGGTTTTTGGTTCTGCACTGCTGCATAGCGTGCACTTTTGGCTCATGGCGAGGCTGACTTCATAGAGATGACTTAGATATTTTCCTCCATTACTGTATTTATATTATGATTCCGCCACTGGCGATGCAGACTGATTTACTTTCCGTATTTCTCACTATATGTATATGTATTCCGCCTTCGGCGATGTGGACTGATACTCTTATTATGTCACTGCATGTATGTATTCCACCTCTGGCAATGAGGACTGATCACTTCCCTTTCTTTTTACTAAGTATATCCCACGTTATGCTATTCTGATATTCCTACATGTTGTGATTCCGCTGTCATATCATGTAAAAGTATTTTATTTATTGTTTCTGCTATTATCTGTACTCTGCTATGATGATTAATGTGTTATTTCCTAATGATTATCCTTAATACCGCCCCTCGGATTTTGGGATCGTCACAACAACCAAATATGAGATAAAGGACATGAGACGACCCGAACTTCCCCGTGAAGGAAAGTACAGATTGAGTTGAGAACAAGCCACATCAGAACACAAACAGGAGAACATTTCATGGTTTATTACAACAATTTCATCAGATTACAAAATATACAGAGTATGAACAAATATTATACATTTGGTAAACATTAGAGATTTAAATTACATTTAAATACATAGCAGCGGAAATATACAAAAAACAAAACTAAAAGCAATACACGGATACAGAGCTTTCCGTATATGGTTCCAGCTGTAAATCCAGGATCCTGTAAGAATATATCTACAAAACCAAAACTACTAGCTGCCCGTGTGGAAAATAGGGGCACCCAGAGTTTAAGTTAAAACATTAAACTCCAGGTCAGTCATGTGACTGGTGTGAGAACTAAAATAGTTATTAATCTTTATTTTAAAGTTAGGTAAATCCAGGGACCACGCCGTATCACATGGAACGGGTTTCCTCCCAAGAATACCAGTGCATAAAACAACGCCATGCTAAATAAAGAACAATGAAGCTATTATAAGACTCAGGTCATATCACACAATGCAACGCAAACCGGAGGATAGAGTTTTTACCTTATAATAGCCAAGAATGCTTGGTACATAACATTTCATGTTTTATTATTACTATAAGTGTATAGTGTCAAAAGAATTTCAATCATAAGTATCAATCATAGACAGCATGAGTGCCCCATCCCACTATGTGCCATACTAGGCTCTACAATCAAAATCGCAAAATGTCGTATTGGAAGTTGGATTTTCATCTGTGAATCAAGGCAAGGGATCGTCCTTACCGCTTCGAGATGCTCTAGCCTGTGTCTTAGAACCCAGACTCAGGTGAGCCCTTGGATTGTCAGGGCCGGACCACTCGTTGTGGATTAAAATGCCTGAACACTGCGTTTCTCCGCCCTATGGGGCATCAATGAGCCAAATGACTCCATTAGTCCCGAATCGACCGATATAACCGAGGCGCCTCGCTATCCATCATCCACATAAGTAAAATGCCAGGGCGTGCAAAACGCTGACACCATTCCTAGCTAGAAGGAAACACATTCCCTCCCTGAGGTCCTCTCCCGTTTCTGGTTCACACCAGTGTGTGAGGCCCGCGAATTAACGCTACACAAAGCTACGCTATATTAAAGTCGTGCTTTGATCATCAACCACAAGACTCTGCTTTTCAGCAGAAGCCTAGATCATTTGCATCTCAATATGCCACATAGGAAATTCACGCTATGCAACCGATGTATATCAATCACACAGAATGAAATCCAATGTCAGACACACATCCATTTACAAGTTCGTTCTAGGTCTGAACGAAATCGGAGGAACCTTATTCCTTGCATATCCATCGATATCCAAGTACGTCTGGACGATCACCAACTGATTCCCTCCTCTTGGGTGTACAGCCCAATCAAGATCATCAGTAATTATCCAAACGATGTGAAGACCTCGGATCTTCAACCACCGTCTTCATTCTCGACATATCGTCGAATCAGTTATTAAGAATGGGATAAACCCTGTCTTTCTGAATAACTCACGTATATAATAAACCACTGCTATAAACACACAACATAAGCCTTATTCCAATCCAGAATATTCCTTTATTCAAATATTCTTAAATTTTGGGAAAGGTTCCCATTAATTTTATCAAAGATAAATTCTTCAAATTTATTCTTTAATCTTCATTTGGATATCATTTCAATCTAATTAAAGATGCATTAAAACTCTACTTGGTTTTAATCTTCCCAAAAATCAATATTAACGATTGTTTAACTTAAGAAATCATATCTTGTCTTTAACTGGGTTAAAGAACCAATGTTATTTAAAACACGGTTCACGATTAACCAAAAATCACATTCCATTCCATCAACCTTTAACCGTAAATTAGCAAGTGAACAATTCCCTAAGTATTAACCCCGAAGGCCGAAACCAACATCAGATAAATACCTAGGATACCATTCAACTTAACTAATCTCCAGTTAGTTTCTGAATTTCTTAACTCCGTTGGGTCTAAGAATAGTATTACTAAAGATACCATTCACGACAACCCAAATCACATTCCATTAATTATGGAATCTTCACGGAAGAACAAATCAATATATAATCGATATCAATTTCCCTATCCGACCAATAATATAAATGGAATATTGGCAATGCCTTTTAAATTCCATCTGTATTAACAGTCTTCTTCCACAGAATTTCATTTCGATTATTATCAAATCGAATTCCATTCAATTCCAATTTAATATATATTAAATTGGAAAACTTTACTTTGGAAAATTCCTTTTAAATCTTAATAAAAAGATTTATAAATTCCAAACCACATTTCATTGTAAATCGGGTTAAAGAACAAATGTTGTTAAAAACACAGTTAACAATAAACCCGATTCACATTAACCTCTAACCGTAAATTAGTAAGAGAACAATCCACTAAGTATTAACCCTGAAGGCCGAAACTAACATCAGATCAATACCCAGAAAACCATTCGAAACCATTCAACTTAACTAATCTCCGGTCAGTTTCTAATTTTCTTGACTCCATTCGGTTCAAGAACAGTATTATTTAAAGATACCATTCACGATGAACCCAAAATACAATTTGATATTAAATAGAAGGCTCTGAATAGAAAATATATCGGCTTATATTCAATATCAAATTCTGAAACCAACAAATATCGTATTGGAAATAACGATATATATGTCTTTCAAATTCCCATAACAATATCTGTATAATCACGAAATCCGACATCGAAATATTCCGAAGACGATTTCGTTTCAAATCCATTTCCAATTTATATATTGGAAATTCTGGTTATTTTTAAAAACCATTTCAAATCAAATTTATTTATTTTAAAGATAAATGGATTATAATTCTAGTTCGAAATTAGTTCATTTCGATAAAAATCTATTTTTATCTTTTCAAATATGGAATTTTTCATCCTAATTCTTTCCAAATCATTTCTTATGATTTTACACTAATTATTGATATTTTTATAATTTTATCAAGTCCCGTACAGTCGATTTCCATAAACGGCCATCGAACTGCACTTACAATAAACTTTTCCAAATTTGATTCGAACATAATTCCAAATCCAACCATTATATTTTAAATCTCTAGTATTCGTTAGAAAGCCCTTTTCGACTCGAACCCAACGGTTCTAGTTTTAGGAGAATCTGACGGTCGGATCTCCCGTAATGTTCGTTCAAAATCAATGGTCGAAATTCGCGAACTACCGCAGCGCTGCGCGTTCTATTCAGGCCATTATATATATTTCGTTGATTTCCATTTAAAACGTATTTTATAAATCATTTTAAATTCGATTTAAGAGCGATTTCAACTTCATATTCAATTTCTAATCAAAATTGAATATTCCATATCATCGATATATAAATGATAGTATTTTTAAAAATTGGATTTTGAAATCAATTCCTTTTCGATATTCATTATAAAAATGAATAAAATCGATATAAATATCATTCACATCAAAATGGCATCGATCTAATCAACTAGGCTTTATATATTTAAATATATTCGTGTCCATCCCAAATCGGACATCAAAATAAGATTTTGCTCTTTTACTGAATATTATTTTAAAATATTCATTATTTTAAAATCTTCGTTATTTTAAAATTTTCATTCTTTCTGAACTGGAATCAGACACAGCCAATTACCATATAATTTAATTATATGGATTTCACACAACAAATGTTTATAACAACAACGAAAACAACAATCCATCATCCAAAGTGCATTCTACACTGCATAATCGTTAAATATAAATATTTAATGCTTACGACAGCCTATCAATCAACCGATTGACATACAACTAAACAATTGGGATTAGTGTACGTCAAATTTCATCCCAACACCCGTGTACGGTTTCAATCAACAAACACTGAATATTATTTGTACTGTTGGGCGATGTGTAAAATATATCGTCCCAGTTAATATCAATCAAATGGTTGTACATAAACAAATCGTCTAATTTGTAAATGAATATTTATTTTATTCATATACCCGTTAAAAAATATATTTTTAACGATAAAATATTTATTCGGTTCATTTACACAATACAAATGATATTTTTATTGTTCTAACATATTTTAGAAAATTTTGGCGGCATAACGACGCGATATCAAAATCAGGTAATGTCTAACATTACCCCTCTCCTGATATTGTCTCGCGCCATACATACCTAACCATTCTAATCAATTCATTTCACCCAAACAACCGAATTCAACCAAATGATCTAATTAACCAAACCAAACAATCAAACAAGTCATCCATGGTCTATGGACGATGGAGAACAGTTCATATATGTTGTTATAAAAATAAATAGCTGTATAAATAAATTATAGTGAGGAGTTCTGACCTTTGGGATCTACTCCGCCGTGCTTTGATTGCCGATCTATATAGTATACCTACGTTAAAAATTATATTTTTAACCAATCAATAATTATTTCTTTGTATGATTATTCTATAAATAACATACATAGGCTAAAAATTATATTTTTTAATCTTTCTAAAAATAATTTCATATTTTCATAACCACGCTACATAGTTAAAAAACACAATTTTCTATCGCTATAATATAGATGAAAATCAAATCTTTCTATCGCAAATGAATATATAAAAATCACATTTTTACATTGCCATTCAAACGATAAAAATCATATTTTTATTTTCTCTACTTCATTATAAAAATCAAATCTTTATATCGATACCATATACATAAAAATCATATTTTTATGTCGCTTCTTGATATAGATAAAAATCACATTTTTGTCACTACTTGATATAGATAAAAATCACATTTTTGTCACTACTTGATATAGATAAAAATCACATATTTGTCACTACTTGATATAGAAAAAAATCACATTTTTGTCGCTACTTGATATAGATAAAAATCACATTTTTGTCGCTACTTGATATAGATAAAAATCACATTTTTGTTGCTACTTGATATAGAAAAAATCACATTTTTGTTGCTACTTGATATAGAAAAAATCACATCTTTGTCGCTACTTGATATAGATAAAAATCACATTTTTGTTGCTACTTGATATAGATAAAAATCACATTTTGTTGCTACTTGATATAGATAAAAATCACATTTTGTCGCTACTTGATATAGATAAAAATCACATTTTTGTTTTTGATATTCATGTAAAAAAAACTGATTTTTCTTTTTGTGCTATTCATGAAAAAAAATGATTTTTCCTTTTTGTGCTATTCATGAAAAAAACTGATTTTTCGGTTTTGTGCTATTCATGAAAAAAAATTGATTTTTCCTTTTTGTGCTATTCATAAAAAAAAAAAACTGATTTTTCCTTTTCGTGCTGTTCATAAAAAAAAACTGATTTTTTTTATTTGCATAAAAATTTAAAAGACTTACATTGAAAGAAGAAAAAGGGGTTTCAATTGAAGAAGAAGGAGAAGAAGAGGGAGGCAGCGCTGGTCTCTGAAGATCGGGGTAGGCCCTACAGTCACAGCGATGGGCTGATGGGGCCTGGGTTTCTGTGACGAGAAGCTATTTCGCTCGGTCCGAACCAGTCGCTAAACCGATCCAGGCCGTTCAAAACGCCCTATCGTTTGAGAACAAGCCACAACAGAACGCATACAAAAGAACATTTCATTGTATATTACAACAATTCCATCAGATTACAAGAATATACAGAGTATAAACAAATAAATATTACACAGAAATATCAGAGATTTAAATTACATTTAAATACATAGCAGCGGAAAATAATACAATACACAAACTAGAAGAGATATACGGATACAAAGCTTTCCGGATATCATTCCAGCTGTAAACCAGGATCCTGTGAATATAAATCTGCAAAACCAAAACTACTAGCTGCCCGTGTCAAAATAAGGGCACCCAGAGTTTAGGTTAAAACAATAAACTCCAGGTCAGTCATGTGACTGGTGTGAGAACTAAAACAGTTAATCTTTACTTTAAAGTTAGGTAAATCAAGGGACCACGCCGTATAACACGGAACGGGTTTCCTCCCAAGAATACCAGTGCATAAAACAAACAGCGCAATGCTAAATAAAGAAAAAATGAAGCTGTTATATGACCCAGGTCCCATCACACAATGCAACGCAGCCGAGGATAGGGTTTTCCCTTATAACATCCAAAGAATGCTTGATACGGTTAAAACAAATCGTTTGATACTATTATAAGTGCATATTGTATAAAACAACTTCAAATCATAAGTATCAATCATAGGCGGCATGAGCGTCCCATGCCACTATGTCGCCATATATAGGTTTACAAATAAAACCGCAAAGTCACGTATTTGGAAATTGGATTTCCATCTATGAACCGAGGCAAAAGATAGTCCTCAACCGATTCGAGACTGTCTAGCCCGAGTCTCAGGATCAGAGCTCGAGTGACCCTTGGATCGTCAGGGCCGGTCCACCGATGTGGATTAAACTTAAACCCTGAACACTACGTTTCCCCGCCCTTTGGGGCGTAAATGAGCCAACTAAATGACTCCATCGGTTCGAGAACGACCGATCAATCCGAGGCGCCTCGCAACAGCAACAACCACATAAGTCAAACTCGTCAGGGCGTGTAAAACCACTGACGCCACTTTTTAGCTAGAAGGAAACGCATGCCCTCCCTGAGGTCCGTCTCCCGTTTTTGGTTCATACCGGATGTGAAACTCGCGAAGTAAACGTTACACAAAGCTACGCCACAAAAGCCGTGCTTTGATCATCCCCACAAGACTTTGCTTTTCAACAGGAGCCTCGATCAATTGCCACTTAGGCATGCCACACAGGCAATTCACTCCATGTGTAATAACCCGAAAATCTGGGCCAGTTTGAAATTTTTATTTTGGCAATTTTAGCTGAATTTGAATATTTAAAATGAATTATTTTAAATAATATCGACGAGAAAATTTATTTTGAATATAATTCGAACGTATATATTATACGCGTCGTCGTTAGAATATATAATATTTATATATAATTATAAATAGAATTGAAAATGGCGCGGTAGTTCGATAATTCGATTTCAAACTTCAATTGAATGTACCGGGTGCAAAACAATCCAGATTTTAGTGAAACCAAAAATAATGGAATCTAATTGATGATATCTTTCCAACAAATCCGACAAATTGAGATTTCATGGCGGGAATCAAAAGATATGTCCAGTTGAAAATTTTGAATAGTCACTATGGAATTCAGGCCCTTAAAAATGGACATTTTGCAAACGACCTCAGATTTCGACGAAACCAGTTTTGTTGGGTCCGTGATGTCAAGTTATTGTTAGGTTTCAAATTTCATAATTTTTCGAATCAATAGGTGAGCGTGGCAAAGGAAAACGTGTTTGACCATTTCAGTTGATTTTAATCGACTGGAAAATTGGCCATTTTTCTAACGGTCTCGGAATTCGACGAAACTAGTTTTGTTAGGATCGTATCGTCCATACGAAGCTAGAAAATATTTTCCTGGAATTTTTAAAGTTAGTATGTGACCCCGGTAATTTGAAAGGTACGTTTAAAATTCAATATAGTGATTTAAATGTAAATTTAACGGAAACTGATTGTAACAGCCGAATCAGCTGACGATACATATCCCATTGTGATCGGAATGGGGGTTAAACGCTATGGACGACAGGTGGTGGGCCTCGTTTTGATGACATATGTAAAAGTCAACTTTTATAAAATAATAAAATAATAAAATAAAATAATATATATAAACCCACCCCACTTCGTTATTTCCCAAACCCGTTAAACCACTCAGCCCCTCCCCAAATCGATTTGGTCACCGCCGCCCTAGGGCTCATCGTCGCCGCCTCGGACAGGACGCCGCCCCCCCCCCCTCTAGTCAATGGCGCAACCCCCTATCTCCGCCTGGCCGCTTCCACCTCCTCCACCCCTTCCGCTTCGTACAAACCCCGCAATCGCACCGAGCCCCGCCACTACCGTTCGCCCTCCCCCTCCTTCGCCTGAGCGATGGCGCAACCCCCCCTCCGCCTCGTTGAAGCCCCCTCAGACGCCGACGAGCATGACCAGTAGCCCCCCCCACCCCCCCCCCCCCCCACCCCCCCCGTAAGTTTTTTTAAATTTATTTATTTATTCTTATTTTATATAAACAGATTTAAAAACTGAATTTTTAAAAAAAAAAAAGATGCGAAAACTGTTTTTTTTAAAAAAGATGCGAAGACTGTTTTTGTAAGAATTTTAAAAACTGATTTTTTAGTAGATTTAAAAACTTGTTTTTGATTTTTTTTTTATATATATGGAACAAAGTTTTAATTTTTAACATGAAGAGTTAGGATATTTTTTTATATAACATTGGTTTTAGAAAATAAAAACTATATTTTTAGAAGGCAAAACTATATTTTTAGAAGGCAAAACTATATTTTTAGAAAGGCAAAACTATATTTTTAGAAAGGTAAAAACTATATTTTTAGAAAGGCAAAACTATATTTTTAGAAAGGCAAAACTATATTTTTAGAAGGCAAAACTATATTTTTAGAAAGGCAAAACTATATTTTTAGAAGAGGCGAAATCTATATTTTTGTGAAAGGGAATTTTTGTCTATAAGGCATCGAGATAAAAATATAATTTTTATAACGAAGCATAGTGAAAAAAATTCGATTTTTATTTGAATGTCGAAATAAAAATAGGATTTTTATATGTTGAACTTCGAAATAAAAATAGGATTTTTATATGTTGAACTTCGAAATAAAAATAGGATTTTTATATATTGAACTTCGAAAGAAAAATATGATTTTTATATATAGAACTTCGAAAGAAAAATTAGATTTTGATATATTGAATGGCGTAGAAAAAAATTCGATTTTTAAATATTGAGTAGCAAAGTAAAAAATTCGATTTTTACATATGTAGAGAATACGGGCGAAGAAAGTGATAAGAGATGAGAACAGTGAAGATTTTCTGCATTGGAAGAGCCGTGGAGCTAGGATAGCTATCGGTGAGAATTTCTCACCTTTCAATTTCTTTTCTAGTTATATATATATATACTAGGATGCAGACGGTGCTTAGTAGCACCCGACACAATCGTCCACAGACCATGGACTTGTTTGTTTGGTTGCGTAGATTAGTTATATGATGTGATTTGGATTTAGTTGTTTGGTGATTTTGATTGATGTGTGAATGGCGTGGGCCTTCACTAGACCGGGGATAAGGCTAGGCCTCGTCCCGTTTCTAGTATCATGCCGTTATGCCGCCGAAATTTTCTAAAATATGTTAGAAAAATAAAAATATCATTTTTATTGTGTAAATGAACCGAATAGAAATTCAAGTGTTGAAATAAATATTTTTGACGTTAAAAATATAATTTTTAACGTGAAAGTGAATAAATAAATATTTATAAACAAATCGGCCGATTTGTTTATTTACACTGATTTGACTGATATTGATTGGGTTGATAAATTTTACACATCGCCCAACTGCACAAACAAAAATGTGTGTTTGTTGATTTGAAACCCCACACGGGTGTTGGGATGATATTTGGTGTGCACTAATCCCAATTATTTAATTATTGTCGATCGATTGGTCGACAGACTGTGTAAGCGTCGATTATTTATATTTGATGCTTATGCAGTTGTGTAGTGCACTTTGGTTGATGGTTGATTATTTTTCAATGCTATTATATACATGTGTTGTATGGAATCCATATAATTAACGTTATATGGTGATTGATTGGGCCTCATTCCAATCGGGAAAATAATGAATATTATAAAAGAAAATTCATGTGTTGAATATAAAAATAGTCATGTGTTGACGAGGTTCATGTGTTGAGTGAAATATTTTAAATAATAAAAAATTACATCTTTATCATATTTACGATTAGAATCTACTTTACGGTGGAGTCTAATTAAAATCAAACGATAGATACCATAGTTTTATAAAATATTTTACTTAACAAAAATAGTGATGTGTTGACAGTACTCATGTGTTGAGATTAGTCGTGTGTTGGAAGAAATATAGATTCATGTGTTGAATGGGATAAATATTCATTAGTTGGATAGAATAAAGAAGTATTGAAAATATAAAGCCGTGTTGATTAGAGATGCGTTATTTTAACGCGAACGATGTTTATATCGATTTTATTCGTTTTATAATGAATATTGAAAAGTGATTTCAAAATTTAATATTTTGAAAGGAAATTCAAATTGAATTAGATTAAAATTCAAATGGAAATTTTATTGAATCAATTTGAAATGAATTCGAATCGAATAGAAAATGAATTCGATTCGAATTGAATAGAAAGTGAATTTGAATTCGAATTGAATAGAAAGTGAATTTGAATTCGAATAAAATAGAATTGAATTGAAAACGAAATAGAAATGAATTGAAAACGAAATAGAAATGAATTGAATTGAAAACGATTTCGAAATGAATTGAATTGAAAACGATTTCGAAATGAATTGAATTGAAAACGATTTCGAAATGAATTGAATTGAAAACGAATTCAAATTGAATTGAAAGTGAATTGAAATGAATTCAAATTGAATTAAAATTTGAATTGAATAGAAATGAATTTTAAAACGGATTTATAAAGAAGAATTCAATTTTGATTTGAATTGAATATAGAAGTTGAATTGTTTCAGAAACGAATTTAAAACGAGTTATAAATTCGTTTTAAATGGAAATCGACGAAATATATATTACATATATTATATATATAATATAATGGCCTGAATAGAACGCGCCGCGCCGCGGCAGTTCGTGAATTTCGACCATTTATTTCAAACGGACATTGCGGGAGATCCGACCGTCGGATTCTCCTAAAACCGGAACCGTTGGGTTCGTATCGAAAAGAGCTTTCCATTGAATATTAGAAATTTGAAATCTAACGGTTGGATTTGGAATTATGTCCAAATCAATTTCAGAAAAGGTCGCTGTAAGTGCAGTTCGATGGCCGTTGTTGGAAATCGACTGTACGGGCCTTGATAAAATTATCAAAAATATCTATAATTTGTGTAAAATCATAAGAAATGATTTGGGAAAAATTGGGTTGAAAAATTTCACATTTGAAAAGATAAAAATAGATTTTTATCGAAATGAACTAGTTTTGAACTAGAATTAAAATCAGATCATTTTTGAAATAAATAAATTGAATTTGAAAGTGATTTTAAAACTAATCAATATTCCCAATATTCTGAAGTGGAAGTGGAGTTGAATCGAAATTATCTTCGGAATATTTCGATGTTGGATTTCGGGACTATACAGATATTGTTTTGGGAATTTGAAAGATATATTATATATCGTTATTTCCAATACGATATTTGTTGGTTTCAGAATTTGATATTGAATATAAGCCGATATATTTTCTATTCAAAGCCTTGTATTTAATATCAAATGTGATTTGGTTTGTCGTGAATCGTGTTTTTGATGACATTGGTTCTTTAACCCAGTTAAAGGTAGGATATTGATTTTTGAAAAGATTAAAGCTAAGTGGAGTTTTAATGAATCTTTAATTAGATTAAAATGTGAATTGATAATTTAAATTATCAAATCTGAAAGGTGATCGAGAATGGAGTACCACCAGTTTTGCTCCAAAGCGATAGTTAAATCTTTAATTAGATTTGAACATGAAATGGTAATTAGTTTTACCGATAACACCGTGGTGTTAGATATGGAGTATCACCAGTTTTGCTCCATGGGATATATAGGTTGGGATTAGGAAATAAGCTAAATAATTACTTCGGTGTGGTTCGTTAATCCCGACTAGTTTGAGATGATATCCAAAGGAAGATTAAAGAATAAATTTAGAAGAATTTATCTTTGATAAAATTAATGGGAACCTTTCCCTAAGAATGTGATTTTGTGAATAAAAGGATATTCTGAATTGGAATGAGGCGTTTGTTGTGTTTGTGTAACATTCGTTTATTATATACGTGGGTTATTCAGGAAGGCCGGGTTATACCCATTCTGAATAGCCGATTCGACGAGATGTCGAAGATGAAGACGGTGGTCGAAGACCGGAAGTCTTCACATCGTTTGGGTGATTACTGATGATCTTGATTGGGCTGTACACCCAGGATGAGGGAATCAGTTGGTGATCGTCCAGACGTACTTGGAGATGGATGGATATGCGAGGAAAGTGCCTCCGGTTTCGTTCAGACCCAGAACGAACTTGTAAATGGATTGTGTGTCTGACATTGGATTTTATTCTGTGTTGATTGATCTCTATTAAATATACATCTGTTTGGCGGCGGAGAATTTATTCTCTTGCTTAACGCCCTTCTCTGAGACGTACGAGCTCAGAGGTTGTATATCGATGGACATCAGTCGCATGGAGTGAATTGCCAATGTGGCACGCGTAAGTGGCAATTGATCAAGGCTTCTGTTGAAAAGCAAAGTCTTGTGGTTGATGATCAAAGCACGGCCTGTGTGGCGTAGCTTTGTGTATAACGTGAATTCGCGAGCCTCACACCTCGGTATGAGTCAAAAACGGGATAGTGACTACAGGGAGAGCACGACGTTTCTTTCTAGCTAGGGTGGTGTGAGTGACCTACCAGCCCTGACATTTATATACTTTTCACCTATGTGGTTGTTGGATATGAGGCGCCTCGGATATAGGTCTGTAAGGACCGGGAAACGTGTGTTCAGGAATAACTAATCCTCAAAAGTAAGAGAGGACCGGCCCTGAAGATCCAAGGATCATAGTGGGGTCCTGGGACATTTGCTAGAGTGTCTCGAATCGGAGAGGAGCTTGCCCCTTGCCTCGGCTCATGACGGAAATCCAATTTCCAATACGTGTATTGCGGTTTTAATTGTAGAACTAGTATGGCGACATGATATATGGTACCCATGCCGTCTATGATTGATATTTATGATTGAAATTGTTTTGACACTATACACCTATAATAGTATCAAATGATTTATTTTAAACGTACCAAGCATGTTTGGCTATTATAAGGGAAAACCCTATCCTCCGGCTTGCGTTGCATTGTGTGATGGGACCTGGGTCTTATAATAGCTTCATTTTTCCAAAAAGCGTTGCGTTGTTTTGTTATATGCACTAGTATTCTTGGGAGGAAACCCGTTCCGTGTTATACGGCGTGGTCCCTTGATTTACTCTCTTTTAAAGTAAAGCTTTAAATAATTGTTTTAGTTCTCACACCAGTCACATGACTGACCTGGAGTTTATTGTTTTAACCTAAACTCTGGGTGCCCCTATTTTCCGCACGGGCAGCTAGTAGTTTGGTTTTGCAGATTTATATCCACAGGGTCCTGATTTACAGCTGGAACGATGCTCGGAAAGCTCTGTATCCGTGTATCACTTTCAGTTGTGTTTTGTATATTTTTCCGCTGCTATGTAATTTATTGTAATCTCTGATATTTATGGAATGTAATTTATTCATTTATACTCTGTATATTCTTGTATCTGATGGAATTGTTGTAATAACAATGAAATGTTCTTCCGTCTGTGTTCTGTTTTGTCTTGTCCTCATAGTAATTCGTTCTTTCTCATCTCTTCGGAGACCGGGGAAGTTCGGGTCGCTTCAGTTGGTATCAGAGCTTTGGTTTACAGAGCTCGAGAACAAGACACATTAGAACCATACGAAAGAATTCATCAGATATTGGATTAGCAACATCCAATTAGAATGACTCGTTAGAGATAGGATCAGTAGTATCCTAGAACGAGTGTGAAGAGTATATTTTTCAAATGAAAACAATTTTGTTTTAAAATTTAAATCGTTTTATACGTATTTGATTATTTATTTATTTTGAATATGGACAATCGAGTATATATAGATTTCGCGTATACGCGTCATGAACGTATATTCGAAGTTTTAATATACTGGATAGATATAGAATCATACTCTAGTGGCCCGAAGATGATTCTGATGATTGACTAGTTGTCATTAGTATTCATGTTCGAGTAACGAAGGTGTGATATCTATATATTTCCATTAGACTGGTGTGAGAACCAAAACTAATATAGTTAGAACACATTGTTGTGAATTGGCATCAAAAACATGATTTTTGCATATATGTATCAAAAATTATGAATTTGAAACTCTAATCCACTAATTGATTGATGTTTGGGTTGTTTGTTTAATTGTTTGCTAATTTTAACCATTTATGCCTAATTAAACCAAATATTGAATTGTATTGAAAATTGGTCGCATTTGCTTGCATATACATATTCTTACATTGAACAGGTCATAGCAAGGAGGCTAGAGCAGAGAATAAAATTTGTTTGCCCGACAAATAGGTACATGTTTACTACATAATTTCCTGTTTTGTTTGGGTGATGATGATTTTGTGAGCCTATTGGCTAGCCGCTTGGCTTTTTCTTTTTCTTTTTGAGATCTGAAGGACCGGGGAAGCTATTTGAAATTCCCCGATGCTCCCGGTGCAGGGGAGGTTATGGCGAAATTTTTCGAAAATTTAGGGAGTTAGCCAAATTTTTGAAAATTTGAAAATTCTCAGAAACTAAAAAGTTGGAGAATAGAAGCCAGATCGAACGTAGCGTTGAATAATCAAACCACTTTCGACTTTGTTCCTTTTCGGGGACGAAAAGTTTTAAGTGGGGGAGATTGTAATAACCCGAAAATCTGGGCCAGTTTGAAATTTTTATTTTGGCAATTTTAGCTGAATTTGAATATTTAAAATGAATTATTTTAAATAATATCGACGAGAAAATTTATTTTGAATATAATTCGAACGTATATATTATACGCGTCGTCGTTAGAATATATAATATTTATATATAATTATAAATAGAATTGAAAATGGCGCGGTAGTTCGATAATTCGATTTCAAACTTCAATTGAATGTACCGGGTGCAAAACAATCCGGATTTTAGTGAAACCAAAAATAATGGAATCTAATTGATGATATCTTTCCAACGAATCCGACAAATTGAGATTTCATGGCGGGAATCAAAAGATATGTCCAGTTGAAAATTCTGAATAGTCGCTATGGAATTCAGGCCCTTAAAAATGGACATTTTGCAAACGACCTCGGATTTCGACGAAACCAGTTTTGTTGGGTCCGTGATGTCAAGTTATTGTTAGGTTTCAAATTTCATAATTTTTCGAATCAATAGATGAGCGTGGCAAAGGAAAACGTGTTTGACCATTTCAGTTGATTTTAATCGACTGGAAAATTGGCCATTTTTCTAACGGTCTCGGAATTCGACGAAACTAGTTTTGTTAGGACCGTATCGTCCATACGAAGCTAGAAAATATTTTCCTGGAATTTTTAAAGTTAGTATGTGACCCCGGTAATTTGAAAGGTACGTTTAAAATTCAATATAGTGATTTAAATGTAAATTTAACGGAAACTGATTGTAACAGCCGAATCAGCTGACGATACATATCCCATTGTGATCGGAATGGGGGTTAAACGCTATGGACGACAGGTGGTGGGCCTCGTTTTGATGACGTATGTAAAAGTCAACTTTTATAAAATAATAAAATAATAAAATATATATAAACCCACCCCACTTTGTTATTTCCCAAACCCGTTAAACCACTCAGCCCCTCCCCAAATCGATTTGGTCACCGCCGCCCTAGGGCTCATCGTCGCCGCCTCGGACAGGACGCCGCCCCCCCTCCAGTCAACGGCGCAACCCCCTATCTCCGCCTGGCCGCTTCCACCTCCTCCACCCCCTTCCGCTTCGTACGAACCCCGCAATCGCACCGAGCCCCGCCACCACCGTTCGCCCTCCCCCTCCTTCGCCTGAGCGATGGCGCAACCCCCCCTCCGCCTCGTTGAAGCCCCCTCAGACGCCGACGAGCATGACCAGTAGCCCCCCCTGTAAGTTTTTTTAAATTTATTTATTTATTCTTATTTTATATAAACAGATTTAAAAACTGAATTTTTTTTTAAAAAAAAAAAGATGCGAAAACTGTTTTTTTTTAAAAAAAGATGCGAAGACTGTTTTTGTAAGAATTTTAAAAACTGATTTTTTAGTAGATTTAAAAACTTGTTTTTGATTTTTTTTTATATATATGGAACAAAGTTTTAATTTTTAACATGAAGAGTTAGGATATTTTTTTATATAACATTGGTTTTAGAAAATAAAAACTATATTTTTAGAAGGCAAAACTATATTTTTAGAAGGCAAAACTATATTTTTAGAAAGGCAAAACTATATTTTTAGAAAGGTAAAAACTATATTTTTAGAAAGGCAAAACTATATTTTTAGAAGGCAAAACTATATTTTTAGAAAGGCAAAACTATATTTTTAGAAGAGGCGAAATCTATATTTTTGTGAAAGGGAATTTTTGTCTATAAGGCATCGAGATAAAAATATAATTTTTATAACGAAGCATAGTGAAAAAAATTCGATTTTTATTTGAATGTCGAAATAAAAATAGGATTTTTATATGTTGAACTTCGAAATAAAAATAGGATTTTTATATGTTGAACTTCAAAATAAAAATAGGATTTTTATATATTGAACTTCGAAAGAAAAATATGATTTTTATATATAGAACTTCGAAAGAAAAATTAGATTTTGATATATTGAATGGCGTAGAAAAAAATTCGATTTTTAAATATTGAGTAGCAAAGTAAAAATTCGATTTTTACATATGTAGAGAATACGGGCGAAGAAAGTGATAAGAGACGAGAACAGTGAAGATTTTCTGCATTGGAAGAGCCGTGGAGCTAGGATAGCTATCGGTGAGAATTTCTCACCTTTCAATTTCTTTTCTAGTTATATATATATATATATACTAGGATGCAGACGGTGCTTAGTAGCACCCGACACAATCGTCCACAGACCATGGACTTGTTTGTTTGGTTGCGTAGATTAGTTATATGATGTGATTTGGATTTAGTTGTTTGGTGATTTTGATTGATGTGTGAATGGCGTGGGCCTTCACTAGACCGGGGATAAGGCTAGGCCTCGTCCCGTTTCTAGTATCGTGCCGTTATGCCGCCGAAATTTTCTAAAATATGTTAGAAAAATAAAAATATCATTTTTATTGTGTAAATGAACCGAATAGAAATTCAAGTGTTGAAATAAATATTTTTGACGTTAAAAATATAATTTTTAACGTGAAAGTGAATAAATAATTATTTATAAACAAATCGGCCGATTTGTTTATTTACACTGATTTGACTGATATTGATTGGGTTGATAAATTTTACACATCGCCCAACTGCACAAACAAAAATGTGTGTTTGTTGATTTGAAACCCCACACGGGTGTTGGGATGATATTTGGTGTGCACTAATCCCAATTATTTAATTATTGTCGATCGATTGGTCGACAGACTGTGTAAGCGTCGATTATTTATATTTGATGCTTATGCAGTTGTGTAGTGCACTTTGGTTGATGGTTGATTATTTTTCAATGCTATTATATACATGTGTTGTATGGAATCCATATAATTAACGTTATATGGTGATTGATTGGGCCTCATTCCAATCGGGAAAATAATGAATATTATAAAAGAAAATTCATGTGTTGAATATAAAAATAGTCATGTGTTGACGAGGTTCATGTGTTGAGTGAAATATTTTAAATAATAAAAAATTACATCTTTATCATATTTACGATTAGAATCTACTTTACGGTGGAGTCTAATTAAAATCAAACGATAGATACCATAGTTTTATAAAATATTTTACTTAACAAAAATAGTGATGTGTTGACAGTACTCATGTGTTGAGATTAGTCGTGTGTTGGAAGAAATATAGATTCATGTGTTGAATGGGATAAATATTCATTAGTTGGATAGAATAAAGAAGTATTGAAAATATAAAGCCGTGTTGATTAGAGATGCGTTATTTTGACGCGAACGATGTTTATATCGATTTTATTCGTTTTATAATGAATATTGAAAAGTGATTTCAAAATTTAATATTTTGAAAGGAAATTCAAATTGAATTAGATTAAAATTCAAATGGAAATTTTATTGAATCAATTTGAAATGAATTCGAATCGAATAGAAAATGAATTCGATTCGAATTGAATAGAAAGTGAATTTGAATTCGAATTGAATAGAAAGTGAATTTGAATTCGAATAAAATAGAATTGAATTGAAAACGAAATAGAAATGAATTGAATTGAAAACGAAATAGAAATGAATTGAATTGAAAACGATTTCGAAATGAATTGAATTGAAAACGATTTCGAAATGAATTGAATTGAAAACGATTTCGAAATGAATTGAATTGAAAACGAATTCAAATTGAATTGAAAGTGAATTGAAATGAATTCAAATTGAATTAAAATTTGAATTGAATAGAAATGAATTTTAAAACGGATTTATAAAGAAGAATTCAATTTTGATTTGAATTGAATATAGAAGTTGAATTGTTTCAGAAACGAATTTAAAACGAGTTATAAATTCGTTTTAAATGGAAATCGACGAAATATATATTATATATATATAATATAATGGCCTGAATAGAACGCGCCGCGCCGCGGCAGTTCGTGAATTTCGACCATTTATTTCAAACGGACATTGCGGGAGATCCGACCGTCGGATTCTCCTAAAACCGGAACCGTTGGGTTCGTATCGAAAAGAGCTTTCCAATGAATATTAGAAATTTGAAATCTAACGGTTGGATTTGGAATTATGGCCAAATCAATTTCAGAAAAGGTCGCTGTAAGTGCAGTTCGATGGCCGTTGTTGGAAATCGACTGTACGGGCCTTGATAAAATTATCAAAAATATCTATAATTTGTGTAAAATCATAAGAAATGATTTGGGAAAAATTGGGTTGAAAAATTTCACATTTGAAAAGATAAAAATAGATTTTTATCGAAATGAACTAGTTTTGAACTAGAATTAAAATCAGATCATTTTTGAAATAAATAAATTGAATTTGAAAGTGATTTTAAAACTAATCAATATTCCCAATATTCTGAAGTGGAAGTGGAGTTGAATCGAAATTATCTTCGGAATATTTCGATGTTGGATTTCGGGACTATACAGATATTGTTTTGGGAATTTGAAAGATATATTATATATCGTTATTTCCAATACGATATTTGTTGGTTTCAGAATTTGATATTGAATATAAGCCGATATATTTTCTATTCAGAGCCTTGTATTTAATATCAAATGTGATTTGGTTTGTCGTGAATCGTGTTTTTGATGACATTGGTTCTTTAACCCAGTTAAAGGTAGGATATTGATTTTTGAAAAGATTAAAGCTAAGTGGAGTTTTAATGAATCTTTAATTAGATTAAAATGTGAATTGATAATTTAAATTATCAAATCTGAAAGGTGATCGAGAATGGAGTACCACCAGTTTTGCTCCAAAGCGATAGTTAAATCTTTAATTAGATTTGAACGTGAAATGGTAATTAATTTTACCGATAACACCGTGGTGTTAGATATGGAGTATCACCAGTTTTGCTCCATGGGATATATAGGTTGGGATTGGGAAATAAGCTAAATAATTACTTCGGTGTGGTTCGTTAATCCCGACTAGTTTGAGATGATATCCAAAGGAAGATTAAAGAATAAATTTAGAAGAATTTATCTTTGATAAAATTAATGGGAACCTTTCCCTAAGAATGTGATTTTGTGAATAAAAGGATATTCTGAATTGGAATGAGGCGTTTGTTGTGTTTGTGTAACATTCGTTTATTATATACGTGGGTTATTCAGGAAGGCCGGGTTATACCCATTCTGAATAACCGATTCGAGGAGATGTCGAAGATGAAGACGGTGGTCGAAGACCGGAAGTCTTCACATTGTTTGGGTGATTACTGATGATCTTGATTGGGCTGTACACCCAGGATGAGGGAATCAGTTGGTGATCGTACAGACGTACTTGGAGATGGATGGATATGCGAGGAAAGTGCCTCCGGTTTCGTTCAGACCCAGAACGAACTTGTAAATGGATTGTGTGTCTGACATTGGATTTTATTCTGTGTTGATTGATCTCTATTAAATATACATCTGTTTGGCGGCGGAGAATTTATTCTCTTGCTTAACGCCCTTCTCTGAGACGTACGAGCTCAGAGGTTGTATATCGATGGACATCAGTCGCATGGAGTGAATTGCCAATGTGGCACGCGTAAGTGGCAATTGATCAAGGCTTCTGTTGAAAAGCAAAGTCTTGTGGTTGATGATCAAAGCACGGCCTGTGTGGCGTAGCTTTGTGTATAACGTGAATTCGCGAGCCTCACACCTCGGTATGAGTCAAAAACGGGATAGTGACTGCAGGGAGAGCACGACGTTTCTTTCTAGCTAGGGTGGTGTGAGTGACCTACCAGCCCTGACATTTATATACTTTTCACCTGTGTGGTTGTTGGATATGAGGCGCCTCGGATATAGGTCTGTAAGGACCGGGAAACGTGTGTTCAGGAATAACTAATCCTCAAAAGTAAGAGAGGACCGGCCCTGAAGATCCAAGGATCATAGTGGGGTCCTGGGACATTTGCTAGAGTGTCTCGAATCGGAGAGGAGCTTGCCCCTTGCCTCGGCTCATGACGGAAATCCAATTTCCAATATGTGTATTGCGGTTTTAATTGTAGAACTAGTATGGCGACATGATATATGGTACCCATGCCGTCTATGATTGATATTTATGATTGAAATTGTTTTGACACTATACACCTATAATAGTATCAAATGATTTGTTTTAAACGTACCAAGCATGTTTGGCTATTATAAGGGAAAACCCTATCCTCCGGCTTGCGTTGCATTGTGTGATGGGACCTGGGTCTTATAATAGCTTCATTTTTCCAAAAAGCGTTGCGTTGTTTTGTTATATGCACTAGTATTCTTGGGAGGAAACCCGTTCCGTGTTATACGGCGTGGTCCCTTGATTTACTCTCTTTTAAAGTAAAGCTTTAAATAACTGTTTTAGTTCTCACACCAGTCACATGACTGACCTGGAGTTTATTGTTTTAACCTAAACTCTGGGTGCCCCTATTTTCCGCACGGGCAGCTAGTAGTTTGGTTTTGCAGATTTATATCCACAGGGTCCTGATTTACAGCTGGAACGATGCTCGGAAAGCTCTGTATCCGTGTATCACTTTCAGTTGTGTTTTGTATATTTTTCCGCTGCTATGTAATTTATTGTAATCTCTGATATTTATGGAATGTAATTTATTCATTTATACTCTGTATATTCTTGTATCTGATGGAATTGTTGTAATAACAATGAAATGTTCTTCCGTCTGTGTTCTGTTTTGTCTTGTCCTCACAGTAATTCGTTCTTTCTCATCTCTTCGGAGACCGGGGAAGTTCGGGTCGCTTCACCATGCGTTTGATATCCATCAATATATATCCCCTGAGCTCGTACGTCTCAGAGAAGGGCGTTAAGCAAGAGAATAAATTCTCCGCCGCCAAACAGATATATATTTAATAGAGATCAATCACATAGACTAAAATCCAATGTCAGACACACAGTCCATTTACAAGTCCGTTCTGGGTCTGAACGAAACCGGAGGCACCTAGTACCCCGCATATCCATCGATCTCCAAGTACGTCTGGACGATCACCAACTGTTTCCATCTTCTTGGGTGTACAGCCCAATCAACATCATCAGTAATCACCCAAACGACGTGAAGACTTCCGGTCTTCGACCATCGTCTTCATCTTCGACTTATCGTCGTATCAGTTATTCAGAATGGGATAAACCCGGTCTTTCCGAATAACTCGCGTATATTTTAAATAAGTGTTACACAAACACAACATACGCCTCATTCCAATTCATCAGTCACTAACCGTAAATTAATCAAGAGAATAATTTCCCAAATATTAACCCCGAAGGCCGAAACCAACATCAGATCAATATCCAGAAAACCATTCTACTTAGCTAACCGACAGTTAGTTTCTAAATTTCACATTCACAGGGAAATGTTCCCATTAATTTTATCCAAGATAAATCCCTTGAATTTATTCTTTAATCTATTTTTGAATATCAATTCAAACTAGTCGGGATTAGCGAACCTTACCGAAGTAATCATGTGTTTTAATTTCCCAATCCCAACCTATTCATCCCATGAAGTAAAACTGGTTATACTTCATATCTAACACCACGGTGTTATCGGTAAATTCAATTACCATCTCACGTTTAAATCTAATTAAAGATTTAACTATCGCCTGGAGTAAAACTGGTGATACTCCATTCTCGATTATTTCAATCTAATTAAAGATTCATTAAAACTCCACTTAGTTTTAATCTTCGACTGGGTTAAAGAATCAGTGTCTTTTAAAACACGGTTCACGATAAACCCCAAAATCACATTCATTAATTATCGGGTTAAAGAACGAGTGTTATTTAAAACACTGTTCACGATAAACCCAAAAATCAATATCGACTCAATTCCAATTAAATATTATTTAATTGGTACACTTCGTTAAATCTAAACAAAAAGATTTAATCTTTTCTCAACTGGTTTCAAGAACAGTGTTAGTGAAGACACCATTCACGACAAACCCAAATCACATTTGATATTCAATATAAGGCTCTGAATAGAAAATATATCGGCTTATATTCAATATCAAATTCTATGATTAACAAATGTCGTATTGGAAATAACGATATAAATATGTATCTTTCAAATTTCCATAACATCCGTATAATCACGAATTCCAACATCGAAATATTCCGAAGACAATTTCGATTCAATTCCACTCCAATGCAATCATTGGAAATTCTGGTTATTTTTAAAACCCTTTTTAAATTCAATTTATTTATTTAAAAATAAATAGAATTATAATTCTAGTTCAAAAACTGGTTCATTTCGATAAAAATCTATTTTTATCTTTTCAAATATGGAGTTTTCATCCCAATTCTTTCTAAATCATTTCTTATGATTTTACACAAATTATTACTATTTTTAATAATTTTATCAAGGTCCGTACAGTCGATTTTCATCGACGGCCATCGAACTGCACTTACAGCGACCTTTTTCGAATTTGATTTGGGCGTATCTCCAAATCCAACCGTTATATTTCAAATTTCTAATATTCGTTAGAAAGCTCTTTTCGATACGAACCCAACGGTTCCGGTTTTTAGGATAATCCGACGGTCGGATCTCCCGTAATATCCGTTCGAAGTCAATGGTCGAAATTCGCGAACTGCCGCGGCGCGGCGCGTTCTATTCAGGCCATTATATTATATATATAATATATATTTCGTCGATTTCTATTTAAAACGAATTATATAAATCGTTTGGAATTCGTTTCAAAGACAATTTCAACTTCTATTTCAATTCAAATCAAAAATGAATTCTTCTTTATAAATTCGTTTTAAAATTCATTTCTATTCAATTCAAATTTCAATTCAATTTGAATTCATTTCAATTTGCTTTCAATTCAATTTGAATTCGTTTTCAATTCATTTTGAAATCGTTTTCAATTCAATTTATTTCGAAATCGTTTTCAATTCATTTCATTTCGAAATTGTTTTCAATTCATTTCATTTCGAAATTGTTTTCAATTCAATTTGAATTCTTTTTAAATTCATTTCGAAATCGTTTTCAATTTAATTCATTTCCAAAGTCGTTTTCTATTCGATTCAATTCAAATTGGTTTTCTATTTGATTTCATTTCGTTATATATTCCACTGAAATCAAATTCGTTATATATTCAAAACAAATTCGATTCGAATTCGTTTTCTATTCAATTTGATTCAAATTTCATTTCAAAATATTCGATTTCGAAATCACTTTTCAGTATTCATTTTAAAATGAATAAAATCGATATAAATATCGTTCACGTCAAAATGGCGTCAATCTAATCAACACGGCTTCATATATTTCTATTTTCAAATATTCTATTTCAAATATTTCTATTACTAAAATATTTCGTTCAACACATGACCAATCTCAATGGATGAGTACTGTCAACACATGAACCTTTATTCTTTATTTTCTAAATTGGAATGAGGCCCAATCAATTACCATATAAAGTTAATTATATGGATTTTCATACAACACATGTATATAATAGCATTGAAAAATAATCAACCATCAACCAAAGTGCACTACACTGTATAAGCATCAAATATAGATATCTAACACTTATAACAGCTTGTCAATCAATCGATCGACATATTTAATCAATCAGGATGAGTGAACTTCAAATTTCATCCCAACACCCGCGTGGGGTTTCAAACAATCAAACACAGATTTTATTTGTGCAGTTGGGCAATGTGTAAAATTTATCGACCCAATCAATGTCCTTCAAATAGGTGTACATAAACAAACCGTCCGGTTTGTAAATGAATATTTTATTTTATTCACTTTCACTTTATTCATATTCACGTTAAAAATTATATTTTTAACGATACTACATTTTATTTTAACATATGAATTTCTATTCAGTTCATTCTTTAAATAAAATGATATTTTTATTTTTCTAACTTATTTTAGAAAATTTCGGCGGCATAACGGCACGATACTAGAAACGGGACAAGGCCTAGCCTTACCCCCGGTCTAGTGAAGGCCCACGCCATTCACACATCAATCAAAATCACCAAACAACCAAATTCAAATCACATGGACGATTGTGTCGGGTGCTACTAAGCACCATCTGCATCCTAGTATATATATATATATATATATAAATAGAAATGAAATTGAAAGGTGAGAAATTCTCACCGATAGCTATCCAATCATCTTGACTCTTCTTTGATCGAAATCTTCATCGTTCTCGCCTTTTTGTTACCTTCGTCGCCCGCTTTCACTACCTATGTAAAAATCGAATTTTTACTTCGCTATCCAATATATAAAAATCATATTTTTATTTCGAAGTTCAATATATAAAAATCATATTTTTATTTCGAAGTTCAATATATAAAAATCATATTTTTATTTCGAAGTTCAATATATAAAAAATCACATTTTTACCTTACTTTATGGATAAAAATTCTATTTTTACATTGCTACTATATAGATAAAAATTATATTTTTAATTCACTACATAAACAAAAATCATATTTCTACATCATCTATATAGTAAAGATTATATTTTTAATACTTTAGAAAAATAAAAATCATATTTTTACCTCTACAAAGGTATAATCTTTTCGCTAGTCTAAATCCAAACTTCATCGTTTTTTTTTCTTCAATTGAAAAATATAAATAAAAACCGAATCTTTATTTCGATGACATTCATATAAAGATCACATCTTTATTTTAACGATACATGTATAAAGATCGTATATTTTTTTGACAAGGTTATATATATTAAAAATCAAACTTTCAATACCATTTACTATGAATAACACTGATCTAACTATGTTATATAAATAAAAACAAAATCAGAAAATCAAACAATGAATATAATTAAACTAAAAGCAAAAATAAATAAAAAAAATAAAAATAAACTTACAGGGTTTTAATCGAAAAAAAGGGGGGTGGAGTACTGCTTGCGGCGGAGGGGGTGGAGTACTGCTTGCGGCGGAGGGGGTGGAGTACTGCTTGCGGTGGAGGGGGTGGAGAGCCAAGGGGAGGCCGGAGTCGGGCTTCAGGTGGCGGCCTTCATCGATCTGGGGAGGGGGGGGGGCTCGCTCTGTAGGGCTGAGGGCGGTAGGGCTAATGACGGCGGTGGTGTCAGGTTTTTAGGGGAACTAGGGTTCGGGGGGGCTAGAACGGGGCTGTAGAGGAAGGAAGGGTAGTAGGGGTTTGGATCGACGTTGGGAGGGGCACCTCCGACCACCGCGCAGGAGGGCGGCGGTGAGGACGGGCATCGATCTGCGGAGGGAGGATCGAGAGCGGTTTTCTTCTTCTTATTTTTTTTTAGTGAATAAAACGATGAAAGAAAGGGGGGCCAGAAAGGGATTAAGGGGAAGAGGGAAAGGATTTTTTTTATATTTAATTATTTTTTTATTTCAAAGAGTTGACTTTTTTCATACGACCTCGAAACGAAGCCCACCGCCTGTCGTCCATAGCGTTTAACCCCCATCCCGAACACAATAGGATATGTATCGTAGGCTGATTTGATTGTTACAATCAGTTTCCGTTAAATTTACATTTAAATCACTATATTGAATTTTAAACGTACATTTCAAATTACCGGGGTCACATACTAACTTTAAAAATCCCAGAAAAATATTTTCTAGCTTCGTATTGACGATACAGTCCTAACAAAACTAGTTTCGTCGAATTCCGAGGTCATTGGAAAAATGGCCATTTTCCAGTCGATTAAAATCAACTGAAACTGGTCAAATGCGTTTTCCTTTGCCACGCTCACATATTGATTCGAAAAATTATGAAATTTGGAATCTAGCAATAACTTGACATCACGGACCTAACAAAACTAGTTTCGTCGAAATCCGAGGTCATTTGCAAAATGTCTATTTTTAAGGGCCTGAATTCCATAGCGACTATTCAGAATTTTCAACTGGGCATATCTTTTGATTCCCGCTATGAAACTTTGATTTTTCGGATTCGTTGGAAAGATATTACCAATTAGATCCTATTGTTTTTGGTTTCACTAAAATTCGGATTGTTTTGCACCCGGTATGTTCAATTGAAGTTTGAAATCGAATTATCGAACTACCGCGCCATTTTCAATTCTATTTATAATTATATATAAATATTTATATTCTAACGACGACGCGTATAATATATACGCTCGAATAATATTCAAATTAAATTTCTCGTTGATATTATTTAAAATAATCTATTTTAAATAATCTAAATTCGCTAAAATTGCCAAAATAAAAATTTTAAACTGGCCCAGATTTTCGGGTTGTTACAATCTCCCCCACTTAAAACTTTTCATCCCCGAAAAGGAACAAAGTCGAAAGTGGTTTGATTAATCAACTCTACGTTCGATCTGGCTTCCATTCTCCAACCTTTTAGTTTTTGAGAATTTTCTAAAATTTCAAAAATTTGGCTAACACCCTAAATTTTCGAAAAATTTCGCCATAACCTCCCCTGCACCGGGAGCATCGGGGAATTTCAAATAGCTTCCCCGGTCCTTCTAATCTCAAAAAGAAAAAGAAAAAGCCAAGCGGCTAGCCAATAGGCTCACAAAATCATCATCACCCAAACAAAACAGGAAATTATGTAGTAAACATGTACCTATTTGTCGGGCAAACAAATTTTATTCTCTGCTCTAGCCTCCTTGCTATGACCTGTTCAATATAAGTATATGCAAGCGAATGCGACCAATTTTCAATATAATTCAATATTTGGTTCAATTAGGCATAATGGTTCAAAATTAGCAAACAAATGAACAAACAACACAAACATCAATCAATTAGTGAATTTAACGTTTCAAATTCATAATTTTGATATATATAAAGAAAATCATGTTTTGATGCCAAATCACAACAATGTATTCTAGCTATATTAGTTTTGGTTCTCACACCAGTCTAATGGAAATATATAGAAAATCACACCTTCGAAACTCGAACATAAATGTTGATGATGCGATCGCTATCATCAATACCATCTCCGGGCGACTACAGTGTAATCCTATATCTATCCAGTATATTAAAACTTCGAATATACGTTCATGACGCGTATATACAAAACCTTTATATATTGGATTGTCCATATTCAATATAAATAAATAATCAAATACGAATAATTGATTTAAATTTTCAAAACAAAATTTGTTTTCATTTTAAAAATATACTCTTCACACTCGTTCTAGGATACTACTGATCCTATCTCTAACGAGTCATTCTAATTGGATATTGCTAATCCAATATCTGATGAATCCTTTCGTATGGTTCTAATGTGTCTTGTTCTCGAGCTCTGTAAACAAAGCTCTGATACCAAATGTGACGAGAAGCTATTTCGCTCGGTCCGAACCAGTCGCTAAACCGATCAAGGCCGTTCGAAACGCCCTATCGTTTGAGAACAAGCCACAACAGAACGCATACAAAAGAACATTTCATTGTATATTACAACAATTCCATCAGATTACAAGAATATACAGAGTATAAACAAATAAATATTACACAGAAATATCAGAGATTTAAATTACATTTAAATACATAGCAGCGGAAAATAATACAATACACAAACTAGAAGAGATATACGGATACAAAGCTTTCCGGATATCATTCCAGCTGTAAACCAGGATCCTGTGAATATAAATCTGCAAAACCAAAACTACTAGCTGCCCGTGTCAAAATAAGGGCACCCAGAGTTTAGGTTAAAACAATAAACTCCAGGTCATTCATGTGACTGGTGTGAGAACTAAAACAGTTAATCTTTACTTTAAAGTTAGGTAAATCAAGGGACCACGCCGTATAACACGGAACGGGTTTCCTCCCAAGAATACCAGTGCATAAAACAAACAGCGCAATGCTAAATAAAGAAAAAATGAAGCTGTTATAAGACCCAGGTCCCATCACACAATGCAACGCAGCCGAGGATAGGGTTTTCCCTTATAACAGCCAAAGATTGCTTGATACGGTTAAAACAAATCGTTTGATACTATTATAAGTGCATAGTGTATAAAACAACTTCAAATCATAAGTATCAATCATAGGCGGCATGAGCGTCCCATGCCACTATGTCGCCATATATAGGTTTACAAATAAAACCGCAAAGTCACGTATTTGGAAATTGGATTTCCATCTATGAACCGAGGCAAAAGATAGTCCTCAACCGATTCGAGACTGTCTAGCCCGAGTGTCAGGATCAGAGCTCGAGTGACCCTTGGATCGTCAGGGCCGGTCCACCGATGTGGATTAAACTTAAACCCTGAACACTACGTTTCCCCGCCCTTTGGGGCGTAAATGAGCCAACTAAATGACTCCATCGGTTCGAGAACGACCGATCAATCCGAGGCGCCTCGCAACAGCAACAACCACATAAGTCAAACTCGTCAGGGCGTGTAAAACCACTGACGCCACTTTTTAGCTAGAAGGAAACGCATGCCCTCCCTGAGGTCCATCTCCCGTTTTTGGTTCATACCGGATGTGAAACTCGCGAAGTAAACGTTACACAAAGCTACGCCACAAAGGCCGTGCTTTGATCATCCCCACAAGACTTTGCTTTTCAACAGGAGCCTCGATCAATTGCCACTTAGGCACGCCACACAGGCAATTCACTCCATGCGTTTGATATCCATCAATATATATCCCCTGAGCTCGTACGTCTCAGAGAAGGGCGTTAAGCAAGAGAATAAATTCTCCGCCGCCAAACAGATATATATTTAATAGAGATCAATCACATAGACTAAAATCCAATGTCAGACACACAGTCCATTTACAAGTCCGTTCTGGGTCTGAACGAAACCGGAGGCACCTAGTACCCCGCATATCCATCGATCTCCAAGTACGTCTGGACGATCACCAACTGTTTCCATCTTCTTGGGTGTACAGCCCAATCAAGATCATCAGTAATCACCCAAACGACGTGAAGACTTCCGGTCTTCGACCATCGTCTTTATCTTCGACTTATCGTCGTATCAGTTATTCAGAATGGGATAAACCCGGTCTTTCCGAATAACTCGCGTATATTTTAAATAAGTGTTACACAAACACAACATACGCCTCATTCCAATTCATCAGTCACTAACCGTAAATTAATCAAGAGAATAATTTCCCAAATATTAACCCCAAAGGCCGAAACCAACATCAGATCAATATCCAGAAAACCATTCTACTTAGCTAACCGACAGTTAGTTTCTAAATTTCACATTCACAGGGAAATGTTCCCATTAATTTTATCCAAGATAAATCCCTTGAATTTATTCTTTAATCTATTTTTGAATATCAATTCAAACTAGTCGGGATTAGCGAATCTTACCGAAGTAATCATGTGTTTTAATTTCCCAATCCCAACCTATTCATCCCATGAAGTAAAACTGGTTATACTTCATTTCTAACACCATGGTGTTATCGGTAAATTCAATTACCATCTCACGTTCAAATCTAATCAAAGATTTAACTATCGCCTGGAGTAAAACTGGTGATACTCCATTCTCGATTATTTCAATCTAATTAAACATTCATTAAAACTCCACTTAGTTTTAATCTTCGACTGGGTTAAAGAATTAGTGTCTTTTAAAACACGGTTCACGATAAACCCCAAAATCACATTCATTAATTATCGGGTTAAAGAACGAGTGTTATTTAAAACACTGTTCACGATAAACCCAAAAATCAATATCGACTCAATTCCAATTAAATATTATTTAATCGGTACACTTCGTTAAATCTAAGCAAAAAGATTTAATCTTTTCTCAACTGGTTTCAAGAACAGTGTTAGTGAAGACACCATTCACGACAAACCCAAATCACATTTGATATTCAATATAAGGCTCTGAATAGAAAATATATCGGCTTATATTCAATATCAAATTCTATGATTAACAAATGTCGTATTGGAAATAACGATATAAATATGTATCTTTCAAATTTCCATAACATCCGTATAATCACGAATTCCAACATCGAAATATTCCGAAGACAATTTCGATTCAATTCCACTCCAATGCAATCATTGGAAATTCTGGTTATTTTTAAAACCCTTTTTAAATTCAATTTATTTATTTAAAAATAAATAGAATTATAATTCTAGTTCAAAAACTGGTTCATTTCAATAAAAATCTATTTTTATCTTTTCAAATATGGAGTTTTCATCCCAATTCTTTCTAAATCATTTCTTATGATTTTACACAAATTATTACTATTTTTAATAATTTTATCAAGGTCCGTACAGTCGATTTTCATCGACGGCCATCGAACTGCACTTACAGCGACCTTTTTCGAATTTGATTTGGGCGTATCTCCAAATCCAACCGTTATATTTCAAATTTCTAATATTCGTTAGAAAGCTCTTTTCGATACGAACCCAACGGTTCCGGTTTTTAGGAGAATCCGATGGTCGGATCTCCCGTAATATCCGTTCGAAGTCAGTGGTCGAAATTCGCGAACTGCCGCGGCGCGGCGCGTTCTAGTCAGGCCATTATATTATAAATATAATATATATTTCGTCGATTTCTATTTAAAACGAATTATATAAATCGTTTGGAATTCTTTTCAAAACAATTTCAACTTCTATTTCAATTCAAATCAAAATTGAATTCTTCTTTATAAATTCGTTTTAAAATTCATTTCTATTCAATTCAAATTTCAATTCAATTTGAATTCATTTCAATTCTCTTTCAATTCAATTTGAATTCGTTTTCAATTCATTTCGAAATCGTTTTCAATTCAATTTATTTCGAAATCGTTTTCAATTCATTTCATTTCGAAATTGTTTTCAATTCATTTCATTTCGAAATTGTTTTCAATTCAATTTGAATTCTTTTTCAATTCATTTCGAAATCGTTTTCAATTTAATTCATTTCCAAAGTCGTTTTCTATTCGATTCAATTCAAATTGGTTTTCTATTTGATTTCATTTCGTTATATATTCCATTGAAATCAAATTTGTTATATATTCAAAACAAATTCGATTCGAATTCGTTTTCTATTCAATTTGATTCAAATTTCATTTCAAAATATTCGATTTCGAAATCACTTTTCAATATTCATTTTAAAATGAATAAAATCGATATAAATATCGTTCACGTCAAAATGGCGTCAATCTAACCAACACGGCTTCATATATTTCTATTTTCAAATATTCTATTTCAAATATTTCTATTACTAAAATATTTCGTTCAACACATGACCAATCTCAATGGATGAGTACTGTCAACACATGAACCTTTATTCTTTATTTTCTAAATTGGAATGAGGCCCAATCAATTACCATATAAAGTTAATTATATGGATTTTCATACAACACATGTATATAATAGCATTGAAAAATAATCAACCATCAACCAAAGTGCACTACACTGTATAAGCATCAAATATAGATATCTAACGCTTATAACAGCTTGTCAATCAATCGATCGACATATTTAATCAATCAGGATGAGTGAACTTCAAATTTCATCCCAACACCCGCGTGGGGTTTCAAACAATCAAACACAGATTTTATTTGTGCAGTTGGGCGATGTGTAAAATTTATCGACCCAATCAATGTCCTTCAAATAGGTGTACATAAACAAACCGTCCGGTTTGTAAATGAATATTTTATTTTATTCACTTTCACTATATTCATATTCACGTTAAAAATTATATTTTTAACGATACTACAATTTATTTTAACATATGAATTTCTATTCAGTTCATTCTTTAAATAAAATGATATTTTTATTTTTCTAACTTATTTTAGAAAATTTCGGCGGCATAACGGCACGATACTAGAAACGGGACAAGGCCTAGCCTTACCCCCGGTCTAGTGAAGGCCCACGCCATTCACACATCAATCAAAATCACCAAACAACCAAATTCAAATCACATCATATAACTAATCTATGCAACCAAACAAACAAGTCCATGGTCTGTGGACGATTGTGTCGGGTGCTACTAAGCACCGTCTGCATCCTAGTATATATATATATAAATAGAAATGAAATTGAAAGGTGAGAAATTCTCACCGATAGCTATCCAATCATCTTGACTCTTCTTTGATCGAAATCTTCATCGTTCTCGCCTTTTTATTGCCTTCGTCGCCCGCTTTCACTACCTATGTAAAAATCGAATTTTTACTTCGCTATCCAATATATAAAAATCATATTTTTATTTCGAAGTTCAATATATAAAAATCATATTTTTATTTCGAAGTTCAATATATAAAAATCATATTTTTATTTCGAAGTTCAATATATAAAAATCATATTTTTATTTCGAAGTTCAATATATAAAAAATCACATTTTTACCTTACTTTATGGATAGAAATTATATTTTTACATTGCTACTATATAGATAAAAATTATATTTTTAATTCACTACATAAACAAAAATCATATTTCTACATCATCTATATAGTAAAGATTATGTTTTTAATACTTTAAAAAAATAAAAATCATATTTTTACCTCTACAAAGGTATAATCTTTTCGCTAGTCTAAATCCAAACTTCATCGTTTTTTTTCTTCAATTGAAAAATATAAATAAAAACCGAATCTTTATTTCAATGACATTCATATAAAGATCACATCTTTATTTTAACGATACATGTATAAAGATCGTATATTTTTTTGACAAGGTTATATATATTAAAAATCAAACTTTCAATACCATTTACTATGAATAACACTGATCTAACTATGTTATATAAATAAAAACAAAATCAGAAAATCAAACAATGAATATAATTAAACTAAAAGCAAAAATAAATAAAAAAAATAAAAATAAACTTACAGGGTTTTAATCGAAAAAAAGGGGGTGGAGTACTGCTTGCGGCGGAGGGGGTGGAGAGCCAAGGGGAGGCCGGAGTCGGGCTTCAGGTGGCGGCCTTCATCGATCTGGGGGGGGGGGGGGGCTCGCTCTGTAGGGCTGAGGGCGGTAGGGCTAATGACGGCGGTGGTGTCAGGTTTTTAGGGGAACTAGGGTTCGGGGGGGCTAGAACGGGGCTGTAGAGGAAGGAAGAGGAGGAGGGGTTTGGATCGACGCTGGGAGGGGCACCTCCGACCACCACGCAGGAGGGCGGCGGTGAGGACGGGCATCGATCTGCGGAGGGAGGATCGAGAGCGGTTTTCTTCTTCTTATTTTTTTTTTTGTGAATAAAACGATGAAAGAAAGGGGGGCCAGAAAGGGATTAAGGGGAAGAGGGAAAGGATTTTTTTTATATTTAATTATTTTTTTATTTCAAAGAGTTGACTTTTTTCATACGACCTCGAAACGAAGCCCACCGCCTGTCGTCCATAGCGTTTAACCCCCATCCCGAACACAATAGGATATGTATCGTAGGCTGATTTGATTGTTACAATCAGTTTCCGTTAAATTTACATTTAAATCACTATATTGAATTTTAAACGTACATTTCAAATTACCGGGGTCACATACTAACTTTAAAAATCCCAGAAAAATATTTTCTACCTTCGTATTGACGATACGGTCCTAACAAAACTAGTTTCGTCGAATTCCGAGGTCATTGGAAAAATGGCCATTTTCCAGTCGATTAAAATCAACTGAAACTGGTCAAATGCGTTTTCCTTTGCCACGCTCACATATTGATTCGAAAAATTATGAAATTTGGAATCTAGCAATAACTTGACATCACGGACCCAACAAAACTGGTTTCGTCGAAATCCGAGGTCATTTGCAAAATGTCTATTTTTAAGGGCCTGAATTCCATAGCGACTATTCAGAATTTTCAACTGGGCATATCTTTTGATTCCCGCTATGAAACTTTGATTTTTCGGATTCGTTGGAAAGATATTACCAATTAGATCCTATTGTTTTTGGTTTCACTAAAATCCGGATTGTTTTGCACCCGGTATGTTCAATTGAAGTTTGAAATCGAATTATCGAACTACCGTGCCATTTTCAATTCTATTTATAATTATATATAAATATTTATATTCTAACGACGACGCGCATAATATATACGCTCGAATAATATTCAAATTAAATTTCTCGTCGATATTATTTAAAATAATCTATTTTAAATAATCTAAATTCGCTAAAATTGCCAAAATAAAAATTTTAAACTGGCCCAGATTTTCGGGTTGTTACAGTTTCGATTGGGGGAAAAGGGAGAGGATGAGGGTGAGGGGGTGTAGCGGCTTGTGATGATCCCAAAACCCCGTGACACGGTGTTAAGGATAATCATTGGAATATAACACATTAATCATCATTAGCAGATCACAGATAATAGCATAAACAGAAAATAGAATAATTTACACACATATGACAGCGGAATCATATAGATATCATCACATCAGAGAAGCACAGTACAGGATACAACTTAGTGAATAATGATACATAATCAGTCACCATCGCCTGAGCCGAAATCATACATAAAGAGTACACAAAAGGAATATCAGTCTACATCGCCAATGGCGGAATCAGAATATAGATACACTAATGGCGGAGAAAATCCAAGTCAGCACGGTGTAGTCAAGCCTCGCCATGAGCCAAAAGATGCGTCAGAAACCTGTAACTAGGCTGCCCGTGTGAAATTGAGGGCACCCGAGTTTGCAAGGTGAAACAAACTACGAGTCAGTCATGGGACTGGTATGAGAAATCTATTCAACTTATTAACAACAATAATAAGGCAAATCAAAGGACCACGCCACTTTCGCGGAACGGGTATACTCCAATGAGTGCTAGTGCATGAAATAAAGTAAATGATTAAATCATGTAGTGACCCGAAAATCCGGTCCAATTTAAGCTGACCAAAAACACAAGTCCAACCCCAATTTAAACTAGAAATTCAAGAAAACTAATAGAAAGAAGATAGAGGGTGAGGATAGATAAGGTAGAACTTATAGAATAGAAGAAGAAGAAGAAGAACATCATCATCAGAGTAACACGAATCTCACAGCGGAACGAATAAAATATAACATACTTTTGAAATACAAACAGTTATATATACAATAGCACTTATCAGAGTGCAGCACTTACAACAACAGCTGAAATAATAATAGCTATAGAATCTTGAAGCCTCCTGCTCCAGCTCTTCAATGTATCTGCAACTCCCGACTACTTGACTGCCCGTACAAATTTAGGCACCCAAGAGTTTAGGGAAAACAAACAAATAAACTCCGGGTCAGTCATGGGACTGGTATGAGTAAAACAGTTTTAAAACAGTTTGAACAAGTAAATGATATCTCATAAGACCACGCCGCATAACGGAACGGGTTTTTCCCTTATGAGAATCCAACAACTTTGTAAACAATATCATTCTGATATTATAATAATGTCTAACTACAATTAGATAACAATCTAGCAGAAACGCTTTCATCTCACGTTCCACAAATATAGTATACAATCAAAACCGCAAGCACGTATTGGGTAATGGATTTCCAACTATGACAAGGTATGGAACCACCTTCCGATCAGTGTACTCTAGGAACGATACACTGGAGTTCAACAAGAACATCTTGCAACTCAGCCACACATGATCGACCACTCATTTCGCTTGAGTGTATCAAATGTACATCACCACCGGTTGGGATCAGCAACCGTTTCCCGTATATATATGGGACAGCATTGATAGATTAAAGGAAGCAAATGAATATTCTCTAGATAGGTGATTATACACCGTACTTCGGTGCGACCGACTTAGCCATGCTGCCTGCCCGATTTTTGTCATTTACCGGATGTGAGGCTAGAAGCTACGCTTACTTTCCATTCATTTATAACACGATCACTTTGAATGCCACATTATCAGATCCGTAAATCATTAGTTGGTTTATACAAATATCCTGGATGTTATGCTAAGGGATAAATCCGTTGCAACCATATATATTTATACAGACTAACCCATTCGGTCATTGGAAATATTTTGTCAGACATTCGTCCATTTACGTTCGTTCTGGGACTGAACGAAACCGAAGGCACTATTCAGTACATCCATCTTAGTCCATTGTTATCTAAGATTCATACAATAGCCCTTGCACTTTACTCTATCTTCAATATATTCAGCATATATGATTCGCAACGCTTATGCCAATACAGAGTGGTTCTATGGATAATAATCCAACCGGTCTCTCCATATTAACAACGTTAAAATGGTCAAAACATTGATAGTCTGTGATTTAACTATCAAAGAAAAACTCGTGTGCAAACAACGATATTATTTCCAGATGGAAATTATATCAACCAATCATCATTTAACATTTATCTCTTTAGTTCATTAATTTACTTATCTCATGTTTCCCTATATTCTAAATTTCTTATTTTCTAATTTTAGAAAATATACTTTATTAACAATGGAAAACATTTCCATTTCCTTGTTTTCTATATTAGAAAACATTTCTGATTTCTTATTTGGAAAACATTTCCAAAGTTCCTTTATTGGATTTAAACTGATGTTTTAAATAAACATCGCTATGCCAACTCAAACCATTTACTGAATTCACTTAACCATCATTCACTATCAAACCTTACCATTCCTTGGTTAAGAAGGAAGTGAATCAAGTTGGGGTATAATTACCTCTCAGACCTTAACTGAACAACGTTATAACTTCGAAATAGTAACAGTTTATCTTTTAAACCTTTAACAACTTCTTTACGTAACTCTCGGATTCAATTTACGAATCCACTTCTTTATTGAAAACATTGGTTATAACGATAACATTATAATCCCTACTTCCGCAATATCTAACTTTAATTATAACCTTTATTCTTTAATTCGAATAATTAAACCTAACCCTAATTTATCAGTGTATAATTTTGATTTAAAAACTGGAAAGTAAATATTACTTTCCCGAATTCGATATAATTGAATTCGACTTGTAATTCTCTTCCGAGTAAATCTCTATTTGATTAGCTCTTCTTCGAATAACCTATATTCGATTATCTCTCTTCGAATAACTTATATTCGAAATCTCTCTCTTTCGAATAAACTATATTCGATCTCTTTCTTTCGAATACGATATATTTGATAATCTCCTTTCGATTAAACTAAAATCGATAACTCCCTTCGATTAAACTATAATCGAGAACTCCTTTCCTTTAACTCTATTCGAATAAACTATATTCGACAAACTATATTTTAACTCCGTTTATCTCTATTCGAATAACTAATATTTGATAACTCTATTTAACTCCGTTCGAATAACTAATATTCGATAACTCTATTTAACTCCGTTCGACTCTATTCGAATAACTAATGTTCGACTAACTCCTTTGGATTAACTCATCTTGACTAACTTTACTTAATTAACTCAACTCGATAACTTAACTCGATTATCTTAACTCCATTATCTTAACTTGATAACTTAACTCCTACCGAATAACTAATATTCGATAACTCTATTTAACTCCGTTCGAATAACTAATATTCGATAACTCTATTTAACTCCGTTCAACTCTATTCGAATAACTAATGTTCGACTAACTCCTTCGAATACCATATTCGATTTACTAAAATCGAATACCATATTCGATTAATTAATCTTCGACTAACTAATAGTCGATTTACTCTTATTTGCTTAACTAACATTCGACTAACTAATAGTCGATTAACTTACTTCGACTAATTCGATTAACTTTTATTTGATTATCTTTAATCAATTAACTTTATTTGATTATCTCTAATTGATTAACTAATATTCAATTAACTCTTTTCAAATAACTAAATTCGATTAGCTCCTTCGAATACTAAATTCGATTTAACTCTATTTGATTATCTCTTTTATATCTCGTCAATTTCCTTTTTATAACGTTTATTTTCCGTTACAACTATTCCCTTTTTTTATAACTTCTAATTACCGTTACAAATATTTCCTATTTACAACTTCTATTTACCATTACAAATATTTCCTATTTACAACTTCTATTTACCGTTACAAATATTCCCTATTTATAACTTCTTATTTATCTTCTAAATAAATATTCCTTTATTCTATTTATTTTCTAAATAAATATTTCCCTTTTCAATTCTATTTGTTTTCTAAATAAATATCCCTTTTATAAAACTCTATTTGTTTTATAAATACTTCCTTTTATAAAACCGTGTTCGTTTTATAAATAATTTCCTTTTATAAAATCCTGTGATTTTATAAAATTCCTTTATTTCAATATACATTGAAATATTCCATTTCACAACTCAGGGTTTCTTATGATATATAAAATATCGAATAACAATGATTAATATCATTCTAACACACATAATCCAGAACATATTATATAACACATCATATAACACAATATATGAAAACAGTAAAATAATTGTTGAGGAATCCAGTCGGATTCCTCCAACCTGTCTCCCTGCGTCCACAGATGTTACACAGTATAATATACATCAATTTAATCCCAACATGAAATATACTGATAATCAGAATCCATATTTGATTGACGGTTCTCTATATATAACTATATCTACGTTTTCAATAAAATCTATTTAACAGTCCAAATTATCAATACATAGCAATCAATCAACAGTTATCAAAAATAAAGTACAATTTATATAGAAATATAAATTGAACAGAGTTAGTGAGTTTTACTCACTTTGGCAGTTCATCGTTAAAGAACGACAAACTGTTATTTGATTTGAATCAAACAATTTATTTCTCCATAAATTCAAACGAGCTCCATTCCTCTCCCAGTCAGTTTCAGTGCGTAGAGTCCGTCCATACGGTCCTAACGCAACTTACGGTTCGTCAATCTGATAACGTATGAACGAGATATTTCTTTTATAAGTTAATACGCTTTATAATTAAATAAACATGGATTTAAATAAAGGGAATGGGCCTTAACTTATTACTCCGGCCCAATTACCACTGCGCTGACCATAAGAAAACTGACCCGCACCGAACAGTACTCCTTCCCCTCTTACTTCTCGACTTCAACTGAAATATCACCACACTCCACACTCCGGTATTTCCCTTCTTTCCCATTCCATTTTCCCAGTGTTACTCCAACCAATAACATCTGCAACTTCCAAATTATTAACAAAAATAATTCCATTCGATTTGTCCTCCCTTCATCCTGTTCGAAGCACAGTTGGAACCTGACATTTAACCCAAGCCAAATAGCCGACTTTCTCCTCTCATTCCTCCTCCCCCAGTTAATTGAATTCAAATAAAAATACCCAACATTATTTTTATTCAAAACTCCACATCACTGTACCCATTATTTGCAGCTCCTCCGCACCAATTTAGCAAATCATTCCTTCCAATTTATAACCCACGCCATCCCTGTGTTCAAAACCCACTACCGCCTCTTACTTTACTCCTTCTCCAAAACGCAAAACTCCAGCACCAGTACGCACATCCCTCCACTTCAAAAACTCCGATCTCAAACCAAGATTTCTCCTTTATTTCGCATTCACCAAGACCCACTACTGCCATTCATCTTCTTATCACGTTGTCGATCATTCCTTTACCAAAATAACAAACAAACAACATTTCATTCAGAGCACAGTGTCGCGAAAAACCCCTTGTACCCCATTTATTTTCAGCGATTCACACACTCCACCGATGCTCCCTTTATGTTCGAATCCGACTCTAGACAACCAGCCTCACCATCGCCATGTTCTCTTGTCGTCACTGGTTCGTGGTGCGGTCAGCCCTAGCTGCCAGACGAGGAGCTGTCAAGCTCGACAATCACCATCGGTCGGAATGAAAAGTGTATAGGTTGGAGGAGTAACTCGATCTATCACCGAAACTGATTGTTTTAATATTTACGGGATTTGATTTGAATTTTGGAGGATTTTTGAAAGAATGATTTCTCGTTTGTTCCTGAAGAAAAGAAAGAGTGGCGGCGGAAAAAGATGTGGACTGAGGAAAAATAAATTAGGTTAAAACTTATGTTAAGGGTATATATAGTGAATATATAATTTTATATTCAAATTCTATATTAAATTTTAATATATCGTTATGTGTATTTCCTTTCTTCGGTTAGCTGTAGCGTTGTAGGCTATATGTTGTGTTGCGTTTATACTTTATATAGCTACCCTTGTTAACCATTTTCCTGTTCCTTGGCGAGGACAGAAAGCATTTGCACTTCTATTGTTTTTAATAATATAACCCTAATAGACCGGAACTCAGCTCTTATCATGGAAAGTTGATGATCACTAAACTCTTAATTGTTTGGTTGTCGGTTTCCAAAGATACATACAACATTCCTCCTCTCAATTTACAAGTTTCAAACAAATAATTCCGTTATAACTTACAACGTTAACTAGTTCCATAGGGCGGAAATCCATGTAGGTCATAACAGTTTAGTTGTAGACTTTTGTTTTAAGTTATAGGGTTAAATATACCCCGCTACTCGAATTTCTATTCACGTACGGACTGAAATAAAGATATCGTTATATTCAGTAAAGTGCCACGATTCCAAAAATAAAATAATATCGGTAGTTTAACTCTTATTGTGAAACCCAAAAATATTGATTACAGGGTGCAAAACACTTCAAATAAAAAGTTGCTTATTTAATTAATTAAAAATTACTATAAAATTCTAAAAATTATAATATCACTATGTCTCAAAAGAAACATGTCTAAATTCAAATCCGATCTCTAATTATATCGAATAAACCGTTACGGACGAAAATCGATTCTATAGCGACTATCTAAAAATTTGATTTGGACATATCTCAAAATCTACACGACGAAATCCTAATTTTTCTCTTCCACTAGAAAGATATACTCCACTAGCTCCACGCGTTTCTTGTTTCACAGAAATCCGATTTAAAACGAACTCTGTACATTCAGTTGAAGTTCGAATCGCCAAATAACGAACTGCAGCGCCGTTTCAAGCTCAATTTTAATTATAATATAATTATGCATTCTAACGTCGACGATTAAATAATATATTCGTTATTTAAATAATTAAATAAGTTAATTATTACACCGTCAAATATCCGGGTCATTACATTCTTCCCCACTTAAAATAAATTCGTCCTCGAAATTGCTAAGGTAGAGGACGACCCTATCTATTAGGTAAATATTTATCGGTTTACCCCTTAACTTCAGTTTCAACTGAACCAATTAATATCGACTAAAATATTAATTTATTCGGACTAACTAAAATTTTCAAAAATTCAGAAAATTTTCTAACGCCTAAATTTTTCAGAAAATTTCGCCATAACCTCCTTTGTACAGCCCTATCGGTAAAACTCCAACTCGCCTCTCTAGGCCTTCTCAACCCAAAAGAAAATCAAACAGCCAAGCGGCTTGCCAATTCGGCTCATAAATTCCAAACTCATATGAAATATAAACTTTTACCTTTTTGTCGGGCATAACACTATATCCCTTTCATCTGTGAACAACTTAGTATATACCATTGTCATCTCAGTCAAACTCCAATCGATTCTTGATTCCAAACTTTGAATTGATCAATTCAATTCTATTCCAGATCATCACTAATCCAATCCAAATTTAATTTAACTTAGTTCAAGTTAAAATTTTAATTTGTTTATTTACCCTTTCCATCTCAACTCATTTAACTTCATTAGTCAAATTTAAATTCCAGAATTTTAAATCCCTGGGTTCATTTCAAATCAAATCTTGAAATCATAACACCAATTCAAAAACCTTTGAATTTCAAAACAACTTGTTTTATCAAAACAATTCAAAAACAAAACCTTTGGTAGTAATCCGTCACTTAGCGACTCGAAAATGACACTGATGATGTGGCCACACTCATCAGGGTTATTTCCGTGTTTATCGAAGTGAGTTTGATACTATAACAGTTTCAAATTTGAAAACATTTTCAAAATCTCCCAGGAACTTAAAATTTTTATTATTTTAATTCCTAATTCTGATATAAATCCAGATTAAATTCATCTTATTTCATATACTTTACTTATATGAATTCTGATTAGTTATCTATAACCATTTCACCTTTTTTATAATTTCTTTCGATTATACTAACAACCAATACAACCAATTATACTATGTAAATTTCAAAACATATCATGTTGGTTCATCGTATTCGAGTGTTTAGAAACCCCTATCGATATTGTGGTGCCCCACTATCGACCAGCATTCATAAGCTACTCAACCAATAAAGCTCCACAATATAAAACAAATTTTTATATCAAATAACAAATACGTTCACTCGTATATATACACTCAAACTCAATCTAGGATATTACTAATCCCATCTCTACTGAGTTACGCCACAGAGCCAAGGTAATACTTAATCTTAAGCTCTGATACCAACTGTAGTGACCCGAAAATCCGGTCCAATTTGAGCTGACCAAAAACACAAGTCCAACCCCAATTTAAACTAGAAATTCAAGAAAACTAATAGAAAGAAGATAGAGGGTGAGGATAGATAAGGTAGAACTTATAGAATAGAAGAAGAAGAAGAACATCATCATCAGAGTAACACGAATCTCACAGCGGAACGAATAAAATATAACATACTTTTGAAATATAAACAGTTATAAATGTTGGATCTAGATTAACCCTAGAGGGGGGGGGGGGTGAATAGGGTTTATCACAGTTTTTAAGCTGAATTGAAAAATTAACAGGATATTAAAATAATAAACAGATCACAGAATGCAGCAAAAATAAAAGTGCAGAAAATAAATCACACACAGATATACCCAGCTTCGGCAAAACCCAGCCTACTGCTGCATTCCTAAGGTTTCTACTAGGTGTTATAAACAGATCCCGCATACAAGACCATGTATACTCGCAGCGCCTGCTCCTGTCCTAACCCTATGCTCAAAACCCTAGACTGATTGATATTCACTCGATCAGATTTCCCGAATTACAAACCCTGTAACTCGTAACCCAGATTTTACAGACTCCAGTGGACTGCCAGTCAACACCCTGACTGGAACTCTAGAATTTTACAGAATTCTAGAAAAACTGTTCAGAATTGTTTTCAGAAGAAAAATTAAAAACAAAACAGAATTAAATAAGCAAAGAAAAACCCTAGGGAGATTAATTAAAGGGGTTATCTCCTTTTAAAAGGCTTTTGATTAGGCTTAGCCAAATAAGTAGGCCGGCCCTTTCTGAAACTTTCTTTGCCCGATCTCTTTATTCTTTTCTCTGGAAAAAAAATGGCGGCTTCAAAACTGAGAAACTAGGGTTTCTCTGGAAACCCTAAATCGTTCCATTGTTTGATGGAATTGGGTAATCTCTGAAGCTCGAGCCTGATGTCTTCCTCTTCGTTGTTGATTGGAAATTGTTCCTCTGAGAATAAAAATGGCGGCTGGAAATTTGGCTAGGGTTTCTCCAATAAATCCCTAAATCGATTCTGATTGCTGAATTGAGATGAAGCGGTGTCCACGGTTTCTTTGAAGCTTCTAGTTCCTTGCTCGATCGATTTGGAAGTTGATTTAATCCCCTGAAAAAAAAAATCGTGAGTTTCTCTGAACCTTATTTTTCGTGTATGCTTTTTATTGCTTGTGGATTCGATGATCGATTGCCAGTGATGAATGGTTGTGTTTATAGGATTTAGAAATCCTTTAATTGAGCTCTGATTTCACTGAATGGTTCGTCCGATTTGCGGTTTTCTTTTGCGTGATTTTGGGCTTTGAATCTAGACGTGTTATTGCTCTTTTGAAAGAATCCATGCTTGATTTGTCTTTGAAAAAAACATTCCAAAGCTGGTTAATGCACTTGGCCGAATTTAATTCTCAAAAAATATTTATGAAAATAAAATATTTTCTTGCGTGATTCTTGATTGATTTTCAGCCAAATAAAAACAACTTGCCAAACATGATTCTCTGATCTGTTGCCTGATTTGAGTTGATGAAATGTTTCTGGAAATGAATTTGCCCTTGTGTTCATTGTGTGATTGCTCCATTGATTTCTATTTCCATTTTTGCTCGGCTGGAAATATGTCGAAATGATTTGAATAGCACTTCCCATATATGAGCAAAATTAATGCTTCAATTTAACTGGTCCCATGCCATATATGAACCATTCATCAAGTTTTCTGCTATCCATGAATTCCTGCACGCTGACTTAAGACAGATTTTTCTTCTTGCCAATCAATGTTATATATATATATATATATATATATATATATATATATATATTTGGAATTGCTTGACAGATGAAATTCCATAAGCACACACACACACGTACTTGTAGGTTTGACCATATCTTGATGAACTGGATTTGAGTTGTTTTTCCTTGTTGTTGATGTATACATGTGCTCACCTGAAAATGTTTGTGCACACGCATCATCTTGTTGCGCCATTAGTTGTACATGTCATCAATGTGCTTCACTGAAGTTGAGTTTGAACTTGAACCACTTTGTTCACTGTATAGATGCTCTGATCTGACCACTCGTACACAATTGTTGTATATACATGCTACACCACTTTAAAGCAGTCTTTTGAACTTTGCTTGTGTTGCTATTCTTGATATTACATCATATATATGCATTTCTATTTGTACTTGCAGCTGAATTGCATTGTTTTTGCACTTGCTCTTGATCATCTTGTTTTAGAAACAAGTGTATTTGACACCACCATGCTGAAATGCTTTTTGATTTGCTTCATTACTTTGCTGTGTTCTGCGCCATGCTCGAGTTGTTCTCTTCCTGCTTTGAATTTGATGAACAAAAAAAAAAAATTGTCCATTTTCCCAACTTTCTAAATATTGATTTCTTGTATGCTGAGCTTGAACATTTGCATTCCAGTTTTAAACAAAGTATTTAAAAAAAATGCCATAAAAAAATGCTGTATATTTATCCATGCTCATCAATGATTCACTATGTACACATTTCCTTGTGCACAATAACTTGCACTACTCTGTTGAAATGAATATGATGTTTCATGTATTCCTTTGCGGCTACCTGTTTGTTCAATGTAGTTTGTTCATGCATGCTTTATCCAGTCTGCACAATTATGCTTGATCTTGCTGTTTTGAACTTGCTGAATTCTCCACCTTGACATTTCTGACTTGGCTTTGTAGTTCAACCATTTATTTATTCTTGTTTCACTGAGTCGAGACGGTCCATTATGGCTACTCCTCAGTTGCGCGCTGATTGGCGAGGCAGTGCACACGTATATATATATATACACGTGTGTATATGCAGCCATTCAGAAGAGTTTTCCCTGTCCCTGCATTATATATACATACTGTCTACCTTGTGGTATTTACAGTGTATCACTGTGAATATCACAAGCTGTCTAGACACAGATTGATGGTTTTTATAAATCAGATCAGGTCATGAAAAATGATGAGAAACACACCAGAAATCTGAGGCAAATAAAATTTTTAAAAATGAAATTTATATTCGCATATATTTAGTATTGTTTCTACTGCAGTGTACTGTGTGTTTGTTTCTGTGAATGACAGGTATGAAGACTGGACTGACTGGATAACTGGACTGGATTGACCGAGCAGTGAAGACTGGATTGGACTGGCAGAAGACTATGTATATGTGTATATGAGTATATGAATGAAAATGTATATCGAGTGTGAATGTTGTAGTGAGTCAGTAGTAAAGGAGCTGTGTATATGAAAGAGATTGTACTGTTTATTTGTAATAAACAAATTTGTCTGAAATAAAATATCATTTTATTGATGTCAAACAAAACTTGTCTATTATATTCTGTTTATATACAAGTACAATATACAGTGAATGTTTAAATAGTGGAGTTATAAAAAGTTGTACTGTTTGAATGTTTGAAATATAATATTCAATTCAAATATTATATTCCTATCTATGTTGTATATATATAAAACAGTACAATAACAAACACATTTATAATAATATATATTTGTTTATTATCATCAAACAAAAATCATACAATTGTGTATACAACTGCGTTATATACAACAATCTCCCCCTTTTGATGATGACAAACAAATAAAAGATTTTGATTACAATAAATGTGTTTGACAGTGAATTCTGAACTCCCACTATTTATTAGCTCCCCCTACAACAGAAACTCCCCCTATAACTGTGCATGAGTGAAAAGAATGTAAAAAGATTCAGAACTCTGAAAATTAAAATATTTATAAAATATTCACTCATAAATCAAAATCTAATCCATTCTCCCCCTTTTGTTATCATCAAAAGGATATAGAATTTAAAATATCGATAAAAATGACAAAAAAAATATAATTTCAGCTTAAGAGGAGGAATGGTCATCATAAATCTCAATTATTCAAACAAAAATCATAATATTCTAAGAACAGGTGGCATATATCACATTGTAAAGAATGACAGATATACGATGAAAAATGGAGAGAGTTTTTTTTTTTTTAAAAAAAAAAATTTCATTTCCAATTAGTTTCAAAAGAAAAATAAAACACAAAAAACAGTGATGGATTGGGACTATAATTAATAATTCAATTTAAGTGACAAGATCGAATAATCTCAAATCCCAATATCTATCAATCAACAAATCATAATATGTCATAATATTTCAACACATTTCACAGATAGAAGATGGATTGATAGGCTGGTTTTTATAAGCACCAAGGAGAATTTCATATAAATCTTTATTTTATCCAAATTATTTTCTTTTCTTTTTCTTTTAATTTAAGAGCACACTGACCACGCATAACCAGATCTTGGATTTTTAAATGAGATCAGTTGCAGCTTAAATATAAGTAATCTCGTAACCATGCATAACCAGAGCTTGGATTTTTAAATGAGGTTAGGGAAATACATATGAACATTATATTATTATCTTTTTCTGTTTCAAAAAGAAAAACTCCTCGATATATAAAATCAATATGGATGATAGAAAAGTGGTAGGTACAGAAATGGATTGTGAAATGAATTTCTATATTAATTATATTATGAAATATGACTAACTGTACCGGGATCATTGAAAATTCTCAATTTCACTAATTCTGAATAATAACATAACCATAATTCCATCACAAATATTTTCACTGTTTATTCAAGATAATTTTTCTTAAAAAAAATAAACTCTCCAAATTAATATTAAATCATGATGGATGGCAGACGGGTGATAGATAAAGGAGATGGTCGTGAAATAATTGCCAGTTCAAAGATATTATAATAAATATTCAACCATCATGAAAATCCAAATATATTCTCCTCTTGTTGTGAAACATACTGTAGTCACAATTCATCATAATTTCAAAATCTATTAATAATTTTGATGAATTACAAATACAGTTCAATTTGGATATTGATTTCAATTTCTGAATGAATAATTAATAAATAATTTTAAAAATGAAAATCAATTACAAGAGGAATTTAAGGTGAAGATTAAAATCTAAGTACAGATGTGTGAAACAAATACAAGGCACTACTGAAACCACTTTGTGTCTTTATTAACAAATTTTAATCACAAAGCCCAAATAGACAGAATTAACAAATTTGCACATTTTTCAAAGCTGCAGACAAGAACTAGCAATTATTTGAAACAGTATCAGAGCAGCACAGTAAACACTACTACCTCAGACTTGTCAAGATGACGGTCACATAAGATGATTCATGATCTAATGAATAAATATACCATTTATTTGAAATCATTTGAGAAATATGAAACTCTCAAGATTCAGTGAATCAGTCACACCAGAATGTAAATTTCCTATTCAAGATATGTGTGTGATTCAATAAATCAGTAACTTCAAATGATTTTAAACAAACATATATTCAAATCAAATATTCATGAAAAAAAAACAAAGAGATTTAAGACCGGATTTTCAAAGAATTTTTCATAAGAATTTCTGACAGACACAAAGAATTTTTAAGAATATTTACATCAAGTTTGGGTAACTCATGAAAAACAATAATGGTTTATTTCAAAATCACTTGAACAACTGTAAGTCATGAGATACAATGAATCAATCACACATAATTAATGACTTCACATCTGAGAAGTGTGTGAGATTCAAAATATCAGAAATTTCAAATGATCTCAAACAAACAAAAATCTAAACCAGACGATCATGAATAACGATGAATTTCAAGATGTAAGCAATGATTCAAGTCAATAAAAAAATTCAAAGCCAATCTAAAAAAAAATAAAGAAATTATCACAACTGAGAAGTAGCAGTGTGCTGTAATGAGTATAAATTTTCAAGCCTTTCTAAACAGAATTAGAATAAACTCAGAACAGCAGAGATGTGTGACATTTCAATTGTTTTTCAGATCTTCAAAAATTTAGAATTCTAATTAACAGTGTTCAATATTTGCCAAGAATACATCAACACTGTTATGAATTTAGAGAATCATAAAACAAACTTCAAAAACAATTGCAGATATTTACAATTTTAAATACAAGGTCTGGAAATGATTAAAATATCAGAATTATATTCAACTAAAGCAAATTTCCAGAAGATCATGATTACTGCAATTGGAAGTTAATGAAGCCCAAGAGAAAATAAAATTATGGTAGTGAGAAATCAAAGAAAATAGGCAGAAGAGATAGAAGGAGGAAAATAAATAAAAAAAAAAAAATTAAAAAAAAACAAAGGATATACAGAAGAATGAGTATAGAGATATACCTGAAATCCATGTAAGAAAATGAATCTCTGACTCAACCAACTTGGTTAAGGAACTGAGAAGTATTACAGAAATATTGAGCAGCTTGAATTCGGTTTCTTTTAGCACAGCAGTTCCTCAGCCTCCTCTGGTACCTAACAGTTTAAAGGGTTAAGTGGTTTAACAAAATTTGTAAAACCACTCTGAGACGTGTTTACCACTTTTGGTACCCAAACCTGTCTGTATAACAAACCATCTGAATTTACCTTTGTACCCTTAGGAACCCAACTCTGTTTGAACTTAACGAAGCCCGTTTTATTTCCTTTTGGGATAGAAGAATGTATAGTTGGTTTATTATAAAATAAGTTCTCATTCCTGGTGTGACTTAAAAATCTCTCTGAATTTTCAAAATTCAAATTTTCAGGATGACCCTTCTTGAAGCAATTTGAAGAATTTTTAAAATCACAAGAATTCAATTTTTCAAAGCCATTTGTTTTTCCAAAACCAAGACCATATTTATTTCCAACAGAAATTTGGTTTCTCAACAACATATTCAAAGATTTTTCACCATTAGAGAAACGTTTTAGACTCAACTCAAGATTGCTGATCTTGGACTTAAGGTCGAAATTTTCTTTCATTAGGTTCGAGCAACGATTAAAGCTGGTTTTCCTTCTCCCAGTATCATTTTGTTTTAAAAGCAAATTTTCATTTTCAAGCAGTTTGATTTTGGTGTTTGACTCAAGGATTTCAGATTCAAATTTAATTTGTTTTTCAAATTCAAGTTTCTTGAAATTCTCAATCTCTTTTTCAAGCTCATTTAAAATTAAATCACTTTTCAACAAGCTTTCTTTCTCAGCAATTTCATGTTTGGAACTTTTGATGGCCTTAAAATTATTAAATTCATTTTGCAACGAATTGTTTGAATCTTTTAGCTCAACCTCGTTATCTTTTAAAATCAGAATTTCCTCTTTAAGCCTTTGAATATTTTTATTGAAATGAACGAGGTCAGTTTTCAAATTCAAACAACTTTCACAGTCAGAATTTTCTAATTTCATAACATTTGTAGATTCTGATTCCAAACAGTTAATTTTGCTATTTAACTCGTGATTTTTAGATTTCAAGTATTTGTTTTTACGATGGAGTTTATCAACGATTTTTGTTAAATCAGTACACATATAAACCAACTCTTCATATGAGAAGCTTTCAGTCTCATTGTCTGTTGAGTCTCCATCGTCTGATCTACTTGAATTTTCATTTGTTTCTTCTCCTGAGCATAGATCTGAATCTGAGTTGACCACTTTGGGTTTTGAGCTGCTGTTGTCGATCTTTCCATACTTTCTATTGAGAAAATCCCATATTTCTTGCGCAGTCAAGCAATGAGAAATGAGGTTATATTGGACATCATCAATATAAGAATACAAAGTGTGAATAGCACGAGAATTAAATCCAATATCGTTCCTATTGACCATATCATAACCATTAATAACAGTATCCCAACATTTAATACCAATAGATTTTAAATATAATTCCATTTCTAATTTCCAATTTGAAAAATATGTACCATCGAAAATAAATGGAGTACGACTGGACTGAATCTCAGAAGACTGACAACTAGAATTCACCATTTCTCTAGAGTTAAAAAATACCTGCTCTGATACCACTTGTTGGATCTAGATTAACCCTAGAGGGGGGGGGGGTGAACAGGGTTTATCACACTTTTTAAGCTGAATTGAAAAATTAACAGGATATTAAAATAATAAACAGATCACAGAATGCAGCAGAAATAAAAGTGCAGAAAATAAATCACACACAGATATACCCAGCTTCGGCAAAACCCTGCCTACTGCTGCATTCCTAAGGTTTCTACTAGGTGTTATAAACAGATCCCGCATACAAGACCATGTATACTCGCAGCGCCTGCTCCTGTCCTAACCCTATGCTCAAAACCTTAGACTGATTGATATTCACTCGATCAGATTTCCCGAATTACAAACCCTGTAACTCGTAACCCAAATTTTACAGACTCCAGTGGACTGCCAGTCAACACCCTGACTGGAACTCTAGAATTTTACAGAATTCTAGAAAAACTGTTCAGAATTGTTTTCAGAAGAAAAATTAAAAACAAAACAGAATTAAATAAGCAAAGAAAAACCTTAGGGAGATTAATTAAAGGGGTTATCTCCTTTTAAAAGGCTTTTGATTAGGCTTAGCCAAATAAGTAGGCCGACCCTTTCTGAAACTTTCTTTGCCCGATCTCTTTATTCTTTTCTCTGGAAAAAAAATGGCGGCTTCAAAACTGAGAAACTAGGGTTTCTCTGGAATCCCCAAATCGTTCCATTGTTTGATGGAATTGGGTAATCTCTGAAGCTCGAGCCTGATGTCTTCCTCTTCGTTGTTGATTGGAAATTGTTCCTCTGAGAATAAAAATGGCGGCTGGAAATTTGGCTAGGGTTTCTCCAATAAATCCCTAAATCGATTCTGATTGCTGAATTGAGATGAAGCGGTGTCCACGGTTTCTTTGAAGCTTCTAGTTCCTTGCTCGATCGATTTGGAAGTTGATTTAATCCCCTGAAAAAAAAATCGTGAGTTTCTCTGAACCTTATTTTTCGTGTATGCTTTTTATTGCTTGTGGATTCGATGATCGATTGCCAGTGATGAATGGTTGTGTTTATAGGATTTAGAAATCCTTTAATTGAGCTCTGATTTCACTGAATGGCTCGTCTGATTTGCGGTTTTCTTTTGCGTGATTTTGGGCTTTGAATCTAGACGTGTTATTGCCCTTTTGAAAGAATCCATGCTTGATTTATCTTTGAAAAAAACATTCCAAAGATGGTTAATGCACTTGGCCGAATTTAATTCTCAAAAAATATTTCTGAAAATAAAATATTTTCTTGCGTGATTCTTGATTGATTTTCAGCCAAATAAAAACAACTTGCCAAACATGATTCTCTGATCTGTTGCCTGATTTGAGTTGATGAAATGTTTCTGGAAATGAATTTGCCCTTGTGTTCATTGTGTGATTGCTCCATTGATTTCTATTTCCATTTTTGCTCGGCTGGAAATATGTCGAAATGATTTAAATAGCACTTCCCATATATGAGCAAAATTAATGCTTCAATTTAACTGGTCCCATGCCATATATGAACCATTCATCAAGTTTTCTGCTATCCATGAATTCCTGCACGCTGACTTAAGACAGATTTTTCTTCTTGCCAATCAATGTTATATATATATATATATATATATATTTGGAATTGCTTGACAGATGAAATTCCATAAGCACACACACACACACACGTACTTGTAGGTTTGACCATATCTTGATGAACTGGATTTGAGTTGTTTTTCCTTGTTGTTGATGTATACATGTGCTCACCTGAAAATGTTTGTGCACATGCATCATCTTGTTGCGCCATTAGCTGTACATGTCATCAATGTGCTTCACTGAAGTTGAGTTTGAACTTGAACCACTTTGTTCACTGTATAGATGCTCTGATCTGACCACTCGTACACAATTGTTGTATATACATGCTACACCACTTTAAAGCAGTCTTTTGAACTTTGCTTGTGTTGCTATTCTTGATATTACATCATATATATGCATTTCTATTTGTACTTGCAGCTGAATTGCATTGTTTTTGCACTTGCTCTTGATCATCTTGTTTTAGAAACAAGTGTATTTGACACCACCATGCTGAAATGCTTTTTGATTTGCTTCATTACTTTGCTGTGTTCTGCGCCATGCTCGAGTTGTTCTCTTCCTGCTTTGAATTTGATTTCTTGTATGCTGAGCTTGAACATTTGCATTCCAGTTTTAAACAAAGTATTTAAAAAAAATGCCATAAAAAAATGCTGTATATTTATCCATGCTCATCAATGATTCACTATGTACACATTTCCTTGTGCACAATAACTTGCACTACTCTGCTGAAATGAATATGATGTTTCATGTATTCCTTTGCGGCTACCTGTTTGTTCAATGTAGTTTGTTCATGCATGCTTCATCCAGTCTGCACAATTATGCTTGATCTAGCTGTTTTGAACTTGCTGAATTCTTAACCTTGACATTTCTGACTTGGCTTTGTAGTTCAACCATTTATTTATTCTTGTTTCACTGAGTCGAGATGGTCCATTATGGCTACTCCTCAGTTGCGCGCTGATTGGCGAGGCAGTGCACACGTATATATATATATATATATATATATATATATATATATATATATATATATATATATATATATATACACACACGTGTGTATATGCAGCCATTCAGAAGAGTTTTCTCTGTCCCTGCATTGTATATACATACTGTCTACCTTGTGGTATTTACAGTGTATCACTGTGAATATCACAAGCTGTCTAGACACAGATTGATGGTTTTTATAAATCAGATCAGGTCATGAAAAATGATGAGAAACACACCAGAAATCTGAGGCAAATAAAATTTTTAAAAATGAAATTTATATTCGCATATATTTAGTATTGTTTCTACTGCAGTGTACTGTGTGTTTGTTTCTGTGAATGACAGGTATGAAGACTGGACTGACTGGATAACTGGACTGGATTGACCGAGCAGTGAAGACTGGATTGGACTGGCAGAAGACTATGTATATGTGTATATGAGTATATGAATGAAAATGTATATCGAGTGTGAATGTTGTAGTGAGTCAGTAGTAAAGGAGCTGTGTATATGAAAGAGATTGTACTGTTTATTTGTAATAAACAAATTTGTCTGAAATAAAATATCATTTTATTGATGTCAAACAAAACTTGTCTATTATATTCTATTTATATACAAGTACAATATACAGTGAATGTTTAAATAGTGGAGTTATAAAAAGTTGTACTGTTTGAATGTTTGAAATATAATATTCAATTCAAATATTATATTCCTATCTATGTTGTATATATATAAAACAGTACAATAACAAACACATTTATAATAATATATATTTGTTTATTATCATCAAACAAAAATCATACAATTGTGTATACAACTGCGTTATATACAACAATATATACAATAGCACTTATCAGAGTGCAGCACTTACAACAACAGCGGAAATAATAATAGCTATAGAATCTTGAAGCCTCCTGCTCCAGCTCTTCAATGTATCTGCAACTCCCGACTACTTGACTGCCCGTACAAATTTAGGCACCCAAGAGTTTAGGGAAAACAAACAAATAAACTCCGGGTCAGTCATGGGACTGGTATGAGTAAAACAGTTTTAAAACAGTTTGAACAAGTAAATGATATCTCATAAGACCACGCCGCATAACGGAACGGGTTTTTCCCTTATGAGAATCCAACAACTTTGTAAACAATATCATTCTGATATTATAATAATGTCTAACTACAATTAGATAACAATCTAGCAGAAACGCTTTCATCTCACGTTCTACAAATATAGTATACAATCAAAACCGCAAGCACGTATTGGGTAATGGATTTCCAACTATGACAAGGTATGGAACCACCTTCCGATCAGTGTACTCTAGGAATGATACACTGGAGTTCAACAAGAACATCTTGCAACTCAGCCACACATGACCGACCACTCATTTCGCTTTAGTGTATCGAATGTACATCACCACCGGTTGGGATCAGCAACCGTTTCCCGTATATATATGGGACAACATTGATAGATTAAAGGAAGCAAATGAATATTCTCTAGATAGGTTATTATACACCCTACTTCGGTGCGACCGACTTAGCCATGCTGCCTGCCCGATTTTTGTCATTTACCGGATGTGAGGCTAGAAGCTACGCTTACTTTCCATTCATTTATAACACGATCACTTTGAATGCCACATTATCAGATCCGTAAATCATTAGTTGGTTTATACAAATATCCTGGATGTTATGCTAAGGGATAAATCCGTTGCAACCATATATATTTATACAGACCAACCCATTCGATCATTGGAAATATTTTGTCAGACATTCGTCCATTTACGTTCGTTCTGGGACTGAACGAAACCGAAGGCACTATTCAGTACATCCATCTTAGTCCATTGTTATCTAAGATTCATATAACAGCCCTTGCACTTTACTCTGTCTTCAATATATTCAGCATATATGATTCGCAACGCTTATGCCAATACAGAGTGGTTCTTTGGATAATAATCCAACCGGTCTCTCCATATTAGCAACGTTAAAATGGTCAAAACATTGATAGTCTGTGATTTAACTATCAAAGAAAAACTCGTGTGCAAACAACGATATTATTTCCAGATGGAAATTATATCAACCAATCATCATTTAACATTTATCTCTTTAGTTCATTAATTTACTTATCTCATGTTTCCCTATATTCTAAATTTCTTATTTTCTAATTTTAGAAAATATACTTTATTAACAATGGAAAACATTTCCATTTCCTTGTTTTCTATATTAGAAAACATTTCTGATTTCTTATTTGGAAATCATTTCCAAAGTTCCTTTATTGGATTTAAACTGATGTTTTAAATAAACATCGCTATGCCAACTCAAACCATTTACTGAATTCACTTAACCATCATTCACTATCAAACCTTACCATTCCTTGGTTAAGAAGGAAGTCAATCAAGTTGGGGTATAATTACCTCTCAGACCTTAACTGAACAACGTTATAACTTCGAAATAGTAACAGTTTATCTTTTAAACCTTTAACAACTTCTTTACGTAACTCTCGGATTCAATTTACGAATCCACTTCTTTATTGAAAACATTGGTTATAACGATAACATTATAATCCCTACTTCCACAATATCTAACTTTAATTATAACCTTTATTCTTTAATTCGAATAATTAAACCTAACCCTAATTTATTAGTGTATAATTTTGATTTAAAAACTGGAAAGTAAATATTACTTTCCCGAATTCGATATAATTGAATTCGACTTGTAATTCTCTTCCGAGTAAATCTCTATTTGATTAGCTCTTCTTCGAATAACCTATATTCGATTATCTCTCTTCGAATAACTTATATTCGAAATCTCTCACTTTCGAATAAACTATATTCGATCTCTTTCTTTCGAATACGATATATTTGATAATCTCCTTTCGATTAAACTAAAATCGATAACTCCCTTCGATTAAACTATAATCGAGAACTCCTTTCCTTTAACTCTATTCGAATAAACTATATTCGACTAACTATATTTTAACTCCGTTTATCTCTATTCGAATAACTAATATTCGATAACTCTATTTAACTCCGTTCGAATAACTAATATTCGATAACTCTATTTAACTCCGTTCGACTCTATTCGAACAACTAATGTTCGACTAACTCCTTTGGATTAACTCATCTTGACTAACTTAACTTAATTAACTCAACTCGATAACTTAACTCGATTATCTTAACTCCATTATCTTAACTTGATAACTTAACTCCTATCGAATAACTAATATTCGATAACTCTATTTAACTCCGTTCGAATAACTAATATTCGATAACTCTATTTAACTCCGTTCAACTCTATTCGAATAACTAATGTTCGACTAACTCCTTCGAATACCATATTCGATTTACTAACATCGAATACCATATTCGATTAATTAATCTTCGACTAACTAATAGTCGATTTTCTCTTATTTGCTTAACTAACATTCGACTAACTAATAGTCGATTAACTTACTTCGACTAATTCGATTAACTTTTATTTGATTATCTTTAATCGATTAACTTTATTTGATTATCTCTAATTGAATAACTAATATTCAATTAACTCTTTTCAAATAACTAAATTCGATTAGCTCCTTCGAATACTAAATTCGATTTAACTCTATTTGATTATCTCTTTTATATCTCGTCAATTTCCTTTTTATAACGTTTATTTTCCGTTACAACTATTCCCTTTTTTTATAACTTCTAATTACCGTTACAAATATTTCCTATTTACAACTTCTATTTACCGTTACAAATATTTCCTATTTACAACTTCTATTTACCGTTACAAATATTCCCTATTTATAACTTCTTATTTATCTTCTAAATAAATATTCCTTTATTCTATTTATTTTCTAAATAAATATTTCCCTTTTCAATTCTATTTGTTTTCTAAATAAATATCCCTTTTATAAAACTCTATTTGTTTTATAAATACTTCCTTTTATAAAACCGTGTTCGTTTTATAAATAATTTCCTTTTATAAAATCCTGTGATTTTATAAAATTCCTTTATTTCAATATACATTGAAATATTCCATTTCACAACTCAGGGTTTCTTATGATATATAAAATATCGAATAACAATGATTAATATCATTCTAACACACATAATCCAGAACAGATTATATAACACATCATATAACACAATATATGAAAATAGTAAAATAATTGTTGAGGAATCCAGTCGGATTCCTCCAACCTGTCTCCCTGCATCCACAGATGTTACACAGTATAATATACATCAATTTAATCCCAACATGAAATATACTGATAATCAGAATCCATATTTGATTGACGGTTCTCTATATATAACTATATCTACGTTTTCAATAAAATCTATTTAACAGTCCAAATTATCAATACATAGCAATCAATCAACAGTTATCAAAAATAAAGTACAATTTATATAGAAATATAAATTGAACAGAGTTAGTGAGTTTTACTCACTTTGGCAGTTCATCGTTAAAGAACGACAAACTGTTATTTGATTTGAATCAAACAATTTATTTCTCCATAAATTCAAACGAGCTCCATTCCTCTCCCGGTCAGTTTCAGTGCGTAGAGTCCGTCCATACGGTCCTAACGCAACTTTCGGTTCGTCAATCTGATAACGTATGAACGAGATATTTCTTTTATAAGTTAATACGCTTTATAATTAAATAAACATGGATTTAAATAAAGGGAATGGGCCTTAACTTATTACTCCGGCCCAATTACCACTGCGCTGACCATAAGAAAACTGACCTGCACCGAACAGTACTCCTTCCCCTCTTACTTCTCGACTTCAACTGAAATATCACCACACTCCACACTCCGGTATTTCCCTTCCTTCCTATTCCATTTTCCCAGTGTTACTCCAACCAATAACATCTGCAACTTCCAAATTATTAACAAAAATAATTCCATTCGATTTGTCCTCCCTTCATCCTGTTCGAAGCACAGTTGGAACCTGACATTTAACCCAAGCCAAATAGCCGACTTTCTCCTCTCATTCCTCCTCCCCCAGTTAATTGAATTCAAATAAAAATACCCAACATTATTTTTATTCAAAACTCTACATCACTGTACCCATTATTTGCAGCTCCTCCACACCAATTTAGCAAATCATTCCTTCCAATTTATAACCCACGCCATCCCTGTGTTCAAAACCCACTACCGCCTCTTATTTTACTCCTTCTCCAAAACGCAAAACTCCAGCACCAGTACGCACATCCCTCCACTTCGAAAACTCCGATCTCAAACCAAGATTTCTCCTTTATTTCGCAGTCACCAAGACCCACTACTGCCATTCATCTTCTTATCACGTTGCCGATCATTCCTTTACCAAAAGAACAAACAAACAACATTTCATTCAGAGCATAGTGTCGCGAAAAACCCCCTGTACCCCATTTATTTTCAGCGATTCACACACTCCACCGATGCTCCCTTTATGTTCGAATCCGACTCTAGACAACCAGCCTCACCATCGCCATGTTCTCTTGTCGTCACTGGTTCGTGGTGCGGTCAGCCCTAGCTGCCAGACGAGGAGCTGTCAAGCTCGACAATCACCATCGGTCGGAATGAAAAGTGTATAGGTTGGAGGAGTAACTCGATCTATCACCGAAACTGATTGTTTTAATATTTACGGGATTTGATTTGAATTTTGGAGGATTTTTGAATGAATGATTTCTCGTTTGTTCCTGAAGAAAAGAAAGAGTGGCGGCGGAAAAAGAAGTGGACTGAGGAAAAATAAATTAGGTTAAAACTAATGTTAAGGGTATATATAGTGAATATATAATTTTATATTCAAATTCTATATTAAATTTTAATATATCGTTATGTGTATTTCCTTTCTTCGGTTAGCTGTAGCGTTGTAGGCTATATGTTGTGTTGCGTTTATACTTTATATAGCTACCCTTATTAACCATTTTCCTGTTCCTTGGCGAGGACAGAAAGCATTTGCACTTCTATTGTTTTTAATAATATAACCCTAATAGACCGGAACTCAGCTCTTATCATGGAAAGTTGATGATCACTAAACTCTTAATTGTTTGGTTGTCGGTTTCCAAAGATACATACAACATTCCTCCTCTCAATTTACAAGTTTCAAACAAATAATTCCGTTATAACTTACAACGTTAACTAGTTCCATAGGGCGGAAATCCATGTAGGTCATAATAGTTTAGTTGTAGACTTTTGTTTTAAGTTATAGGGTTAAATATACCCCGCTACTCGAATTTCTATTCACGTACGGACTGAAATAAAGATATCGTTATATTCAGTAAAGTGCCACGATTCCAAAAATAAAATAATATCGGTAGTTTAACTCTTATTGTGAAACCCAAAAATATTGATTACAGGGTGCAAAACACTTCAAATAAAAAGTTGCTTATTTAATTAATTAAAAATTACTATAAAATTCTAAAAATTATGATATCACTATGTCTCAAAAGAACCATGTCTAAATTCAAATCCGATCTCTAATTATATCGAATAAACCGTTACGGTCGAAAATTGATTCTATAGCGACTATCTAAAAATTTGATTTGGACATATCTCAAAATCTACACAACGAAATCCTAATTTTTCTCTTCCACTAGAAAGATATACTCCACTAGCTCCACGCGTTTCTTGTTTCACAGAAATCCGATTTAAAACGAACTCTGTACATTCAGTTGAAGTTCGAATCGCCAAATAACGAACTGCAGCGCCGTTTCAAGCTCAATTTTAATTATAATATAATTATGCGTTCTAACGTCGACGATTAAACAATATATTCGTTATTTAAATAATTAAATAAGTTAATTATTACACCGTCAAATATCCGGGTCATTACAAATCATCGCAATGCTTTTTATAAAATGAAGCCATTATAAGACTCAGGTCCCATCACACAATGCAACACAAGCCGGAGGATAGAGTTTTCCCTTATAATGGCCAAAGATGCTTCATACGAATAAAACAAAAGTGTTTGATATTATTACTAGTGCATATATGTTTCAAAAGCAAATTCAATCATAAATATCAATCCTAGACGGCATGGGTACCATATATCATGTCGCCATACTAGTAATACAATCACATCCGCATATATCGTATTGGAAATTGGATTCCTTCATGAGTCGAGGCAAGGGGCAAGCTCCTCTCTGTTCGAGACACTCTAGCAAATGTCCCAGGACCCCACTATGATCCTTGGAATCGGCTGGGCCGGTCCTCTCTTACTTTTGAGGATTAGTTATTCCTGAATACACGTTTCCCGGTCCTTACAGACCTATAATCGAGGCGCCTCGCATTCCAACAACCACACAGGTGAAAAGTATATATAATGTCAGGGCTGGTAGGTCACTGACACCACCATAGCTAGAAAGAAACGTCGTGCACTCCCAGCGGTCCGTCTCCCGTTTTTGACTCATACCGAGGTGTGAGGCTCCGAATTCACGTTATACACAAAGCTACGTCACACAGACCATGCTTTGATCATCAACCACAAGACTTTGCTTTGCAACAGAAGCCTTGATCATATGCCACTTAGGCTTGCCACACAGGCAATCCACTCCATGCGACTGATTTCTGTCAATACATAACCTCTGAGCTCGTACGTCTCAGAGAAGGGCGTTAAGCCAGAGAATAAATTCTCCACCGCCAAACAGATATATATTTAACAAAGATCAATCAACACAGAACAAAATCCAATGTCAGACACACAGTCCATTTACAAGTCCGTTCTGGGTCTGAACGAAACCGGAGGCACCAATTCCTCGCATATCCGTACCATCAACAGTATGTGTGGACGGCTACTACTTCAATTCCTTCATGGTAGCTACTCCAATCACGAGCATCAGTAGCGCCCATCCATCCAATGTGGAGATCGTCGGTCTTCAGTCGTCTTCGACTCTTCGACTTCTCAACGTCGATCGATTATTTGAAATGAGATAAACTCGGCCTTTTCAAATAACCCACGTATATTTAGATTTTCAAATCAATCAATCACATGGTTGGACTATTCAACAATCACATTTCAGTTATTTAGTTATAATTTTCATGTCAAATACATTCAACCATCACATATCAAGCAAACACAACAAAATTGGTTTATCTCCACTCTATATCGTCCATAATATTTTATAACGATATATCGCCATTTTTATTTGATTCAAAACGGCCATATTTAATTAAACGACGTTTCAGGTCGTGTCGATGCACTGGCGCTGCTTTTCATTAATTTTTGTTTTACATATATATGAAAATCTAACCGTTGGATCTTCACAAATTTTACATCATTAGGAAGGTCATTTCAAAACGAATCCAACGGTTTCAGTTTTGGGAAAATCTGACGGTCGGATCTTCCACACTAACCATTTGAAGTTACGATTTCAATTTACGAACTGCAGCGTCGTTATTCGATTTAATTAAATTATATATATATATATATATATAATCGTTTCTGGCGCTGTTTTTCTTCAGTTTTGAATTAAACATTCCAAACAATCCAACCGTCGGATCTTTACAAAGTTGGTGCCGTTGGAAAGATATTTCCATGGCGAACCCAACGGTTGAGGTTTCGGGAAAATCCAATGGTCGGATTTCCCGCACTAGTCGTTTGAAATCACGGTTTCAAAACATGAACTGCACGGCCACGTTTCTTTTTAATTCTATTTATATTTATATAAATATAGTTCATTCAAAAATTCCTATATCGTTTCCACTTCAATTATTTCACTAACGCCTTTAAATTTTGGAAAATTTCGCCATAACCTCCTTTGTACGGGAGGGTCTGGGAAAATTCCCAAATAGCCACACGGGCGTCTCATATCAAAAAAGAAAAAGAAAAAGCCAAGCGGCTAGCCAACAGGCTCATAAAATCATCACCCAAACAAAGCGGTAAATGTGTACCTATTTGTCGGGCACAAAATTCTATTTCTCTTCTTTAGCCCCTTTTTGCTTTAACCTGTTCAATAGATATGCATGTACATATATACAATTTCTAACATTCATCAATTTCCATTCAATTTCATATTTGATTTGCTTTGGTTTAAAAACACCATTCATTCTAATGTTGCATGCATAGGCTAAAATCATATCATTAGCTAGTTAATGTATATTTCAACTCATGCACGTTTATTTGAACAAGTGGCTATTTTTAACACTTCACATTTCAAAGATGATAATTTTGGCGAACTAAAATAGATTTCAACACATGACTATTTTATTTAGTTCCTATGCATGTTAAAAATAATATTTCTTTCACAAATATTTATTTCAACTTCCGCATATCTTTAGCATATCACAAATATGATAAAAATGATATTTTTATCGTTCAAAATATTTAATCAACCAATGGATGGTTTCAACACTTCATAGTTTCAATAAAAATGTAATTTTTATTGTTCGATCTTTTTATTCAACACATGAACTTTTCCACTACACACACTTCTCAACAAATGAGCATTTCCACACATGGACATTTTATTTATGTTGTTCATATTGGAAAGATGAGATTTTTATTGTTGAAACTATTTATATAAGGCGAATATTTTTCATACTTCATATATAATAAAAATGTGATTTTTATTGTTTAAACACTTCATTCATTCACAAATGAATTCAATTTTCACACCACACTTTTCAACACACAAACATTTCCACACATGGATATAGTTTCAACATATGGCTTTAATTTCAACGCATGAAAATAATTTCAACATATGAAAATAATTCTAACACACAAAGATTATTCAAAATTTCGGCAGCATAACGGCAGGGTAGTTAAAACCGGCACCGTCCCTAGTACGGCTCCTCGCTCTACCTTAAAACCTCGCGGTTTTTTGACAATGGGGATTCATGCATCTAATTCGCACGCAGGCGGCATGTTCATTTTTATTTCCACAAATATTTTCAATTGATTTCAATCACCAATGGGTATTTTTCAACCACAACCAAACAATATCAACCACAAACAATTATTCAACCATTCGTATTTTTCATCCAATATTTCACATCAATTAACCACAATAAATATCGTCCATGGTTTGTGGACGAGGGGAGTATATATATATATATATATATATATATATATATTTGCTATATTTCACTTGCATTTCAACACATATATCAATTTTTTTCTATGCATGTAAAATTCATACTTCGCTTATATAGCTTACAATACGCATGTACATGAGGTATACGACACGTATGTAATTTATATTTCGCTTATATAAATTATACACGACATTTTCCATTCAATTTCACGTTAATTTAGATTTCTCACCTTGGTTTTCTGAGAGCTAAAAATCGATACGATGTCAGAAAAATCCGCAGCTTCTTCTATTGGGTAGAGAGCTTCCTTGCGGTCTCGATGTTTCCTGTTTCATCGAATTTCGTCAACACACCAAAAAGATATGATTTTTCAAAGTGTAAAGATCAAAGAAAAACTCACTTTCACGAAGCTTCAAAACTAGGTTTACAGTTTTCGCGAAATCAGTGGCACGTGGGGACGATCAGGGGGTTGGACGTGGAAGAGCTTCGAGAGGGCTACAGGCGCGCGACGGTTTGGTGGCGTTCGGTGGTCCAGATCGGCGGCGGCGGCGGTTTAAAGGTCGGAACTTTGGAAGGGGATATCTCGATGTAGAAGCAACGATAGGGGGAGCTCCTTATATGGATTTGAAGAGGGGATGGAGAACTACAAAAAGTTGAACTGGGGGAGGAGCTAATTCGGGCTGTGGCGATCGGAAATCGCCAGGGAAGGGGGGAAGCTTTTCCGTCGTCGATGTCGGGGTCGGGGGGGGGGGGGTTCTGATAATTTTTTTTTATTTATGAATGGAGAAATATGATTGGCCGAGGACTATATTAAATTTTTAAATAGTGTTTTCTCAAACGAACTCCTTTTTTAACCCAACGACTGTCGCCCCTAGCTAAATACCCCCATTCCGGACACAATGGGATATGTTTCGTAGGCCAATTCGACTGTTACAGTCAGTTATTTTTCAAATTAAAGTATAAAACATTTAATTTTTAACTCTGAACGCACATTTCAATTTGCCAGGGCCACAAATTTATTCGAAAAAATTCCAGAAAAATAAATCTAGCTATGTTTTGACGCTACGGTCCCAACAAAACTAGTTTCGTCGAATTCTGAGGTCGTTTGAAAAATGGCAATTTTCTGGTCGATCCAATTTAACAGAAATCGACCAAACACATTTTCTTTTGCCACGCTCACATACTAGCTTCAAAAATTATGAAATTTGAAACCTAGCAGTAGTTTGACATCCCGGACCGAACAAAAGTGGTTTCGTCGAATTCCGAGGTCGTACGCAAAATATCAATTTTCCAGGGCTATATATTCTATATACCGACCCTTCTGAAAATTCATTCGGCCATAACTTTTAATTCCCGCTATGAAACTTCGATTTTTCAGATTCGTTAGAAAGGTATTGACTAACAGATTTAAATATTTTTGGTTTCGCTAAAATCCGTTATATTTTCCACCCTGCATAGTCGGTCAAAGTTTGAATTCAAATTTTCAAACTGACTCACTATTCCTAATTCACTATTTTATTGAGATATTCTATTTCAATTGTTCAAATTTCTTTGAAATAACCAATTTAAAATTTTTAAATTGGCTCGTATTTTCCGGGTTATTACACGGCTCGTCGGAGGAGGGGGGATCGTAGGTGGAGGCGCGACAGGGGAGGCGGAGGTCGGCGGTGAGCTGGCAAGCGGGATCCGTCGTTCTTTTTTTTCATTTCTGATTTTGAATGGTGGGTAGAAAGTGAGTGAGAGAGAGAATAAAGGGGGAGGGGGTTTGACTTTTATTTATAATTATTTATTTTATTTTGTACGAAAATGTAACTTTTTCGTTCGAACTCCAAACGAAACCCACCGACTGTCGTCTATAGCTAATTACCCCCATTTCGAACACAATGGGATATGTTTCATAAGCCAATTCGGCTGTTACGACCAGTTCCCATCAAAATCAAAATATAAATTTATATATTGAATTTGAACATACATTTCAATTTACCGGGGCCACATACAGACTCTAAAAATTCCTGAAAAATATTTTCTAGCTTCGTATTGACGATACGGTTCTAACAAAACTAATTTTGTCAAATTTAGAGATTGTTTGAAAAATGGCCTTTTTTTGGTCGATCTAAATTGACTAAAACTGTCAAAACATGTTTTGCTTCGCCACACTCACATATTAATCCCAAAAACTATGAAATTTAGAATCTAGAAGAAACTTGACATCCCGGATCCAACAAAAGTGGTTTTGTCGAAAATGGAGGTCATTTGTAAAATTTCCATTTTTAAGGGCCAAAATTCCATAGCGACTATTCTGAATTTTCAACTGGGCACAACTTTTTATTCTCGCTATAAATTTTCAATTTTTCGGATTCTTTGGAAAGATATTCTCAAATAGATTCAAATATTTTTGATTTCTCTAAAATCCGGTCCATTTTGAATTCTGTACATTCATTTGAAATTTGAAATCGAATTTTCGAACTACCACACCATTTTCAATTCCTTTTATAATTAAAAATAAATATTTATATTCTAATGTCGATTCAAATAAATATATACGTTCTAATTCTATTCAAAATAAATTTCTTGTTGTTATTATTTAAAATAAATCATTTTAAATATTCAAAATTCATTAAAATTGGCAAAATAAAAATTTTAAATTGGTTCTGATTTTCCGGGTTATTACAATCTCCCCCACTTAAAACTTTTCGTCCCCGAAAAGGAATGGAGCTGAAATTTGTTTGACTAATCAACTCAACTTTCATTATGGCTTACGTTCTTCAACTTTTCGGTTTCTAAGAACTTTTCAAATTTTCAAAAATTTGGCTAACACCCTAAATTTTCGAAAAATTTCGCCATAACCTCCCCTGCACGGGAGCACCGGGAAAATCCCGAAATTGCCATACAGGCCTCTCCAATCCAAAAAGAAAAAGAAATAACCAAGCGGCTAGCCAATCGGCTCATAAAATCATTCAAAACCCAAGAAATACAATAAACATGTACCTATTTGTCGGGCAAACAATTTTATTCCTCTGCTTAGCCTCTCTGCTATGACCTGTTCAATGTATACACATGTATATGCATGAAATTTCAAACAACTTTCAATACAGTTCAAAATTTGGTACAATTTGGTTATATATACCGTTCTTTCACATAATGATTTAATTAGATAACAATTAATCGTACAACACAACCATCAATCAATTAATGAATTTAACGTTTCAAATTCATAATTTTGACATATATATACCGAAAATCATGTTTTTGATGCCAAATCACAACAATAAGCCCTATCTAATTTTGGTTCTCACACTAGTCTAATGGAAACATATAGACATCCCACTTTTGAAACTCAAACACAACACTGATGATGGGTACCCATCATCGGAATCATTCCCGGGCTACTAGAGTGTGATTCCATATCTATCTAGTATATTTGAGGCTTCAAATACTCGTGGATCAGACGTATATTAAAATCTCTATATACTTGATTGTCCAAATCAATATAAAAATAATATTCAAATACGAATAATAAGGTTTAAATTTTCAAAACAATATTTGTTTTCATTCATTTTTTTTAAAATATACTCTTCCGACTCATTCTAGGATACTGCTGATCCCATCTCTAACGAGTCATTCTCATTGGATATTACTATTCCAATCTCTGATGAGTTCTTTCGTTTGGTTCTAACGTGTCTTGTTCTCTGAGATCTGTAAACCAAACTGAGATGACCCGAACTTCCCCGTGAAGGAAAGCCCGGATCGAGTTGAGAACGAGCCACATCAGAACACAAACAGGAGAACATTTCATGGTGTATTACAACAATTTCATCAGATTACAAGAACATACAGAGTATGAACAAATATTATACATTTGATAAACATCAGAGATTTAAATTACATTTAAATACATAGCAGCGGAAATATAACACAAAACACAACTAAAAGCAATACATGGACACAGAGCTTTCCGTATATGGTTCCAGCTGTAAATCCAGGATCCTATAAGTATATATTTGCAAAACCAAAACTACTAGCTGCCCGTGTCGAAAATAAGGGTACCCAGAGTTTAGGTTAAAACAATAAACTCCAGGTCAGTCATGTGACTGGTGTGAGAACTAAAACAGTTATTAATCTTTATTTTAAAGTTAGGGAAATCCAGGGACCACGCCGTATCACACGGAACGGGTTTCCTCCGAAGAATACCAGTGCATAAAACAACAGCGCCATGCTAAATGAAGAACAATGAAGCTATTATAAGACTCAGGTCCCATCACACAATGCAACGCAATCCGGAGGATAGAGTTTTTACTTTGTAATAGCCAAGAATGCTTGGTACGTAAAATTTCACGTTTTATTATTACTATAAGTTTATAGTGTCAAAACAATTTCAATCATAAGTATCAATCATAGACGACATGAGTGCCCCATCCCACTATGTCGCCATACTAGGCTTTACAATCAAAACCGCAAAATGTCGTATTGGAAGTTGGATTTCCATCTGTGAACCAAGGCAAGGGATCGTCCTTACCGCTTCGAGATGCTCTAGCCCGTGTCTCAGGACCAGACTCAGGTGGGCCCTTAGATCGTCAAGGACGGTCCACTTGATGTGGATTAAAATGCCTGAAAATTGTGTTTCCCTGACCTAGAGGGCGTCAATGAGCCAAATGACTCATCGATCCCAGATCGACCAATATAACCGAGGGGCTTCGCTATTCATCATCCACATAAGTAAAATGCCAGGGTGTGCAAAACGCTGACACCACTCCTAGCTAGAAGGAAACGCATGCCCTCCCTGAGGTCCTCTCCCGTTTATGGTTCACACTGGTGTGTGAGGTTCGCGAATTAACGCTACACAAAGCTACGCTATAGTAAAGTCATGCTTTGATCATCAACCACAAGGCTCTGCTTTTCAACAGAAGCCTTGATCATTTGCATCTCAGCATGCCATATAGGCAATTCACGCTATGTAACTGATGTATATTAATCACATAGAATGAAATCCAATGTCAGACACACATCCATTTACAAGTTCGTTAAGGTTCTGAACGAAACCGGAGGAACCTTATTCCTCGGATATCCATTGATCTCCAAATACATCTGGATGATCACCAACTGATTCCCTCTTTTTGGGTGTACAGCCCAATCAAGATCATCAGTAATTATCCAAATGATGTGAAGGCCTCCAGTCTTCAACCATAGTCTTCATTCTTGACATATCGTCGAATCAGTTATTCAGAATGGGATAAACCCGGTCATTCTGAATAACTCGTGTATATAATAAACTAGTGCTATAAAAACACAACATACACCTCATTTGGATATCATTTCAATCTAATTAAAGATGCATTAAAACTCCACTTGGCTTTAATCTTCCCAAAAATCAATATTAACGATTGTTTAACTTAGGAAATCATATCCTGTCTTTAAGTGGACTAAAAAACCAATGTTATTTAAAACACGGTTCACGATTAACCCAAAATCACATTCCATTCCCTTAGCCTTTAACCGTAAATTAGCATGTGAACAATTCCCTAAGTATTAACCCCGAACGCCGAAACCAACATCAGATCAATACCCAGCAAACCATTCAACTTAACTAATCTCCAGTTAGTTTCTGAATTTCTTAACTCCGTTGGGTCTAAGAATAGTAATATTAATGATACCATTCATGAAAACCCAAATCACATTCCATTAATTATGGAATCTTCACGGAAGAACAAATCAATATATAATCAATATCAATTTCCATATCCGACCAATAATATAATTGGAATATTGGCAACACCTTTTAAATTCCATCTGTATTAATAGTCTTCTTCCACAGAATTTCATTTCGATTATTATCAAATCGAATTCCATTCAATTCCAATTTAATATATATTAAATTGGAAAACTTTACTTTGGAAAATTCCTGTTAAATCTTAATAAAAAGATTTATAAATTCCAAATCACTTTTCATTGTAAATCGGGTTAAAGAACGAATGTCGTTAAAAACACAGTTCACAATAAACCCGATTCACATTAGCCTCTAACCGTAAATTAGTAAGAGAACAATCTACTAAGTATTAACCCCGAAGGCCGAAACCAACATCAGATCAATACCTAGGAAACCATTCAACTTAACTAATCTCCGGTTAGTTCCTAATTTTCTTGATTCCATTCGGTTCAAGAACAGTATAATCTAAAGATACCATTCACGACGAACCCAAAATACAATTTGATATTAAATACAAGGTTCTAAATAGAAAATGTAACACCCCGTATTTTCTGTTAACATAAAAATAAAAAAAATTCAAGATATAATTAATTTTTAGAAAAATAATTAGGTGAAACGGGTTGCGCCGTTGTGTTCGTCTCGGAATTCTGCTTGAGATAGAGTCCGAGTTTGCGTAAATTGGACTCCGTATGAAAAAGATATCCTTAAATTAAATATTGCAGCAAAACATGGAAAAAGAGGAATGAGAAAAGAATAATGTTTAGCATTGTTCTAAGAATTGTAAGCAAAAGACATAATAGCTCATTTGCTTGGAACATGTGACTTGCATACAATAGGTGCAGAGTTCGATCCCCGCCAACGCCATATTTTTGTTTTAGGGGAATGGCTAAAAAGCGGCTTAGTGTGAACGCGGTTCAAAAAAATTAAATATATATATATTGAATATATATATGTATATATATATAATTGAGAAGATAAATACAGTCAATTTATTTGGAGGGAAAGATTTATGCATAAGTAGATATGTATGTATGTAGGTAACTTCATTATGCATTGATTTTGCATGTTGCAAGGAAAGTAGAGGAAAAAAAGGGGAAATTAAATTATATGCTCGATTTCCTTTTTTTCAGGCAAGCAATTAATTTGCATTATTTGAATTCATGAATAGGTGCGTGTGTATATATATATTTATATCTATATGGGCAGTTAATGTAAACATGAATAGAAGTTTATTAATTTGTTGAGTGTTTGCTGAGTCACTTCTGACTCACTGCTGAGTTAATAAGATAAACCCCATCTTGTCTGAACGGCTGCGGTTATTTCTAGGTTAAATCTAATGGCCTAAATGAATCCTAAATTCTATAAATAAGTGGGTAGTCTCTCATTCTAATTCATATGAAAAATTAGAGAAGCCGCCGTCATGCCGTCGCCATGGAACTCCGAGTAGCCGCAGCAAATCAAAGTAGAAGAAAGCTAATCTAATCCAATTCTAATCAATTCTAAAAGCAATCTAGACTCTCTCTTTCTTCTTAAATTGTGAGTATGATGATTCTCACAAGATTATTAGCAAACTAATTTGATTAAGATGTAAATGGAACATAAGAAAATGATGTGAATTGTCATATATGTTATTGTAAAATCTTATGTTATCATGTATGTTCTAAATGTTTTGTTATGTTATGATGAAAATCATGCTATGCTATGTTATGCTATCATGCCATGCTATGATGAAAATCATGCTATGCTATGTTATGCTATCATGCTATGCTATGTGTAAATCATGCTATGTTATGTCATAAATCTTATATATGTTGTAGATCTCATGTTAACACATATGTTGGAAATCCATAAGTTATATGATTATGATATCATGTTAAGTTGTGTTGAATCGTACAAGTTGTAAAATCATGATGTTGTTATTTATGCAAATTGGATCATGTTTTAAAGTTTATGTTTTTTTTTCTAAAAATTAAATGGATCATGATTATGGGAATTTGCCTATTAAGTTAGGTGTACCCATATGCATGAATCTATGACTAAATGAATTTTTATTATGGGAATTTGTCTATTAAGTTAGATGTACCCATATACATGAACCTATGTTATTAAGTTAGATGATGATATGTTGTAAATGATGTCACATATGTTACATAGTCACGATGTTAGTATCCATGTTGGTTAGTTCATGTTAGTCGAATCATGATATTATATATGTTTGGGCTATGATGATTCATACATGTACCTATGCAAGTTTTGGCACTGATTAATAAAAATTGTGTAGGTTTCATGACACTTATTTTAGATCTAAAATTAGATCCATGACATGTGTGAGTTCTATACTAGTTCACACCACCATTATGTTGCAAGTTTATACATGAATTTGGGTTATATTATGTAGACTGTGACATTTAACCAAACGAGTTGACACCTTTAACATGTGTAGCTTATGCAAGTTTAAGTGTTGGACCTCTATCACATATGCAAGTTTCACCCCTTTTTATGAGTAGATCTATTTTAGTCATATACATATATGTTGTTGTTGTGATAATTTATCTTTGTGCTATGAGTTAGACTATTCGAGTCTAACGTATATTTTATGTTTAACGTATGAACGCACAACGTGGGATAGGGGTGATATTAAAAGAATTAATATTGAGAATTTGCACGAAATAGCCTTAAAAAGGCATATAACAAATTTGAGATATGTGAATTGCCTTAAAAGGCGAAAAATGGAATTAAGACATTAATTGGAAAATTAATGTGTAGAAATGGTCATAAGTTAATTATGGATTAATTTGAATTTGAATAGGAATTGAGAAATTGGTATAAAATGCCTTTAACGGCATATAATGAATTTGTGGTGAAAAAGGGTATGATTTATCATACCATAAATGGATGGACATAATTGAGTCAATTATGGACATCATTAAATTTTGAATAAATTATTAATTTGGATAGGGAAGTTAATTCAAATTTGGGAAAGATTAATTAATTAATTAATCACTTAAGATAATTAAACTTCTTTCTATCTACATACACCAGAAGGTTCTAGGGTGACAGAGAGGATAGTGTCTAGGCTTGGGTTTGGAAAACAAGATTCCTGCCCTCCCTGGCTATCCCTAACTGACCCAATGAACGGGATGGTCTTGAATTTAGAAAGAAAACATGTGGTGGGACATGGGAATCTAGTGGGTGCTTTGGGTGGCATGAGGAATCTAGTGGTTGCCTTTAGTGGCATTTGAAATACGATTAGTAAGACTTAACCAAACACACATGCAAATGAACATGACTAAGAAGAGGGTTAAGTAAGTGCCTTGGGTGGCATGAGAAAATACGATTAGTAACACTTAACAAAATTAAATATGTAAGTGGGACATAGGGGTTAAGTGGGTGCCTTGGGTGGCATGTGGAATTACTAATAGAAACCCTTAACCAAATTTAAAACATGTAAGTGGACATGAAGGGGGTTAAGTGGAATGTGTTAGAGGGGACCAAGCCTAGGTGGGAAGCTTAGTGGGAGGCCCATTTCAACCAGTATCCCAAACGTATCTTTGTGAGCTCGACCCAAGTCGAGGACGGGACACGCATACTGGGCTTGACTATAAGAGGCCAAAACGGGTTAGCGGTGGCAACGCAAGTCCAACGGGTTCATATGCATGAGTGGACCCGGGCTGGTAGGTAAGACGTTGTTGCATCGTGTAGGTATAAGCCGTGCATCCTTAAGTTGTATCGGGTTGCCACTTTAGGGGAGTGATACACCCCACTGTGGGGCCAACACGAGTATCTACGAGTTTGGGAGCCGATCAAACGTGGAGGATAGTGGGTACATCTAGTAGTACACGAAGCTACCATTATTAATTAAGTATTAAAAGGGTACACCTAGTGGAGATAGGGGCAGACGACACCTATGACGTCAGCTAGGAGTACGTGGAATTACCATTATTAAGGGGGTACGTCTAGTAGGGATAGGTACACGTTGGGTACCTAGGATAGCAACTAGAGATACACAGTCAAACGTGGAGGATAGTGGGTACATCTAGTAGTACACGAAGCTATCATCATTCTATTTAGGGATCAAAGTGACTAGTAGGGGTGCAGTTAGTGCTAGTACAGTACAGCACGGTACAGTACGGTAGAGTATAGTAATTATCCTATATTGATTAGGAAGCGTCATTAACATTAGTGATTAGTAACGGGTGTGGTGCAGCGTAGTAATTATTCTTTAATAGGTATGCCTTTAATGTTACCATGGTTAACCTCATTTCCTTTGCCTGTTCTGTCACACCCAATAGTTCATAGGCATTTCCTTATTCTCCAGCTTATGCCTTAGTCTGATTACTTTGAAAATAGTATTGTTAGAATTGTCATACTCGCCAGACTATATGTCTGACCCCCTCTATTTCTATCTTTTTCCCCCTCCAGGTCCTCAGGTTGGGCCCAGCTCTAGTGGTGTTTGATTGGATTGCTTATCTCTTTTGGAGAGCTTGGACTGCTAAAGTAAAGTCCAGCTTGTTATCCTTTGTTTAATGGCTATTTATATAATGGGATTATGTATTTTGTTTTATCAAGATAGATATTGTACTTGACTCTGATTTATGGTATTATGATGTAATCAAACATGTTTTGACTTCTGTTGCAATGAAATAAAGTTTTAAATTTCCAAGTACTATTTTATATCTGTCTTGTTGTAATTTTACTGTTCTATACTCACTTAAAACCTCCATGGAAGTTAATGCATTCCTTTTGTGAGTGACATTAATGGACGTGGGGTGTTACACGTGGTATCAGAGCTTAAGGTTACCAGAACAGATAAGATATTTTGAAAAACTATTTTTCAAAAGCATTTTTATAAAGAATACTTTCAAAAATATGTTTGTAGAAGAGTATTTTTGAAAGAAAGGTTTATTTTGAGAACATAATCCCCAAGAGCCATATATCCTTCCTTCGATTCTCCGTTTTGAATCTCTTCCTCTTTCTCTTTTTGAATTTCCCCTCCGCGTATAGATGCTTTTTCTAAGATAAATAAGGACTTCCGTACGAAGGACGGAAGAACCACTTCAAGGGACTTGGACGTTTGTCGGGCTAGAAGTTAGTCCAAGGAGGTGGAGGGTTGTGGGAACCTTTAAGATGGACGATGGGAGGAAGGTTCAAATAGCTGTTAGGTTAATAAAGGACGAAACCTCATCTTGGTGGGAGGTCACGAATGGAGAATGTGAAGAAGAAGGCCAGTTGTTTTAGAGAAATAGGACACCTTATTAGGATTGTCCAAAGAGGCAAGAATAAAGTACAGGATCTTCTGGAGGGTTGTTGTATTCCCTCACGGCTGGTATACCTGATGGGGGTAGGACCGTCTAGGTGGAAATTTGGTTTTCTTTGTCATCCTGTTCGAACCTTGTTTGATTCTGGTGCTTCATACTCGTTAGTATCTGCTTCGTTAGTTGAAACAATGCACCTAAATACTAGTCTAGTTAAGGATCCCATCCTAGTCTCAAATCCTGTTGGTGGTTCGGCTCATCCTTCAATGGTTTGTCGGGATTTGAGAGTGTCTATCTTGGGCGTTGGGTTTGAATGCAGCGCCTTCATTCTTGGTTTCACGGTCTATAGTTTGATTCTAGGGATGGATTGGCTAGCCAGGCGTGGTGCCATCCTAGATTGGGGAAGGAGGGTAGTTAGACTATTGGTTCGTTATGGAAAGACCCTCATATTTCTTGTGACCATAGGAGTTTAGTGATGCTTAGTTGCCTAGAATCTTCTGATGTATCCAACGATGATTTGGGATCTGTTTGTGTGGTCCGTGAGTATGGGGATGTCTTCGATGTAGAGCGGGGTTTACCTAGAGGAGCGAAGTAAGCTTTCGTGTGTGCCTAGTGGATAATGCAAAGCCAGTTATGAGATCAACGATGGTTTTGGAGCAAGACTGGCAAGGACAGCCAGAGTCCGTTAAGTGCTCAGTTATTTGGCCGTTTTACTAGTATCATCTCATGTATGTCATCTGAATTCGAAGGAGGTATCCCTTGGGTGTTTGTCTGATATTGGTTTAGGCCTTTGGGGCTTGCAATTGGGGGATGTCGAGTTCGACTAGGATGGTCTGCGTGAGAGATGGACAGTTGTGAAATTTTTTGCATGGAATAATATCCTGGTTTTCTCTAGAAGCGGAGAAGAGCATGCCCTACATCTTAGGGAAGCCTCTGGGGAAGGGTGATGTGTTATGGAGGAAGACTATCGAAAGTCCATGAGGGGAATTACCCTACCCACGACTTAGGAGTTGCTTTCAGACCATAAGTTGCTAAGGTATTTGTTCTCTTAGAAAGATCTGAACTTGAGGCAGCAAAGGTGGATGGAGTTCTTGGCGTCCTACGATTTTGAAATAGCATATACCCCTGGCAAGGGTAACGTTGTGGTGGGGGCCTTAAGTAGAAAAGGGTTGACACTGAGTCCTTGGTCTGTTGAGCGGCGTAGCTTAGAGTTTATCTCTACCTTTGACTTTAGACCATCCATTGATTTTGTACTTGGTCCGCTAGCATCCTTAGAGGTCAGACCTATGCTTTTGGGACGGATTGGAGAGGCACAGCGAGCTGACCCACAGTTGGTTGAGTTAGTAGAGAATCTCACAAGAGGGGAGTCATCAAGCCATCTTAGTAGGTATACCCTAGATGATAAGGGTTGGTTGCGTAGGGACGGTAAACTTTGTATATTACGGGACGAAAGTTTGAGGAAGTGTTTACATGATACGGCGAAAGTGGTGGAGCCGAACACGCTTAAGGAAGTGAAAGTAGAGCGAGATGCCACGATCAGACTAGCTCCTACATGCATTCTTGGGTCGGAGATTAAGAAGTTGAGAAACCGAGAGGTCAAGCTAGTCAAAGTGCAATGGGAAGAAGATCAAGGAGACGCTACTTAGGAGACGAAAGAGAAGATTCGTTTGTTGTACCCCTTCCTTTTCGGGGTTATGTCTTTTATATTCTCCTTTATCGTCTAGCTTATACTTGTCCTATCTTTAGTACATCCTCTCGTTTAAGTCTTTGACCTTTAGAAGGGTGGTCCTATGGTTGAAACATGTGTTTGAGACAAGTTATGTTTGATGGATGCAAGTGGATGCAAATGTTTGCTAGTGGTTGCTCGTGGATGCATATACACACACTTTAGGCACTAGATCGGCTCAGTCACTCTCATATTGCATATAAATATGTGTGCATATTTAAATTAATAAATGAATAGTGGTTGTATTATCATATGGATGCTGCATTAAGATGAATGGTTGTGCACGCATATAGAAATAATATGTATCATTAGGAATCTTTTGCATACATAATGGACGCATGGCACTATCATGGTTCGCATTAAGGAGGTCAACTGAATCAGTAGATCGCCTGATTTTTGCATTGGATAAGGACATGTACACACACTATGCATATAAACATGAAAGCATTAGAAGTCTCTTAAGGACAATGGATGCCTGTGCCTGATGGTTGAGTAGATGGATGATTGGATGGTAGGACACATTCTTCCTAACTTGAAGACTTCGGGGACGAAATCCTTTAAGGAGGGGAAAATGTAACACCCCGTATTTTCTGTGAACATAAAAAAAAAATTCAAGATATAATTAATTTTTATAAAAATAATTAGGTGAAACGGGTTGCGCCGTTGCGTTCGTCTCGGAATTCTGCTTGAGATAGAGTCCGAGTTTGCGTAAATTGGACTCCGTATGAAAAAGATATCCTTAAATTAAATATTGCAGCAAAACATGGAAAAAGAGGAATGAGAAAAGAATAATGTTTAGCATTGTTCTAAGAATTGTAAGCAAAAGACATAATAGCTCATTTGCTTGGAACATGTGACTTGCATACAATAGGTGCAGAGTTCGATCCCCGCCAACGCCATATTTTTGTTTTAGGGGAATGGCTAAAAAGCGGCTTAGTGTGAACGCGGTTCAAAAAAATTAAATATATATATATTGAATATATATATGTATATATATATAATTGAGAAGATAAATACAGTCAATTTATTTGGAGGGAAAGATTTATGCATAAGTAGATATGTATGTATGTAGGTAACTTCATTATGCATTGATTTTGCATGTTGCAAGGAAAGTAGAGGAAAAAAAGGGGAAATTAAATTATATGCTCGATTTCCTTTTTTTCAGGCAAGCAATTAATTTGCATTATTTGAATTCATGAATAGGTGCGTGTGTATATATATATTTATATCTATATGGGCAGTTAATGTAAACATGAATAGAAGTTTATTAATTTGCTGAGTGTTTGCTGAGTCACTTCTGACTCATTGCTGAGTCAATAAGATAAACCCCATCTTGTCTGAACGGCTGCGGTTATTTCTAGGTTAAATCTAATGGCCTAAATGAATCCTAAATTCTATAAATAAGTGGGTAGTCTCTCATTCTAATTCATATGAAAAATTAGAGAAGCCGCCGTCATGCCGTCGCCATGGAACTCCGAGTAGCCGCCGCAAATCAAAGTAGAAGAAAGCTAATCTAATCCAATTCTAATCAATTCTAAAAGCAATCTAGACTTTCTCTTTCTTCTTAAATTGTGAGTATGATGATTCTCACAAGATTATTAGCAAACTAATTTGATTAAGATGTAAATGGAACATAAGAAAATGATGTGAATTGTCATATATGTTATTGTAAAATCTTATGTTATCATGTATGTTCTAAATGTTTTGTTATGTTATGATGAAAATCATGCTATGCTATGTTATGCTATCATGCCATGCTATGATGAAAATCATGCTATGCTATGTTATGCTATCATGCTATGCTATGTGTAAATCATGCTATGTTATGTCATAAATCTTATATATGTTGTAGATCTCATGTTAACACATATGTTGGAAATCCATAAGTTATATGATTATGATATCATGTTAAGTTGTGTTGAATCGTACAAGTTGTAAAATCATGATGTTGTTATTTATGCAAATTGGATCATGTTTTAAAGTTTATGTTTTTTTTTCTAAAAATTAAATGGATCATGATTATGGGAATTTGCCTATTAAGTTAGGTGTACCCATATGCATGAATCTATGACTAAATGAAATTTTATTATGGGAATTTGTCTATTAAGTTAGATGTACCCATATACATGAACCTATGTTATTAAGTTAGATGATGATATGTTGTAAATGATGTCACATATGTTACATAGTCACGATGTTAGTATCCATGTTGGTTAGTTCATGTTAGTCGAATCATGATATTATATATGTTTGGGCTATGATGATTCATACATGTACCTATGCAAGTTTTGGCACTGATTAATAAAAAATGTGTAGGTTTCATGACACTTATTTTAGATCTAAAATTAGATCCATGACATGTGTGAGTTCTATACTAGTTCACACCACCATTATGTTGCAAGTTTATACATGAATTTGGGTTATATTATGTAGACTATGACATTTAACCAAACGAGTTGACACCTTTAACATGTGTAGCTTATGCAAGTTATAGTCTTAGCCTATGCAAGTTTAAGTGTTGGACCTCTATCACATATGCAAGTTTCACCCCTTTTTATGAGTAGATCTATTTTAGTCATATACATATATGTTGTTGTTGTGATAATTTATCTTTGTGCTATGAGTTAGACTATTCGAGTCTAACGTATATTTTACGTTTAACGTTTGAACGTACAACTTGGGATAGGGGTGATATTAAAAGAATTAATATTGAGAATTTGCACGAAATAGCCTTAAAAAGGCATATAACAAATTTGAGATATGTGAATTGCCTTAAAAGGCGAAAAATGGAATTAAGACATTATTTGGAAAATTAATGTGTAGAAATGGTCATAAGTTAATTATGGATTAATTTGAATTTGAATAGGGATTGAGAAATTGGTATAAAATGCCTTTAACGGCATATAATGAATTTGTGGTGAAAAAGGGTATGATTTATCATACCATAAATGGATGGACATAATTGAGTCAATTATGGACATCATTAAATTTTGAATAAATTATTAATTTGGATAGGGAAGTTAATTCAAATTTGGGAAAGATTAATTAATTAATTAATCACTTAAGATAATTAACATTCTTTCTATCTACATACACCAGAAGGTTCTAGGGTGACAGAGAGGATAGTGTCTAGGCTTGGGTTTGGAAAACAAGTTTCCTGCCCTCCCTAGCTATCCCTAACTGACCCAATGAACGGGATGGTCTTGAATTTAGAAAGAAAACATGTGGTGGGACATGGGAATCTAGTGGGTGCTTTGGGTGGCATGAGGAATCTAGTGGTTGCCTTTAGTGGCATTTGAAATACGATTAGTAAGACTTAACCAAACACACATGCAAATGAACATGACTAAGAAGAGGGTTAAGTAAGTGCCTTGGGTGGCATGAGAAAATACGATTAGTAACACTTAACCAAATTAAATATGTAAGTAGGACATAGGGGTTAAGTGGGTGCCTTGGGTGGCATGTGGAATTACTAATAGAAACCCTTAACCAAATTTAAAACATGTAAGTGGACATGAAGGGGGTTAAGTGGAATGTGTTAGAGGGGACCAAGCCTAGGTGGGAAGCTTGGTGGGAGGCCCATTTCAACCAGTATCCCAAAAGTATCTTTGTGAGCTCGACCCAAGTCGAGGACGGGACACGCATACTGGGCTTGACTATAAGAGGCCAAAACGGGTTAGCGGTGGCAACGCAAGTCCAACGGGTTCATATGCGTGAGTGGACCCGGGCTGGTAGGTAAGACGTTGTTGCATCGTGTAGGTATAAGCCGTGCATCCTTAAGTTGTATCGGGTTGCCACTTTAGGGGAGTGATACACCCCACTGTGGGGCCAACACGGGAATCTACGAGTTAGGGAGCCGATCAAACGTGGAGGATAGTGGGTACATCTAGTAGTACACGAAGCTACCATTATTAATTAAGTATTAAAAGGGTACACCTAGTGGAGATAGGGGCAGACGGCACCTATGACGTCAGCTAGGAGTACGTGGAATTACCATTATTAAGGGGGTACGTCTAGTAGGGATAGGTACACGTTGGGTACCTAGGATAGCAACTAGAGATACACAGTCAAACGTGGAGGATAGTGGGTACATCTAGTAGTACACGAAGCTATCATCATTCTATTTAGGGATCAAAGTGACTAGTAGGGGTGCAGTTAGTGCTAGTACAGTACAGCACGGTACAGTACAGTAGAGTATAGTAATTATCCTATATTGATTAGGAAGCGTCATTAAGTGATTAGTAACGGGTGTGGTGCAGCGTAGTAATTATTCTTTAGTAGGTATGCCTTTAATGTTACCATGGTTAACCTCATTTCCTTTGCCTGTTCTGTCACACCCAATAGTTCATAGGCATTTTCTTATTCTCCAGCTTATGCCTTAGTCTGATTACTTTGAAAATAGTATTGTTAGAATTGTCATACTCGCCAGACTTTATGTCTGACCCCCTCTATTTCTATCTTTTTCCCCCTCCGGGTCCTCAGGTTGGGCCCAGCTCTAGTGGTGTTTGATTGGATTGCTTATCTCTTTTGGAGAGCTTGGACTGCTAAAGTAAAGTCCAGCTTGTTATCCTTTGTTTAATGGCTATTTATGTAATGGGATTATGTATTTTGTTTTATCAAGATAGATATTGTACTTGACTCTGATTTATGGTATTATGATGTAATCAAACATGTTTTGACTTCTGCTGCAATGAAATAAAGTTTTAAATTTCCAAGTACTATTTTATATCTGTCTTGTTGTAATTTTACTGTTCTATACTCACTTAAAACCTCCATGGAAGTTAATGCATTCCTTTTGTGAGTGACATTAATGGACGTGGGGTGTTACAGAAAATATATCCGCTTATATTCAATATCAAATTCTGAAACCAACAAATATCGTATTGGAAAATGATATATATATATATATATCTTTCAAATTCCCATAACAATATCTGTATAATCACGAAATCCGGCATCGAAATATTCCAAAGACGATTTCGTTTCAAATCCATTTCTAATTTTTATATTGAAAATTCTGGTTATTTTTAAAAACCATTTCAAATCAAAATTATTTATTTTAAAGATAAATGGATTATAATTCTAGTTCGAAACTAGTTCATTTCGATAAAAATCTATTTTTATCTTTTCGAATATGGAATTTTTCATCCCAATTCTTTCCAAATCATTTCTTATGATTTTACACTAATTACTGATATTTTTGATAATTTTATCAAGGCCTGTACAGTCGATTTCCATAAACGGCCATCGAACTGCACTTACAACGACCTTTTCCAAATTTGATTTGGACATAATTCCAAATCCAACCGTTAGATTTTAAATCTCTAATATTCGTTAGAAAGCCCTTTTCGATACGAACCCAATGGTTTTGGTTTTTAGGAGAATCCGACGGTCGGATCTCCCGTAATATTCGTTCAAAGTCAATGGTCGAAATTCGCAAACTGCCGTAGTGCGGCGCGCTCTATTCAGGCCATTATATTTATATAATATATATTATATATATTTCATCGATTTCCATTTTAAACGTATTTTATAAATCGTTTTAAATTCGATTTAAAAGCGATTTCAACTTCATATTCAATTTCTAATCAAAATTGAATATTCCATATCATCGATATATAAATGATTGTATTTTTAAAACATTGGATTTTGAAATGAATTCCTTTTCGATATTCATTATAAAAATGAATAAAATCTATATAAATATCGTTCACATAAAAATGGCGTTGATCTAATCAACACAGCTTTAAATATTTAAATATATTCGTGTCCATCCCAAATCGGACGTCAAAATAAGATTTTTCTCTTTTACTGAATATTATTTTAAAATATTCATTATTTTAAAATATTCATTATTTTAAAATATTCATTCTTTCTGAACTGGAATCAGACACCACCAATTACCATATAATTTGATTATATGGATTTCACACAACAAATGTGTATAACAACAGTGAAAACAGTAATCCATCATCCAGAGTGCATTCTACACTGCATAAACATTAATTATAAATTTTTAACGCTTACGACAGCCTGTCAATCAATCGATCAACATACAACTAAACAATTGGGATTAGTGTACGTCAAATTTCATCCCAACACCCGTATGGGGTTTCAATCAACAAACACTGAATATTATTTGTGCAGTAGGGTGATGTGTACAATATATCGTCCTAATCAATATTAGTCAAATGGGTGTACATAAACAAATCGTCTGATTTGAAAATGAATATTTATTTTATTCATATACCCGTTAAAACTTATATTTTTAATGATAAAATATTTATTCAGTTCATTTACACAATAAAAATTATATTTTTATTGTTCTAACATATTTTAGAAAATTTTGGCGGCATAACGACGCGATATCAAAATCGGGTAATGTCTAGCATTACCCCTCTCCTGATATTTGCTCGCGCCATGCATACCTACCATTCTAATCAATTCATTTCACCCAAACAACCAAATTCAACCAAATGATCTAATCAACCAAACCAAACAATCAAACAAGTCATCTATGGTCTATGGACGACGGGGAACAGTTCATATATGCAGTTATAAAAATAAATAGCTATATAATAATTATAGTGAGGGGTATGGGACCACCTGCCGATAGTGTATCTCTAGAGGCGAATACACTAGGTTCAACAAGAACATCTTGCAACCCAGCACTCACATGACCAACCACTCATTTCGCTTGAGTGTCTCAAATGTATTACACCAACGGTTGGGTGCGACCCACCGTTTCCCGAAAAGGGACAACATCGAATTAGATTAAAGAATGAAATGGATTTTCTCTAGATAGGTGATTATACACCCTAATGGGAGCGAACCACATAGCCATGCTGCCTGCCCGATTTTTGTCATTTCTCGGCTGATGAGGCTTGAGGTTTAGATTAACTTCTGGAACACATGGTCACCATTCACTTTGAATGCCACATCATCAGTTCCATTTGATATCGCTAATTGACGTCCACAAAAATACTCTAGTTATTTGGGTAGAGAAAAACCATTTCTCCGCCATCAACTATAGTACATTTGGAGAAATCAACGTACATAATTCCTTTGGAAATACTCTGTCAGACATTCGTCCATACAAGTCATCCAGGAACAGGATGAGCCTAAGGTACTCTCCTACTGCATCCTAGGAATCACCCAATGGATTAGTAGCGAGAAGTCCTTGCAATCCATAAATTCCAACCACGACAGAACCACAATTTATCTCTGGCTGCTAAACCGGAGATTACTAGCAGTTCTTCTATTTATGACGATCTATGATCTTTAATGCTCCACCTCGATCATCTTCTATTATCTCCGCGTATTTGTTGAACATAATGATTTTCGAATATAAATTCGATCCCGGTCTTTCCGTATCAACAATCGTATTGGACAGATTTGATAGTCGGTGATTTAACTATCAAAATAAACAGTGTTTCAATCATGACAATCCAGTGAGTTCACTGGTTCAGTATTCAGCGCCACTTGGCCTTTTAATTAAAACGAATGTAGATTTAAAACTCTTAAATATGTCGATATTGAAAATATAGTTTTCTCACTTCTTATTTTACATAATATTATTCTTTAAACAACTCATTACATTACTTAGGATAATCCTATATTATATTCAGTGTTCACATTTTCACTTTCAAAACATTAACCATATCATTATATAACATTTGGAAATCATTTCAACTAATTTCTCGTAAAATAAAATTACGAAATATTTTCTATTTCATTACTTGAAAGCAATAACCAATGCTTATTTTTATAGAATAAAACTCAACTTTACGTCTCCTTTCTAATTCGAAGATACCGTTACACAACCCCTTTTTAATTCCCTTTTTAAACCATTACATTTAAAAACCAGATTTGGTTATATAACCTTATGACCCCCTTCTTTATCTAAATTCACTTCTTTAAATCTCTTTTCAATTTTATTTCATCATTTCCAGCTTTGAATCCTTATTTCAATTCCAATTGTACTTGATGCCATCTTCTTAAGTAACGTTAATTTAGAATTAACGATATAATACCTCAAACCCCTTTTTATAACTTTGTTTTATTATAAAACCCTTTTATCCTAAATCTCCTTTTAATTAATTCAATTAATTAAGTAATATTTATTTTAACCTGTCCTGTTTGCTTAAAATCCTCTTTATCATTTTGTTATAAAACTCAGGTTTCAAAATAAAACCTGTTCATAAACTCCTTTCACCTATCAATTCGATTTCTTCCAATTTCGATTACCTTTTAAATGAATTTAAATTAAAAAATAATTCTCTAAATTATTATTAATTAAAACAATAATTTATTTCAACCATTAACTAAATTAGTAGTTAATTCCCTTATTAATTAAAATAAAAGTGAGCCCCTTTTTAAAATCTTATTATAATCTAAACAATATTCATTAGACTATTTTATATTCAAACCACCCTAATTTAGTAATCAATTCCAATTAAAGAGTCGATTTAGTCACTCAAAACATGGTTATCTTATTAACCGTTTCCAATTTGTTTCCCCTTTTAAATTAATTAATAATATAATTAATTAATTTAAATAATTCCATTAAATTGTTTTAAAATAATTATCCAAACTTAACCGTTAGATAAATTTACTTATTCTCACGTTTACAAATCTGATTAACATCGAATTTGACTTTATAAAAAATCAATTTACACCTAATTATAAACATAAATATTCATTTCCTTTTAAATAAGGTTTTTATTTAAAATATATATTTCAAAATCTATCTTTAATTATAAAATAAATTTTATAACTTCATCTCTATCGACTCACCTGACGGTGAATCAATATAAACAAAACGATTTACTTTTAGGCCATTACTGCCGATTACTCAACCAATATAGCCCATTGGTTAAAACCATAACACATGTTGACTTTTAAGTCAATGATCACTACTAAAATCAATAACCCAATCATGACAATTCATATATGATAATATGAAAATAAATAATATATTTGAGGAATCCGGTTGGATCCCTCCAACCTGTCCTTCCCTGTATACCAACGGTTATCTCCACACAGCTTACAACAAATCAAAACAGATCAAATAATCTAAAAAGATCAAACAATCCAAACCATTAAACACGTTTATTGATAAATGTGACCAATAAGGTAAGTTACCTTTATTGGAACTAATTCGTTAAAATAACGCTTTGGTATTTCACTGAAATTAAACAACAGTTTAATTTCTTCAGTTAAGTCAACAAATAAATTATAACTAGCAAACAGTCAACCATAGTAACAGAGTCACAGAAATAAAAAACCCAATTTGTATAAAATATAAATGGGAAAAATACTGAGTGAGTTTAACTCACCTTGATTCGTTGTCGCTAAAGAGGTCCGGTTTAATTAAATCAAACGAGTGTTTAATTTAATAAAAATTCCCAGCATTCTCCAGTTCTGCCCAAATCGGTTTCAACGTATAGAGTTTATTGATACGATCCCATTGCTTCTCGTCTGGCTCAATTCTGATAACACCGGCATGAATTATAATTTAATGGTTATATGATTTAGTTATAACAAACAAATCCTTAATTTATACTTAAATTAATTACTTTTCGTTAACCGGAGATAAGCCGACCACTTTATTCTTAATTTCCATCGTCATATGCTCCTGTTTAAAACCCTATAATGCTTCTTTGAATTGGGTAGGAACAAACGTACTCCTTCGTTGGCCGTTCAAACCTATCCAGGTTTATACTTAAATAAGTAAATTCCAAATATGACTTAATGGTTTCTTAATGACATTATAATTAAACATTTATGTTACTTAAAACTGTTCAGGCTAGTAATCCTTCCTTCCACTTTCATTATGTTTTGATTGCTCTAACCAATTTTTATCCCCATCCTTTGATCCCCAAAACAAATAATCCCATTATTTTTACTGCCGTTAATCCTTCCGCCCAGACTACCATTAAGTCACAACGCCTACGAACCAAAACAGAATTGAATAGATGACTAGGCAAACTTTATCCTTTGATTTCCATCTTTGTTTTCTTGCCGTTCAAACAATACGCCATAACTAAATTACTTCCTTATTTATGGATTTAAATGAGAAACTAATTTTACTTAGCAATGAGGTTAATAGGACCGGTTCCTTCTTTCTTTGATCCCCCCTGTACTTCTCGCGTTAGCTTTAAGACATCCCACATCTGCCAAAAAAGCTCCGCCGTCGAGCCTCGGCTCTTCAACCTGCGACTGATCAGGACTTACCATCCGATGCGCCACAATGCCACCCTCCTTCGGCCTGAATAGCTCCCGACTCGGCACTGCCTTCCGCCTAAAAACCGACCTCAACCGTAACCCCTTCATGCTCAGATTCCGGCGTCCGTACTCCCCAAAAATTCATCACCACCGTTAAACTTGAAGATCTCATCACCCTCATGAACTTTGATGTTGAAACTATGCGACATAATGAAGGGAAATATGAGATTAAGGAGGAGAAAGGACCGGTGTTTTTGTTCATTGATTATAAAGGAGGTGGCGACAGAAATAACGATTGTCTGTTTACGGTTGGACAAAATTGAACGGTATTTATAGGGTGCCAATTGAATTAAATAATATAGAACGAAACCTCGGCATGAAGTAAGTGATAAAAACCAGCACAAACGATTTTCGTTTACTGATAAAAAGGCTAATCTTGGTGTAAAAAGGTATTCCGGACCCAATGAGACAAGTTTCGTCGAAATTCGATGTTATATGAAAAAATTTCCTTTATAAAATCAGAAATAAACGCGCATTTAATTTTTTCACGATCACTAGATAAACCTAATCAACTTGAAACTTTGCAATCCTACAATAATTTTTCAATACGAACCCAACGACACCAGTTTCGTCGCATTCTGAGACTATTTCCCCGGTAGGCTATTTTTACGCGCACCGCAATGCCATTTCGGACACCAAATTACACGGTCTCCAAAAATAACAAACTATATAGCTATCCTGACTCTAATTGATGATACAAACTCAAAAAAATTGGTTTCGCGGCCTAATTCGATCGTCTTCTCAGGTTACACCCAAATAATCTTTTATTAAATTAATTACGCGCTATAGAAATTGAACGGCCGTTTACGACTACCGTGGTCACATACGACATCAGTTTGCCGCGCCATTCAACACCGTACAATAATTTAATGTTACGGTTCTAATGAAACTTATTTCATCGAAATCTGAGTCCGTTTGCAAAATGGCTATTTTAACGCGTATATTTTAAATAACGATTTCCATAGCGACTATTTCAAAATTTGATTTGGCCATAACTAACAATTTATAACACGAAATCTGAATTTTTATCTTTCATATGAAAATTATCATCAACACAGTTCCATTGTTTCTCGTTTCACAGAAATCCGACTTATATCGGATCCTATATTCTCAATTGAAGTTCAAAATTCAATATTACGAACAACTGCACGATTTCGAGCTCGATTTATATTAAATCTAAATTTAACGTTCAAATATAGTTTTTTAATAACGAATTAAATATTAAAATTCATTAATACTCCAAATATAATATTTAAAATAATAAATTAAATTAAATATTTGACGGCCAAAATACGGGTCGTTACATTCTTCCCCCCTTAAAATTAATTCGTCCTCGAAATTGCTAAGGTAAGAAAGAACGTTACAAATCCGTTATCTTTACAAAAATAATAAATTTAAAACTCGATTTTTATTTCCAAGCTAATCTAATTGGCTTTAAAACCAATTTATTGCCAAAAAGAATTTTCCAAAAAGCTTCAAAAAATTTCTAACACCTTAAATTTTGGAAATTTTTTGGCAGAGTCTCCCCTGTACGGAGGACATCTGCAATATCGCGGGTTCAAGAAATATGTATACATCGACCAACAGGGTCGGAAAAATTCAAAAACCAAACTCAAAACCCAAGTAAAAACCAAAATTTCATATTCTGCATGGGCATGCCTTTTTGTGAGCGTTATTATGTGGTAAGCAATATTTTATATTCGAGCTTGCTTAGTTATTATGCAGCTCTATTTAAACTGGATTCAATTACTCCAGAGTTTTCTCTTGGATGGATTTTAAAGCTGAATTGGCACTTCTGCACCTGTTCTCAACTCGAATAAATTTCATTAGTCCCCAAAACAATCATCAATTAGTTTCAAATATCCATATCAAACGACCCAACCAGTTCTACACACAGTCTAATCCACATGAGATTATAATTGTTTATAATTACTTCATTTATTCCTTTAATTATCCATTCATGGTTACTAATCTGGATTAATTTATCCGACTTATTTATTTCATATTGGTTTTAAACCAAGTCTATCATTTTCAGATTTATTCAAGCAATCAACAACACAGTCCAAACATATCAATCAAATCAACATTAACAAATCAATCGATTTCCCATATTATAATAAATTGAGAAAATCATTACTTTTATTATAAAATAAATTGGGCAAAAATAATTTCAAAAATAATCTTATATCAAACTACAAATACGCGCTCCCATATATATAACCAACTCAATCTAGGGTATTACTAACCCCATCTCTATCGAGTTACGCCACAGAGCCAAGGTTATCACTAAACTAATAGCTCTGATACCACTGTAACGACCCGGGGATTTTCAGCTCTTAAAATCGACATAAATACATTTCCCGTACCTCATGCCGACCTTCCAAGCACCGAAAACACCGGAGCGTTATTAGAAAGAATTTAGAGGGTGAGATAAGAAAGAAAGAAATATTAGAAACAGAAGAAGAAGAAGAACTAACACAATACAGAATCAAAGTCTCACATCGTAGTGGAACAAAATATAATATAGAAATAAAAACTTTATTGAGAGCTTTTTAAAAATACTTACAATATCAGAGTACATCAACATCTCTGGATTGTTATAATAACCTATCCTCATATACGACACCCAGCGAAAAAGTATCTATATAATATCATACGTCTGGACTCTTCCAGCTCGTCTCTTCACAGCATTCAATAGCCTGAATCTATACACCCCGGGCTAACCCGAGCATTTACAAAACACCAGGTCAGTCTGGTGAACCAGAGTGAGTAAAACTCGCACAGTATTAAGGGTATCACACAACTTGATTTTTAAGTTAAAAATCTTTCAAAAAAAAAGGATAATCGTAAGCCCAAATCCACACATAAACACGGACGGTTTTTACCTTACGATAACCCAAAACATTTTTTTGAAATCAATATCTTTTCTAATATTATCATAATGTCTAAATACAAGTAAATATCAATCTAGCGGAACGCTTGCATCTCACACTCCACATATATAGTATACCAAAAAAACTGCGGGCGCTTATTGGAAATTGGATTCCGTCTATGATAAGGTATGGGACCACCGACCGAGAGTGTATCTCTAGAGGCGAATACACTGGGTTCAACAAGAACGTCTTGCAACCCGGCCCTCACATGACCGACCACTCATTTCGCTTGAGTGTATCGAATGTATATCACCAACGGTTGGGTGCAACCAACGTTTCCTGAAAAGGGACAATATAGAAATAGATTAAAGAATGAAATGGATTTTCTCTAGATATGTGATTATACACCCTAATGGGAGTGACCCACATAGCCATGCTGCCTGCCCGATTTTTGTCATTTCCCGGCTGATGAGGCTTGAGGTTTAGATTAACTTCTGGAACACATGGTCACCATTCACTTTGAATGCCACATCATCAGATCCATTAGATATCACTAATTGACGTCCACAAAAATACTCTAGTTATTGGGCTAGAGAAAAACCATTTCTCCGCCATCAACTATAGTACGTTTGGAGAAATCAACGTACGTAATTCCTTTGGAAATACTCTGTCAGACATCCATCCATACAAGTCATCCAGGAACAGGATGAGCCGAAGGTACTCTCCTACTGCATCCTAGGAATCACCCAATGGATCAATAGCGAGAAGTCCTTGCAATCCATAGATTCCAAGCACGACATAACCACAGTTTATCTCTGGCCGCTAAACACAAGATTATTAGCAGTTCTTCCATTTATGACGATCTACGGTCTTCAATGCTCCACCTCGATCATCTTCTAATATCGCCATGTATTTGTTGAACGTAATGGTTTTTGAATATAAATTTGATCCCGGTCTTTCCCTACCGACAATCGTATTAGACAGATTTGATAGTCGGTGATTTAACTATCAAAATAAATAGTGTTCCAATCATGACAATCCAGTGAGTTCACTGGTTCAGTATTCAGCACCACTTGGCCTTTTAATTAAAATGAATGTAGATTTAAAACTCTTAAGTATGTCGATATTGAAAATATAGTTTTCTCACTTCTTATTTTACATAATATTATTCTTTAAACAACTCGTTACATTACTTAGGATAATCCTATATTATATTCAGTGTTCACATTTTCACTTTCAAAACATTAGCCATATCATTATATAACATTTGGAAATCATTTCAACTTATTTCTCGTAAAATAACATTACGAAATATCTTTTATTTCATTACTTGAAAACAATAGCCAATGCTTATTTTTATAGAATAAAACTCAACTTAACGTCTCCTTTCTAATTCGAAGATACTGTTATACAACCCCTATTTAATTCCCTTTTTAAACCATTTCATTTAAAAACCAGATTTTTTTTATATAACCTTATGTCCCCCTTCTTTATCTAAATTCACTTCTTCATATCTCTTTTCAATTTTATTTCATCATTTCCAGCTTGGAATCCTTATTTCAATTCCAATTGTACTTGATCCCATCTTCTTAAGTAACATTAATTTAGAATTAACGATATAATATGTGACGATCCCAAAACCCCATGACACGGTGTTAAGGATAATCATTGGAATATAACACATTAATCATCATTAGCAGATCACAGATAATAGCATAAACAAGAAATAGAATAATTTACACACATATGACAGCAGAATCATATAGATATCACCACATCAGAGAGCATAGTGCAGGATACAACGTAGTGCATAATAGTACATAATCAGTCAACATCGCCGGAGGCAGAATCATACATAGAGAATACATAAACTAAACATCAGTCTACATTACCAGTGGAGGAATCATAATACATATACAATAATGGCGGAAAAGTCATAGTCATCACGGTGTAGTCAAGCCTCGCCATGAGCCAAAAGTGCACCTCTACTACGGTGCCAAGCCAAAATATACCAGCTACCTGTAACTAGGCTGCCCGTGTGAAAATGAGGGCACCCGAGTTTGCAAGGTGAAACAAACTATGAGTCAGTCATGGGACTGGTATGAAAAATCTACTTAACTTATTAAAAAACAATAATAAGGCAAATCAAATGACCACGCCACTTTCGTGGAATGGGTTTACTCCAATGAGTGCTAGTGCATGAAATAAAGTAAATGATTAAATCATCGCAATGCTTTTTATAAAAATGAAGCCATTATAAGAGTCAGGTCCCATCACACAATGCAACGAAAGCCGGAGGATAGAGTTTTACCTTATAATGGCCAAAAATGCTTCATACGTATAAAACGAAAGTGTTTGATATTATTACTAGTGCATATATGTTTCAAAAGCAAATTCAATCATAAATATCGATCCTAGGCGGCATAAATGACCCATACCACTATGTCGCTATACTAGTAATACAATCACATCCGAAATTTCGTATTGGAAATTAGATTCCATCATGAGTCAAGGCAAGGGGCAAGCTCCTCTCCGTTCGAGACACTCTAGCAAATGCCTCAGGACCGCACACAGCAATCCCTGGGTCTTCAGGGTCGGTTCTCTCTTACTTTTGAGGATTAGTTATTCCTGAACACACGTATCCCGGTCCTTACAGACCTATAATCGAGGCGCCTCGCATTCCAACAACCACACAGGTGAAAAGTAGATATAAATGTCAGGGCTAGCAGGTCACTGATACCACCATAGCTAGAAAGAAACGTCGTGCTCTCCCTGCAGTCACTATCCCGTTTTTGACTCATACCAAGGTGTGAGGCTCGCGAATCCACGTTATACACAAATCTACGTCACACAGACCATGATTTGATCATCAACCACAAGACTTTGCTTTGCAACAGAAGCCTTGATCATATGCCACTTAGGCGTGCCACACAGGCAATCCACTCCATGCGACTGATTTCTATCTATACATAACCTCTGAGCTCGTACGTCTCAGAGAAGGGCGTTAAGCAAGAGAATAAATTCTCCGCCGCCAAACAGATATATATTTAACAGAGATCAATCAGCATAGAACAAAATCCGATGTCAGACACACAGTCCATTTACAAGTTCGTTCTGGGTTTGAACGAAACTGGAGGCACCAAATTCCTCGCATATCCACACAATCAACAATACGTCTGGACGACTACTACTTTAGCTCCTTCAAGGTAGCTACTCCAATCACGAGCATCAGTAACGCTATCCATCCAATGTGAAGATCGTCAGTCTTCAAACGTCTTCGAATCTTCGACTTCTCAATGTCGATCGATTATTTGAAATGATAATGAACTCGGCCTTTTCAAATAATCCACGTATATTTAGATTTTTAAATCAATTTTTCACATGGTTAAATTATTCAACATTCACATTTCAGTTTCTTAGTATAATTTACATATGAAACACATTCAACCATCACATATCATGCAAACACAGCAAAATTGGTTTATTTCCACTCTATATCGTTCATAGTATTTTATGACGATATATTTCCATTTTTATTTATTTAAAATGGCTATATTTAATTAAACGACGTTTCAGGTCAGGCCGAGGCACTGACGCTGTTTTTCCCTAAATTTGTTTTACAAATATCTAAAAATCTAACCATTGGATCTTCACATATTTTATATCATTAGGAAGATCATTTCAAAATGAATCCAATGGTTTCAGTTTTGGGAAAATCCGACGGTCGGATTGCCCACACTAGTCGTTTGAAGTTACGATTTCAAATTAAGAACTGCAGCGTCATTATTCGATTTAATTTAATTATATTTATATATAAATATAATCGATTCTGGCGCTGTTTTCCTTTAGATTTGAATTAAACATTCTAGACAATCCAACCGTCGGATCTTTACAAAGTTGGTGCCGTTGGAAAGATATTTCCAAGGCGAACCCAACGGTTGTGGTTTCGGGAAAATCCAATGGTCGGATTTCCCGCATTAGTCGTTTGAAATCACAGTTTTAAAACACGAACTGCACGGCCACGATTCGTTTAATTTTATTTATATTTATATATTTATATAAATATAGTTCATTCGAAAATTCCTATATCGTTTTCACTTCAAATATTTCACTAACGCCTTTAAATTTTGGAAAATTTCGCCATAACCTCCTTTGTACGGGAGGGGTTGGGAAAATTCCCAAATAGCCACACAGGCGTCTCATCTCAAAAAGAAAAAGAAAAAGCCAAGCGGCTAGCCAACAGGCTCATAAAATCATCACCCAAGAAAAACAGTAAACATGTACCTATTTGTCGGGCACAAAATTTTATTCCTCTTCTGTAGCCTCTTTGCTATAACATGTTCAATAAATATGCATGTACATATATGCAATTCTTATCACTTATCATTTTCCATTCAACTTCATATTTGATTCAATTTGGTTTAAAAACACCATTCATTCTAATGTTGCATACATAGGCAAAAATCATATCATTAGCTAATTAATGAATATTTCAACTCATGCATATTTATTTGAACAAGTGGTTATTTTTAACACTTCATATTTCAATAAAAATGATATTTTGGAGAACTAAAATATATTTCAACACATGACTATTTTATTTAGTTCCTATGCATGTTAAAAATAATATTTCTTTCACAAATATTTATTTCAACGCTCGCATATTTTTAGCAAATCACATATATGATGGAAATGGTATTTTTTATCATCTAAAATATTTATTCAACACATGAATGTTTTTAACACATCATAATTTCAGTAAAAATGTAATTTTTATTGTTCAATCTTTTATTCAACACATGAACCTTTCCAACACACACACTTCTCAACACATGAGCATTTCCACACATGGATATTTTATATAGTTTGTTCATATAGGAAAGATGAAATTTTTATTGTTGAAACTATTTATATATAAGGCGAATATTTTACATACTTCATATATATTATAAAAATGTGATTTTTATTGTTTAAACACCTTATTCATTCACACATGAATTTAATTTTCACACATCACTTCTCAACGCATGAGCCTTTCCACATATGGATATAGTTTCAACACATGACTTTAGTTTTAACACATGAAAATAATTTCAACATATGAAAATAATTCTAACACATGAATATTATTCAAAATTTCGGCAGCATAACGGCAGGGTAGTTAAAACCGGCACCGTCCCCAGTACGGCTCCTCGCTCTACCTTAAAACCTCGCAGTTTTTGACAATGGGGATTTCATGCATCTAATTCGCACGAAGGCGGCACGTTTTATTTTCATTTCCACAATTATTTCCAATTTGTTTCAATCACCAATGGGTATTTTTCAACCTCAACCAATCAATATCAACCACAAACAATTATTCAACCATTCGCATTTTTCACCCAATTTTTCACACCAATTCACAACAATAAATATCATCCATGGTTTGTGGACGAGGGGAGTATATGTATATATATTATTTCTATATTTCACTTGCATTTCACCACACATATCATTTACACTATGCATGTATAATTCATACTTCGCTCATATAGCTTACACAACGCATGTACATGAGGTATACATCATGTGTATAATTTATATTTTGCTTATATAATTTATACATGACATTTTCCATTCAATTTCATATTTTTAGAAATCTCACTTTGGTTTTCGGAGTGTTAAAAATCGTATATGGCTCAGAAAAATCCGCGGTCTCTTCTATGTGGTAGAGAGCCTCCTTGCAGTCCTGATGTTTCCTGTTTCATTGAATTTCGTCAACACACCATAAAGATATGATTTTTCAAAGTTCAAATATAATAAAGGACTCACCTTTCATGATTGTTCAAAACTAGGTTTCCAGTTTTCGCGAAAACTGAGGCGCGATACGATGATCGGAGGGTACAGCATGGAAGAGGGAAGAGAGGCGAGTCGGTGGTGGTTGGAGGTAGTTCTGTGGTCGGATCTGGTCGGGGCAGCGGTGGGAAGTGTCGGACTTTGGAGGGGTCGTGCTCGACGATGGATAGGAGGGGGAAGGTGAAAGTGGGTCGGATTTGTAGAGGGGAGGCGGCGCCGTCGACTGCAGGTGGTGGCGAGGTCGGCAGGGGGCTGAGGCGGTCAGAAATCGCCTGGGAACGTTGGAGCTCGCGTCGCCGTCGATGTCGAGAGAGAACGAGGGTTTCTGAGCTTTTTTTATTTTTAATTTATGAATGGAATTTTTTGATTCGCCGATATATATTATTCAGAAAATTAGGGTTTTCACTTACGAACCCCAGTTCAAACCCAACGACTGTCGCCCCTAGTTAATACCCCCATCCCGGACACAATGGGATATGTTTCGTAGGTCAATTCGACTGTTACAGTCAGTTATTTTTCAAATTAAAGTATAAAACATTTTATATTCAATTTGAACGTACATTTCAATTTGCCAGGGCCACAAACTGATTCGAAAAATTCCAGAAAAATAAATCTAGCTATGTTTTGATGCTACGGTCCCAACAAAACTAGTTTCGTCGAATTCTGAGATCGTTTGAAAAATGGCCCTTTTCTGGTCGATCCAATTTAACAGAAATTGACCAAACACATTTTCTTTTGCCACGCTCACAGACTAGCTTCAAAAATTCTGAAAATTCATTTGGCCATAACTTTTGATTCCCGCTATGAAACTTCGATTTTTCAGATTCATTAGAAAGATATTCATAAACAGATTTAAATATTTTTGGTTTCACTAAAATCCGTTATATTTTGCACCTAGTGCAGTCAGTCAAAGTTTGAATTTAAGTTTTCAAACTGACACACTATTTCTAACTCACTATTTTATTGAAATATTCTATTTCAATTGTTCAAATTCCTTTGAAATAACCAATTTAAAAATTTTAAATTGGCTCGTATTTTCCGGGTTATTACATAATACCTCAAACCCCTTTTTATAACTTTGGTTTATTATAAAACCCTTTTATCCTAATCTCCTTTTACTTAATTCAATTAATTAAGTAAAATTTTGTAATGACCCGAATTTCCGGTAGAATTTGAGCTGACCAAAAACACAAGTCCAACCCCAAATATCACGGAAATTCGAACCATTAATAGAAAGAAGTTAGAGGGTGAGGATAGATAAGATAGAAACTTAGAATAGAAGAAGAAGAAGAACACAACATCAGAGTAACACGAATCTCACAGCGGAACGAATAACATATATTATATATAACATAACTTGAAATATACATCTGTACTTGAATATACATCAATATCAACTTACATCACTTACAACACAGCAAAAATAACTATAGCTATATGATCCTGAAGCCTCCTGCTCCAAGCTCTTCCAGTATATCTGTAAAATCCTGACTACTTGACTGCCCATACAAATTTAGGCACCCAAGAGTTTAGGGAAAACAACAAAGTAAACTCCGGGTCAGTCATGGGACTGGTATGAGTAAACAGTTTAAAACAGTTTCAGAAAACTAAATGATATCTCATAAGACAACGCCGTATAACACGGAACGGGTTTTTCCCTTATGAGAATCCAAACACTTGACTTATCTTTATATCAAAACCCTTTTGATATTATAATAATGTCTAAATCAAGTAAATAACAATCTAGTGGAACGTTTGCATCTCACGTTCCACATATATATACAATCAAAACCGCAAGCACGTATTGGGTAATGGATTTCCAACTATGACAAGGTATGGAATCACCTTTCGCTGGTATATCTCTAGAGGAGAATACACCGAGTTCAACAAGAACATCTTGCAACTCAGCCACACATGCCCGACCACACATTTTGCTTGAGTGTATCGAATGTATATCACCAACGGTTGGGATTAGCAACCGTTTCCCGAATGGGACAGCATCGACAATAGATTTTTAGAAGTAAATGAAACTCTAGATCAGGTGATTATACACCCTAATAGGTGCGACCTACATAGCCATGCTGCTTGCCCGATTTCTGTCATTTACCGGTTGATCAGGAAGAAGCTACGCTTTATCATCACACTCGATTCACTTCGAATGTCATATCGTCAAATCCATCAAATCACCGATTGACGTCCTCAACAATACATTACGTGTTAGCTAAAAGAAGTTTCCTTCTCTGCTTCCACTCTTGGTACGGTTGAAGAAATCAATGTACGTGACCATTCTGGAAATACTCTGTCAGACATTCATCCATACACGTCACCCAGGGATAGGATGAACTGAAGGCACTATTTCTATTAATAGAAAAAGTCCTTGCACTCTACTCCGTCTTCGATTATCTTTATATAATCTGATTCGCACGCTACTGCCGATATGGAGTGGTTCTTCGGATAATAATCCAACCGGTCTCTCCATATTGACAACGATGGTCAAAACTCCGATAGTCTGTGATTTAACTATCGAATAAAAACAAGTGTTTCGATAGTCGATGATTTAACTATCGAATAAAACAAGTGTTCATCCAAACATCCAACAATCACTGAAACTTTAATTAATATTCCATTAATTAAATCTCTTCTCTATTTCTTATCAATATTTGTTAACCAAATATTTTCAATAACCATATTGGCCTTATATGTTATTTGGAAAACATTTCCATATATCGCCTTCTTTTATTTCCTAAACTTTAGAAAATATTCATTATTCTATTTCCAAGCTTTGCACATATTTGGGTTAAAACAGATGTTGTGTAAAACATCGTTACGACAACCCAAATACAGTATTTAACGAATTCTTATTCCACATTGATCTTCGAGCCTGAATCTTGCTACTTATCGGTATATCATGAAATCAACCAAGTTGGGGTATAATTACCTCTCAGACCTTGACTGAATAACATTTAACGTCAAAACAGACAAGACTGCTTACTCGAACAAATCAATTCCATACAACTACTGATTTACTTTTAAACACGTATATACTTTCTCTTTTATCCTTACGAGGTTTTATTCTTATACTTCCTTTTTGATTATACTATTCTATTTCTAAGTTCGTTTTCTTATCGACATCTATGTATTTTGATATGTAAATTTCTAACTATCAAATTATCTTAAAAATATTCTATCTCCTTAAATTTCCGGAAAAATTCGCCATAACCTCCTTTGTACCGGGAGCATCGGGAAATTTCAAATAGCTTTCCCGGTCCTTCTTATCTCAAAAAGAAAAAGAAAAAGCCAAGCGGCTAGCCGATACGGCGCATAAAATCTCATATGGAAATTAAATACGTACCTTTTTGTCGGGCATTCTATTTATTTCACTTCTATACTTTATTCCATACCTGTCTCCTGTATGTCTATACCTGTCCAATCTATTTCAACTATACCAATCGTTTTAACTCAGTTTGTTAATTTAAATCTGTTAATTAACTTCTTAGTCTATTCTACCTTCATATTTGAACATGACATGTTCAAATATATTTTAACTTGCATATTAACAAATTCTAATTATACTCATACTCTCGTTTTCTTATCGACTTCTCTATTCAAATTCTAATTCAATTCTATTTGAATTCTCTTTATTTAAAACTTCATTTGAATTCTATTTTCAAATTCTATAGTTTAAAGTCCATTCGAATTCTATATTCAAATTCTATAGTTAAAGTCCATTTGAATTCTATATTCAAATTCTATAGTTAAAGTCCTATTTGAATTTCTATATTCAAATTCTATTTGAATTCTCTGCATTATTTATAAACAACGTTTATAACTTCAATTCAAATCCCACCTTTCCATTTATAAACAACGTTATAAATTCGATTCAAATTCCATCCTTTCATTTATAAACAACTTTATAAATTCGATTCAAATTCCATCCTTTCATTTATAAACAAAGTTTATAAATTCAATTCAAATCCCATATTTTCATTTATAAACAACATTTATAAATTCGATTCAAAACCCACCTTTTATTTATAAACAACGTTTATAAATTCGATTCAAATCCTATCTTCCATTTATAAACAAAGTTTATAAATTCAATTCAAATCCCATCTTTCCATTTATAAACAACGTTTATAAATTCATATTTGTTTTATATACCTTCAAACAAGTTAATATTTTCTATAGTTTTATTTAAAATTCAAATTCTATTTATAAAAATAGAATTTCCTTTTTAAGTATCAAATACCCTTTCCGATATTTTTATGAATCAATATTCAAGCTCTAGGGATATTTTAAACAATCAAACCAACCAATTTTCAATCATTTGATTTTTAACACATCATATAGGAATATATATGAAATCAAACAAACAACAAACAAATAATATATTTTGAGGAATCCAGTTGGATTCCTCCAACCTGTTTTCCTGCATCCACAGACGTTAGTCACATAGTAATACCCATCCTGCTTCGAGGCAGGATATCGCGGTATAGAGGGTCATCCACTAATCATAGCGTGGGGCGTATAGGGTAATCATCCGCTATGGTACCGCGGGCATCCGCTAATGATACTGCGGGAATCCAACCAATCATCAACCAAATATATATATATATATATATATATATATATATATATATATATATATATATATATATATATATATATATATATATATATATATAGTGACCCTAAATAACTAATATATATTTAAACAAACTAGAAAGCATCAACAAGCACCGACAATTATTTTTTTACTATATAAAAATAATTCTAAATAAAAGGTGAGATTTACTCACCTGATTTTATCGGTATTTTATCTAATTTTAAACAATTGTTTAAAATTAGATGAAAATTCTGGAAAGCTTGAAAGCGCTGCAAAATGATTCCAATGCGTGGTCTATGCTCATACAAATTTACGGATCCTGTTTCGCTTGTATGAAGTAAACACACGCGTTAAAAATTGAACTAAACTAATTTAAACATCATTAGAAATTATTTAAAATTACCCTTAATGTCGAATAAAACTTTCATTTCGAAACAGAATCCGAAGCCGTGCATTCTGGTAACAAAACCGAACTACTCCACTAAGACTACAAATCCCAAATGCCACCAGTTCCAAATGATTCTTCCTTTACCAGTACACGAAACCAAAACTGCGAGCACTCAGCATTGAAAACTGCGCCTTGGCACCTCAAACATCACCCTTGCTTTCGTTCATCATCCAGAGTTTACTGACCGAACTTCACCCTTCAAGTCCATCGTTGTATCTACTCAAGCGAGCCCCTCCACACTACTTAGTAAAATCGCACACCTTTGTTCATCCATCGTGACTATTACCAGATCGGAATCTGATGCTGGTCCTCTCGAAATCGCAACAAGCCTGAAACCCTAACCGTGCTTTACTCATCGATCGCGCCTTCCGTTGTCGAGCTTCAGGGGTCGGACCTTTTCACATCGCGACAATTACTAACAGATGACACCATTCTGGCCATACAACAACTCGAGCATCTCTTTCCTACAACAACCAAAGTTTCCTGAAGTCGAACCCCAAATCGTCCACACCATGGACCAAAAATCGAGACACTCCTTTCCTCCCTGATGTGCAAGCGCCCAAGCTTGGTCTCGAGCTTCTGGATCCATCTCGATTTATTATGATGCGCGACTTTTCATTTCTGTGTATAGAGGATTCAACTGATTTTTATTTCAGTGATTTAGAATGGGGAGAAAGGGATAGTCGCGACTTTAAATAAGGAAGCGATGCGGGTTTGGAAATCAAACAACAAGGCCATTTTCTTTGTGGTTGTACAGGGGGCACGGCATGTTTTATTTGGGGGGTTATAAAGGGAGTACGACATTGGGTTAGTTGGAAGAAGAAAATCCACATAATTTTATTTAATTATATTAGTTTTGAACTATACCGATACGATTTTATTTCAATTTAAATACTCAGGATTCTGAACTCCTTTCTGAACCAAACACCTATCAATCCTAGGGTAAAACCACTATTCTGAACCCACTGGGATAGGTCACGAAGTCTGATTTTATCATCTGTAGAAGATTGTAATTTAAGTTGATATAATTTAAATTCAAAACCATTTATTTCTTCGATAATAAATTAATATTATTATCGTTATAAATTCAAATAAAATTTCCCATAAATTATTTGAACTGTATTTAATTCAAATCAAATTTTGAATTCAACTAAAATCCATTTTCGTATTCTGATAATTTAATATTTTCAATATTAAAACGAAATTGATTATTAAATTGATAACTTAATATAAAATTCCATTTATATTATCCACCCAATATTTAAATCCGTATTAAATATTTAAAATTAACCCATAAGAATCCGGGTCCTTACAAATTTATTTTAAGCTATCCTGATTGCATAAAATCCTCTTTATCATTTCGTTATAAAACTCAGGTTTCAAAATAAAACCTATTCATAAACTCCTTTCATCTATCAATTGGATTTCTTCCAACTTCGATTACCTTTTAAATGAATTTCAATTAAAAAGTAATTCTCTAAATTATTATTAATTAAATAATAATTTATTTCAACCATTAACTACATTACTAGTTAATTCCCTTATTAATTAAAATAAACAGTAAACCCCTTTTTAAAATCTTATTATAATCTAAACAATATTCATTAAACTATTTTATATTCAAACCACCATAATTTAGTAATCAATTCCAATTAAAGATTCGATTTAGTCACTCAAAACATGCTTATCTTATTAACCGGTTCCAATTTGTTCCCCCTTTTAAATTAATTAATAATATAATTAATTAATTTAAATAAGTCCATTAGTTTTTTTTAAAACAATTATCCAAACTTAACCGTTAGATAAATTCACTTATTCTCACATTTACAAATCTGATTAACATCGGATTTGACTTTATAAAAAATAAATTTACACCTAATTATAAACATAAATATTCATTTCCTTTTAAATAAGGTTTTTATTTAAAATATATATTTCAAAATCTATCTTTAGTTATAAAATAAATTTTATAACTTCATCTCTATCGACTTACCTGACGGTGAATCAATATAAACAAAACGATTTACTTTTAGGCCATTACTGTCGATTACTCAACCAATATAGCCCATTGGTTAAAACCACAACACATGTTGACTTTTAAGTCAATGATCACTACTAAAATCAATAACCCAATCAAGACAATTCATATATGATAATATGAAAATAAATAATATATTTGAGGAATCCGGTTGGATCCCTCCAACCTGTCCTTCCCTGTATACCAACGGTTATCTCCACACAGTTTACAACAATCCAAATAGTTCAAACAATCCAAACCATTAAACACGTTTATTGATAAACGTGACCAATAAGGTAAGTTACCTTTATTGGAACAAATTCGTTAAAATAAAGCTTTGGTATTTCACTGAAATTAAACAATAGTTTAATTTCTTCAGTTAAGTCAACAAATAAATTATAACTAGTAAACAGTCAACCATAGTAACAGAGCACACAAATAAAAAACCCAATTTATATAAAATATAAATGGGAAAAATACTGAGTGAGTTTAACTCACCTTGATTCTGTTGTCGCTAAAGAGGTCCGGTTTAATTAAATCAAACGGGTGTTTAATTTAATTAAAATTCCCAGCAGTCTCCAGTTCTGATAACACCGACATGAATTATAATTTAATAGTTATATGATTTAATTACAATAAACAAATCCTTAATTTATATTTAAATTAATTACTTTCCATTAACCAGAGATATGCCGACCACTTTGTTCTTAATTTCCATCGTCATATGCTCTTGTTTAAAACCCTACAATGCTTCTTTGAATTGGGTAGGAACAAATGTACTGCTTCATTGGTCGTTCAAACCTGTCCAGGTTTATACTTAAATAAGTAAATTCAAAATATGAATTAATGGTTTCTTAATGATATTATAATTAAACATTTACGTTACTTAAAACTGTTCAGACTAGTAATCTTCCTGCCACCTTCGTTATGTTTTGATTGCTCCAACCAATTTTTGTCCCCATCCTTTGATCCCCAAAACAAATAATCCCATTATTTTTACTGCTGTTAATCCTTCCGCCTAGACTACCATAAATTCACAACGCCTACGAACCAAAACAGAACTGAATAGATGACTAGGGAAACTTTATCCTTTGATTTCCATCTTTGTTTCCCTGCCATTCAAACAGTACGCCATAACTAAATTACTTCCTTATTTACGGATTTAAATGAGAAACTAATTTTACTTAGCAATGAGGTTAACATGACTAGTTCCTTTTTCTTTGATCCCTCTTGTACTTCTCGCGTTAGCTTTAAGACATCCCACATCCGCCAGAAAGGCTCCGCAGTCGAGCCTTAGCTCTTCAACTTGAGACTATCAGGATTTCCCATCTGACGCGCCACAATGCCACCCTCCTTCAGCCTAAATAGCTCCCGACTCGGCGCTGCCTTCCGCCTGAAAACTGACCTCAACCGTAACCCCTTCATGCTCAAATTCCGACGTCCATACTCCCCGAAAATTCATCACCACCGTTAAACTTGAAGATCTCATCACCCTCATGAACTTTGATGTTTGAAACTATGCGACTTAATGAAGGGAAACGTTAGATTAAGGAGGAGAAAGGACCGGTGTTTTTGTTCATTGATTATAAAGGAGGTGGCGACGGAAATAACGATTGTATGTTTAGGGTTGGACAAAAACGAAAGGTATTTATAGTGTGCCAATTGAATTAAATAATATATAACGAAACTTCGGCATGAAGTAATTGATAAAAACCACCACAAACAATTTTCTTTTACTGATAAAATGGCTAATCTTGGTGTAAAAAGGTATTCCGAACCCAATGAGACAAGTTTCATCGAAATCCGAGGTCGTATGAAAAAATTTCCTTTATAAAACCAGAAATAAACACGCATTTAATTTTTCCACGATCACTAGATAAACCTAATCAACTTGAAACTTTGCAATCCTATAATAATTTTTCAATATGAACCCAACGACACCAGTTTCGTCGCATTCTGAGACTGTTTCCCCGGTAGGTTATTTTTACGCGCACCGCAATGCCATTTCAGACACCAAATTACACGGTCTCCAAAAATAACAAACTATATACCTATCCTGACTCTAATCGACGATACGAACTCAACGGAATTGGTTTCGCGACCTAATTCGATCGTCCGCTCAGGTTACACCCAAATAATCCTTTATTAAATTAATTACACGCTATAGAAATTGAACGGGCGTTCACGGCTACCGTGGTCACATACGACATCGGTTTGCCACGCCATTCAACACCATACAATAATTTAACGTTACAGTTCTAATGAAACTGATTTCGTTGAAATCTGAGTCCGTTTGCAAAACGGCTATTTTAACGCGTATATTTTAAATAACGATTTCCATAGCGACTATTTCAAACTTTGATTTGGCCATAACTAACAATTTATAACAAGAAATCTGAATTTTTCTCTTTCATATGAAAATTATCATCAACACGGTTCCATCGTTTCTCATTTCATAGAAATCCGACTTATATCGGATCTTGTATTCTCAGTTGAAGTTCAAAATTCAATATTACGAACTGCCGCGCGATTTCGAGCTCGATTTATATTAAATATAAATTTAACGTTCAAATATAGTTTTTTAATAACGAATTAAATATTAAAATCCATTAATACTCCAAATATAATATTTAAAATAATAAATTAAATTAAATATTTGATGGCCGAAATACGGGTCGTTACAGTCGCTACTTCATATAGATAAAAATGACATTTTTGTCGCTACTTGATATAGATAAAAATCACTTTTTTGTCGCTACTTGATATAGATAAAAAATCACATTTTTTTCGCTACTTGTTATAGATAAAAATCACATTTTTGTTTTTGCTATTCATGTAAAAAAAACTGATTTTTCTTTTTGTGCTATTCATGAGAAAAACTGATTTTTCCTTTTTGTGCTATTCATGAAAAAAAACTGATTTTTCCTTTTTGTGAAAAAAAAACTGATTTTTCCTTTTTGTGCTATTCATGAAAAAAAACTGTTTTTTTTTCTATTTGCATGAAAGTCCAAAAGACTTACATCGATAGAAGAAAAAGGGGTTTTCAGTTGAAGAAGAAGGAGAAGAAGAGGGAGGCGGCGCTGGTCTCTGAAGGTCGGAGTAGGCCCTACAGTCGCGGCGATGGGCGGATGGGGCTTGGGTTTCATTTGGGGGAAAAGGAAGAGGAGGAGGGTGAGGGGGTGTAGCGGTTGGCAGGAGGAGGGGGATCGTAAGTGGAGGCGCGGCAGGGGAGGCGGAGGTCGACGGTGAGCGCGGTGGGCTGGCGAGCGGGATCCGTCATTCTTTTTTTTTCTTCTGATTTTGAACGGTGGGTAGAAAGTGAGAGAGAGAGAGAGAATAAAGGGGGAGGGGGTTTAACTTTTATTTATAATTATTTATTTTATTTTGTACCAAAAAGTAACTTTTTCGTTCGAACTCCAACCGAAACCCACCGACTATCATCTATAGCTAATTACCTCCATTCCGAACATAATGGGATACATTTCGTAAGCCAATTCGGCTGTTATGACCAGTTTCCATCAAAATCAAAATATAAATTTATATATTGAATTTGAATGTACATTTCAGTTTACCGGGGCCACAAACGGACTCTAAAAATTCCGGAAAAATATTTTCTAGTTTTGTATTGACGATACGGTTCTAACAAAACTAATTTCATCAAATTTAGAGACCATTTGAAAAATGGTCATTTTTTGGTCGATCTAAATTGATTGAAACTATCAAACTCGTTTTCCTTCGCCACGCTCACATATTAATCCCAAAAATTATGAAATTTGGAATCTAGCAATAACTTGACATCCTGGATCCTACAAAAGTTGTTTCGTCAAAAACGGAGGTCGTTTGCAAAATTTCCATTTTTAAGGGCCAAAATTCCATAGCGACTATTCTGAATTTTCAGCTGGGCATAACTTTTTATTCCCGCTATGAAATTTCAATTTTTAGGAGGAAAGATATTCTCAAATAGATTCAAATATTTTTGGTTTCGCTAAAATCCGGTTCATTTTGAATTCTGTACATTCATTTGAAATTTAAAATCGAATTTTCGAACTACCGCGCCATTTTCAATTCCTTTTATAATTAAAAATAAATATTTATATTCTTATCGATTCAAATAAATATATACATTCTAATTCTATTCAAAATAAATTTCTTGTTATTATTATTTTGAAATAAATCATTTTAAATATTCAAAATTCATTAAAATTGCCAAAATAAATTTTTTAAATTGGTTCGGATTTTCTGGGTTATTACAGGACATCCTCTTACCGTTCTTGTTATGCCAAACAATAGCGTACACGGGTTTAACTTCTGAATGATGTCCCACTTTATCCCAAACTTTAAAGAATGAGAAAACCCTGTTGTCACACCATTCGTATCTATCATGTTCAAGGGTAGGAGTCACTGAAATGTTATGGATCTCATTTGCCAGCTCTGGAGTAGCTGGATTTAAGAATGACATCAGTTTGTTATCCGGGATAATACTGGTGACCATATTAGAAGAAGAACCAATAACATGAAATCTGATTAGGCCAAATAGGTCCACCAGACATCTAAGTTAACCCAAGGTTCAAACCTTAATAAGGTGGTAATCCCATCAGCTAGGACTTTCTCGAAGATATTGTTTAGAAGTAGATCGTAATTTGAGCATAGATTTCCAAGTTGAAGAAGCATTATTGTCAATAGGCATTGTCCACAATAGTTTACCCAACCAATAGAGTTTCCACATCCAGGAGCTCCAAAGGTAAGAATTAGATAAAAGGTTTTGGGCATTTTAAGGAAAGTAGCCTTCTTAAGGTTTGAAAATAACTTTAAAACAATTCCTCCTTCGGATTTTGGCTTGCATGGGGAACACCAGGCAACCCTGTCCTCCTCAAAAAAGGTCGGCACAAAGAGTTTGTAGCTTGTTGAGTGTTTGTTCATGTATTTGGTATAAAAATAACCAGTATAGAATTAAGGGAGTTATCACCCTTGGAGTTATGCTTAGTTTTCTAGATTAATGATTGGCATTTGGTGTAATGTAGGTAGTTGGATGACGTAGGGACTCCAAGATACATAATAGGTAAAGAACCCTATTGGAAGCCCAAAATGTGCAAGATTGCCTGGGAATTAGCTGTCAAAGTACTGAAGAAAATCTTGGTTTTGGCCTGGTTAACATTCAATCCTGCAGAAGTGCTTAATTTTTGAAAAATATGAAAGAGTGCTATGGCTGAGGTTATGTCTAATTTATCGAATATCATAAGATCGTCGGCATACAACAAGTGAGTAATCGATGAATACTGGATTAAATTGCTTGAAAGTAAAGATTCATCCATGAGAAATGTGAAAACCCGCATAGAAATTGTAAAAAGGTAAGGTGATAGCGGATCTCCCTGTCGAATGCCTCGCGTAAAGTGAATGAATCCTTTGGGTACCCCTGAAACAATATGGAAAATGATTCCATAGACATGCATTTGTAGATAATATTGATGAAGTGTGTAGGAAATCCCATCTTGGACATGATAAAACATATGAACACCCGATTGACAATATCGTAGGCCTTTTGTAAATCAACCTTAACATAGAACTTGAAAATCCCTTTTTTTCTTGAAATCCAGAAGCAATTCATGGGCCAAGAGAATGTTTTCACCCATATACCGCTTTGCTATGAATGCACATTGAATTTTCGAGATAAGGTGAGGCAGGAAGAATGTAACACCCCATGGCCATTAATGTCACTCACAAAGGGAATGCATTAATGTCATGAAGCGTCATAGTAATATAGAACAAATAAATTACAAGAATAAATAAATAAAACACAGCGGAAGATAAAACTTATTTCATAGCATCATAACTTCAAAACAAGCTTACATAAGTAGTCTCCAAAAACCATTACAATAGGATCAATTGTCTTTTCCAAAAACTTCAAAGTACATAAAGAAGCAAATACTTAAATAACATAAATACATAAATCCCCACTGAGCATAAGCAAAGCCATAAAGATGAGAGAGTCCAAAGAGATACATCTACTCTTTTCAAGCAACTGAAAGAAATCGGCACTAAGCTATAGTATTCCCTCCTTGCAAACCTGAGGGGGGGGAGGAAAGAAAAGAGGTGGAAATAAAACGGGTCAGACATAAAGTCTGACGAGTCCAGTAATTTTAACAAATAATAGGTAAGGTAAATGATCAAGACATAAATAGGCATCATGATATGGCTGTAACATAGCTAAGGTAGATAAAAAGGATGGACAAGATGAGTCCGTTCCTAAGTACTAAGACAATCCTACACCTTGGCTAAGCGAACAACCCTCCAAGTACTAACCCCGAAGACCGAAGTCAACATCAGACTAGCACCCAAAGGACTATCCAACTCGACCAACATATATTTCGTTACACCGCACTTTTGCTAAGCTACACCACATTACTTAATTACACCGCACATCTACTAGTCTCTTTTTACTAGAGGTTGATCCCTTCCCAGTAACTGTACTCACAAGAAAAACTTGGCAGTTACTTGTACCTAGCTGCTATCGCAGGTGCCGGCTTGCTCCTAGCACCGCTAAGGCACCCTTAACCTACCCATTCGATCGGCTCCCTAAACCCCGTAGGCACCTGTGCTGGCCCTACAGTGGGGTGTATCACTCCCCAAAGTGGCAACCCCGATACCAACATGAAATGCACGTCCATACCTACATGATGCAACAACGTCTTACCTACCAGCCCGGACCCATGCACGCACATGAACTCGTTGGACTTGCGTTGCCACCGCTGTTCACGTTTTGACCTCTTATATTCAAGCCCAGTAAGCGTGCCCCAAACCCGGCCTAGTACCGGACCCAATTAGATACTCAAACGGGTTACTGGTTGAAACGGGTCCCCATCCGACACAAGCCTCCCACCTATGCTTGGTCCCCACTAGGTTTTTCTCCCACTTAACCATTTTAATTTAAATGTCCATGTCTTACACATGCTACAGTTAAGTCCATACTTACATGTCATAATTTACGTGTCCTATCTTATTCCAGTTAAGTCCATATTTACATGTCATAATTTACATGTCACCCCACTTAACCCTCTAACCATACCCATGTCTTATTATGGTTAGTATTCTTTAATTCATTCCTTATGACGAACGGTGCATGACCTCTCACATTAGACCGAACACTTTGTGGCCGCTGGATTTGCCGGGCAATTCCGAGCAGTCTTACACAAACCGGGTCTAACTTCGTGTTATTAACCGTTACGCCTACAATTCATTCCTTTGACCTCTCACATTAGACGTCCAATTGTGACTGCTGGATTTGTCGGGCGGTTCCGGGCAGTCTTACGTCACAATTGCGCCTAACCTCGTGTCAAAGGTTCATTAACATCGTATTTAATCCATCCCTAATTTTCATGTCATATATATCCAATTAAACATATAATCATTTCTATAATATTGCATATTCCAAATTGTCACTAATTACACATTAATTAGCCTCGATTACAAATTTACAATTTTAGGCAATTTCATCAATTCCATGTAATTCATACCCAAATATCCAATTTCATATATTATCCAATAATATCCAATTTTCCAAATTTCCCATATTCCCAATATTCCACATCACGCGTATTTTTAATATAGGCTCGAAGGTAGCCTAGATCCACAAATAAAAGGAATAGGGGTAAGAAGAGAGAATCAATTCATAGAAAATTGGAATAAAACATCATCATGAAATAAAGAGGCATATAGACTGGCATAAAGGCATAATAAAAGATTCAACATGAATAAACTGATAAAAGGTATGAAATTTACATAGAAACATAGGCATATGATGACATGAATCAAAAAGGGGAAGACTTGATGAGATTTTCATTACAAATATATATATATGAATCCTTTTTACAACTTTTCATGTTACTTTAATCCCATTAAATTTGTGAAAATAACTGTACTCACCTTTCGTGGCTTAAGAAAAGGATTAATGAATTGAAATTGGTGCAGAAACGTTGAATTGACGTTGATTAATCCTCTTTAATTGTTGTTGAAGCTCTAAACTTTTATTTGAATTGTGTATGAACACTTGAGATTTAATTTAGAGGCGGCGGCTAGGGTTTAAGAGAGAGCTTGACAGCATAATAGTGTCATAGATAATATTTATGAATTAGGGTTAGGTCTTAAGGTGTATATAGATGTCTAGGATCGATTAGAGCTCTTAGATTAACCCAGAAATCATCAGGACCACTCAGATGCAACATCAGCCCTTAGCGTGAATCGAGCCACGGGTTGACAGCCTAACACCTTGGATCGACCCCTAGTCGACCCAGCGAGGCTCGGGTCGACTCCAAAAATGGTGCGGTTCGGCTATTCCCCCTCCCGATTTGCTATTTTGAACTTTTTTGAATATTTATTTATTTAATTTTTATATATATCTATATATATTTCTCTCATATGCATACAAACTTCAAGGCTTAATAACATCTTCATAAGGTATCTGTTTTATGCAAACCCAATGTCTATCTTGACCCAAAATTTTGAGATGAACATAATAGCGCAACCCATTTCACTTAATTTTTCTTCTAAAAATTAAGTATACTTTAATTTGTGAATTTTAATGTTATAAAATTATGGGGTGTTACAAAGAATTTCAACTTATTACATTACATCTTTGAAAAGATTTTGCAGTACATATTACAGCAGAGGATAGGTCGGTGGTGCGAGATGTTTATGTGTTTGTCTATTTTGGGAATTATTGTTATGAATGTATGGTTAATCCCCTTAGGAAGCTTAGCAGATTTGAAAATGTCAGTAAGAGCTGAAATAAGGTACGGTTTTAGATCCTCCTAGAGCAACTTCATGAACTTAGCATTAATTCCATCCAGTCTCGGACTTGAGAAACCGTGAACCGAGAAACTACGTCATGAATTTGTGGGCATGAAATGTCTTGGATAAGAAAGGCTTGACCAAGTTGATTAATCGTAGAAATGGGTTAAAAATTAGGAAAATTGCTGCATTTCTGCCCATTGAACATATTAGTAAAATATGAATTTGCTACGGCTTCAATTTATGAAGACTTGTACAAGAGCTCCCTATTGGATGAATTAAGGCCTTTATGTTATTATAGAATTTACTTGAAGTCATCATAGATTAAATGAACTTGGAGTTGACGTCTCCTTGCTATAACCACTTGATCTTGGATTGCTGCCTCAGGTAGCAATTATTAATGATATATTGACCATGGAATAACTTCTTAACTTGTAAAAAGTATCATATAAATGCTTATCTGTTGGATCTAAATCAACAACTTGTTCCCAAGAAGACAAGGAATCCTCCAATGCAGATAAGTTAGTACCGTCTTTCTCACGAATTTTATTCCAAGCTTTTAACTCTCTTTTGCGAGACAGCGGTTTACATTGGAATTGATAGCTAGCAAATCCCCACATGTGAGCCTGCAAACTCTTTTGTATACAGGAGGAGTAACCTTCCTTGAAATGCCAGTCATTTTTGTATTGAAATGGCAACCCTTTAGCAGGCTGTGTATGTAGGTGTAAAAAACCAGAATTTTTGCAATATAAATTAATTATTAGAATTTCAAAAATAGGAATTTATGCAAATAATGGAATTTGGCCACGAAACTTTAACCGATGCATTCGTCTCGGAATTCTGATCAACATTTAGGTTTGGAGTTTCGCAAACGGAGTCCAAATGAAAAAGTTAAGGACAAAATACGAAAATGGACAGCAAATAAATAAATTAGAATTTATAAATATAAATTACCTTATTTAACTAACCGACCGGGCCATTTGACGACCCAGGCGGTCAACCGACCAGGCCTCAGTTTTCCCATTGACGGCTAGGGTTGGTAAGGTTTAGTTATAATATATTATTAACAAATGGATGGATATGAACTTAAAAAAATCTAATGGCCCAAGGCCAAGTCCACCGCTATAAATAAAGGGATAAGGCCTCATTTTTTTCCACACAAATTTGTGGGCAGCAGCAAAGCTCTGCCATTTTCTCCCTTCTTCAAACCTAATTTCTTAATCTAAAATATGTTCTTATATAACAAATCAAATCAAATTCATATGAAATTGAGAGGATTAACAGATCTAATGGAAAAGAATGCAAATTGATGCTCCAAATCAGATTCTCCCCTCTCTTCCTATTTTCTTACATCTCTACAGATCTCGAATTTTTCCCTTTCCAAATAAATTGTGGATTTATAAGAATTTGGGGATTGTAGGGCTAAAGGGTTTAAACTTTGGATTTGGATGTTATAAGGTGAGTGGGAAATTTTTATATATATTTATAATAATGTATTTATCTCCATTATAATAGATCTCAATTTTTATGCCGATATCTATCAGATCTGTTCAATAAAATTGTTGAAATTAGGTTGATGCCCACCAGATCTGATTATAAAAATTGTTAAAACTTGTGAATTGTATATTATGGTTATGCATAATATTAATTGTAGATTCTTAAACTTGTTTACACATATTCCTCCAATTATGTTATAAAACATATTGCAATTCTTGTAAAGCACCGTATATTTGGAAATCAGACCCATTAAATACCATTTAGATGGAGTTACATTCCAGATCTCTAGTTCAGTGTTGAATAATGAAATTATGTGAATTGGGGTAAAAAGGCATGATTGGTAAATTATGTGATTGTAATATTAAAAATATGCCTGTTTGTATTCAATACTGACGGGTTTTTGCTTAGTTATTGTAAATACGCCATTTTCCTCCTTTTGCATAGAAAGGCATTATTATGAAATCACAAGAGGTGTGATTAAAAGATCAAAAAGGGAAAAGTGGTGCAAATGTACGTATAAATATAAGTATATTTATTTATTTACTTACTTATTTATTTTACGTAATTTTCATCAACTATTCCAAATTATATATTTACATATATTTCTTATGATTTTGAAATATGCCAATTCAACTAATTAGGCATAATTTACAATGATTACGGCTAAATTTTATTTTGTAATATTGAAACTTTTTGGCAAATATTGAATGCAAAAAGGAATGTTTGGTAATTTACTTAACCAAATCATTAAATTTAGAATAATAATAATAATAATAACTCTGTTGACCGTACAAAAACATAAAATAGAAAAATGTAAATATTATTCGTCCAAAGCAATGTAAAACGATAATGTAACGTCCCGTATTTCTGGCCATCAAATCTTTAATTTAATTTATTATTTTAAATATTATATTTGGAGTATTAATGTATTTTAATATTTAGTTTGTTATTAAAAACGATATTTGAACGTTAAATTTTTTTTTATAATATAAATCGAGCTCTAAGCGGCGCGACACTCATAATATTTGGTTTTGAACTTCAACTGAGAATACAAGAGCCGACATAAGTCGGATTTCTGTAAAACGAGAAATGTTGGAACCGTATTGGTGATAATTTTCATATGAAAGAGAAAAATCCAGATTTCGTGTTATAGATTGCTAGTTATGGCTAAATAAAATTTTGAAAAAAACGCTATAGAAATCGTTATCGGCCTTTAAAATGGCCATTATGCAAACGAACTCTGTTTTCAATGAAATTAGTTTCATTGGAACCATATTGTCAAATTATTGTCAGAAAATCAAATTGCGTGGCAAACCGATGTCGTATTTTACCACGGTAGGCGTAAACGCCTAATCAAATTCTATAGCGTGTAATTAAATTAATCAAGAGATATTTGAGTGTAACTTGAGCAGATGATCGAATTAAGCCATGAAACCAGTCCCGTTGAGTTCGTATTGTCGATTAGAGTCAGGATAGGTATATAGTTTGTTATTTTTAGAGACCGGGAAATTTGGCGTTAAAAATGGTATTGCGGTGCGCGGTAAAAATAGCCTATCGGGGAAACAATCTCAGAATGCAACGAAACTGGTGTCGTTGGGTTCGTATCAACAAATTGTAAGATTTCAAAGTTTCAAGTTGATTTGATTTATCTGGTGATTGTGGAAAAAATTAAACGCGTGTTTATTTCTGGTTTTATAAAGGAATTTTTTTTCATACGATGTCGGAATTCAACGAAACTTGTCTCATTGGGTCCGGAGTACCTTTTTACACTAAGATTAGTTTTTTTATCAGTAAACAGAAGTCATTTGTGGGGGTTTCTGCGTGTTACTTCGCAGTGAAGTTTCGTTTAATATTATAATATAATTTCCTAACTAAATATATATCCTTACAGCAGCTTTTTCCCTCACCATTTCTGCAATCACCTCGCAATTTTGTACAGCCTAATTAAAGCTACCATGTGCAGATCAAACTTGGTATACTCCTTAGTACCTAAGAAAAACTTTCATGCACATGCAAGCATCCATCATGCAGTCTATCTGTTATGTCAATCCTCTCTGGTCTTTTCATCTCAGCTAATTGAAATAAAAACACAAGGCACAACCTATGTTTTTTTTTGAAATGAAATTTCAATTGCATCCTATTTCCTTTTTCTTTTGTTTCTTAAGTACAAACATACCTACTCCATTTAGCTGCAGCCCCCTTCGCACATGCAAACTTCAAGAACTCAACTATACACACAGCTGTATATAAACATACCAAATTTTCTTCTCACCCTGCACCAGTTGTAACCGAATTAAGGCATCACCTTAGCCAACCATGCATTGGTCTCCATGCATATATTATCCTATGCCAGCATAGGCTTACGGCTTAAGCAACAAAATCACAATACACTTTTGCACTGTACACTATGTTTATACTCATTCTACACATGCGATGTCTTCGCAGTATGACATTTCTTCATCAACGCAAAGCGATACTAACACTTCACCATCACAGTAATGAGATGAAAACTCGGTGCAGGCTACTCTACCCGCTGCACCTCTATACGTCTCAATACCTTGGATGCCAAGGGAACAAAAATCGGGTATAAATACGACTTCCTGTTCTTCCAGCTTAAAAGGGAACCAGAAAAGAAAAAAAGAGATTAATAAATAAAATAATAAGGGAAGGTTGGAACATTGGAGGGGAAGGTGGCGTCAGTGCTATCTGGCATAAGCCTGGGGGCCTTAGGTGACTGCGCGGAGGTCGGGTCGTTGGGGATCGGTGCAGCAGGAGTTTCGATGGGTCTCTGACGTTGGTTTTGAGGCGCGGTTATGGGAGTTCTGTGATGGTGCGATGGTGTTAAAAGTGAGGCAACCATGGGACAAGGGAAAAAAGGTAACGGTGGTAAAGAATACTGGAAATAAGGATGTGTAGGAGAAGAGGATTGACTGGGAAGGTGGGCATGATGCTGAAGAAGCAGCATACGAAGGAGCGAACATAAATTGAGCAAAGGAAGACTTTGGGGGCTTGTACTTCTTTGATTCGAACAAGTATTAAGCATTCCAAGTATTTTTTATCAAGAACTATATATGAGAAGCAGTGAACACAAAAAAAAAAAAAAAAAAAAAAAAAAAAGAGAGTGAATTTCTTTGGATCAAAATGGGGATATGCTTTAACAAAGTAAAGCACGTGTTTGAACGTGTGGAGAAGAAATGGCATGTCAGTGGAGTTAATAAGGTGGTGGGGACGTTTTCTTTTGGAGGAGGAGTTGGACAGAAAATCATAGCAGCGTGGTAAAGGAAGGTTCTGCATTTTTGATTTTAACAAAGAAATAAAAGGATTATCTGGCACGAAGTAAAAAGTTTTGGACAAAGAAAAGTGGGCAAACACATCAGAACGTGTCGAGCCTGGTATTTTTACAAAGCAAGCCAGCCACTGGAAATAATTAACGGTTATAATAAGTAATTAAATAAATTTGTTAGTTTAATTATAATTGTAATTTAAAACACATTTAAATTTTCATTATGGTAACAGAATGGAACGGAATGGAGAACGTTGGGATCACGGTGGCGAATGCAACCATATGGAACAGATTTGGACGGGAATGGAGACACTGTTAGCGATCCGCTTCGGAAATGAATGGGAACAAGGTGAGTTAAACTCACTTAGTTTTCCCATTTATATTTTATATAAATTGGGTTTATATTTTGTGTGCTCTGGTTGTTGATAGTGAATGTTTTCTAGTTATATATTTCTTCACTGATTTAACTGATGAAACTAAACTATCATTTAATTTCAGTAAAATACCAAATCGTTATTTTAACGATTGGTTCCAATAAAGGTAACTCACCTTGATTGGTCACGTTTATCAAATAAACGTGCTTAAATTGTTTGAATTGGTTGCATTGCTTGTGAATTGGCTGATGTTAAATGTTCATTATTATCAGTTAAATGAAACTGAATGATCCGGTTTGTGATAATCGTTTTGAATACAAGGAAGAACAGGTTGGAGGGATCCAACCAGATTCCTCAACATATATTATTTATTTCATATTATCATATATGAACTGTCATGATTTGGCAATTTATTTTGGTAGTGACCATGGACTGAAAATTCAACTCGTGTTGTGTTTTAACCAATGGGCTATATTGGTTGGGTTATCGGCAGTAAATGGCCTAAAAGTAAATTGATTTTATTTACCGTCAGGTAGATCGATAGAACTGAAGTTATAAAATTTATTTTCATAACTGGAGAAAGATTTTTAGAACATGCTTTATTTTGAATGAAAGTTGGTAAAAAGGAAATAAATATCTGTCTTTATAATTAATTATAAATTGATTTTATAAAGTAAATTCTGATGTTAATCAGATTTGTAAAGGTGAGAATAAGGAAATTAACCAAATGGTTAAATTTGAGTAATTGTTTTGTTGGGAAACAATTTAATGGAATTATTTAAATTAATTAATTATATTATTAATTAATTTAAAAGGGAAAATGAATGGGAACCGATAAATGGAATAACCGAGTTTAAGTTAATTAAGTCAACCGTTTTAATTAGGATTGATTATTAAATTAGTGTATTGGAATTAAATAGTTAAATGAATATGATTTAATTTTAATAAGATTTTAAAAAGGAATTTACTATTTATTTTAGTAAATAAGGAAATTAACTGCAAAAGTAGTTAATGATCGAAGTAAATTATTATTTTAATTAATAATTTAGAAAATTACTTTTAGTGGAAATTTATTTGAAAATTAATCAAAGGTGGAATGAAATCTAGTTGGATGGTGAAACGAGTTCATGAACAGGTTTTGTTTAAAACCTGAACTTTTATAACAAGGTTATAAAGAGAAATTTTAACCGAGTATGGCAACTAGAAATAAAGGATAAATTAAGTAAAATGAATTTAGATAAAAGGGTTTAAAATAAACCAGAGTTATATAAAAGGAGTTTTGTAACACCCCGTAATTTGAACATAAAAATTCACAAATTAAAGTATACTTAATTAAGTGAAATGGGTTGCGCAGAGAAATATATATATATTGATATATATAATTGAAAATTAAATAAATAAATATGCAAAAATGTTCAAAACAGCGAATTGGGAGAGGGGAATAGCCGAACCGGCCGATTTTTGAGGTCGACCCGAGACCGTTGGGTTGACTAAGGGTTAATTCAGGGTGTTTGGCTGTCAACCCGTGGGCCGATTCGCTCAAATGCAGATTTTGCATTTGAATGGTTCTCATGGTTCAGCTTTAATCTAAAGGCCCTAGATGGTTCCTACACTTGACTTCTTCCCCAAGACATGCTTTGATGGCTTGGATTGAATCTAGGGTTAATCCTATGGCTAATACTATCCTAATCCTCTATAAAAAGACCCCTAAACCTAGCCTAAATCACCATTATTCAATCCTACAACTAAACTGTGTCAAATTTGTTCCTCTCATGGCCTCCACTCTCATGCTAAAATTCCTAAGCCTATTTCTATGAGAGATTGTGAGTTCATACAAGTGCTTTCAAACTTGTATGAGTGTTCTTAGTTTGCATTCAAGTCAAGTTGCAACATTTCTATTTCAAAGCAAGGATTTTTATTGATTTGGCGCAAGGGTTTTTCAATTGGGGCTTTCATATTTTGGTGCTTGCATAAGGGCTTCGTCTCAATCTTTATAATAAATATTCATTTGTGTCTTCATAGCATAGTAAGCCCTTTTCTACTTTCTTTTTATTGAACTCTAAAGTTAAATGAATGATGCAAGTTTGGGGTTGATCATTATGATATGCAAGTTTGGTTGATCATTATGATATGCAAGTTTGGTTGATTATTATGATATGCAAGTTTGGTTAATCATTATGCTATGCAAGTTGGTTTAATCATTATGTATGACACATATTGCTTTGTTATGCAAGTTAAACTTGATGTTGTGAGCATAAAGCTCCAAGCTTTATATCAAAGGTTGCATTTTGGCAACATGAAAGTTATCATATCCCTTATGATAACTTGCATGTGAGGCTAAATGCGAACTTCTAGCAACTTCTACATGTCATTTATCACCATGTATCACTCATATGCTAAGTTTGGTTTTATGCATGCTTTTGAAGCCTAACAATGCAATATGCAAGTATATGAACATATGTACATCTCATATGCCACCATGATAAACTTGTGGCTTCAACACCTTTTTGTCATGATTATGCCAAGTTCCCTATTTTAACCTTTATGCGTTGTTGCGATTATGTAAACGATGGGATTACGTTGGGGTTGGGTAAAATTATGACATGAACATGATTTTTATAACATAACGTGATATGTTAACTTGTAATTATGTTTTGGAAACATAATGGACATGACACTTAGAAAATATGAGTGTGGCCAACTCGAGGTTGGGTTGAGTTTGTAGCATAAATCTACCTGGACCCGCCCGGCTTAACTAGTGGCTACAAACAATAGGACCTAATGTGAGAAGTTGGTCATGTTGTGCTCGAACCCGAGGTTAGACCAAGTTGTGGTGTAAATCTACCCGGACCCGCCCGGCTTAACTAGTAACCACAAGAAAGTCTAATGTGAGAGGTTAAAGCACATTAAGTTAATTAATGCCTCCTGATTAGGGTTAAGTCATGGTCCACTTAATACTTAATCAATTTGGGCTGGATGGGTTAATCGGGGTTAAGTCACGAACCTTGGGTATACTTAACCAATTTAATCCACGTTTGGATCGGGTTAACCACATTTAACCCATTAAGGAAACCCTAGTTGCGTGGCCTTTTTCAGCAGTAACCCTCTTGATAGTATCATAAGACCCTAGGACTAGGCTAGGGTGGGGCACGATTACTGGGCTGACATGTAAGCGACCAAAACGACGGTTGAGTAGGTACGCCGGTGTAGGTCCAGGCGGACTATGGTCATGCACATAGTCCGGAGTTGGAGAATTAGGCACAGGTACTAGTAGATCTAGACTGCGCATACTTGATTCGTGTCTGAGGTTGACACCCTAGGACTTGATACACCCTAGGGTGTACCTAGCGCAGTTTAACTACATTGCATGTTTGGGCCGTATGACACCGACACTTGACGAGTTAGGCTTATAGGGAGCCGATCGACTAGACCGTGTAGTTGGACCTTAATTTAGGTCACCTCATGATGATGGGCCAAGCTTGGGCCAAGGGATCAATTTTTGTTTTTACTTGACATGTTAGAATGCTAGTACACCCGTGGTGCAAAACTTAACCTTAATTATGCGATGACACCTTTATCTATCTTGTTAGTTAATCATCATGCTAGTATGTTGTTATCCTCATGTTCATCTCAGCTTCTCATGCCAGTTAACTTTACTAGTTCATAGACAGATAGTAGTACGGCTTACCAGTCTTTTTGACTGACTTGTTTTCTTTCGCCTCTTTTCTTCCGTTCCCCCCCCCCCTCAGGTTCTCAGGGTGGGAACATTGGAGCTTAGCTTGGATCTTTACAGCTTGCTTACTGGATTTGCTCATGTACGGTTTTGGACATTGAGCTAGCTATGGTTTATCACTTCATTTTGGGGATAGTACTTTATGTATTTCAGTTTTTCAGTTTATGCTTTTATCTAGACTTTGTTGTTGGAAAATAATGACCAAGTACTTTGTCGTAACATGACTATGGTTTTGAAATGCTAAGTTTTATCCGCTGCTTTACTACTCTGTTTTACTTATATGTTATGTCTTGTGATATCTGCATGCATGTTTACCTTGTTTAACGCCCCTCCAAAGCTAATGTCCTTGCAAGAGTGGCATTGGCGGAGGTGGGGTGTTACATTTGGTATCAGAGCATAAGGTTTACAAGATTTGAGCAAAAGTGTTTTTGAAACTTACCTTTTGAAAAACTATTTTCAAAACCAATTAAGTATTTTCCAAGAAAAGTCTAGTTATTTTAAAAAGGCTATTCCCCAAAAGCCATAGCACTATCCTTCGTTTCTTCGTTCTGAATCTATCTTTTTCCTTTTTCAGTATGGCCGATCATAACCTTCCCGAGGGAGTGACCATTCCCGGATGGTTCCGGAGATACTTGGAAGCTAGGGCCAACGATGTGGGCCCAGCAAATACTCCCAATATAACTGAGGTTCCTCCTCCTCCTCCTCAGAACCCGCAAGCAGATTTCGCTAAGATTTGCAAAGACTTTAAGGCGATGGGTGGCAAGAACTTTATTGGGACGGAGACTTTTGTGGAGGCAAGAAATTGGTTGAAAGAAACTGAAGATCTCTTCGCCATCTTTGATGTGCAAGATCATAGAAGGGTTCTATTGGCAGCATGGTTATTGAAAGAAGAAGCTGCTTATTGGTGGGAGGTCACCAATGCTACGAGGCCTATAGAGACTTGGGCCGACTTTAGGACAAGATTTGGGCTTAAGTTTCTATCATCAGCTGAGGTGAATTTGCAATTGGAGAAGTTTATATCTTTGAAGCAAAGAGACATGACAGTGAGGGAGTACGTGAATGAGTTTAACAAGCTCGCTCGATTTGGTTTGGACATGATTAATACTCCCCAGAAGAAGGCTTTGCGCTTTGCACGAGGGTTGAATCAGCCACTACAAGGTTTAGCCCTATCTCATATACCTATGGGGGCCACTTTCGAAGGTCTAGTAGACATGGCATTGCTTCAAGGAGACGATAAGAATGGCAAGAAGGAAGTGAAGGCTAATGAGACCCAAGCCAAGAAGACAGACTCCAAGTGGGGAGGAAATCAGAGCAATCAGAACAAAAAAAACAACAAGAACAACAAGGGCAACAAGGCCAAGGCAAAGGACCCAAGAAAATGCCACTACTGTGGGAATGTAGGGCACATAGCTAAAGACTGTAAGAAAAGGAAGAGGAAGTCGGGCGAATGCTTTCATTGTGGAGAGACCGGACATTTTAGCAAGTATTGCCCCAAGAAGCAAGGGCAGAATCAGCGTGCAGGACCTTCTGGAGGGCAAGTGCATGCTCTCAACGCCGCTCCAGTTCAGGATCAAGGTAGCATTTCTGTAGAAAGTCTTGTTTATATTTCTGTTTATCCTGTTCGCACCTTATTTGATTCTGGCGCATCGCATAGTTTTATTTCTTCTGACATTGTTGAAAGTTTGCACCTAAGTACTGGCTTAGTTGAGGATCCCGTTTGTGTTTCAAATCCAATTGGGGGTTCCGCCCATCTATCTATGATTTGTGTGGATTTGAAGATTTCTATCTTGATTGTAAAATTCGCGTGTAATGCTTATGTTCTCGGATTCACGGGATATGGGTTAATCTTGGGCATGGATTGGTTGCCCAGTTATGGAGCCATTCTCGATTGTGAACATAGGGTGGTGAGGCTCATGACCCGCCTCGGTAATACCCTAGAAATTTCTTGTAACCCTAGAGGTCCCGTCATGTTATGCTATCTTGAATCTCTCGACTCGTCCATCGATGATCTGCAATCTGTAAGGGTGGTCCGAGACTATCCTGATGTCTTTGAAGAAGTTAAGGGGTTACCCCCTAAAGGAAAGATAGATTTCCGCATTTATCTAGTCGATAATGCCAAGCCAGTATCATTGCCAATTAGGCACATGGCCCCTCGTGAGAGAAGGGAGCTCAGTAAGCAAATCAAGGAGCTGCTTGAGAAGGGTTTTATTAGACGAAGCATTTCTGAATGGGGTGCTCCGGTGGTATTCGCTACTAAGGCGGATGGTTCGCTTCGTCTATGTGTTGATTATCGAGAGTTGAACAAGCTGACAAAGAAGAATAGGCACCCGTTACCAAGGATTGATGATCTCTTTGACCAGCTTGTAGGTGCTTCTGTTTTCTCTCAGCTCGATCTAGCCACCGGATTCCATCAGCTTAGAGTAGCTGAGGATAGCATTGATAAAACTGCGTTTAGGACTCCGGATGGATTCTTTGAATGGCTTGTCATGCCATTCGGATTGACTAATGCACCAGCCTACTTCGTAGACTTGATGAGTAGGGTGTTCAGGGAGTTCCTCAACAAGTTTGTTGTTGTCTTCGTGGATGATATTCTGATCTTCTCAAAGGACGAGGAAGAACATGCCAGACATCTCAAGGAAGTGATGGATACGCTTAGAGCGCATCAGTTGAAAGCCAAGTTCTCCAAATGTCATTTCTGGAGAAGGGAAGTTTGGTTTCTTGGACATATAGTTTCTAAGCAAGGCATAGCGGTGGATCCCGCGAAAGTGATTGTGGTTCAAGATTGGAAGACTCCTAGGAATGCGACCGAAGTAAGAAGCTTTCTCGGTTTGGCGGGCTACTATAGGAAGTTCATCAGAGACTTCGCTAAGATTTCGACCCCTCTCACTAAGTTGACGAAGAAGAACTTAGTCTTTGCATGGGACTTGGAGTGTGAGCTTGCTTTTCAAAAGCTCAAAAGAGCCCTTACCTCAGCTCCAGTTTTGGCATTACCCGATAGTGGTAAGATGTTTACCGTGTACACAGATGCATGTGGCACGGGGTTAGGAGCTGTTCTGATGCAAGAGGGAAGAGTGATATGTTATGGGGGTAGGCAACTTAAAGTTCATGAGAAGAACTATCCCACTCATGATTTGGAGTTAGCGGCGATCGTCTTTGCACTCAAATCCTGGCTCCACTATCTTCTAGGCGAAAGGTTTGAGTTGTATACTGATCACAAGTCACTCAAATACCTCTTCTCGCAAAAAGATCTGAATCTAAGGCAGCAAAGGTGGATGCAATTTTTGGCATCTTATGACTTCGAGATAGCTTATACCCCTGGCAAGGTTAATGTTGTGGCGGATGCACTAAGCAGAAGGAGATTGACTTTAAGCCCCTTGTTCATTGAGATGAAGAACTTGGAATTCTTGGCAACCTTTGATTTCACGACGGCTGTTGAGTTGATGACGGGTTCATTAGCATCCCTTGAGCTTCGACCCACACTTCTTGATCAAGTTGGGGCTTCGCAGAGGGAAGATCCACAGATAGTCGAAGTTATGGACAAGTTGATTCGGGATGAGACGTCTAGTCACCTTGCCAGATATACTATTGATGATAAAGGATGGCTAAGGCGTGATGGGAGATTATGTGTTCCTCGAGTGGGAGATTTGGTCCATAGAGTTCTTGAAGAAGCGCATCACTCGAAGATGACTATACATCCGGGAGGAGATAAGATGTATAGAGATATGAAGCGCAGTTTCTTTTGGGATGGAATGAAGAAAGATGTGGCAGAGTATGTTTCAAGGTGCATGGTGTGCCAACAAGTGAAGGCAGAGTCAAGGAAACCAGGTGGGCTATTACATCCATTGGAGGTCCCACAATGGAAGTGGGAGAGTATTTCTATGGATTTTGTGGATGGATTGCCTAGGTCAAGGAGAGGGAACACAAGCATATGGGTCATAGTTGACAGACTTACAAAGAGTGCTCACTTCATCCCAGTAAAGAGCAAGAGGACCGCATCAGGGCTAGCATCTATTTATCTCCGAGAAATAGTGTGGTTGCATGGAGTTCCTTCTAGCATAGTTAGCGATCGTGACCCGATTTTCACTAGCCAGTTCTGGAACAGTTTGCAAGAAGCGATGGGTACGCGATTGAATTTGAGTACAGCCTATCACCCCCAGACGGATGGCCAAACCGAAAGGGTGAATAGAGTGCTAGAAGATCTCTTGAGGCTTTGTGTTCTCGACTTCGGTGGTACTTGGGAAGACCACCTTCCTCTTGTAGAATTTGCTTATAATAATAGCTATCAAGCCAGCATAGGGATGGCACCATTTGAAGCTTTATATGGGAGGCCGTGTAGGTCACCATCTTGTTGGTGGGAGACAACAGATAGACTTATACTTGGGCCCGATATGATACGAGACACATCCGAGAAAGTTGAATTAGTAAGAAGAAGGATGAAAGCGGCCCAAGATAGACAGAAATCCTATGCTGACAAGCGAAGGGCAGATTTGGAATTCGAAGTGGGAGACATGGTTTTCGTGAAGGTTTCTCCTTTGCGAAATGTGGTACGTTTTGGAGCAGCGGGGAAGCTGGCACCAAGGTTCGTAGGACCCTTCCCTATCATAGAGAGAATTGGAAAGATGGCCTATAAGGTGGGATTGCCCGAGAAGCTAGCCGGAGTGCATAATGTCTTTCATGTCTCGCATCTCCGAAAGTGCCTACATGAGTCCGCTGAGGTGGTTGAACCAAGCATTCTTGAAGACATTGAGGTAGAGAAAGAAGCAACCTTGAGAAGAGCTCCGATTCGTATCTTGGGAACAGAGATCAAGAAGCTAAGGAATCGAGAGGTCAAGTTGGTGAAAGTTCAGTGGGGTGAAGCCAACGAAGATGCAACTTGGGAAACCGAGGAGAAGATGCGTGGGCTTTATCCATTTCTTTTTGAGGGTACATTCTCGATCTCTTTTCCTAATTAGCATATCTTTCTTTTTATCCATGTTTATCTAGTTTATCTTGTTTCGTAGATCTTGTCATGAGAACCTTAGGTAGAAACCCTTGGTTGAAACATGTATTTGAAACATGTTATGCTTGATGGTTGCAAGTGTTTGCATGTGGATACTCGTGGATGCATGATACACATTAGGCACTAAGATCGGCTCACACACTTTCATGTTGCATATGCATGAGTGCTTATACTTATTCATGGATGAAACTTGTTGAGCTATCACGTGGATGTTGCATATGGATGAATATTATGTGCACTCATGTAGGGATTATAAATTATGTTAGGAATTTGCATACATATGGACTCATTTCACTAACATATTTTGCATTAAGGAGGTTTACTGTATCAGTAACCGCCTGATTTTTGCATTAGATAAGTACATATACACACACCTTTGCATATGATCATACAACATTTAGAATCCTTTAAGGCCAATGACTGCACGTGGATGATGTTTTGAGTAGATGGATGATGGATAGTAGGATACGTTCTTCCTAACTTGGAGATTTTGGGGACGAAATCCTTTAAGGAGGGGAGAATGTAACACCCCGTAATTTGAACATAAAAATTCACAAACTAAAATATACTTAATTAAGTGAAATGGGTTGCGCAGAGAAATATATATATATATATTGATATATATATATATAATTAAAAATTAAATAAATAAATATGCAAAAATGTTCAAAACAGCGAATTGGGAGAGGGGAATAACCGAACCGGCCGATTTTTGAGGTCGACCCGTGCCAGCTGGGTCGACTAGGGGTTAATCCAGGGTGTTTGGCTGTCAACCCGTTGGCCGATTCGCTCAAATGCAGATTTTGCATTTGAATGGTTCTCATGGTTCAGCTTTAATCTAAAGGCCCTAGATGGTTCCTACACTTGACTTCTTCCCCAAGACATGCTTTGATGGCTTGGATTGAATCTAGGGTTAATCCTATGGCTAATACTATCCTAATCCTCTATAAAAAGGTCCCTAAACCTAGCCTAAATCACCATTATTCAATCCTACAACTAAACTATGTCAAATTTGTTCCTCTCATGGCCTCCACTCTCATGCTAAAATTCCTAAGCCTATTTCTATGAGAGATTGTGAGTTCATACAAGTGCTTTCAAACTTGTATGAGTGTTCTTAGTTTGCATTCAAGTCAAGTTGCAACATTTCTATTTCAAAGCAAGGATTTTTATTGATTTAGCGCAAGGGTTTTTCAATTGGGGCTTTCATATTTTGGTGCTTGCATAAGGGCTTCGTCTCAATCTTTATAATAAATATTCATTTGTGTCTTCATAGCGTAGTAAGCCCTTTTCTACTTTCTTTTTATTGAACTCTAAAGTTAAATGAATGATGCAAGTTTGGGGTTGATCATTATGATATGCAAGTTTGGTTGATCATTATGATATGCAAGTTTGGTTGATTATTATGATATGCAAGTTTGGTTAATCATTATGCTATGCAAGTTGGTTTAATCATTATGTATGACACATATTGCTTTGTTATGCAAGTTAAACTTGATGTTGTGAGCATAAAGCTCCAAGCTTTATATCAAAGGTTGCATTTTGGCAACATGAAAGTTATCATATCCCTTATGATAACTTGCATGTGAGGCTAAATGCGAACTTCTAGCAACTTCTACATGTCATTTATCACCATGTATCACTCATATGCTAAGTTTGGTTTTATGCATGCTTTTGAAGCCTAACAATGCAATATGCAAGTATATGAACATATGTACATCTCATATGCCACCATGATAAACTTGTGGCTTCAACACCTTTTTGTCATGATTATGCCAAGTTCCCTATTTTAACCTTTATGCGTTGTTGCGATTATGTAAACGATGGGATTACGTTGGGGTTGGGTAAAATTATGACATGAACATGATTTTTATAACATAACGTGATATGTTAACTTGTAATTATGTTTTGGAAACATAATGGACATGACACTTAGAAAATATGAGTGTGGCCAACTCGAGGTTGGGTTGAGTTTGTAGCATAAATCTACCCGGACCCGCCCGGCTTAACTAGTGGCTACAAACAATAGGACCCAATGTGAGAAGTTGGTCATGTTGTGCTCGAACCCGAGGTTAGACCAAGTTGTGGTGTAAATCTACCCGGACCCGCCCGGCTTAACTAGTAACCACAACAAAGTCTAATGTGAGAGGTTAAAGCACATTAAGTTAATTAATGCCTCCTGATTAGGGTTAAGTCATGGTCCACTTAATACTTAATCAATTTGGGCTGGATGGGTTAATCGGGGTTAAGTCACGAACCTTGGGTATACTTAACCAATTTAATCCACGTTTGGATCGGGTTAACTACATTTAACCCGTTAAGGAAACCCTAGTTGCGTGGTCCTTTTCAGCAGTAACCCTCCTGATAGTATCATAAGACCCTAGGACTAGGCTAGGGTGGGGCACGATTACTGGGCTGACATGTAAGCGACCAAAATGACGGCTGAGTAGGTACGCCGGTGTAGGTCCAGGCGGACTATGGTCGTGCACATAGTCTGGAGTTGGAGAATCAGGCACGGGTACCAGTAGATCTAGACTGCTCATACTTGATTCGTGTCTGAGGTTGACACCCTAGGACTTGATACACCCTAGGGTGTACCTAGCGCAGTTTAACTACATTGCATGTTTGGGCCATATGACACCGACACTTGACGAGTTAGGCTTATAGGGAGCCGATCGACTAGACCGTGTAGTTGGACCTTAATTTAGGTCACCTCATGATGATGGGCCAAGCTTGGGCCAAGGGATCAATTCTTGTTTTTACTTGACATGTTAGAATGCTAGTACACCCGTGGTGCAAAACTTAACCTTAATTATGCGATGACACCTTTATCTATCTTGTTAGTTAATCATCATGCCAGTATGTTGTTATCCTCATGTTCATCTCAGCTTCTCATGCCAGTTAACTTTACTAGTTCATAGACAGATAGTAGTAGGGATTACCAGTCTTTTTGACTGACCTGTTTTCTTTCGCCTCTTTTCTTCCGTTTCCCCCCCTCCCCCTCAGGTTCTCAGGGTGGGAACATTGGAGCTTAGCTTGGATCTTTACAGCTTGCTTACTGGATTTGCTCATGTACGGTTTTGGACATTGAGCTAGCTATGGTTTATCACTTCATTTTGGGGATAGTACTTTATGTATTTCAGTTTATGCTTTTATCTAGACTTTGTTGTTGGAAAATAATGACCAAGTACTTTGTTGTAACATGACTATGGTTTTGAAATGCTAAGTTTTACTACTCTGTTTTACTTATATGTTCTGTCTTGTGATATCTGCATGCATGTTTACCTTGTTTAACGCCCCTCCAAAGCTAATGTCCTTGCAAGAGTGGCATTGGCGGAGGTGGGGTGTTACAAGTTTGGGGTATTATATCGTTAATTCTAAATTAATGTTACTTAGAAATGTGATTAAGTGAAAATGGGAAATTGAAATAAGAGCTGCAAGCAGGGAAAGGTTGAATGGATTTGAGAAGGTTTGTTAAAAGTGAATTTGACGAGAGAAGCGAGTCATGGAAGGTTGTAATAAATTGAATTGTTAATAAAAGGTTAAAAAGTGGTGGTTCATAGGAATTTACTTAATTATAAAATAAAGGAATAATGGTTATAGCCCAGAAGAGATTTGCAAAAAAGGTAAGAGGGGTTTTTACGAAACGGTGTTTTAAATAAAATAGTTCAATGGTATTTGTATTGGGATTAGAATGAAATATTGGTTTTGAATTATAACATATATTTATATTAAGGTATTAACGTTGTTGATCAAGGTCTGAGAGGTAACTAAAATATCCTAACCTGAACGACTTCGGGATTATCTTAGAATGATATGAGTTGTAATGGTAATTGTGGTTAATAAACTTTATTTTTCATTAGTGAAATGATAACGAAATATTTTTGGTGAAAATATATATAAAATGATGATTTCAAAGAAAAGGGGGAATAAAGGAGATTGCATCAAATTATAATGATATCTGCAAGGTTAAAAGGAATTGTAAAGTTGAGTATTGAAATAGATTTACTCTATATTAATAAGCATTTGTTATCGTTGTCAAGTAATGAACGAAGATGTTTCGTAAAGTTATGATATGAGTAATAAGTTGAAATGATTTCCAAATATTATATAATAACATGGCTAATGGTTTGAAAGCGAAAATAGAAAACTAAATATGGTATAGGATTATCCTAAGTAATGAATTGATTTAAAGAAGAATCTCATGTTAAATAAAGAGGCAAGGAAACTATATTTTTAGTATTAAAAGATTTAAGAGTTTGAATTTACATTTGTTTTTAATTAAAAGGCCAAGTGGTGCTGAATAGTGAACCAGTGAACTCACTGGATTATCATGATTGAAACACTATTTATTTTGATAGTTAAATCACCGACTATCAAATTTGACCAATACGATTGTTGGTACGGAAAGAATGGGATCGAATTTCCATTTGAAAACCATTCCGATCAACAAATACGTGAAGAGATCAGAAGATGATTGAAATGGATCATTGAAGACCGTAGAATTGCATAAATGGAAGAACTACTAATAATCTCTAGTTTAGCGGCCAAAGATAAACTGTGGTTCTGTCATGTTGGAATCTACGGGTTGCAAGGACTTCTCGCTACTGATACATGGGGTGATTCCTTTATTGGATGCAGTAGGAGAGTTGTAACGACCCACATTTGTTAGCGATATAATTAATTTAATTAATTATTTAAATAGTGATTTAGGAAATTAAATGGTCGTTAAATTGAATAATATTGAATATTTAATCAAAATAAATAATACAATAATATATTTAATTCAGAAATAATCAAAAATAGGGGAATTCACAATACTGTGTATTTTGGATTATTTGAAATATATAATACAGTTTGGAGTTGAATAATATTCACGAATATATTCTATAAACGATAGTTGAACATGCAAAATTTAATTTAATTAAAATCGAGCTCGAAATGGCGTGGCAGTTCGCTATTTGGCGATTTGAACTTCAACCGAATATGCAGAAGCCGTTTTAAGTCGGATTCCTGTGAAATAAGAAACGTTGGAATCTGTAGAACTGTATTTTTCTAATGAAAGAGAAGAATCGAGATTTCGTCGTATAGATTGCAAGGTATGTCCAAATCAAATTTTCAAATAATCGCTATAGAATCGTTCGTCGACCGTAACAGTTTATTTGAAATAACTGCATACTGGATTCGAATTTAGACAAGGTTCTTTTGAGACTAAGTGTTAATTTAATTTTTAGAATTTTACTATAATTTTTAAATAATTAAACATGCAACTTTTTATTTGGAGTATTTTGCACCATATATCAATATTTTGGGGTTTCACAATATAAGTTAACCTACCGATATTATTATATTTTTGGAATCGTGGCACACTGCTCGTCACAACGGTATTTTTTATTTTTGTCATTAGCAGTCCGTAAACAAACGAGATTTTATGCAATTAGTTACCCTTAATATATATATATATATACATATATTCAAAAATCAAATCAATTAATATCCTAATCTATTCTCCCTAGTATAATGATCTGCCTGCATTTTCGCATAGCATAGTGTATTCTTGAAGTGAAAACACAATACGGCCAACCTATGAAGCAGCTTTATACCTTAGGCAAACCGACATTGGAGTGAGCGTGTACCCAGCCAACTACTGCCCTTTCACTTCATGTGGATACTCAGCATCATGCCGTACCTTAGTAACATGGAGCTACGTAATATTGAGTAAGGTCAGCCTAAGTATCAAATCGCATAGGTCTAGCTAGATGTATTTTCTTTGTCTACCGTAACCTACAGTACTGTCCTACCCACACACAACTACAGTGTGTTTTCATACCATAGCCTACCCGTGAATTGATAAAACGCTTCATGCATAAAGCTGTATATGTACATGATAATATGTATATATACGTCCTTGGTAACTTGTGTATCTTTATGTATTAGGCAGGGATAATTCTTAAGTAATTAATTACACTAAGACATTTACTACCCGGTTCCATTTAATAACTGTGAAAATATACATATACGCGAATTCCAAAGTGAAAGCATCAGTGTAAACCACGTTCAGGTACTTGATATTTCACATCAGGGCCATCACTCACCAAACCCACATGCTACTCTGAATTCATGCCAACGAGTGCCAACCCATACGTGCACTATGTCTTCCTTGGCATGCACGGTTCGAGGGTCTATAAATACACAGCCGATCAATCCCCTTTCTTCAAACATTCAAGGTCAAAATCAGCTTATTTCCTCTTTTCTCCATTTCGAACCATGCTGTCCTTTTTCGTATAAATATAAAATAAATAAATACCATGAAAGTAAATGGAGCAGCATGCGTTTTACCTTGATATCAAGGAAGGCTGAGATCGCGGCTTCTAGACGGAGTTTGCGGTGAGTATATTACGAACTAAAAGGTAACGGGTTTTCGCTACAAGGGCTTGCTTGAGCAGAAAGGTGGGGTCCTGGAGGTGTGGCGTATTTGAAGAGAGAGCTCAGCACTGTGCTTGCATGGAGTTGCGTATACGTGGTATAAGGAGGGGGTCTGGCTTGCGTTACAGGTAGAGTAGTGTGTTTGCAAACTAAGGAAAAAATGTGGTACTCGACCATTGTTGTGCATTGAATACTGGAGAAAACGAAAAGGGGGTCTTCTGTTGGAACGTAATGAAAAGGATAGAGATGGAAGGAGAGTTAGAAGTGATGAAGTTGGGTTATTTTTTTGGACTTTTAATTGAGGAAAAAAGGAGTGGTGGAGGTCAGAACATTCAGCATGGGTATCTCTGGAGTTCGCGTTTGCTTCTGACGGGGAGAATGGGAGATGAATATTGTGTGGAGTGGAACGGGTTGGTTTATGTTGGGCCTGGATCGAATGGTAAATCCCATAATAAATGTTGATTGTAATTTCTTTTGTAATGAGGTGATGTGGGAGGAAAAAGCAAATGAATGAATGTGGCCCAGAGGAGTATACAGGTGCCTGAAGTCAATACCAGAAATGAGAAGATGATGAGTCGATACTGCTGTGGATTAAAGAATGGATTAAGGTTTAATATTAATTTATTTAATAATCGTACTATTTATTTATTTCAAACCATATATTACATTGTAAAATTCATAACTCCGTCATACATAATCAGAGTATCGAACGGTCAGATCCATTGGGATCATATGGATGAGGGCTACACCACGGAACTAACCGAGAAGAAATTGGGGCTCGTTTGGATTTATGGTGGAATTAAACGCCTGAATCAAATCAATGAACGTATATCGTTATTTAACGATAAGCCGATGAAGGTGAGTAACTCTCACTAACTCTGCTCAGCTTATATATTTATATAACCAATTTTTAAACTGATAATTATTGGTTGATTTGTTGTGTGTTGGTTGTTTGGTTGAGCTGCTAGTTAAATTGGTTGAAAATATCGATAACGATATATAAATCATATCGAAATATTGATTCTGTTATCAGAATATTTTACCTTCATGTTATTTATGTTGACTGACATCTGTGGATGCAGGGAAACAGGTTGGAGGGGCCATTTGGGTTCCTCAACATTTATTTTACTATTTGTCATATATTGTGATGTGCGATGTGATTAAAATCTGTTGTTGATTTGGTGTGTTGATTGTGGTTATTCGGTAACTTTTAATACCAAAGAAATATTGGAATGTCGAAAGAGAAATTTCAAACGGTAATTTGAAACAAAATATTTGTATAAAATCAAGGATTTTATATAAATAAAAAGAAAAGTTGAAGTGAGTATTAAATTGGGAAAATTTATAGAAATCAAAAAGATTAAAAGGGAATAAAGGAAATTATTTGTAAAACATTTACAAATAAGAATAAAAAAGGGAAACATGTGTGAACTCTTACAATGGGGTTGGGAAGCGGAATATTTGTAAACTATTTTACAAATAAAATTTTAAAAAAGAAATATTCGTAAATTGTTTACGAATATATTAAATGGGAATAAGATTTTAGAAATAAATAAAGTTGTAAAAAGAAATATTTTATTTAGAAAATAAATGGAAATTATATAAAGAAAATATTTATGTGAAATAAATATAGACAAATAGAAAGGGGATTATTTATAATCAAATAGAGTTATTCAATTAGGGTTAATTGAATATTAGTTATTCAAATTGAGTTTATTTAATATTGGTTATTCTATCAGAGTTGATCAAATATAGTTATACAGGGGTAGAGTTAGTCAAGCAAAGTTATTCAGGAAGAGTTGCCATTGCGTACGACTGCTAGCGTAATTCGCAGAGCTGTAGATAGCCTATGGCGGTCGGATGTTTCCTGAGGGAATCAGGCGTAACCATTGTGATCGCTGCGATCTAGAGTCAAGCGAATGGTGTTAAATCAAATAGTAGTAAATCAATAGAAGTTAATTAAGTCGAGTTGATCAGATTGAGTTAAATAAGTCTAGTTAGTCGAATTAGAGTCAATCAGTTAGAGTTAACCAGTTAGAGTTAACCAGTTAGAGTTAATCAGTTAGAGTCAATCGGTTTAAGTTAACCAGTTATGGTAAATCAATTAAAGTAAATTGATTGGAGTTAAATCGGATTAGGGTTATTCGAATGGAACTAGTCAAGTTCGAGTTAGTCGGGTATTAGTAAATTGAATAGAGTTAGAAAAAGGGAATAAATTGAATCTCACTTATTCGAAGTAGAATTGTCGGAAATTGCCTATTCAAAGTAAAGTTATCGAATATAGTTGATTCGAGAAGGTTAATCGAATATAAGTTATTCGAAGTGTGTTAAAAGATTTGAAGTTTGAACTTGTCTATTTCAAGGTTAGGAATGTCGTTCAGTTAAGGTCTGAAAGGTAATTATACGCCAACTTGATTGACTTCAGTTTTAACCAAGGAGTAGTTAAGGTTCGATAGTGAAAGTTGGTTAAGTAGATTGATTTAATGACCGTAATGGGTTAGGTTGGCAGGACGATATTTTATTTAAACAATTGTTTTAACCCAGTAAAGGAAATTTGGAAATACTTTCCAAATAAGGATCAGAAATGTTCTCTGATAGAGGAAATGAGGAAGGGGAGTAAATATAGAAACATTTTCCAATGATGAATAAAGTATAGTTTCTAAATTTAGGAAATAGGAGATTTACGAGTATATATATATATAGGAATGGGAAAAGGATAAATTAAAAGATAAATTAATTCAAAAGGGAAAATGTTGAATGGTGATTGGTCGATAGGATTTCTATCTGGAAATAATATCGTTGGTTGCACACCTGTTCTTCTTTGATAGTTAAATCACCAACTATCGAAGTTTTGGACCATTTTTACGTTGTCAATACGGAGAGACCGGGATCAGATTCATTATCTGAAAACCACTCTATATGAACGTTAGCGTTGCGATCAAATATTGAAGACAGAGTTATGCAAGGGCTATCCTGATTACAGAATAGTGCCTTCGGTTTGTCCAGTCCCAGGACAAACGTGAATGGACGAATGTCTGACAGAGTATATCTGAAGGATCGCGTAAGTTGATCTCTTCAAACGTACTTACGTTTGGTGGCGGAGGAATTCGTTTCTCTTAGCTTTATACCCGTGGTATTTTTGGGGAAATCAATGTGTGATTTGACGAGTATGACGATGTGGCATTCAAAGTGAATGATGGTCAAGTGTTTCACAAGATACGTGATGACCTCAAGCCTCATCAACCGGGAAATTACAGAAATCGGGCAGGCAGTATGGCTAAGTGGGTCGCTCCCATTAGGGTGTATATCACCTATCTAGAGAAAATCCAATTCATTCTTTGTCTATTCGATGCTGTCCCTTTTCGGGAAGACGGTGGGTAGCTCCCAACCGGGTGTGGTATACATTTGATACACTCAAGCGAAATGAGTGGTCGGTCATGTGAGGGTCGGGTTGCAAGATGTTCTTGTTAAACTCAGTGTATTCGTCTCTAGAGATACACTATCGGCAGGTGGTCCCATATCTTGTCAAAGTCAGAATCCAATTTCCAATAAGAGCCTGCGGGTTTTGGTTGTATATTATATATGTGGAACGTGAGATGCAAGCGTTCTGCTAGTTTGTTATTTACTTGTGATTAGACATTATTATAATATCAGAAAATCATCGATTTCCAAAACTGTTTTTGGGTTATCGTAAGGTAAAAACCGTCCGTGTTTATGGGTGGATCGGTCTTACGATTATCTTTTCTTTTGAAAAGGATTTTGAAAAGTTAAACCGATGATTTGAGTTTACTTACACCAGTCCCATGACTGACCCTGGAGGAGCATGAAGCAGGAGGCTTCCGGATATTATAGCTATTGATTATTTCCGCTGTGATGTAAGTGTTGCATTCTAATATACAAATACATCTTTATGTTTCAAAGTATGTTGTATATTATATTTTATTCGTTCTGCTGTGAGATTCATGTTTACTCTGATTATGTTCTTCTTCTTCTATTCTAATTTTCTATCTTATCTATTCTCACCCTCTAATTTCTTTCTATTAATGATCTGGAATGTTCGATGTATGGATAGTCAACATAGTAGTTTGGTGTTGATTTTCAGAGTCGAAAATCCCAGTTCGTTACAGTGGTATCAGAGCTGAAGGTTAAGTGATTACCTTGGCTTTGTGGCGTGACTCAGTAGAGATGGGGTTAGTAATGCCCTAGATTGAGTTGAATGTATATATACGAGTGAACGTATTTGTAGATTTTATAAAATTGTTTTATATTGTGGAGATTTATTGGTTGAGTCGTTTGTGAATTCTGGTCGATCAGTTTGATCCACTGTATCGATAGGGGCTACCAAACACTCGAATATGATAAACCGACACAGTATGTATTGAAAAAGGTAAATGAAATAATTTTACCCAAAGTATATTTCGATATAAAGAAAATATTTATATTCGAATGATTATAGTACGTTGGATGTGCTGGTTGATAATAATGGAAATGGTTATATAAATAACCAATTTGAGTTCGTAAAATCTGAAAGCAGATTAATTAAATCTGAATTAAATCAGGATTGGAATTAAAATTCTAAAAACTGGGGAAAATGTTCATAAAGGGATTTGAGTTAAGTATAAGAAAATTTTAAGATCCTGGGATTTTTAAATTGTTTAACTAGTATCGTGAATGATATCTTGAAAAAGGATTTCAAAATGAAAGTGTTTAATATGGTTTTGATAAGTTATATAGTATTGAACTCACTTCGATAGCTGGAAAATAACTCTGATAATGTTGGCCACATCATCAGTGTTCATTTACGAGTTGTAAGTGACGGATTACTACCAAAGAAATTGTTTGTGAAATTGTTTTGAGAAAGAAAGTTGTTTTGAATCCAAAAAAGAATAATTGATTTTTGAAAGAGCTAAGCTGTTTAAAAAAAAACTCCCAGAAAGAGACTGTTTGAATTAAAAACAAATTTATAAAAATTGGCGAAAGAAAATTGAAATTGAATTAAGACCAGAAATGGAAATCAAATAGGAATTGGGAAATGCAAACTGGAATTTGATAAAAACCAGTAAGGGAAAATTGAATTGAAATAGAACGATATCGAATAAGGTTGAAGTTGTGAGTTATGGATTTGTGTAAATATATTGGACAGGTATGTAAGAGTTGAAATTTGTAATGGACTTTGAGACTGAGAATGAGATTTGGTTTGAAAATAGTATGATTGGATTTGAGAACAGATGATTGGAAATCGTTTGGGATGACCTTGGTATATGCTGAATTGGCAGCAGAATAAAAGGATGTAATGATATGCCCGACAAAAAGGTACACATTTATTTTTATGGATTTGGTGATTTATGGGCCGATTTGGCAAGCTACTTGGCTGTTTGATTTTCTTTTGGATTGGAAAGGGCTTGGAGAGGCGAGATGGGGTTTGAACTATTGACCGGTAAAAAGGAGGTGCTGGCGAAATTTTTTGAAAATTTCGGGTGTTAGAAAATTTTCCGGATTTTAGAAAATTATCGTTGACAAGAATTAGTTAATAATTGAAATTAAATTGGTTCAGTTAAAACTGAAGTTAAAAGTAAACAAATAGTTTTACAACTAGTTAATAGGGTCTATTTTCTACCTTAGCAATTTCGAGGACGAAATTATTTTAAGGGGGGAAGAATGTAACGACCCGCATTTGTCAGCGATATAATTAATTTATTTAATTATTTAAAGAGTGATTTAGGAAATTAAATGGTCGTTAAATTGAATAATATTGAATATTTAATCAAAATAAATAATAGAATAATATATTTAATTCAGAAATAATCAAAAATAGGGGAATTCACAATACTGTGTATTTTGGATTATTTGAAATATAAAATATAGTTTGGAGTTGAATAATATTCACGAATATATTCTATAAACGACAGTTGAACGTGCAAAATTTAATTTAATTAAAATCGAGCTCGAAATGGCGCGGCAGTTCGCTATTTGGCGATTTGAACTTTAACCGAATATGCAGAAGCCGTTTTAAGTCGGATTCCTGTGAAACAAGAAACGTTGGAATCTGTTGGACTGTATTTTTCTAATGAAAGAGAAAAATCGAGATTTCGTCGTATAGATTGCAAGGTATGTCCAAATCAAATTTTCAAATAATCGCTATAGAATTGTTCGTCGACCGTAACAGTTTATTTGAAATAACTGCATACTGGATTCGAATTTAGACAAGGTTCTTTTGAGACCAAGTGTTAATTTAATTTTTAGAATTTTACTGTAATTTTTAAATAATTAAATATGCAACTTTTTATTTGGAGTATTTTGCACTCTATATCAATATTTTGGGGTTTCACAATATAAGTTAACCTACCGATATTATTATATTTTTGGAATCGTGGCACACTGCTCGTCACAACGGTATTTTTTATTTTTGTCATTAGCAGTCCGTAAACAAACGAGATTTTATGCAATTAGTTACCCTTAATATATATATATATACACATATATTCTAAAATCAAATCAATTAATATCCTAATCTATTCTCCCTAGTATAATGATTGCCTGCATTTTCACATAGCACAGCGTATTCTTGAAGTGAAAACACAATACGGCCAACATATGAAGCAGCTTTATACCTTAGGGAAACCGACATTGGAATGAGCGTGTACCCAGCCAACTACTGCCCTTTCATTTCATGTGGATACTCAGCATCATGTCGTACCTTAGTAACATGGAGCTACGTAATATTGAGTAAGGTCAGCCTAAGTATCAAATCACATAGGTCTAGCTAGATGTATTTTCTTTGTCTACCGTAACCTACAGTACCGTCCTAACCACACACAACTAAAGTGTGTTTTCATACCATAGCCTACTTGTGAATTGATAAAACGCTTCATGCATAAAGCTGTATATGTACATGATAATATGTATATATATGTCCTTGGTAACTTGTGTATCTTTATGTATTAGGCAGGGATAATTCTTAAGTAATTAATTACACTAAGACATTTACTACCCGATTCCATTTAATAACTGTGAAAATATACATATACGCGAATTCCAAAGTGAAAACATCATTGTAAACCACGTTCAGCTACTTGATATTTCACATCAGGGCCATCACTCACCAAACCCATATGCTACTCTGAATTCATGCCAACGAGTGCCAACCCATACGTGTACTATGCCTTCCTTGGCATGCACGATTCCAGGGTCTATAAATACACAGCCGATCAATCCCCTTTCTTCAAACATTCAAGGTCAAAATCAGCTTATTTCCTCTTTTCTCCATTTCGAACCATGCTGTCCTTTTTCGTATAAATATAAAATAAATAAATACCATGAAAGTAAATGGCGCAGCGTGCGTTTTACCTTGATATCAAGGAAGGCTGAGATCGCGGCTTCTAGACGGAGTTTGAGGTGAGTACAGTACGAACTAAAAGGTAACGGGTTTTCGCTACAAGGGCTTGCTTGAGCAGAAAGGAGGGGTCCTGGAGCTGTGGCGTATTTGAAGAGAGAGCTCAGCACTGTGCTTGCATGGAGTTGCGTATACGTGGTATAAGGAGGGGGTCTGGCTTGCGTTACAGGTAGAGTAGGGTGTTTGCAAACTAAGGAAAAAATGTGGTACTCGGCCATTGCTGTGCGTTGAATACTGGAGAAAACGAAAAGGGGGTCTTCTGTTGGAACGTAATGAAAAGGATAGGGATGGAAGGAGAGTTAGAAGTGATGAAGTTAGGTTATTTTTGTTGGACTTTTAATTGAGGAAAAAAGGAGTGGTGGAGGTCAGAACTTTCAGCATGGGTATCTCTGGAGTTCGCGTTTGCTTCTGACGGGGAGGATGGGAGATGAATATTGTGTGGAGTGGAAAGGGTTGGTTTATGTTGGGCCTGGATCGAATGGTAAAGCCCATAATAAATGTTGATTGTAATTTCTTTTGTAATGAGGTGATGTGGGAGGAAAAAGAAAATGAATGAATGCGGCCCAGAGGAGTATACGGGTGCCTGAAGTCAATACTGGAAACGAGAAGATGATGAGTTGATACTGCTGTGGATTAAATAATGGATTAAGGTTTAATATTAATTTATTTAATAATCGTACTATTTATTTATTTCAAACCATATATTACATTGTAAAATTCATAACTCCGTCATACATAATCAGAGTATCGAACGGTTAGATCCATTGGGATCGTATGGACGAGGGCTACACCACGGAACTAACCGAGAAGGAATTGGGGCTCGTTTGGATTTATGGTGGAATTAAACACCTGAATCAAATCAATGAACGTATATCGTTATTTAACGATAAACCGACGAAGGTGAGTAACTGTAATAACCCGGAAATTCTGAACCAGTTTAAAATTTTTTGTTTGGAAATTTTAGCGAATTTTGAGTATTTAAAATAGATTATTTTAAATAAAAACGACGAGAAATATTTTAAATATAATTCGAACATATATATTTATACGCGTCGTCGTTAGAATATAAATATTTATATATAATTATAAAAGGAATTGAAAATAGCGCGGTAGTTCGATAATTCGATTTCAAACTTCAATTGAAAGTACCGGGTGCAAAACAAACCGGATTTTAGTGAAACCAAAAACATTAGGGTCTAATTTGGAATATCTTTCCAACGAATCCGAAAAATCAAAATTTCATAGCGGGAATCAAAAGATATGTCCAGTTGAAAATTCTGAATAGTCGCTATGGAATTCAGGCCCTTAAAAATGGGAATTTTGCAAACGACCTCGGATTTCGACGAAACCACTTTTGTTGGATCCGGGATGTAAAGTTATTACTAGATTCCAAATTTCATAATTTTTCGAATCAATATGTGAGCGTGAAAAAGGAAATCGTGTTTCACCAGTTTCAATTGATTTTAATCGACTGGAAAATGGCCATTTTTCCAACGGTCTTAGAATTCGACGAAACTAGTTTTGTTAGGACCGTATCGTTAATACGAAGCAAGAAAATATTTTTATGGAATTTTTCGAGGCTGTATGTGGCCCCGGTAATTTGCAATGTACGTTTAAAATTCAGTATAATGATTTAAATGTAAATTTAACGAAAACTGATCGAAACGGTCTGTAACAACCCGGAAAATCTGGGCCAGTTTGAAAATTTTATTTTGGCAATTTTAGCGAATTTTGATTATTTAAAATGAATTATTTTAAATAATATCGACGAAAATTTATTTTGAATATAGGATTAGAACGAATATATTTATATACGTCGTCGTTAGAATATAAATAATTATATATAATTATAAAAGGAATTGAAAATGGCGCGGTAGTTCGAAAATTCGATTTCTAATTTCAAATGAATATACAGAATTCAATATAAGTCAGAATTGAACGAAACAAGAAATATTTGAATCTGTATAACTATATCTTTGTAAAGAAGTTAACAAACTGAGATTTCATTTTAGAAATGATAAGATATGTCCAGTTTAAAATTAGAAATAGTCGCTGTGGAATTTATATATATTTTTATATATATAAGGCCCTTAAAAGTGGACATTTTGCAAATGACCTCGGATTTCGACGAAACCACTTTTGTTGGGTCCGTGATGTTAAGTTATTGCTAGATTCCAAATTTCATAATTTTTCGAATCAATATGTGAGCGTGGCAAAGGAAAACGCGTTTGACCAGTTTCAGTTGATTTTAATCGACTGGAAATTGGCCATTTTTCTAACGATCTCAGAATTCGACGAAACTAGTTTTGTTAGGACCGTATCGTCAATACGAAGCTAGAAAATATTTTTCTGGAATTTTTCTAGTTAGTATGTGACCCCGGTAATTTGAAATGTACGTTTAAAATTCAAATTAGTGATTTAAATGTAAATTCAAAGGAAACTGATTGTAACGATCAAATCAGCTTGCGATACATATCCCATTGTGTTCGGAATTGGGGTAATACGCTAGGGACAACAGTCGTTGGGCTCGATTCGGGGTTCGAAAGAAAAGCCCCTTTTCAGAAATTTAAAAATAAATATATAATTATTATAAAACCCCCTCTCCTTTATATTCTCCTTCCCCTTGTTGATTGGTCAACGGATTTCAAATGAAAAAAAATATATATATACTGCGCTCGTGCCCTAGCCCTCTCGCGCCGTCGCCTCCAGCGACATCCACCGTCGCTCGCGCCCAGTCCGGCCTCCCTTGTCTGTCGCAACCCCTCCTCGATTTCCCCCCTCCGCTCTCGCTCTGCTCCCCGTCCCCTCTCCGATTTAAACGCCCTAACCCCCTGAACTAAGACCACCGATCCTTGAGCCACTCATGGCGCTACAAAGGGGCGCGTCGACAGCCACCTGGGGATGGACCTCCGATCATTGACGAAAGAGGCGCAGGCGGATAAAAAAATGGAGGGGGGTTGGGTTTTCACGACGGGTTCCAGGCTGTTTTGAACAAAGAAGAAACGGGTGAGAGGTGATTAACAGGAGGGTATTACCCTAACTCAGGTAATTAAGGAAATTAATTAATTGTTTAATTAATTTTTAAGTGTTTAATAAGCAAATTCACATTGTTTTTGCAAAGTAAATTCGCAATTGTTTTTGCAAGGTAAATTCGCATTGTTTTTGCAAAGTAAATTCGAATTGTTTTTGCGAAGTAAATTCGCTTTGTTTTAAAAATATAAACATACTTTGTTTTAAAAATATAAATAACAGGTTTATAAATATATTTAGTATTGATAGAAAAATAGGATTTTTATATATTGAACTTCGAATTAAAAATTCGATTTTTATATATTGAACTTCGAATTAAAAATATGGTTTTTATGTATAGAACTTCGAATTAAAAATATGATTTTTATATATTGAACTTCGAATTAAAAATATGATTTTTATATATTGAACTTCGAATTAAAAATGTGATTTTTATATATTGAAAAGCGAAGTAAAAATTCGATTTTTACATATGTAGAGAATACAGGCAACGAAGCGACAAAAGGCGAGAACAGTGAAGATTTCCTGCATTTGAAGTGCCGTGGAGCTAGGATAGCTATAGTGAGAATTTCTCACCTTTCAATTTCTTTTCTAGTTATATATATATATATGCTAGGATGCAGACGGTGCTTAGTAGCACCCGACACCCGTCCACAGACCATGGACTTGCTTGTTTGGCTGTTTGGTTATTGATTGTGATATTGGTTTGAATGTGGTTTGTGGTGTGAAAAATCGAATCGATAAATTGGTTAGGATTAGACGTGCGCCGTTATAAGGCGAAGGAGTAAGGCTAGGTTAGACTCTTACTCCAAATTTTGTGGTTTGCATAACGAATTGATTTGATTGATGTGTGAATGGCGTGGGCCTTCACTAGACCGGGGATAAGGCTAGGCCTCGTCCCGTTTCTAGTATCGTGTCGTTATGCCGCCGAAATTTTCTAAAATATGTTAGAAAAATAAAAATATCATTTTTATTGAAAGAATGAACTGAATTGAAATTCATATGTTGGAATAAAATGTTTTATCGTTAAAAATATAATTTTTAACGTGAATGTGAATAAATAAATATTCATTTACAAACCGAACGGTTTGTTTATGTACACCTATTTGAATGACGTTGATTGGGTCGATAAATTTTACACATCGCCCAACTGCACAAATAAAATATGTGTTTGATTGTTTGAAACCCCGCACGGGTGTTGGGATGAAATTTGAAGTTCACTCATCCTGATTGATTAAATATGTCGATCGATTGATTGACAGGCTGTTATAAGCGTTAGATATCTATATTTGATGCTTATACAGTGTAGTGCACTTTGGTTGATGGTTGATTATTTTTCAATGCTATTATACATGTGTCGTATGAAAATCCATATAATTAACTTTATATGGTAATTGTTTGGGCCTCATTCCAGTTTTAAAATAGAAATATTTGAAATAGAAATATTCGAAATGGAATATTTGAAAATATCAATATATGAAGCCGTGTTGATTAGATTGACGCCATTTTGACGTGAACGATATTTATATCGATTTTATTCATTTTAAAATGAATATTGAAAAGTGATTTCGAAATCGAATATTTCGAAATGAATTGAATTGAAACCGATTTCGAAATGAATTGAATTGAAAACGATTTCGAAATGAATTGAATTGAAAACGATTTCGAAATGAATTGAATTGAAAACGATTTCGAAATGAATTGAATTGAAAACGAATTCAAATTGAATTGAAAGCGAAGTGAAATGAATTCAAATTGAATTGAAATTTGAATTGAATAGAAATGAATTTTAAAACGAATTTATAAAGAAGAATTCAATTTTGCTTTGATTTGAAATGGAAGTTGAAATAGGTTTTGAAACGATTTTAAAACTATTTATATAATTCGTTTTGAATAAAAATCGACGAAATATATTATATATATATTATATATATATAATATAATGGCCTGAATAGAACGCGCCGCGCCGCGGCAGTTCGTGAATTTCGACCATTTATTTCAAACGGACATTACGGGAGATCCGACCGTCGGATTCTCCTAAAACCGGAACCGTTGGGTTCGTATCGAAAAGAGCTTTCTAGCGAATGTTAGAAATTTGAAATCTAACGGTTGGATTTGGAGATACGTCCAAATCAAATTCGAAAAAGGTCGCTGTAAGTGCAGTTCGATGGCCGTTGATGGAAATCGACTGTACGGGCCTTGATAAAATTATTAAAAATAGTAATAATTTGTGTAAAATCATAAGAAATGATTTAGAAAGAATTGGGATGAAAAACTCCATATTTGAAAGGATAAAAATAGATTTTTATCGAAATGAACTAGTTTTGAACTAGAATTATAATTCTATTTATTTTTAAATAAATAAATTGAATTCGAAAAGGGTTTTAAAAATAACCAAAATTTCCAATGATTGCATTGGAATGGATTTGAATCGAAATTGTCTTCGGAATATTTCGATGTTGGATTTCGTGACTATACAGATGTTGTTATGGAAATTTGAAAGATAGATATATATATCGTTATTTCCAATACGATATTTGTTGGTCGTAGAATTTGATATTGAATATAAGCCGGGATATTTTCTATTCAGGGCCTTGTATTGAATATCAAATGTGATTTGGGTTTGTCGTGAATGGTGTCTTCACTAACACTGTTCTTGAACCCAGTTGAGAAAAGATTAAATCTTTTTATTTAGATTTAATGAAGTGTACCAATTAAATAACATTTAATTGGAATTGAATCGATATTGATTTTTGGGTTTATCGTGAACGGTGTTTTAAATAACACTCGTTCTTTAACCCGATAATTAATGATTGTGATTTTGGGTTTACCGTGAACCGTGTTTTAAATGACACTGATTCTTTAACCCAGTTAACGATTAAAACTAAGTGGAGTTTTAATGAATCTTTAATTAGATTGGAAATCGAGAATGGAGTATCACCAGTTTTACTCCAGGCGATAGTTAAATCTTTAATTAGATTTGAACGTGAAATGGTAATTGAATTTACCGATAACACTGTGGTGTTAGATATGAAGTATTACCAGTTTTACTTCATGGGATTAATAGGTTGGGATTGGGAGATTAAAACAAATGATTACTTCGGTAAGGTTCGTTAATCCCGACTAGTTTGAATTGATATTCAAAAGTAGATTAAAGAATAAATTCAAGGAATTTATCTTTGATAAAATTAATGGGAACCTTTCCCTATGAATGTGAAAATTTAGAAACTAACTGTCGGTTAGCTAAGCAGAAGGGTTTCCTGGATATTGATCTGATGTTGGTTTCGGCCTTCGGGGTTAATGTTTGGGAAATTATTCTCTTGATTAATTTATGGTTAGTGACTAATGGATTGGAATGAGGCGTATGTTGTGTTTGTGTAACACTTATTTAAAATATACGCGAGTTATTCGGAAAGACCGGGTTTATCCCATTCTGAATAACTGATACGACGATAAGTCGAAGATGAAGACGATGGTCGAAGACCGGAAGTCTTCACGTCGTTTGGGTAATTACTGATGATCTTGATTGGGCTGTACACCCAAGAAGATGGAAACAGTTAGTGATCGTCCAGACGTACTTGGAGATCGATGGATATGCGAGGTACTAGGTGCCTCCGGTTTCGTTCAGACCCAGAACGGACTTGTAAATGGACTGTGTGTCTGACATCGGATTTCATTCTGTGTGACTGATATCGGTTGCATAGGATGGTTTGCCTGTGTGGCATGCTAAGATGCAAATGATCAAGGCTTCTGTTGAAAAGCAAAGTCTTGTGGTTGATGATCGAAGCACGGCCTTTGTGGCGTAGCTTTGTGTAACGTTGATTCGCGAGTATCACACCCGGTATGAATCAAAAACGGGAGACGGACCTCAGGGAGGGCATGCGTTTCTTTCTAGTTATGAGTGGCGTCAGTGCTTGAACTGGCTGACGAGTTTGACTCATGTGGATGTTACTTATTATTACTTGCTGAAAAGCGAGGCGCCTCGTGATATCGGTTTCGGCCGATGCTTCTGGTCGGCTGACGGGCCAGGCTTACGCCCCAAAGGGTGGGGAGACGCATGTTCAGGCATTTTAATCCACATCGGTGGACCGGCCCTGACGATCCAAGGGTCACTCGAGCTCTGATCCTGAGGGGCGGACTAGAGCGTCTCGAATCATTGAGGATCTTGCCCCTAGCCTCGGTTCATACCATAAATGATAACCCAACTTCCAATACGACATTGCGGTTTTGATTGTAAACCTATATGTGGCGACATAGTGGCATGGGACGCTCATGCCGCCTATGATTTATACTTATGATTTGAAGTTGTTTTATACACTATGCACTTATTAGTATCAAATGATTTGTTTTAAGCGTATCAAGCATTCTTTGGTTGTTATAAGGGAAAACCCTATCCCCCGGCTTGCGTTTGCATTGTGTGATAGGACCTGGGTCTTATAACAGCTTCATTTTTCTTTATTTAGCATTGCGCTGCTGTTTTATGCACTGGTGTTCTTGGGAGGAAACCCGTTCCGTGTTATACGGCGTGGTCCCTTGATTTACCTAACTTTAAAAATAAAGATTAACTGTTTTAGTTCTCACACCAGTCCCATGACTGACCTGGAGTTTATTGTTTTAACCTAAACTCTGGGTGCCCTTATTTTGACACGGGCAGCTAGTAGTTTTGGTTTTGCAGATTTATATTCACAGGATCCTGGTTTACAGCTGGAACGATATCCGGAAAGCTTTGTATCCGTATATCTCATTCTAGTTGTGCATTGTATTATTTTCCGCTGCTATGTATTTAAATGTAATTTAAATCTCTGATATTTCTGTGTAATATTCTTTTATACTCTGTATATTCTTGTAATCTGATGCATTGTTGTAATATACAGTGAAATGTTCTTCTGTATGTGTTCTGTTGTGGCTTGTTCTCGAACTATCCGACGCTTTCCTTTACGGGGAAGTTGCGGGTCTTCACACGTGGTATCAGAGCTTTGGTTTACAAAGCTAGAGAACAAGACACATTAGAACCATACGAAAGAATTCATCAGATATTGGGTTAGTAATATCCAATTAGAATGACTCGTTAGAAATGGGATCAGTAGTATCCTAGAACGAGTGTGAAGAGTATATTTTTAAAATGAAAACAAGTTTTGTTTTGAAAATTTAAATCAATTATTCGTATTTGATTATTTATTTATATTGATTTGGACAATCCGATATATAAAGATTTTGCATATGCGTCTTGCAAACGTGTATTCGAAGTTTTAATATATTGGATAGATATAGAATCATACTCTAGTTGCCCGGGGATAATTCTGGTGATGGGGCACTGTCGCCAGTATTTACTTTCGAGTAACGAAAGTGAGATTTCTATATATTTCCTATTGACTGGTGTGAGAACCAAAATTAGATAGGGCCTATTGTTGTGATTTGGCATCAAAAATCTGATTCTTGACTATGTATCAAAATTATGAATTTGATAATCTAATTCAATAATTGATTGATGTTTGTGTTGTTTGTTTGTTTGCTAATTTTTAGCCATTTAGCCTAATAGCATCAAATATTGAATTATATTGAAAATTGGTCGCATTTGCTTGCATATACATATATATCATTGAACAGGTCATAGCAAGGAGGCTAGAGCCAGAGAATAAAATTTGTTTGCCCGACAAATAGGTACATGTTTACTACATAATTTCCTGTTTTGTTTGGGTGATGATGATTTTATGAGCCTATTGGCTAGCCGCTTGGCTTTTTCTTTTTCTTTTTGAGATCTGAAGGACCGGGGAAGCTATTTGAAATTCCCCGATGCTCCCGGTGCAGGGGAGGTTATGGCGAAATTTTTCAAAAATTTAGGGTGTTAGCCAAATTTTTGAAATTTTTAAAATTCTCAAAAACTAAAGAGTTGGAGAATGGAAGCCTGATCGATCGTGGAGCTTATTAATCAAACCACTTTCGACTTTGTTCCTTTTCGGGGACGAAAAGTTTTAAGTGGGGGAGATTGTAACAACCCGGAAAATCTGGGCCAGTTTGAAAATTTTATTTTGGCAATTTTAGCGAATTTTGATTATTTAAAATGAATTATTTTAAATAATATCGACGAAAATTTATTTTGAATATAGGATTAGAACGAATATATTTATATACGTCGTCGTTAGAATATAAATAATTATATATAATTATAAAAGGAATTGAAAATGGCGCGGTAGTTCGAAAATTCGATTTCTAATTTCAAATGAATATACAGAATTCAATATAAGTCAGAATTGAACGAAACAAGAAATATTTGAATCTGTATAACTATATCTTTGTAAAGAAGTTAACAAACTGAGATTTCATTTTAGAAATGATAAGATATGTCCAGTTTAAAATTAGAAATAGTCGCTGTGGAATTTATATATATTTTTATATATATAAGGCCCTTAAAAGTGGACATTTTGCAAATGACCTCGGATTTCGACGAAACCACTTTTGTTGGGTCCGTGATGTTAAGTTATTGCTAGATTCCAAATTTCATAATTTTTCGAATCAATATGTGAGCGTGGCAAAGGAAAACGCGTTTGACCAGTTTCAGTTGATTTTAATCGACTGGAAATTGGCCATTTTTCTAACGATCTCAGAATTCGACGAAACTAGTTTTGTTAGGACCGTATCGTCAATACGAAGCTAGAAAATATTTTTCTGGAATTTTTCTAGTTAGTATGTGACCCCGGTAATTTGAAATGTACGTTTAAAATTCAAATTAGTGATTTAAATGTAAATTCAAAGGAAACTGATTGTAACGATCAAATCAGCTTGCGATACATATCCCATTGTGTTCGGAATTGGGGTAATACGCTAGGGACAACAGTCGTTGGGCTCGATTCGGGGTTCGAAAGAAAAGCCCCTTTTCAGAAATTTAAAAATAAATATATAATTATTATAAAACCCCCTCTCCTTTATATTCTCCTTCCCCTTGTTGATTGGTCAACGGATTTCAAATGAAAAAAAATATATATATACTGCGCTCGTGCCCTAGCCCTCTCGCGCCGTCGCCTCCAGCGACATCCACCGTCGCTCGCGCCCAGTCCGGCCTCCCTTGTCTGTCGCAACCCCTCCTCGATTTCCCCCCTCCGCTCTCGCTCTGCTCCCCGTCCCCTCTCCGATTTAAACGCCCTAACCCCCTGAACTAAGACCACCGATCCTTGAGCCACTCATGGCGCTACAAAGGGGCGCGTCGACAGCCACCTGGGGATGGACCTCCGATCATTGACGAAAGAGGCGCAGGCGGATAAAAAAATGGAGGGGGGTTGGGTTTTCACGACGGGTTCCAGGCTGTTTTGAACAAAGAAGAAACGGGTGAGAGGTGATTAACAGGAGGGTATTACCCTAACTCAGGTAATTAAGGAAATTAATTAATTGTTTAATTAATTTTTAAGTGTTTAATAAGCAAATTCACATTGTTTTTGCAAAGTAAATTCGCAATTGTTTTTGCAAGGTAAATTCGCATTGTTTTTGCAAAGTAAATTCGAATTGTTTTTGCGAAGTAAATTCGCTTTGTTTTAAAAATATAAACATACTTTGTTTTAAAAATATAAATAACAGGTTTATAAATATATTTAGTATTGATAGAAAAATAGGATTTTTATATATTGAACTTCGAATTAAAAATTCGATTTTTATATATTGAACTTCGAATTAAAAATATGGTTTTTATGTATAGAACTTCGAATTAAAAATATGATTTTTATATATTGAACTTCGAATTAAAAATATGATTTTTATATATTGAACTTCGAATTAAAAATGTGATTTTTATATATTGAAAAGCGAAGTAAAAATTCGATTTTTACATATGTAGAGAATACAGGCAACGAAGCGACAAAAGGCGAGAACAGTGAAGATTTCCTGCATTTGAAGTGCCGTGGAGCTAGGATAGCTATAGTGAGAATTTCTCACCTTTCAATTTCTTTTCTAGTTATATATATATATGCTAGGATGCAGACGGTGCTTAGTAGCACCCGACACCCGTCCACAGACCATGGACTTGTTTGTTTGGCTGTTTGGTTATTGATTGTGATATTGGTTTGAATGTGGTTTGTGGTGTGAAAAATCGAATCGATAAATTGGTTAGGATTAGACGTGCGCCGTTATAAGGCGAAGGAGTAAGGCTAGGTTAGACTCTTACTCCAAATTTTGTGGTTTGCATAACGAATTGATTTGATTGATGTGTGAATGGCGTGGGCCTTCACTAGACCGGGGATAAGGCTAGGCCTCGTCCCGTTTCTAGTATCGTGTCGTTATGCCGCCGAAATTTTCTAAAATATGTTAGAAAAATAAAAATATCATTTTTATTGAAAGAATGAACTGAATTGAAATTCATATGTTGGAATAAAATGTTTTATCGTTAAAAATATAATTTTTAACGTGAATGTGAATAAATAAATATTCATTTACAAACCGAACGGTTTGTTTATGTACACCTATTTGAATGACGTTGATTGGGTCGATAAATTTTACACATCGCCCAACTGCACAAATAAAATATGTGTTTGATTGTTTGAAACCCCGCACGGGTGTTGGGATGAAATTTGAAGTTCACTCATCCTGATTGATTAAATATGTCGATCGATTGATTGACAGGCTGTTATAAGCGTTAGATATCTATATTTGATGCTTATACAGTGTAGTGCACTTTGGTTGATGGTTGATTATTTTTCAATGCTATTATACATGTGTCGTATGAAAATCCATATAATTAACTTTATATGGTAATTGTTTGGGCCTCATTCCAGTTTTAAAATAGAAATATTTGAAATAGAAATATTCGAAATGGAATATTTGAAAATATCAATATATGAAGCCGTGTTGATTAGATTGACGCCATTTTGACGTGAACGATATTTATATCGATTTTATTCATTTTAAAATGAATATTGAAAAGTGATTTCGAAATCGAATATTTTGAAATGAATTGAATTGAAACCGATTTCGAAATGAATTGAATTGAAAACGATTTCGAAATGAATTGAATTGAAAACGATTTCGAAATGAATTGAATTGAAAACGATTTCGAAATGAATTGAATTGAAAACGAATTCAAATTGAATTGAAAGCGAAGTGAAATGAATTCAAATTGAATTGAAATTTGAATTGAATAGAAATGAATTTTAAAACGAATTTATAAAGAAGAATTCAATTTTGCTTTGATTTGAAATGGAAGTTGAAATAGGTTTTGAAACGATTTTAAAACTATTTATATAATTCGTTTTGAATAAAAATCGACGAAATATATTATATATATATATTATATATATAATATAATGGCCTGAATAGAACGCGCCGCGCCGCGGCAGTTCGTGAATTTCGACCATTTATTTCAAACGGACATTACGGGAGATCCGACCGTCGGATTCTCCTAAAACCGGAACCGTTGGGTTCGTATCGAAAAGAGCTTTCTAGCGAATGTTAGAAATTTGAAATCTAACGGTTGGATTTGGAGATACGTCCAAATCAAATTCGAAAAAGGTCGCTGTAAGTGCAGTTCGATGGCCGTTGATGGAAATCGACTGTACGGGCCTTGATAAAATTATTAAAAATAGTAATAATTTGTGTAAAATCATAAGAAATGATTTAGAAAGAATTGGGATGAAAAACTCCATATTTGAAAGGATAAAAATAGATTTTTATCGAAATGAACTAGTTTTGAACTAGAATTATAATTCTATTTATTTTTAAATAAATAAATTGAATTCGAAAAGGGTTTTAAAAATAACCAAAATTTCCAATGATTGCATTGGAATGGATTTGAATCGAAATTGTCTTCGGAATATTTCGATGTTGGATTTCGTGACTATACAGATGTTGTTATGGAAATTTGAAAGATAGATATATATATCGTTATTTCCAATACGATATTTGTTGGTCGTAGAATTTGATATTGAATATAAGCCGGGATATTTTCTATTCAGGGCCTTGTATTGAATATCAAATGTGATTTGGGTTTGTCGTGAATGGTGTCTTCACTAACACTGTTCTTGAACCCAGTTGAGAAAAGATTAAATCTTTTTATTTAGATTTAATGAAGTGTACCAATTAAATAACATTTAATTGGAATTGAATCGATATTGATTTTTGGGTTTATCGTGAACGGTGTTTTAAATAACACTCGTTCTTTAACCCGATAATTAATGATTGTGATTTTGGGTTTACCGTGAACCGTGTTTTAAATGACACTGATTCTTTAACCCAGTTAACGATTAAAACTAAGTGGAGTTTTAATGAATCTTTAATTAGATTGGAAATCGAGAATGGAGTATCACCAGTTTTACTCCAGGCGATAGTTAAATCTTTAATTAGATTTGAACGTGAAATGGTAATTGAATTTACCGATAACACTGTGGTGTTAGATATGAAGTATTACCAGTTTTACTTCATGGGATTAATAGGTTGGGATTGGGAGATTAAAACAAATGATTACTTCGGTAAGGTTCGTTAATCCCGACTAGTTTGAATTGATATTCAAAAGTAGATTAAAGAATAAATTCAAGGAATTTATCTTTGATAAAATTAATGGGAACCTTTCCCTATGAATGTGAAAATTTAGAAACTAACTGTCGGTTAGCTAAGCAGAAGGGTTTCCTGGATATTGATCTGATGTTGGTTTCGGCCTTCGGGGTTAATGTTTGGGAAATTATTCTCTTGATTAATTTATGGTTAGTGACTAATGGATTGGAATGAGGCGTATGTTGTGTTTGTGTAACACTTATTTAAAATATACGCGAGTTATTCGGAAAGACCGGGTTTATCCCATTCTGAATAACTGATACGACGATAAGTCGAAGATGAAGACGATGGTCGAAGACCGGAAGTCTTCACGTCGTTTGGGTAATTACTGATGATCTTGATTGGGCTGTACACCCAAGAAGATGGAAACAGTTAGTGATCGTCCAGACGTACTTGGAGATCGATGGATATGCGAGGTACTAGGTGCCTCCGGTTTCGTTCAGACCCAGAACGGACTTGTAAATGGACTGTGTGTCTGACATCGGATTTCATTCTGTGTGACTGATATCGGTTGCATAGGATGGTTTGCCTATGTGGCATGCTAAGATGCAAATGATCAAGGCTTCTGTTGAAAAGCAAAGTCTTGTGGTTGATGATCGAAGCACGGCCTTTGTGGCGTAGCTTTGTGTAACGTTGATTCGCGAGTATCACACCCGGTATGAATCAAAAACGGGAGACGGACCTCAGGGAGGGCATGCGTTTCTTTCTAGTTATGAGTGGCGTCAGTGCTTGAACTGGCTGACGAGTTTGACTCATGTGGATGTTACTTATTATTACTTGCTGAAAAGCGAGGCGCCTCGTGATATCGGTTTCGGCCGATGCTTCTGGTCGGCTGACGGGCCAGGCTTACGCCCCAAAGGGTGGGGAGACGCATGTTCAGGCATTTTAATCCACATCGGTGGACCGGCCCTGACGATCCAAGGGTCACTCGAGCTCTGATCCTGAGGGGCGGACTAGAGCGTCTCGAATCATTGAGGATCTTGCCCCTAGCCTCGGTTCATACCATAAATGATAACCCAACTTCCAATACGACATTGCGGTTTTGATTGTAAACCTATATGTGGCGACATAGTGGCATGGGACGCTCATGCCGCCTATGATTTATACTTATGATTTGAAGTTGTTTTATACACTATGCACTTATTAGTATCAAATGATTTGTTTTAAGCGTATCAAGCATTCTTTGGTTGTTATAAGGGAAAACCCTATCCCCCGGCTTGCGTTTGCATTGTGTGATAGGACCTGGGTCTTATAACAGCTTCATTTTTCTTTATTTAGCATTGCGCTGCTGTTTTATGCACTGGTGTTCTTGGGAGGAAACCCGTTCCGTGTTATACGGCGTGGTCCCTTGATTTACCTAACTTTAAAAATAAAGATTAACTGTTTTAGTTCTCACACCAGTCCCATGACTGACCTGGAGTTTATTGTTTTAACCTAAACTCTGGGTGCCCTTATTTTGACACGGGCAGCTAGTAGTTTTGGTTTTGCAGATTTATATTCACAGGATCCTGGTTTACAGCTGGAACGATATCCGGAAAGCTTTGTATCCGTATATCTCATTCTAGTTGTGCATTGTATTATTTTCCGCTGCTATGTATTTAAATGTAATTTAAATCTCTGATATTTCTGTGTAATATTCTTTTATACTCTGTATATTCTTGTAATCTGATGCATTGTTGTAATATACAGTGAAATGTTCTTCTGTATGTGTTCTGTTGTGGCTTGTTCTCGAACTATCCGACGCTTTCCTTTACGGGGAAGTTGCGGGTCTTCACACGGTCGAATCAGCTTGCGATACATATCCCATTGTGTTCGGAATGGGGGTGAAACGCTATGGACGACAGGCGGTGGGCCTCGTTTAGAGGTCGTATGTAAAAGTCAACTTTTAGAAATTAAATAATATAAAAATAATAGAAAAAATTCTCTCTCCCTCCCCCTAATTCCCTCTGCCCCCCCCCCCCCCCTTTATTTTTCGATTCAATCGTTTTCAGAAGAGAAATATATATATATATATATATATATATATATATATATATATATATATTTCGCCGGAGCCCTTAACCCTCGCCACCGCCCTCCTCCAACGAAAGCCGCCTCCGACGAGAGGCTCCGCCCGCCTCGCCCACGATCGACGCCCTCCGCCAGGCGCGACAGCGCCTCCACCCGCAGCCAAGACCCCCAAATCCGCCGCTCCTTCTTCCCCGACCTCCTTCTTCGAGCCCGCCCTCTCCCCATCGGGCACCCCTCCGACAGTTCCCCCCCCCCCTTCACCGTTGACTGTAAGTCTTTTTTTTGTATTATTATAATTTTTATTTATATAAATTCTGATTTATTTTGTTTGTAAATAATCAAGTTTAGATTTTTGAGGGTTTAAAAATAGGATTTTATCATGAAAGAATGAATTTTTGTAAATGAAAAGGCTTGGGTTTTTGAAATAAAGTTAGGATTTTTATAATTTTTAACCCATGAAGAAAATAGAAATGTGATTTCTATATTTCAGAAAGGTTAAAAAAAAATAATTTTTAATGTATAGAAAGGTTAAAAATATAATTTTTAATTTATAAAAAGGTTAAAGATATAACTTTTATATATGTAGTGAATTAAAAATATGATTTTTATATTTTTAAAGTAATAAAAATATGATTTTTATATTTTTAAAGTATTAAAAATATAATCTTTACTATATAGAAGATATAAAAATATGATTTTTTTTATGTAGAGAATTAAAAATATATTTTTTACATGATAGGAATATTAGAAATATCATCTTTATATGTGTAGCAAAATAAAAATGTGATTTTTATAATGATAAATTTGAAAAGGCGAAATCTTTAAATTCGAAAAGGCAAGATTTTTATATATTGAATAGCATAGTAAAAATTCGATTTTTATATATTGAATAGCATAGTAAAAATTCGATTTTTATATATTGAATAGCATAGTAAAAATTCGATTTTTATATATTGAATAGCGAAGTAAAAATTTGATTTTTATATATTGAAGAGCGAAGTAAAAATTCGATTTTTACATATGTAGAGAATACGGGCAACGAAGGAGGATAAGAGACGAGAACGACGAAGACTTCTACATTTGAAGTGTCGTAAAGTGGGGATAGCTATTAGTGAGAACTTCTCACTCTTCAATTTCTTTTTCTAGTTATATATATATATACTAGGATGCAGAGGTGTTTAGTAGCACCCGACACAATCGTCCACAGACCATGGATTTGTTTGTTTGGTTGTGTAGTTGGTTAGATTATTTGGTTTGAATTGAATTGTTTGGTGAAATGAATGGAATTGATTGATGTGTGAATGGCGTGGGCCTTCACTAGACCGGGGATAAGGCTAGGCCTCGTCCCGTTTCTAGTATCGTGTCGTTATACCGCCGAAATTTTCTAAAATAAGTTAGAAAAATAAAAATGTCATTTTATTGTGTAAATGAACTGAATAGAAATTCATATGTTGAAATAAAATGTTTTATCGTTAAAAAAATAATTTTTGACGTGAATATGAATATAGTGAATGTGAATAAATAAATATTTATAAACAAATCGGTCGATTTGTTTATATACACTGATTTGACTGACATTGATTGGGACGATAAATTTTACACATCGCCCAACTGCACAACTAAAACCTGTGTTTGTTGATTTGAAACCCCACACGGGTGTTGGGATGAAATTTGAAGTTCACTCATCCTAATTGATTAAATATGTCGATCGATGAATCGACAGGCTGTTATAAGCGTTAGATATCTATATTTGATGCTTATACAGTGTAGTGCACTTTGGATGATGGTTGATTATTTATCGTTGCTATTATATGCATGTGCGGTATGGAATCCATATAGTTAACGCTATATGGTAATTGATTGGGCCTCATTCCAATTTGAAAAATAAAGAATATTATAAAATAAAGGTTCATGTGTTGACAGTACTCATCCGTTGAGATTAGTCATGTGTTGAACGAAATATTTTAATAATAAAATTTACATCTTTATCAATATAAAATAAAGGTTCATGTGTTGACAGTACTCATCTGTTGAGATTAGTCATGTGTTGAAAAAAATATTTGAAATAGAATATTTGAAATAGAAATATTCGAAATAGAAATATTCGAAAAGGAAATATTTGAAATAGAAATATTTGGAATAGATTATTAGAAAACAGTAATATTTGAAATAGAAATATTTAAAATAGAATATTTGAAACAGAAATATTTGAAATAGAAATATTTGAAAAGGAAATATTTGAAATAGAAATATTTGAAATAGAATATTAGAAAATAGAAATATTTGAAATAGAAATTGGGGTGTAAAACTCCATATTTGAAAAGATAAAAATAGATTTTTATCGAAATGAACTAGTTTTGAACTTTAATTAAAATCCATTTATTTTTAAGTAAATAAATTGTATTTGAAATGGGTTTTAAATAGAATTGATTTGTGGGCTTATCATGAACAGTGTTTTAAATAACACTAGTTCTTTAACCCGATAATAATTAGAATGTGATTTGGGTTTGTCGTGAACTGTGTTTTAAATGACACTAGTTCTTTAACCCAGTAAAAGGAGTTTTATTGAATCTGCAATTAGATTTGAAATCTGAATTGATAATTCAAATTATCCAATTTGGAAAATGAGCGAGAATGGAGTATCACCAGTTTTGCTCCAAAGCGATAGTTAAATCTTTAATCAGATTTGAAAGTGAAATGGTAATTAATTTTACCGATAACACCGTGGTGTTAGATATGAAGTATTACTAGTTTTGCTTCATGGGATGAATAGGTTGGGATTGGGAAATAAAATAAATAATTACTTCGGTGTGGTTCGCTAATCTCGACTAGTTTGGGAAACCATAATTTGGTTTGAAATGACATCCAAAGGAAGATTAAAGGATAAATTTTAAAAATTTATCTTGGATAAAATTAATGGGAACCTTTCCCTAAGAATATCCTGAATTGGAATGAGGCGTTCGTTTTGTTTGTGTAACATTTGTTTTTAATATACGCGGGTTGTTCGGAGAGTCCGGGTTTATACCCATTCTGAATAACCGATTCGACGATATGTCGAAGATGAAGACGGTGGTCGAAGGCCGGAAGTCTTCACATCGTTTGGATAATTACTGACGATCTTGATTGGGCTGTACACCCAAGAGGATGGAAATAGTTGGTGGTCGTCCAGACGTACTTGGAGATGGATGGATATGCGAGGAAAGTGCCTCCGGTTTCGTTCAGACCCAGAACGGACTTGTAAATGGATTGTGTGTCTGACATTGGATTTTATTCTGTGTTGATTGATTTCTATTATATATACATCTGTTTGGCGGCGGAGAATTTATTCTTTTGCTTATCGCCCTTCTCTGAGACGTACGAGCTCAGAGGTTGTATATCGATGGACATCAGTCGCATGGCAAGAATTGCCTGTGTGGCACGCTAAGATGCAATGATCAAGGCTTTTGTTGAAAAGCAGAGTCTTGTGGTTGATGATCAAAGCACGGCATACGTGGCAGCTTTGTGCATAACGTGAATTCGCGAGCCTCACACCTCGGTATGAGTCAAAAACGGGATACGGACTGCAGGGAGAGCACGACGTTTCTTTCTAGCTTTGGTGGTGTCAGTGACTTACCAGTCCTGACATTTATATACTTTTCACCTTTGTGGTTGTTGGATGAGGCACCTCGATTTTAGGTCTGTAAGGACCGGGAAACGTGTGTTTAGGAATTGCCAATCCTCTAACGTAAGTGAGGACCGGCCCTGAAGATCCAGGGTTGCCCAGAGTGCGTGGCCCTGAGACATTTGCTAGAGTGTCTTGAAGCGGAGAGGAGCTTGCCCCTTGCCTCGACTCATGACGGAAATCCAATTTCCAATATGTGTATTGCGGTTTTAATTGTAGAACTAGTATGGCGACATGATAGATGGTACCCATGCCGCTTATGATTGATATTTATGATTTGAATTGTTTTTGACACTATACACTTATTATAGTATCAAATGATTTCTTTTAAACGTACCAAGCATGTTTGGCTATTATAAGGGAAAAACCTATCCTCCGGCTTGCGTTGCATTGTGTGATGGGACCTGGGTCTTATAATAGCTTCATTTTTCGAAAAAGCATTGCGTTGTTTATTATATGCACTGGTGTTCTTGGGAGGAAACCCGTTCCGTGTTATACGGCGTGGTCCCTTGAATTACTCTCTTTTAAAGTCAAGTTTTAAATAACTGTTTTAGTTCTCACACCAGTCACATGACTGACCTGGAGTTTATTGTTTTAACCTAAGCTCTGGGTGCCCCTATTTCCGCACGGGCAGCTAGTAGTTTTGGTTTTGCAGATTTATATTCACAGGATCCTGGTTTATAGCTGGAATGATATCCGGAAAGCTCTGTATCCGTATATCACCTTCAGTTGTGCTTTGTATTATTTTCCGCTGCTATGTAATTTATTGTAATCTCTGATATTTATCGAATGTAATTTATTCATTTATACTCTGTATATTCTTGTATCTGATGGAATTGTTGTAATAACAATGAAATGTTCTTCCGTCTGCGTTCTGTTTTGTCGTGTCCTCACAGTAATTCATTCTTTCTCATCTCTTTGGAGACCGGGGAAGTTCGGGTCGCTTCATTTGGTATCAGAGCTTTGGTTTACAAAGCTCGAGAACAAGACACATTAGAACCATACGGAAGAATTCATCAGATATTGGGTTAGTAATATCCAATTAGAATGACTCGTTAGAGATAGGATCAGTAGTATCCTAGAACGGGTGTGAAGAGTATATTTTTCAAATGAAAACAATTTTGTTTTGAAAATTTAAATCGCTTTATACGTATTTGAATATTTATTTATTTTGAATATGGACAATCGAGTATATAAAGATTTCGCGTATACGCGTCATGAACGTATATTCGAAGTTTTAATATACTAGATAGATATAGGATCACACTCTAGTTGCCCGGGGATGATTCTGATAATGCTGCAGCGTTACCAGTATTTATTTTCGAGTGACGAAGGTGTGGTTTCTATATATTTCCATTAGACTGGTGTGAGAACCAAAACTTATATAGATAGGTTTATTTGTGGTGATCTGGCATCAAAAACATGATTTTCTGTATATATATCAAAATTATGAATTTGAAACTCTAATTCACTAATTGATTGATGTTTGTGTGGTTTGTTTATTTGTTTGATAATTTTGAACCATTATGCCTAATTGAATCAAATATTGAATTGTATTGAAAATTGGTCGCATTTGCTTGCATATACATGTACTTACATTGAACAGGTCATAGCAAGGAGGCTAGAGCAAAGAATAAAATTTGTTTGCCCGACAAATAGGTACATATTTACTATAATTTACTATTTTGTTTGGGTGAAGATGATTTTATGAGCCTATTGGCTAGCCGCTTGGCTTTTTATTTTTATTTTTGAGATCAGAAGGCCTATATGGCAATTTCGGGATTTTCCCGTGGCTCCCGGTGCAGGGGAGGTTATGGCGAAATTTTTCGAAAATTTAGGGTGTTAGCCAAATTTTTAAAAATTTGAATATTCTCAGAAACTGAAAAGTTGGAGAATGGAAGCCAGATCGAACGTAGAGTTGATTAATCAAACCACTTTCGACTTCGTTCCTTTTCGGGGACGAAAAGTTTTAAGTGGGGGAGATTGTAATAACCCGGAAATTCTGAACCAGTTTAAAATTTTTATTTTGGCAATTTTAGCGAATTTTGAATATTTAAAATAGATTATTTTAAATAAAAACGACGAGAAAATTATTTTGAATATAATTCGAACATATATATTTATACACGTCTTCGTTAGAATATAAATATTTATATATAATTATAAAAGGAATTGAAAATGGCGCGGTAGTTCGATAATTCGATTTCAAACTTCAATTGAAAGTACCAGGTGCAAAACAAACCGGATTTTAGTGAAACCAAAAACATTAGGGTCTAATTGGGAATATCTTTCCAATGAATCCGAAAAATCAAAATTTCATAGCGGGAATCAAAAGATATGTCCAGTTGAAAATTCTGAATAGTCGCTATGGAATTCAAGCCCTTAAAAATGGGAATTTTGCAAACGACTTCGGATTTCGACGAAACCGCTTTTGTTGGATCCGGGACGTAAAGTTATTGCTAGATTCCAAATTTCATAATTTTTCGAATCAATATGAGAGCGTGGCAAAGGAAATCGTGTTTCACTAGTTTCAATTGATTTTAATCGACTGGAAAATGGCCATTTTTCCAACGGTCTCAGAATTCGACGAAACTAGTTTTGTTAGGACCGTATCGTTAATACGAAGTTAGAAAATATTTTTATGGAATTTTTCGAGGCTGTATGTGGCCCCGGTAATTTGAAATGTACGTTTGAAATTCAGTATAATGATTTAAATGTAAATTTAACGGAAACTGATCGAAACGGTCAAATCAGCTTGCGATACATATCCCATTGTGTTCGGAATAGGGGTGAAACGCTATGGACGACAGGCGGTGGGCCTCGTTTAGAGGTCGTATGTAAAAGTCAACTTTTAGAAATTAAATAATATAAAAATAATAGAAAAAAATTCTCTCTCCCTCCCCTTAATTCCCTCTGGCCCCCCTTTATTTTTCGACTCAATCATTTTCAGACGAAAAAGAAATATATATATATATATTTCGCCGGAGCCCTTAACCCTCGCCACCGCCCTCCTCCAACGAAAGCGCCTCCGACGAGTGGCTCCGCCTGCCTCTCCCTCGATCGACGCCCTCCGCCAGGCGCGACAGCGCCTCCACCCGCAGCCAAGACCCCCAAATCCGCCGCTCCTTCTTCCCCGACCTCCTCCTTCGAGCCCGCCCTCTCCCCATCGAGCACCCCTCCGACAGTTCCCCTCCCCTTCACCGTTGACTGTAAGTCTCTTTTTTTTGTATTATTATAATTTTTATTTATATAAATTCTGATTTATTTTGTTTGTAAATAATCAAGTTTAGATTTTTAAGGGTTTAAAAATAGGATTTTATCATGAAAGAATGAATTTTTGTAAATGAAAAGGCTTGGGTTTTTGAAATAAAGTTAGGATTTTTATAATTTTTAACCCATGAAGAAAATAGAAATGTGATTTCTATATTTCAGAAAGGTTAAAAAATATAATTTTTAATGTATAGAAAGGTTAAAAATATAATTTTTAATTTATAAAAAGGTTAAAGATATAACTTTTATATATGTAGTGAATTAAAAATATGATTTTTATATTTTTAAAGTAATAAAAATATGATTTTTATATTTTTAAAGTATTAAAAATATAATCTTTACTATATAGAAGATGTAAAAATATGATTTTTGTTTATGTTGAGAATTAAAAATATAATTTTTACATGATAGGAATATTAGAAATATCATCTTTATATGTGTAGAAAAATAAAAATGTGATTTTTATAATGATAAATTTGTAAAGGCGAAATCTTTAAATTTGAAAAGGCGAGATTTTTATATATTGAATAGCATAGTAAAAATTCGATTTTTATATATTGAATAGCATAGTAAAAATTCGATTTTTATATATTGAATAGCATAGTAAAATTCGATTTTTATATATTGAATAGCGAAGTAAAAATTCGATTTTTGTATATTGAAGAGCGAAGTAAAATTCGATTTTTACATATGTAGAGAATACGGGCAACGAAGGAGGATAAGAGACGAGAACGACGAAGACTTCTACATTTGAAGTGTCGTGAAGTGGGGATAGCTATTAGTGAGAACTTCTCACTCTTCAATTTCTTTTTCTAGTTATATATATGTACTAGGATGGAGACGGTGTTTAGTAGCACCCGACACAATCGTCCACAGACCATGGACTTGTTTGTTTGGTTGTGTAGTTGGTTAGATTATTTGGTTTGAATTGAATTGTTTGGTGAAATGAATGGATTTGATTGATGTGTGAATGGCGTGGGCCTTCACTAGACCGGGGATAAGGCTAGGCCTCGTCCCGTTTCTAGTATCGTGCCGTTATGCCACCGAAATTTTCTAAAATAAGTTAGAAAAAAAAATTGTCATTTTATTGTGTAAATGAACTGAATAGAAATTCATATGTTGAAATAAAATGTTTTATCATTAAAAATATAATTTTTGACGTGAATATGAATATAGTGAATGTGAATAAATAAATATTTATAAACAAATCGGCCGATTTGTTTATATACAGTGATTTGACTGACATTGATTGGGACGATAAATTTTACACATCGCCCAACTGCACAACTAAAACCTGTGTTTGTTGATTTGAAACCCCACACGGGTGTTGGGATGAAATTTGAAGTTCACTCATCCTGATTGATTAAATATGTCGATCGATGGATCGACAGGCTGTTATAAGCGTTAGATATCTATATTTGATGTTTATACAGTGTGGTGCACTTTGGATGATGGTTGATTATTTATCGTTGCTATTATATGCATGTGTGGTATGAAATCCATATAGTTAACGCTATATGGTAATTGATTGGGCCTTATTCCAATTTGAAAAATAAAGAATATTATAAAATAAAGGTTCATGTGTTGACAGTACTCATCCGTTGAGATTAGTCATGTGTTGAATGAAATATTTTAATAATAAAATTTACATCTTTATCAATATAAATTAAAGGTTCATGTGTTGACAGTACTCATTTGTTGAGATTAGTCATGTGTTGAAAGAAATATTTGAAATAGAATATTTGAAATAGAAATATTTGAAATAGAAATATTCGAAAAGGAAATATTTGAAATAGAAATATTTGAAATAGAATATTAGAAAATAGAAATATTTGAAATAGAAATATTTGAAATAGAATATTTGAAATAGAAATATTTAAAAAGGAAATATTTGAAATAGAAATATTTGAAATAGAATATTAGAAAATAGAAATATTTGAAATAGAAATTGGGGTGTAAAACTCCATATTTGAAAAGATAAAAATAGATTTTTATCGAAATGAACTAGTTTTGAAATAAAATTAAAATCCATTTATTTTTAAGAAAATAAATTGGATTTGAAATGGGTTTTAAATAGAATTGATTTGTGGGTTTATCGTGAACAGTGTTTTAAATAACACTAGTTCTTTAACCCGATAATAATTAGAATGTGATTTGGGTTTGTCGTGAACTGTGTTTTAAATGACACTAGTTCTTTAACCCAGTAAAAGGAATTTTATTGAATCTGCAATTAGATTTGAATTGTGAATTGATAATTCGAATTATCCAATTTGGAAAACGAGCAAGAATGGAGTATCACCAGTTTTGCTCCAAAGCGATAGTTAAATCTTTAATCAGATTTGAACGTGAAATGGTAATTAATTTTACCGATAACACTGTGGTGTTAGATATGAAGTATTACCAGTTTTGCTTCATGGGATGAATAGGTTGGGATTGGGAAATAAAATAAATAATTACTTCGGTGTGGTTCGCTAATCTCGACTAGTTTGGGAAACCATAATTTGGTTTGAAATGACATCCAAAGGAAGATTAAAGGAGAAATTTTAAAGAATTTATCTTGGATAAAATTAATGGGAACCTTTCCCTAAGAATATCCTAAATTGGAATGAGGTGTTCGTTGTGTTTGTGTAACATTTGTTTTTAATATACGCCGGTTGTTCGGAAAGTCCGAGTTTATACCCATTCTGAATAACCGATTCGACGATATGTCGAAGATGAAGACGGTGGTCGAAGGCCGGAAGTCTTCACATCATTTGGATAATTACTGACGATCCTGATTGGGTTGTACACCCAAGAGGATGGAAATAGTTGGTGGTCGTCCAGACGTACTTGGAGATGGATGGATATGCGAGGAAAGTGCCTCCGGTTTCGTTCAGACCCAGAACGGACTTGTAAATGCATTGTGTGTCTGACATTGGATTTTATTCTGTGTTGATTGATTTCTATTAAATATACATCTGTTTGGCGGCGGAGAATTTATTCTTTTGCTTAACGCCCTTCTCTGAGACGTATGACTTAGAGGTTGTATATCGATGGACATCAGTCGCATGGCATGAATTGCCTGTGTGGCATGCTAAGATGCAATGATCAAGGCTTTTGTTGAAAAGCTGAGTCTTGTGGTTGATTATCAAAGCACGGCCTACGTGGCAGCTTTGTGTATAACGTGAATTCGCGAGCCTCACACCTCGGTATGAGTCAAAAACGGGATACGGACTGCAGGGAGAGCACGACGTTTCTTTCAAGCTTTGGTGGTGTTAGTGACTTACCAGCCCTGTCATTTATATACTTTTCACCTTTGTGGTTGTTGGATGAGGCGCCTCGATTTTAGGTCTGTAAGGGCTGGGAAACGTGTGTTTAGGAATTGCCAATCCTCTAACGTAAGTGAGGACCGGCCCTGAAGATCCAGGGTTGCCCAGAGTGCGTGGCCCTGAGACATTTGCTAGAGTGTCTTGAAGCGGAGAGGAGATTGCCCCTTGCCTCGACTCATGACGGAAATCCAATTTCCAATAGGTGTATTGCGGTTTTAATTGTAGAACTAGTATGGCGACATGATAGATGGTACCCATGCCGCCTATGATTGATATTTATGATTTGAATTGTTTTTGACACTATACACTTATTATAGTATCAAATGATTTGTTTTAAACGTATCAAGCATGTTTGGCTATTATAAGGGAAAACCCTATCCTCCGGCTTGCGTTGCATTGTGTGATGGGACCTGGGTCTTATAATAGCTTCATTTTTCGAAAAACCGTTGCCTTGTTTATTATATGCACTGGTGTTCTTGGGAGGAAACCCGTTCCGTGTTATACAGCGTGGTCCCTTGAATTACTCTCTTTTAAAGTCAAGTTTTAAATAACTGTTTTAGTTCTCACACCAGTCACATGACTGACCTGGAGTTTATTGTTTTAACCTAAACTCTTGGTGCCCCTATTTCCGCACGGGCAGCTAGTAGTTTTGGTTTTGTAGATTTATATTCGCAGGATCCTGGTTTACAACTGGAATGATATCCGGAAAGCTCTGTATCCGTATATCACCTTCAGTTGTGCTTTGTATTATTTTCCGCTGCTATGTAATTTATTGTAATTTCTGATATTTATCGAATGTAATTTATTCATTTGTACTCTGTATATTCTTGTATCTGATGGAATTGTTGTAATAACAATGAAATGTTCTTCCGTCTGCGTTCTGTTTTGTCATGTCCTCACAGTAATTCGTTCTTTCTCATCTCTTCGGAGACTGGGGAAGTTCGGGTCGCTTCAGTAACTCTCACTAAATCTGCTCAATTTATATTTTTATATAACCAAATTTTAAACTGATAATTATTGGTTGATTTGTTGTGTGTTGGTTGTTTGGTTGAGCTGCTAGTTAAATTGGTTGAAAATATCGATAACGATATATATAAATCATATCGAAATATTGATTCTATTATCAGAATATTTTACCTTCATGTTATTTATGTTGACTGACATCTGTGGATGCAGGGAAACAGGATGGAGGGGCCCAACTGGGTTCCTCAACATTTATTTTACTATTTGTCATATATTGTGATGTGCGATGTGATTAAAATCTGTTGTTGATTTGGTGTGTTGATTGTGGTTATTCGGTAACTTTTAATACTAAAGAAATATTGGAATGTGGAAAGAGAAATTTCAAACGGTAGTTTGAAATAAAATAATTGTATAAAATCAAGGATTTTATATAAATAAAAAGAAAAGTTGAAGTGAGTATTAAATTGGGAAAATTTATAGAAATCAAAAGGATTAAAAGGAAATAAAGGAAATTATTTGTAAAACATTTACAAATAAGAATAAAAAAGGGAAACATGTGTGAACATTTACAATGGGGTTGGGAAGAGGAATATTTGTAAACTATTTTACAAATAAAATTTAAAAAAAGAAATATTCGTAAATTGTTTACGAATAGATTAAATGGGAATAAGATTTTAGAAATAAATAAAGTTGTAAAAAGAAATATTTTATTTAGAAAATAAATGGAAATTATATAAAGAAAATATTTATGTGAAACAAATATAGACAAATAAAAAGGGGATTATTTATAATCAAATAGAGTTATTCAAGTAGATTTAATTGAATATTAGTTATTCAAATTGAGTTTATTTAATATTGGTTATTCAATCAGAGTTGATCAAATATAGTTATACAGGGGTAGAATTAGTCAAACAAAGTTATTCAGGAAGAGTTGCCATTGCGTACGACTACTAGCGTAATTCGCAGGGCTGCAGATAGCCTACGGCGGTCGGATGTTTCCTGAGGGAATCAGGCGTAACCATTGTGATCGCTGCGATCTAGAGTCAAGCGAATGGTGTTAAATCAAATAGTAGTAAATCGATAGAAGTTAATTAAGTCGAGTTGATCAGATTGAGTTAAATAAGTCTAGTTAGTCGAATTAGAGTCAATCAGTTAGAGTTAACTAGTTAGAGTTAACCAGTTAGAGTTAATCAGTTAGAGTCAATCGGTTAAAGTTAACCAGTTATGGTAAATCAATTAAAGTAAATTGATTGGAGTTAAATCGGATTAGGGTTATTCGAATGGAACTAGTCAAGTTCGAGTTAGTCGGGTATTAGTAAGTTGAATAGAGTTAGAAAAGGGGAATAAATCGAATCTCACTTATTCGAAGTAGAATTCTCAGAAATTGCCTATTCAAAGTAAAGTTATCGAATATAGTTGATTCGAGAAGGTTAATCGAATATAAGTTATTCGAAGTGTGTTAAAAGATTTGAAGTTTGAACTTGTCTATTTCAAGGTTAGGAATGTCGTTCAGTTAAGGTCTGAGAGGTAATTATACCCCAACTTGATTGACTTCAGTTTTAACCAAGGAGTAGTTAAGGTTCGATAGTGAAAGTTGGTTAAGTAGATTGAGTTAATGACCGTAATGGGTTAGGTTGGCAGGACGATGTTTTATTTAAACAATTGTTTTAACCCAGTAAAGGAACTTTGGAAATACTTTCCAAATAAGGATCAGAAATGTTCTCTGATAGAGGAAATGAGGAAAGGGAGTAAACATGGAAACATTTTCCAATGATGAATAAAGTATAGTTTCTAAATTTAGGAAATAGGAGATTTACGAGTATATATATATATATAGGAATGGGAAAAGGATAAATTAAAAGATAAATTAATTCAAAAGGGAAAATGTTGAATGGTGATTGGTCGATAGGATTTCCATCTGGAAATAATATCGTTGGTTGCACACCTGTTCTTCTTTGATAGTTAAATCACCAATTATCGAAGTTTTGGACCATTTTTACGTCGTCAATACGGAGAGACCGGGATCAGATTCATTATCTGAAAACCACTCTATATGAACGTTAGCGTTGCGATCAAATATTGAAGACAGAGTTATGCAAGGGCTATCCTGATTATAGAATAATGCCTTCGGTTTGTCCAGTCCCAGGACAAACGTGAATGGACGAATGTCTGACAGAGTATATCTAACGGATCGCGTAAGTTGATCTCTTCAAACGTACTTACGTTTGGTGGCGGAGGAACTCGTTTCTCTTAGCTTTATACCTGTGGTATTTTTGGGGAAATCAATGTGTGATTTGACGGGTATGACGAAGTGGCATTCAAAGTGAATGGTGGTCAAGTGTTTCACAAGATACGTGATGACCTCAAGCCTCATCAACCGGGAAATGACAGAAATCGGGTAGGCAGCATGGCTAAGTGGGTCGCTCCCATTAGGGTGTATATCACCTATCTAGAGAAAATCCAATTCATTCTTTGTCTATTCGATGTTGTCCCTTTTCGGGAAGACGGTGGGTAGCTCCCAACCGTTAGTGGTATACATTCGATACACTCAAGCGAAATGAGTGGTCGGTCATGTGAGGGTCGGGTTGCAAGATGTTCTTGTTAAACTCAGTGTATTCGCCTCTAGAGATACACTATCGGAAGGTGCTCCCATACCTTGTCAAAGTCGGAATCCAATTTCCAATAAGAGCCTGCGGGTTTTGGTTGTATATTATATATGTGGAACGTGAGATGCAAGCGTTCTGCTAGTTTGTTATTTACTTGTGATTAGACATTATTATAATATCAGAAAAGTATCGATTTCCAAAACTGTTTTTGGGTTATCGTAAGGTAAAAACCGTCCGTGTTTATGGGTGGATCGGTCTTACGATTATCTTTTCTTTTGAAAAGGATTTTGAAAAGTTAAACCGATGATTTGAGTTTACTCACACCAGTCCCATGACTGACCCAGAGTTTATTTTGTTTTGTTTTCCCTAAACTCTTGGGTGCCCAAATTTGTACGGGCAGTCAAGTAATTCAGGTCTTTACAGATATACCTGGAGGAGCATGAAGCAGGAGGCTTCCGGATATTATAGCTATTGTTTATTTCCGTTGTGATGTAAGTATTGCATTCTAATATACAAATACATCTTTATGTTTCAAAGTATGTTGTATATTATATTTTATTCGTTCCGCTGTGAGATTCGTGTTTACTCTGATTATGTTCTTCTTCTTCTATTCTAATTTTCTATCTTATCTATTCTCACCCTCTAATTTCTTTCTATTAATGATCTCGAATGTTCGATGTCTGGATAGTCAACATAGTAGTTTGGTGTTGATTTTCGGAGTCGAAAATCCCAGTTCGTTACAAGAGTACCTTCGGTTCATCCTGTTCCTGGATGGCTTGTATGGACGGATGTCTGACAGAGTATTTCCAAAAGGATCGCGTACGTTGATTTCTTCAAACGTGCCATAGTTGGTTAGCTCCCAACTAGAGTACTTTTGTGGGCGTCAATTAGCGATATCCAGTGGATTTGATGATGTGGCATTCAAAGTGAATGGCGATCAGATGTTTCAAAGTGAATTCTGGCCTCAAGCCTCACAACCAGGAAATGACAAAAATCGGCCAGGCAACATGGCTTTGTGGGTCGCTCCCATTAGGGTGTATAATCACCAATCTAGAGAAAATCCCTTTGTTTCTTAAATCTATTTTGATGTTGTCCCTTTTCGGGAATACGGTGGGTAGCTCCCAGTCGTTGGTGATATACATTCGATACACTCAAGCGAAATGACTGGTCGGTCATGTGAGGGCCGGGTTGCAAGACATTCTTGTTGAACCTAGTGTATTCACCTCTAGAGATATACGATCGGCAGGTTGTCCCATACCTTGTCATAGTCAGAACCCAATCTCCAATAAGTGCCCGTGGTTTTGATTGTATACTATATATGTAGAGCGTGAGATGCAAGTGTTCTACTAGATTCCATTTACTTGTATTTAGACATTATTATAATATCGGACAAGATATTGGTTTCAAAAATGTTTTGGGTTATCGTATGGTAAAAACCGACCGTGTTTATGTGTCGATTTGGTCTTACAATTATCCTTTTCTTTGAAAGATTTTAACTTTAAAATCAGGTTGTGTGATACCCTTAATATTGTGCGAGTTTTACTCACTCTGGTTCACCAGACTGACCCGATGTTTTGTAAATGCTCGGGTTAGCCCGGGGTGTACAGGTTCAGGTTATCGAATGTTGTGAAGTCCAGAGACGAGCTGGAGATGTTCAGAAGTATGATATTATATAGCTACTATTCCGCTATGTGTTGTATATGGGAACGGGTTGTTATAACTGTTCCATTGTGTGATGTACTCTGATATTGTAAGTATTTTGAAAGCTCTCGGTAAAGATTTATTTCTGTATTATATTATTTTTCCGCTGCGATGTGAGACTCTGTGTTGTGTTGTTTCCTTTTCTTCTTCTATTCTAATATTCTTTCTTATCTCACCCTCTAAATTCTTTCTAATAACGTTCCAGTGTTTTCGGTGTTTGGAAGGTCGGTGTGAGTTACGGTGAAGGTATTTATGTCGATTTTCGGGGCCGAAAATCCTTTGGTCGTTACAGTGGTATCAGTGCTGGTTGCTTAATTGGTACGGATGATAGGGGTTCTCACTTTGCGTTAGGTGGCAAACGAGAGACTCTTACCCCTACATCTCCCGACATTGTGGGTTGGTCGAGTCGCGAGGCTGGCCGTAAAAGCAGTTCTGAGGTACCCCTGTAAGCCACGTTGGGAGGTTAGCCAAGTGACCGATGGTTGAAAAGCCTAGGTACATTACAGTGGTATCAGAGCTACTGGTTTAGTGATAACCTTGGCTCTGTGGCGTAACTCGATAGAGATAGGGTTAGTAATACCCTAGATTGAGTCTGTTATATATATGAGAGCGTGTATTTGTGATTTGATATAAAATTATTTTTGCCCAATCTATTTTATAATAAAAGTAATGATTTTCTCAATTTATTATAATATGGGAAATCGATTGATTTGTTAATGTTGATTTGAATGATGTGTTTGGATTGTGTTGTTGATTGCTTGAATATAAATCATAAAATGATAGACTTAGTTTAAAACCAATGCGAAATAAATAAGTTGGATAACTCAAGCCAGATTAATAAACTTGAATGAATAATTGAGGAAATAAATGTAGTAATTTTAAATAATTATAATCTCAGGTGGATTAGATTGTGTGTGGAACTGGTTGGACCGTCTGATATGGGTATTTGAGACTAATTGATGTTGTTTTGGGGACTAATGAAATTTAGTTGAGTTGAGAACAGGTGCCGAAGTGCTAATTCAGCTTTAAAATCCATCCAAGAGAAAATTCTGGAGTTAATTGAATCCGGTTTGAATAGAGCTGCATAATAACTAAGCAAGCTCGAATGTAAAATATTGCTTACCGCATAATAACGCTCGCATAAAGGTACGCTGAGACGACCCGATTTCCCGTTTTCATGGAAACAAGGGCTATCTTTGGAATATAACACAGAAACATATAATGGCAGAACAGAATTAAATAAATACACCAGATAATGAACAACAAAATATACTGGATAAAAGTAATCATCAGAGTTACACAGTATACAGGATCTTACTTAGTACAAATACAGTTCAGCCATACATAAATGTCTACAGCGGAAATAAACAAAATATGTACAATAGGAGCTGAACAGCATAAAAAGAAATAAATGACAGAATCCATCTTCAGCTCCAGCTATCCAGAAGAACCAGCTAAACCTGAATACAAGGCTGCCCGTGTAGAAAAAGGGGCACCCGAGTTTGAAAGTGAAACAAACTACGAGTCAGTCATGGGACTGGTATGAGAAATCCACTCAACACATATATAACTGGCTAATCACTGGACCACGCCACTTTCGTGGAACGGGTTTACTCCATTGGATTGCCAGTGCTTTAAAACAAATCTTTCTTTTAAACATCGCTATGCTTTTTATAAAAATGAAGCCATTATAAGACTCAGTTCCCATCACACAATGCAACGCAAACCGGAGGATAGAGTTTTACCTTATAATGGCCAAAATATGATTGATACGAATAAAATAAAGGCATTTGATATTATTGCTAGTGTTTATATGTTTTGAAAACAACTTCAAATCATAACTATCAATCATAGACGACATGAGCGTCCCATGCCACTATGTCGCCAAATATATATATACAATTGAAACCGCACGATCACGTATTTGGAAATTGGATTTCCGTCATGAACCAAGGCAAAAGATAGTCCTTACCGAATTCGAGACTGTCTAGCCCGAGCCTCAGGAACAGCCGCAACTGCCCCTTGGATCGTCAGGGCCGGTCCACCGATGTGGATTATTATGCCTGAACAATACGTTTCCCCGCCCTTTGGGGCGTAACGAGCCAACGAATGACTCCATCGGACCCGGATCGTCCGATCAAACCGAGGCGCCTCGCAACAGCAACAACCACATAGGTGAAAAATATATAAATGTCAGGGCTGGTAGGTCACTGACACCACCCTAGCTAGAAAGAAACGCATGCCCTCCCTGAGGTCCTTCCTCCCGTTTTAGGTTCATACCGGGGTGTGAGGCTCGCGAATTCACGTTATACACAAAGCTACGCCACACAGGCGGTGCTTTGATCATCACCACAAGACTTTGCTTTTCAACAGAAGCCCTGATCACTGCATCTTAGCATGCCACACAGGCAATTCACGCCATGCGATTGATGTCCATCGATATACAACCTCTGAGCTCGTACGTCTCAGAGAAGGGCGTTAAGCAAAAGAATAAATTCTCCGCCGCCAAACAGATGTATATTTAACAGAGATCAATCAACACAGAATAAAATCCAATGTCGGACACACAGTCCATTTACAAGTCCGTTCTGGGTCTGAACGAAACCGGAGGCACTAAATACCTCGCAAACCCATCGATCACCACGTACGTCTGGACGATCACCACTCATTATCCATATTTCGGGATGCCTCCCAATCAGGACCTCGGTTACGATCCAAACGAGGTGAAGATCTCCGGTCTTCGACCACCGTCTTCATCTTCGACTTTCAATCGTCGGTCAATTATTTGAAATGAGAATTAACTCGGCCTTCTCAAATAATTCACGTATATTTAGAATTTCAATTCGATTTATTTCAATGGTTATATTATTCGACAACACCAATTTTGTTCTTTAATGTAATTTTCACACCAAACACATTCAACCATCAAATATCACATAAATCAAGCAAATTCAGTTTATTTCCATTCCACATTGCTTATGATATTTTATAACTATTTATCGCTATTTTTATTTATTTTAAAATAGCCAATTTATTCAAAACGACGCTTCGGGCCATAAGGCGGCTGTGGCGCTGTTTTTCTTCAGATTTGATTTACACATATCTGAAAATCTAACCGTTGGATCTTCACCAAATTTATATCATTAGAGAGGTCTTTTCAAAACGAATCCAACGGTTCCAGTTTCGGGAAAATCCGACGGTCGGATCTCCCGGTACAATCGTTTGAAGTTTCGATTTCAAAATACGAACTGCAGCGTCGTTATTCGATTAAATATATAATTATATTTATATATATATAAATATAATCGCTTCTGGCGCTGTTTTTCTTCAGATTTGAATTAAACATTCCAGACAATCCAACCGTTGGATTTTTACAAGGTTGGTGCCGTTGGAAAGATTATTCCAAGGCGAACCCGACGGTTGAGGTTTCGGGAAAATCCAATGGTCGGATTTCCCGCACTAGTCATTTGAAATCACGGTTTCAAAATACGAACTGCACGGCCTCGTTTCGTTTTAATTTTATTTATATTTATATATTTATATAAATATAGTTCATTCAATGATTTCCATATCGTTTTCACTTCAAATATTTTTCTAACACCTTAAATTTTTGGAAAATTTCGCCATAACCTCCCCTGCACCGGGAGCATCGGGAAATCGCAAATAGCGTTCCCGGTCCTTCTAATCTCAAAAAGAAAAAGAAAAAGCCAAGCGGCTAGCCAACAGGCTCATAAAATCATCACCCAAACAAAGTAGTAAATGTGTACCTATTTGTCGGGCACAAAATTTTATTCCTCTTCTCTAGCCCCTTTGCTATAACCTGTTCAATAAATATGCATGTACATATATATACAGTTCTTATCATTTATCATTTTCTATTCGACTTCATATTTGATTTCAATTTGGTTTAAAAACACCATTCATTCTAATGCTACATAAATAGGTGCAAATCATTTCATTAGCTAATTAATGAATATTTCAACTCATATATGTTTATTTCGAACAAGTGGCTATTTTTAACACTTCACATTTCAACGATTTATGCATACAATAAAAATGTGATTTTTATTGTAAAACAATTCATTTCAAAACACTATTCTTCTATATAGTTCCTATAGGTGATAAAAATAAGATTTTTATCCTAAAACAATTTCTTTTGAAACGAGATTATTTTACACAGTTTATATAGTCGATAAAAGGTGATTTTTATTATCAAACAATTTATTTCAAAATATGAATACCATTCAACACATGAATTTCTAATCAACGAATGAATATCAATTCAACACATGAATGTTTTCTATAGTTTAAGCATATGAAAATAATTCAAACACACGAATATTATTCAAAATTTCGGCAGCATAACGGCAGGGTAGTTAAAACCGGCACCGTCCCTAGTACGGCTCCTCGCTCTACCTTAAAACCTCGCGGTTTTTGACAATGGGGTTCATGCATCTAGTTCGCACGCAGGCGGCATGTATATATTTATTTCATTTCCACAAACTAATCCTATGTGGGTTCAACCAAATATTTCACAACCACAAATGGGTATTTTTCAACCACAATCAACCAATATCAATCACAAACAATCCCAAACAATCATTCGCTATCAATCAATTTTCACAACAATTTCAACCAATAAATATCGTCCATGGTTTGTGGACGAGGGGCGTGTATGTATATATATATATATATATATAGCAATTCACTTTCATTTTCAACACAAATATATAATTTTTAAATCAGAAATCTCACCAATAGCTATCCAACTTTACTTAGAGAAATCTTCGCCTTTTGTCGCTTCGTTGCTTGTATTCTCTACATATGTAAAAATCGAATTTTTACTATGTTATTCAATATATAAAAATCTGATTTTTACTTTCGACTTTCAATATATAAAATTCGAATTTTGACTTCGCTATTCAATATATAAAAATCGAATTTTGACTTCGCTATTCAATATATAAAAATCTGATTTTGACTTCGCTATTCAATATATAAAAATCTGATTTTTACTTTCGACTTTCAATATATAAAAATCTGATTTTTCTTTCGACTTTCAATATATAAAAATCTGATTTTTCTTTCGACTTTCAATATATAAAAATCTGATTTTTCTTTCGACTTTCAATATATAAAAATCTGATTTTTCTCTTTTTAAATTTCTGATCTCCCTCTATTTTAAATCTTAAAATAAATTAGTTTATAAATCATTTTAAAAATCAGTTTTTAAATGTTTATAAAAATCATTTTTATCCTAAAAAGAAAATCAGTTTTTAAATGTTTATAAAAATCATTTTTATCCTAAAAAGAAAATCAGTTTTTAAATGTTTATAAAAATCATTTTTATCCTAAAAAGAAAATCAGTTTTTAAATGTTTATAAAAATCATTTTTATCCTAAAAAGAAAATCAGTTTTTAAATGTTTATAAAAATCATTTTTATCCTAAAAAGAAAATCAGTTTTTAAATGTTTATAAAAATCATTTTTATCCTAAAAAGAAAATCAGTTTTAAACTAATTAAAAAAAATCAGCTTTAAAACTTAAAATAAAAACTTACTGCAATCTGCGAAAGGGGGCGTCGTCTTCGTCGGAATGTGGGCTGAGGCGGCGGAGTGGTGGTGCGGTCGGCGGTGGAAGGCTAGGGCACGGCGGTGACTCGGGGAGGTGCGGCAGGGGTTTGAACTCGAAGGAGGGGGGGTCTTTGGGCAGCTGCGGTTCGAATGGAGGAGGGGGGGTGCTGGTGAACGAGGGGTGCGGTGGCGCGACGTCTTCGTCAGCGTTCGCCTGATGGGGGGGTGCTGCTCGATAGTTCTAGGTTTTTTTTTTCTTCTTCTTTCTGGTTATAATCGAAATGAACGGGGGGGGGGCAGTACGAAGGATAAGGGGAGGGAAATTATATTTTTTTTTTTTTTTTATTTTTTTATTTAATTATTTCTATTTTTGCAAAAAGGTTGACTTTTTCATACGACCTCGAAACGAGGCCCACCGCCTGTCGCCCATAGCGTTTCACCCCCATTCCGAACATAATGGGATATGTATCGCAAGCTGATTTGATCGTTATAATCAGTTTCCTTTTGAATTTTCATTTAAATCACTATATTGAATTTTAAACGCACATTTCAAATTACCGGGGTCACATACTAACTAGAAAAATTTCAGAAAAATATTTTCTAGCTTCGTATCGACGATCAGGTCCTAACAAAACTAGTTTCGTCAAATTCTGAGACCGTTTGAAAAATGGCCAATTTTCAGTCGATTAAGATCAACTGAAACCGGTCAAACGCGTTTTCCTTTGCCACGCTCACATATTGATTCGAAAAATTATGAAATTTGAAACCTAACAATAACTTGACACTGCGGATCCAACAAAAGTGGTTTCGTCGAAATCCGAGGTCATTTGCAAAATGTCCATTTTTAAGGGCCTGAATTCCATAGCGACTATTCAGAATTTTCAACTGGACATATCTTTTGATTCCTGCTATCAAATTTCGATTGGTCAGATTCATTGGAAAGATATCATCAATTAGATTCCATTATTTTTGGTTTCACTAAAATCCGGATTGTTTTGCATCCGGTATATTCAATTGAAGTTTGAAATCGAATTATCGAACTACCGCGCCATTTTCAATTCTATATATAATTATAATTAATTATATTGGTTTTCAAATGTCGATTTTAACTCAGTTTTCATCGCCATTATTTAAAATATTTATTTTAAATATTTAAAATCCATTATTTTAGCCAATTTAAAATTTTTAAATTGGTTCAGATTTTCTGGGTCGTTACAATCTCCCCCACTTAAAACTTTTCGTCCCCGAAAAGGAACAAAGTCGAAAGTGGTTTGATAAATTTACAATCACACAATACAACAACTAATCCAATTGTTTTTAACCTTCAAAAATATATTAATCAAATCCTATGCCCCTTAAAAATCATTCGGACTATATAATTAAAAGTGTATATCTATGAAAAGAAAATAACAATAGAGTAGAGAATTGAATGGTAATGCGAAGTAGGGTAAATGTACCTTGCACCGGAGTCAATCAGAGATATCTACTCGGCATCTGGGATAAGCTTTCTGAATGCTCTCCTCAGTTTCCCAAGTACAATCTCGCGGATCTCCACTCCATTGCACTTTGACTAAGTGAACCTTCTTGTTCCTCAGCTCTTTGGTTTCCTTGCCGATGATCTTTAGCGGCTCACGCCTCACGGCTAATTCTGGAGTTATTTCAGTATCCTGCTGAGCTGCTTCTTCCACGATCAAGTCTGGATCATGAACGTGCTTTCGAAGTTGAGATATATGAAATACATCATGCACACCAGGCAACCAGTCAGGCAGTTTGACCCTATAAGCGAGAGTCCCAATCCGTTCCAGAATAGGAAATGGACCAATAAATTTAGGCGCTAACTTTCCAGTTTTACCGAACCGGATAACTCCTCTCATCGGCGATACTTTCAAATATACATAGTCGCCAACTTCAAAGGATATATCTCTTCTTCTTCTATCGGCATAGCTCTTTTGTCGGCTTTGAGCGGCGAGTAATCGCTTCTTAATAAAATCAACTTTGTCGGCAGCTTCTCGAATCATATCAGGACCCAACACAAGTCTATTTCCAGGCTCGACCCAACAAGCAGGAGATCGGCACGGTCTACCATACAATGCTTTGAATGGCGACATTGTCAGACTCGCCTGGTAGCTGTTGTTATAAGAGAATTCAGCCAAATGCAGATGGTCTTCCCATGATCCACCGAAATCTATAACACAAGCCCGCAATAGATCTTCTAAAATGCGATTCACCCTCTCAGTCTGACCGTCTGTCAGAGTATGATAAGCAGTGCTCAAGTTCAACTTCGTTCCTAGCTCGATTTGAAATGCTTCCCAGAATTTGCTAGTGAATATTGTATCTCTATCACTTACTATACTGAGCGGCACTCCATGTAGTCTAACTATTTCCCTGACGTAAATCTGCGCCAGACTCTGAGCAGTTCTATTTGATTTGACAGGTATGAAATGGGCGGTCTTCGTGAAGCGATCTACGATCACCCAAATACTGTCATTTCCTTTCTTGGTTCTGGGCAAACCATCGATGAAATCCATAGAAATATGTTCCCACTTCCAGCCAGGAACTTCTAGTGGTTGTAATAATCCAGCCAATTTCTGTTGGTCACTTTTGACTAGTTGGCAAGTAGGGCATCGACTAACATATATCGAGATGTCTCTTTTTAATGACTTCCACCAGAATGTGCGTTTGATGTCGTTATACATTTTATTCACACCCGGATGGATACTGAGCTTAGATTTGTGGCATTCATCAAGCACCCCTCTTCTAAGTTCAGGAATATCTGGAACGCAAATTCGTCCTTCTAACCTTAGAATCCCTTCGCTGTCTAGCTGGAAATCCGAAGCTTTGCCTTCACGAATTCGCTGACTTATTCCTTTGATAAATTGGTCGTCTTCTTGGAGAGCCGATATCTTATCAATCAACGAAGTCGCAATGATGAAACTGGCGATCATTTCATTCTTTCGGCTTAACGCATCGGCCACGACATTGGCTTTCCCTGGAGTATATATAATTTCAAAGTCATATGCTGCAAGAAACTCCAGCCAACGCTGCTGCCTCAAATTTAAGTCCTTCTGAGTAAACAGATACTTTAACGACTGGTGATCTGTAAACAGTTCAAACCTCTCGCCCAGAAGATAGTGTCTCCAGATTTTCAAAGAGAATATGATAGCCAATAACTCAAGATCATGAGTTACATAGTTCTTCTCGTGTGGCTTCAGTTGACGGCTAGCATAAGCAATTACTTGGCCCCTTTGCATTAACACTGCACCAAGGCCTTCTCTAGAAGCATCCGTCCAGACTTTTAGATCCTGGTTGCCATCGATAATGGTTAACACTAGAGCAGTTGTTAATCTCAACTTTAGCTCTTCAAAAGCTTCCTCACTTTCTGGAGTCCATTTGAATTTAGAATGCTTCTTTGTAAGCTTTGTTAAGTGGCCAGATATCTTCGAAAAGTCTTTAACGAACTTCCGATAATAGCTAGCCAATCCGAGAAAACTGCGGACTTCAGTGGGAGTACTGGGCTGTTTCCAATTCTGAATGGCTGTGATTTTACTTGGATCCACAGCGATTCCTTCTTTCGATACAACGTGGCCCAGAAATTTCACTTCATCTTGCCAGAATATACATTTGGAAAATTTGGCTTTTAATACATTCCGTCTCAGAATTTCTAGAACCTGCTCCAGATGCTTTTCATGTTCGGCCTTTGATTTAGAGAAGATTAGAATATCATCAATAAAAACCAGAACAAATTTATTCAATACTCCTCTGAATACTCTATTCATCAGATCGACGAAGTAAGCTGGAGCGTTACATAAGCCGAATGGCATTACTGACCACTCGTAGAATAAGTCGGGGCCTCTGAACGCTGTCATTGGAACACACTCTTCGGCAATTCGAAGTTGATGGAATCCTGTAGCTAGGTCCATTCGTGAAAATACTTGTGCGCCATTCAGACGATCCAACAAATCATCAATCCGCGGCAATGGATATTTGTTCTTTATTGTCTGTTTGTTCAGATCACGATAATCCACACATAGCCGTAGAGTACCGTCGGATTTTGGGACAAATACCACTGCTGCACCCCAATCAGAGAAACTAGGCCTGATCAGACCTTTCCATACTAGCTATCGTGTTTGATTGTCTAATTCCTCCTTCTCTTTCAAGGACATTCTTCGAATAGCGTGAACTACCGGCCTTGCATTGGGAATCAAAGCAATCTTGAAATCTATTTCTCTTTGCGGAGGTAAGCGAACAACTTCTTCGAACACATCCGCATAGTTTTTGACAACAGGAATATCTTTAATGAGGTCAGGAATATTCTCAGTGATTTCAGGGATATTTTCTACTTGGGCTGGAGAAACATTCAAAGCTGCCCAGAAGTCTTTTCTATTAGCATTCTGACCTTCACAGGGAATGGTTATATAATCACCTGATTTAATCTTCGCCTTTACGACTCTGTCGGCGCATTTAACTTCAGCTTCATATTTGGTCAACCAATCTAACCCTAAGATAAGATCAAACTCTTTAAAATTCATAACGGCTGCAATGGTAGGAAACCGATAACGAGAAAAAGAAACCGACACTCTACAAATCCAACTGAGATCGATGGAACCCCCAACTGGATTCTGGACAATCATTGGTTCCTTAAGCTTTTTCAAATTCAAATCCAGTTTCTTAGCTGCATCTTTGGCAATGAAACTTCGTGACGCGCCAGTGTCAAACAGTACTTTGACTGGAATGTTTTTGACAGTAAGCGTTCCTTCTAAAACATCGGCCCTTTCTTGACTAGTTGAGGGCTCAGAAGTTTCTGCAACTTCATTCACTTGAACTACTTCGAGCTTCTTCCTCTTCCAGCAATCTTGCTTTACATGTCCAAACTGATCGCATTGATTGCACCTTTGTTTTCCATGAAAATCCTTCTTTGGTTTAGATCCACTCTTTCTTTGTTTGTTTACCGATTTACATTTTCTGGACAAATGCCCCTTCTGATTGCAGTTCTTGCATATGGCAATCGTGGCAGGTTCTTTTTCAGATCTAGCCCTTTTTCGATTTACTTCAGGCTCCTTACCGACTTCAGACATTGTACTGGCCTCAGGAATATCAGTTTCCGACTCTGCTATGTCACTACAACAAACTTCTTCTTCGTCGCGCAACATTCCTTTCTTGTCTAGATCTTCGTATTGATAAGCCATATAAATCATTTCTGAGAAAGGAAGCTTCACATGCCCCAATACTTTATTCCGGTATTTCCTTTGAAGCCCGTGAATAAATCTCAGATTTTTCCTCTTTGGGTCTTGAATTAGATGAGGAGCAAAGTGAGAAAGTTCATTGAATTTCTTATGATATTCGGGAATGGTCATGTCTCCTTGTATCAGATAAGAAAATTCATCGCATAACCGCTCAGTTGCTTCGGGAGGAGTAAATCTTTCCAGGAAAATCACTTTAAATCTGTCCCAGGTGATATCACCTTCTGGATTATCCTTAACAACAGAATCCCACCAGAACAAAGCTTCATCTTTGAGTGCCCAGGAGGCCAGTAATCTTTTCTGGTCATCCCTAAGCTTTAATGCTTCGAATATTTTCTCAGCCGAACGAATCCAAGCTTGGGTTCTCATAATAGATTCTTCGCCCGAGAACGGCTTTCCACCCAGATTTCTATATTTCATGAATAGAGCTTCTATATCCGGGTCAGTATTACTTCTTCTGTTTCTGGCACTCATTTTCTAGTTCTTCTGCAAATAGCAGATCAAGTGTCAGGTCACAGAAAAGGTATTTTAAAATATAGAAACACATACTTCAAATGTAAATGTGTCTATCAAGGTGTAATTTCATTCTGCTTTACTCATACTTGGATATTACTGATCCTATCTGTATAGAGTTACCCATCCTAGAACACTACTGGTTCTATTTCTGACGAGTTCGTTCAAATGTTATATTCCAGAACTAAGCTTAACCAAAGCTCTGATACCACGTTGAGACGACCCGATTTCCCGTTTTCACGGAAACAAGGGCTATCTTTGGAATATAACACAGAAGCATATAATGGCAGAACAGAATTAAATAAATACACCAGATAATGAACAACAAAATATACTGGATAAAAGTAATCATCAGAGTTACACAGTATACAGGATATTACTTAGTACAAATACAGTTCAGCCATACATAAATGTCTATAGAGGAAATAAACAAAATATGTACAATAGGAGCTGAACAGCATAAAAAGAAATAAATGACAGAATCCATCTTCAGCTCCAGCTATCCAGAAGAACCAGCTAAACCTGAATACAAGGCTGCCCGTGTAGAAAAAGGGGCACCCGAGTTTGAAAGTGAAACAAACTACGAGTCAGTCATGGGACTGGTATGAGAAATCCACTCAACACATATATAATTGGCTAATCACAGGACCACGCCACTTTCGTGGAACGGGTTTACTCCATTAGATTGCCAGTGCTTTAAAACAAATCTTTCTTTTAAACATCGCTATGCTTTTTATAAAAATGAAGCCATTATAAGACTCAGTTCCCATCACACAATGCAACGCAAACCGGAGGATAGAGTTTTACCTTATAATGGCCAAAATATGATTGATACGAATAAAACAAAGGCATTTGATATTATTGCTAGTGTTTAAATGTTTTGAAAACAATTTCAAATCATAACTATCAATCATAGACGACATGAGCGTCCCATGCCACTATGTCGCCAAATATATATATACAATTGAAACCGCACGATCACGTATTTGGAAATTGGATTTCCGTCATGAACCAAGACAAAAGATAGTCCTTACCGAATTCGAGACTGTCTAGCCCGAGCCTCAGGAACAGCCGCAACTGCCCCTTGGATCGTCAGGGCCGGTCCACCGATGTGGATTATTATGCCTGAACAATACGTTTCCCCGCCCTTTGGGGCGTAACGAGCCAACGAATGACTCCATCGGACCCGGATCGTCCGATCAAACCGCGGCGCCTCGCAACAGCAACAACCACATAGGTGAAAAATATATAAATGTCAGGGCTGGTAGGTCACTGACACCACCCTAGCTAGAAAGAAACGCATGCCCTCCCTGAGGTCCTTCCTCCCGTTTTAGGTTCATACCGGGGTGTGAGGCTCGCGAATTCACGTTATACACAAAGCTACGCCACACAGGCGGTGCTTTGATCATCACCACAAGACTTTGCTTTTCAACAGAAGCCCTGATCACTGCATCTTAGCATGCCACACAGGCAATTCACGCCATGCGATTGATGTCCATCGATATACAACCTCTGAGCTCGTACGTCTCAGAGAAGGGCGTTAAGCAAAAGAATAAATTCTCCGCCGCCAAACAGATGTATATTTAACAGAGATCAATCAACACAGAATAAAATCCAATGTCGGACACACAGTCCATTTACAAGTCCGTTCTGGGTCTGAACGAAACCGGAGGCACTAAATACCTCGCAAACCCATCGATCACCACGCACGTCTGGACGATCACCACTCATTATCCATATTTCGGGATGCCTCCCAATCAGGACCTCGGTTACCATCCAAACGAGGTGAAGATCTCCGGTCTTCGACCACCGTCTTCATCTTCGACTTTCAATCGTCAGTCAATTATTTGAAATGAGAATTAACTCGGCCTTCTCAAATAATTCACGTATATTTAGAATTTCAATTCGATTTATTTCAATGGTTAAATTATTCGACAACACCAATTTTGTTCTTTAATGTAATTTTCACACCAAACACATTCAACCATCAAATATCACATAAATCAAGCAAATTCAGTTTATTTCCATTTCACATTGCTTATGATATTTTATAACTATTTATCGCTATTTTTATTTATTTTAAAATAGCCAATTTATTCAAAACGACGCTTCGGGCCATAAGGCGGCTGTGGCGCTGTTTTTCTTCAGATTTGATTTACACATATCTGAAAATCTAACCGTTGGATCTTCACCAAATTTATATCATTAGAGAGGTCTTTTCAAAACGAATCCAACGGTTCCAGTTTCGGGAAAATCCGACGGTCGGATCTCCCGGTACAATCGTTTGAAGTTTCGATTTCAAAATACGAACTGCAGCGTCGTTATTCGATTAAATATATAATTATATTTATATATATAAATATAATCGCTTCTGGCGCTGTTTTTCTTCAGATTTGAATTAAACATTCCAGACAATCCAACCGTTGGATTTTTACAAGGTTGGTGCCGTTGGAAAGATTATTCCAAGGCGAACCCGACGGTTGAGGTTTCGGGAAAATCCAATGGTCGGATTTCCCGCACTAGTCATTTGAAATCACGGTTTCAAAATACGAACTGCACGGCCTCGTTTCATTTTAATTTTATTTATATTTATATATTTATATAAATATAGTTCATTCAATGATTTCCATATCGTTTTCACTTCAAATATTTTTCTAACACCTTAAATTTTTGGAAAATTTCGCCATAACCTCCCCTGCACCGGGAGCATCGGGAAATCGCAAATAGCGTTCCCGGTCCTTCTAATCTCAAAAAGAAAAAGAAAAAGCCAAGCGGCTAGCCAACAGGCTCATAAAATCATCACCCAAACAAAGCAGTAAATGTGTACCTATTTGTCGGGCACAAAATTTTATTCCTCTTCTCTAGCCCCTTTGCTATAACCTGTTCAATAAATATGCATGTACATATATATACAGTTCTTATCATTTATCATTTTCTATTCAACTTCATATTTGATTTCAATTTGGTTTAAAAACACCATTCATTCTAATGCTACATAAATAGGTGCAAATCATTTCATTAGCTAATTAATGAATATTTCAACTCATATATGTTTATTTCGAACAAGTGGCTATTTTTAACACTTCACATTTCAACGATTTATGCATACAATAAAAATGTGATTTTTATTGTAAAACAATTCATTTCAAAACACTATTCTTCTATATAGTTCCTATAGGTGATAAAAATAAGATTTTTATCCTAAAACAATTTCTTTTGAAACGAGATTATTTTACACAGTTTATATAGTCGATAAAAGGTGATTTTTATTATCAAACAATTTATTTCAAAATATGAATACCATTCAACACATGAATTTCTAATCAACGAATGAATATCAATTCAACACATGAATGTTTTCTATAGTTTAAGCATATGAAAATAATTCAAACACACGAATATTATTCAAAATTTCGGCAGCATAACGGCAAGGTAGTTAAAACCGGCACCGTCCCTAGTACGGCTCCTCGCTCTACCTTAAAACCTCGCGGTTTTTGACAATGGGGTTCATGCATCTAGTTCGCACGCAGGCGGCATGTATATATTTATTTCATTTCCACAAACTAATCCTATGTGGGTTCAACCAAATATTTCACAACCACAAATGGGTATTTTTCAACCACAATCAACCAATATCAATCACAAACAATCCCAAACAATCATTCGCTATCAATCAATTTTCACAACAATTTCAACCAATAAATATCGTCCATGGTTTGTGGACGAGGAGCGTATATATATATATATATATATATATATATATATATATATATATAGCAATTCACTTTCATTTTCAACACAAATATATAATTTTTAAATCAGAAATCTCACCAATAGCTATCCAACTTTACTTAGAGAAATCTTCGCCTTTTGTCGCTTCGTTGCCTGTATTCTCTACATATGTAAAAATCGAATTTTTACTATGTTATTCAATATATAAAAATCTGATTTTTACTTTCGACTTTCAATATATAAAAATCGAATTTTGACTTCGCTATTCAATATATAAAAATCGAATTTTGACTTCGCTATTCAATATATAAAAATCTGATTTTGACTTCGCTATTCAATATATAAAAATCTGATTTTTACTTTCGACTTTCAATATATAAAAATCTGATTTTTCTTTCGACTTTCAATATATAAAAATCTGATTTTTCTTTCGACTTTCAATATATAAAAATCTGATTTTTCTCTTTTTAAATTTCTGATCTCCCTCTATTTTAAATCTTAAAATAAATTAGTTTATAAATCATTTTAAAAATCAGTTTTTAAATGTTTATAAAAATCATTTTTATCCTAAAAAGAAAATCAGTTTTTAAATGTTTATAAAAATCATTTTTATCCTAAAAAGAAAATCAGTTTTTAAATGTTTATAAAAATCATTTTTATCCTAAAAAGAAAATCAGTTTTTAAATGTTTATAAAAATCATTTTTATCCTAAAAAGAAAATCAGTTTTTAAATGTTTATAAAAATCATTTTTATCCTAAAAAGAAAATCAGTTTTTAAATGTTTATAAAAATCATTTTTATCCTAAAAAGAAAATCAGTTTTAAACTAATTAAAAAAAATCAGCTTTAAAACTTAAAATAAAAACTTACTGCAATCTGCGAAAGGGGGCGTCGTCTTCGTCGGAATGTGGGCTGAGGCGGCGGAGTGGTGGTGCGGTCGGCGGTGGAAGGCTAGGGCACGGCGGTGACTCGGGGAGGTGCGGCAGGGGTTTGAACTCGAAGGAGGGGGGGTCTTTGGGTAGCTGCGGTTCGAATGGAGGAGGGGGGTGCTGGTGAACGAGGGGTGCGGTGGCGCGACGTCTTCGTCGGCGTTCGCCTGAGGGGGGGGGGCGGCTGCTCGATAGTTCTAGGTTTTTTTTTTTTTTTTCTTTCTGGTTGTAATCGAAATGAACGGGGGGGGGGGCAGTACGAAGGATAAGGGGAGGGAAATTATATTATTTTATTTTTTTTATTTTTTTATTTAATTATTTCTATTTTTGCAAAAAGGTTGACTTTTTCATACGACCTCGAAACGAGGCCCACCGCCTGTCGCCCATAGCGTTTCACCCCCATTCCGAACACAATGGGATATGTATCGCAAGCTGATTTGAGCGTTATAATCAGTTTCCTTTTGAATTTTCATTTAAATCACTATATTGAATTTTAAACGCACATTTCAAATTACCGGGGTCACATACTAACTAGAAAAATTTCAGAAAAATATTTTCTAGCTTCGTATCGACGATACGGTCCTAACAAAACTAGTTTCGTCAAATTCTGAGACCGTTTGAAAAATGGCCAATTTCCAGTCGATTAAGATCAACTGAAACCGGTCAAACGCGTTTTCCTTTGCCACGCTCACATATTGATTCGAAAAATTATGAAATTTGAAACCTAACAATAACTTGACACTGCGGATCCAACAAAAGTGGTTTCGTCGAAATCCGAGGTCATTGCAAAATGTCCATTTTTAAGGGCCTGAATTCCATAGCGACTATTCAGAATTTTCAACTGGACATATCTTTTGATTCCTGCTATCAAATTTCGATTGGTCAGATTCATTGGAAAGATATCATCAATTAGATTCCATTATTTTTGGTTTCACTAAAATCCGGATTGTTTTGCATCCGGTATATTCAATTGAAGTTTGAAATCGAATTATCGAACTACCGCGCCATTTTCAATTCTATATATAATTATAATTAATTATATTGGTTTTCAAATGTCGATTTTAACTCAGTTTTCATCGCCATTATTTAAAATATTTATTATAAATATTTAAAATCCATTATTTTAGCCAATTTAAAAATTTTAAATTGGTTCAGATTTTCTGGGTCGTTACATACGCCTATGCAGAATACGAAATTTTGGGTTTTATTTGGGTTTTGAGTTTGGTTTTTGAATTCTTCCAACCCTGTTGGTCGATGGATAGATATTTCTTAAACCTGCGATATTGCAGATGTCCTCCGTACAGGGGAGACTCTGCCAAAAATTTTCCAAAATTTAAGGTATTAGAAAATTTTTGGAAAATTCTTTTATTTTAAATAAATTGGTTTTAAAACCAATTAGATTAGTTTTGGAAACAAAATCGAGTTTTAAATTGTATTTTTGTAAAGATAATGGGTTTGTAACGTTCTTTCTTACCTTAGCAATTTCGAGGACGAAATTATTTTAAGGGGGGAAGAATATAACGTCCTGTATTTTTGGCCGTCAAATCTTTAATTTAATTTATTATTTTAAATATAATATTTGGAGTATTAATGAATTTTAATATTTAGTTCGTTATTAAAAACGATATTTGAATGTTAAATTTATTTATAATATAAATCGAGCTCGAAACGGCGTGGCAGTTCGTAATATTTGGTTTCGAACTTCAACTGAGAATACAGGAGCCGATATAAGTCGGATTTCTATGAAACGAGAAACGTTGGAACCGTATTGGTGATAATTTTCATATAAAAGAGAAAATCCCGAATTTTGTGTTATAGATTGCTAGTTATGGCTAAATAAAATTTTAAAAAAATGCTATAGAAATCGTTATCGGCCTTTAAAATGGCCATTTTGCAAACGAACTCTGTTTTCAATGAAATTAGTTTCACTGGAACCGTATCGTCAAATTATTGTCAATAAATCAAATTATGTGGCAAGCTGATGTCGTATGTGACCACGGTAGCCGTAAACGCCCAATCAAATTCTATAGTGTGTAATTAAATTAATCGAGAGATATTTGATTGTAACTTGAGCAGACGATCGAATTAAGCCACGAAACCAGTCCCGTTGAGTTCGTATCATCGATTAGAGTCAGGATAGGTATATAGTTTGTTATTTTTAGAGACCGAGTAATTTGGCGTTAAAAATGGTATTGCGGTGCGCAGTAAAAATAGCCTACCAGGGAAACAGCCTCAGAATGCAAAGAAACTGGTGTCGTTGCTTTCGTATCAACAAATTGTAAGATTTCAAAGTTTCAAGTTGATTTGATTTATCTGGTGATCGTGGAAAAAATTAAACGCGTGTTTATTTCTGGTTATATACAGGAATTTTTTTTCATACGATGTCGGAATTCGATGAAACTTGTCTCATTGGGTCCGGAGTACCTTTTTACACTAAGATTAGTTTTTTTATCAGTAAACAGAAGTCATTTGTGGGGGTTTCTGGGTGTTACTTCGCGGTGAAGTTTCGTTTAATATTATAATATAATTTCCTAACTAAATATATATCCTTACAGCAGCTTTTTCCCTTACCATTTCTGCAATCACCTCGCAATTTTGTACAGCCTAATTAAAGCTACCATGTGCAGATCAAACTTTGTATACTCCTTAGTACCTAAGAAAAACTTTCATGCACATGCAAGCGTCCATCACGCAGTCTATCTGTTATGTCAGTCCTCTCTGGTCTTTTCATCTCAGCTAATTGAAATAAAAACGCAAGGCACAGCCTATGTTTTTTTTGAAATGAAATTTCAACTGCAGCCTATTTCCTTTTTCTTTTGTTTCTTAAGTACAAACATACCTACTCCATTTAGCTGCAGCCCCCTTCACACATGCAAACTTCAAGAACTCAACTATACACACAGCTGTATATAAACATTCCAAATTTTCTTCTCACCCTGCGCCAGTTGTAACCGAATTAAGGCATCACCTCAGCCGACCATGCATTGGTCTCCGTGCACACATTATCCTATGCCAGCGTAGGATTATGGCTTAAGCAACAAAATCACAATACACTTTTGCACAGTACACTGTGTTTATACCCATTCTACACATGTGATGTCTTCGCAGTATGACATTTCTCCATCAACGCACAGTGATACTTTCACTTCACAATCACAGTAATGAGATGAAAACTCGGTGCATGCTACTCTACCCGCTGCACCCCTATACGTCTCGATACCTTGGATTCCAAGGAAATCGGATATAAATACGACTTCCTGTTCTTCCAGCTTAAAAGGGAACCAAAAAAGAAAAAGAGTAATAAATACAATAATAAGAGAAGGTCGGAACATTGGCGGGGAAGGTGGCATCAGTGCTCTCTGGCATAAGCCGGGGGGGTCTTGGGTGACTGCGCGGAGCTCGGGTCATTGGGGATTGGTACAGTAGGAGTTTCAATGGGTCTCTAACATTGGGTTCGAGGCGTGGTTATGGGAGTTCTGTGATGGTGCTGTAATGACCCGGATTTTTAGCGACTTTGGTTATCGACATAAACTCGATGTCGATAACCAAAACATCGAAAAATCCTGGTAATTAGTGAAAGAAATTAGAGGGTGAGAATAGATAAGATAGAAACTTAGAATAGAAGAAGAAGAAGAAGAACACAACATCAGAGTAACACGAATCTCACAGTGGAAATAATAAATATATTTCATAACATAACTTTGAAATACAAATCTGTACTTGAATATACATATCATTATCAAAGTACAACACTTACAACACAGCGGAAATAACTATAGCTATATGATCCTGAAGCCTCCTGCTCCAGCTCTTCAAGTGTACCTGTAAAATCCCGACTACTGGACTGCCCGTACAAATTTAGGCACCCAAGAGTTTAGGGAAAACAACAAAATAAACTCTGGGTCAGTCATGGGACTGGTGTGAGTAAAACTGTTTAAAAAACAGTTCGAACAAGTAAACGATATCTCATAAGACCACGCCGCATAACGGAACGTGTTTTTCCCTTATGAGAATCCAAAATATCTTTATATCAAAACCTTTTGATATTATAATAATGTCTATCAACCATGGTATATATAATCAGCTAGCAGAAACATTTCATCTCACGTTCTACATATATAGTATACAATCACAACCGCAAGCACGTATTGGGTAATGGATTTCCAACTATGACAAGGTATGGAACCACCTTTCGCTAGTGTACCTCTAGAAAGGAATACACTGGGTTCAACAAGAACATCTTGCAACCCGACCACACATGACCGACCACTCACTTCGCTTGAGTGTATCAAATGTATATCACCAACTGTTGGGATCAGCAACCGTTTCCCGAATGGGACAGCATCAACAATAGATTTTTAGGAGTAAATGAAACTCTAGATCAGGTGATCATACACCCTACTTCGGTGCAACCGACTTAGCCATGCTGCCTGCCCGATTTCTGTCATTTACCGGATGATGAGGCTAGAAGCTACGCTTTACCATCATACCAGATTCACTTCGAATGCCACATCGTTAAATCCATCAAATCACTGATTGACGTCCTCAACCATACATTACGCGTTAGCTAAAAGAAGTTTCCTTCTCCGCTTCCACTCTTGGTACAGTTGGAGAAATCAATATACGTGATCGTCTGGAAATACTCTGTCAGACATCCGTCCATACAAGTCATCCAGGAACAGGATGAACCGAAGGCACTATTCTGTAAACAGGATAGCCCTTGCATAACACCGTCTTCAATTATCTTTGGCATATATGATTCGCAATGCTTATGCCAATACAGAGTGGTTCTTTGGATAATAATCCAACCGGTCTCTCCATATTAACAACGTTAAAATGGTCAAAACTTCAATAGTCTGTGATTTAACTATCGAAGAAAAACAGGTGTGCAACCAACGATATTATTTCCAAATGTAAATTTATATCAATCAAACATCATTCAACATTTATCTCTTTATTTCATAAATTTTCTTATCTCATGTTTCCCTACATTCAATATTTCTTATTTTCCAAATTTGGAAAATATACGTTATTAACAATGGAAAACATTTCCATTTCTTGTTTTCTTTATTAGAAAACATTTCTGGTTTCTTATTTGGAAAACATTTCCAAAGCTTCTTCATTGGACTTAGACAGATGTTTGAACAAACCATCGCGATGCCAACCCAAACCATTTCCTTTACTGCCGAACCTTAACTATTCCTTAGTTAAAAACGAAGCCAATCAATTTGGGGTAGAACTACCTCTCAGACCTTAACTGAACAACATTTCTAACTTTGAAACAGACAAATTTCACTTTATATCCCTTTACTAACTTCCTTACATAACCCTCCTTCGAATAGCTATATTCGATTGACTCTTTTCACTTAACTTTATTCGATTACCCCTTATCAATTAACTCTATTGGACTAACACTATTGGATTAACTCTATTTGACTAACGCTATTGATTTACTCATTTCACTTAACTCCTTTCGAATAAACTATATTCAATAACTCCTTTTTCTTTCTTCGAATAAACTATATTCGATTAACTCCTTTTACTTTCTATTCGAATAAACTATATTCGATTAACTCATTTTATTTTCTATTTGAATAAACTATATTCGATTAACTCATTTTACTTTCTATTCGAATAAACTATATTCGATTAACTTATTTTATTTTCTATTCGAATAAACTATATTCGATTAACTCATTTTACTTTCTATTCGAATAAACTATATTCGATTAACTCATTTTCTTTAACTCTAATCGATTAACTAACATCGATTAACTCCTTTATTCTTCAACTCTAATCGATTAACTAACATCGATTAACTCCTTTTACTTTAACTCTAATCGATTAACTAACATCGATTAACTCCTTTTACTTTAACTCTAATCGATTAAAACTAACATCGATTAACTCCTTTATTCTTTAACTCTAATCGATTAAACTAACATCGATTAACTCCTTTATTCTTTAACTCTAATCGATTAAACTAACATCGATTAACTCCTTTTACTTTTCGAATAAACTATTCATTTATAAAGATTTACTTTTAGTAACAGTTCTTCACTTTCCAAATGATTTCCCTATTTATTTACTTTCGAAATATTTCCTTTTACAAAATCTGTTGATTTTATAAACTCCCTTTGTTTCAATATACATTGAAATAATTCTTTTTACATCCCAGGGTCTTTTATGATATTTAAAATATCGAATAAAAATGATCAACATCATTCCAACACCCATAATCCATAACATATTATATAACACATCATATATCATGATATATGAAAACAGTAAAATAAATGTTGAGGAATCCAGTTGGATTCCTCCAACCTGTTTCCCTGCATCACAGATGTTAAACAATATAAATCAACATCACTTTCAATTCCATATGATATATTCTATTAAACAGAATCAATATAGAAATTCAACTAACTGACAAGCAGTTCAATCAAACAGTCAACACACAGTAAATCAGACAATTTCTAACAGTTCTATAAATACAACATGAAATTATAAACTGTTCAGAGTTAGTGAGATTTACTCACATTGGACGATCATCTTTAATAATGATAATTGTCGCTGATTCAGATCGGACAATTTATTTTGCTATAAATTGTAATGAGCTTGGATTCACTCTCAGTCAGTCTCATTGTGTTGCTCCCGTCCATACGATCTCGACGAATCCAAGTTTGTCAAATTTGAGTATTGTATGCACCGGAGATTAAAGTTTTAAGCCTATGTATTACTTAAATATAAATAAATCTTGAGTTTAATTAAATCGGGCCTTACCCCTTAGTTTTACGGCCCAACCCCATGTATTACGCACCTAGACCCATTCCACTGAATGCCTTCATCTGTTACACATCTTGGAACAACCATGAACTTCCATATGATCCACGTTCAGGATCAAATCCAACTCAGAATGCATGGTACCAAGCGTTTCATGAATCACAAGCAATTGATGTATCGAGAGTTAAATCTGAATCATTTCTTTTTTTTTTACATCCATCGGAATCCAAACACTTCATGCAGTTTCATTGATGTAGCACGATGGAAAGGATAAGGCCCAAACTTTTTAGCATCTTTGAAACCAGATATATATGTTTAGTTCGCTCCCTCCCCTTCAAACAAGAATGACCGCAACTTCCAGTATGATCCACCGTCCACGTCCCTTGCCATAATTTCCAACCTTCACCTTCCCTTACAGATCACGACAGACCTTCCTTCTTCCTCTATTTCTTACGCCATGGAAAAACAAAGATCTCGACTTCACTTCAGTATACCCAGGACTTGCGTCTCCACTTTGAAATACACGTCCTCCTTCTGGTGCTCTTATATAACACACTTCACACCTCACCTTAGATCCACTGCTCCTCTTCTTTTCGTTTGATCTGAGTTTCTCTTTTCTTTTCTCTTTTTATGGCCATTTAATTTGTTTCGGTTTTCCAGTTTTTAGAAGATAATGTGGCGGCCGATGAATGGAGGAATTAGGTCGGAAGGATTTTTAGGATGGGTATATATATAGCTTAGATATTTATTTGTGTGTAGAAAATTGGTTCCACGTTGCCGAGAAAAAGAAGGATGGTGGCATCAATTCTAACCGTGACAATGAAGAAAAATTTAGTTTTAAATTATAAACTTAGTACACATCGCTATGAAATATTTCGCTCCCATACGAGTCGTTATGGACAGATATAAAAATACCGCTGTGTCCAGTGAGGTGTCACGATTCAAAAGGTATAAAAATACCGGTAGATTAACTCATATTGTGAAACCCCAAATTGCTGATTAAGGGTGCAAAATACTCCAAATTAAAAGTTGCTTATTTGATTAATTAAAAATTACAGTAAAATTTTAAAAATTAAATTATCGTTATGTCCCAAATGAACCTTGTCTAAATTCACAACCGATACCTAGTTATATCGAATAAACCGTTACGGTCGATAAACGATTCTATAACGACTATTTTAAAATTTGATTTGGACATAAATAAAAATCTGCATGACGAAACCCCAATTTTTCTCTTCCACTAGAAAGATATACTCCACCAGCTACGTGAGTTTCTTATTTCACAGAAATCCGATTTAAAATGAACCCTATACATTCAGTTGAAGTTCGAATCGCCAATTTACGAACTACAGCGCCATTTCGAGCTCGATTATAATTATAATATAATTATACGTTCAAATCTTCATTCAAATAACATATTCGTTATTATAATTCAACTTTAAACTGAATTAAATATCACAGATGATCCAATTCACAACATAACGTGAATTCCACTATTTCTGACTATTTCAGAAATTAAATATATTATTCAATTTATTATTTTAATTAAATATTCACCATTATTTAATTCCACGACCATTTAATTCACTATATCACTATTTATATAATTAAATAAATTAATTATAATACCTTTGCCAATGCGGGTCATTACAATCTTCCCCACTTAAAATAATTTCGTCCTCGAAATTGCTAAGGTAGAGAATGACCCTATCGACTGGTTAGAACTTATTTGTTCACTTTTTAACTCTAGTTTTCAACTGAACCAATTTAATTTTCATTAAATTATTAATTAATTCTTATCAACGAATATTTTCAAAAATCCAAAAAAAATTCTAACGCCTTAACTCTTCGAAAAATTTTGCCAGCATCTCCTTTGTATTGGTCAGTCGGTCAAACTCCCACTCGCCTCTCTGGGCCATCTCCATCCCAAAAAAATATCAAACAACCAAGCGGCTTGCCAATTCGGCTCATCAAAATCTCATGCCATATGAAATATAAACTTGTACCTTTTGGTCGGGCATATCGACTCTATCACTTCCATATGCTGTCAACTCAGCATATACCATTGTTATCCCAATCAAATTCCAATCTGCTTTTATCCACAACACAACCATTCGTTTTTATCCGAGCCAAATATCATTTCAACTCGAGTTTCTTCTCGATTCCCAACTCTTAACTTGATTGTCACATTACACTTCAAATTTGAATCTCACAATCCAATTTGTCTTGATATCATTCTAATTCAACCTCAGTTACCACTTTACTGGCTTTACTTTAATTCAATTTTGCTTTCACAAATTTCTGTTAAATTTATTTTTAATTCAAACAGTCTTTCCCTGGGAGTTTTTAAATAGTTTACTCTTTTCTAAAAATCAAATTTTCCTTTTGAACATGTCACTGAGCCCTTAATTAATATTCCATTTGTTAAATCACTTCTCTATTTCTTTATCAATATATGTTAAACAAATATTTTCAATAACCATATTGGCCTTTTATGTTATTTGGAAAGCATTTCCAAATATTGCCTTCCTTTATTTTCTAAACTTTACAAAATATATGCTATTTATAATTGGAAAATATTCCGATTACTTATCTCTTTTCCGATCTCGTTTATTTCTATACTTAGGAAATATTCTATATTATATTTCCAAGCTTACTTTTATTTGGGTTAAAATGGATGTTGTGTAAAACATCGTTACGACAACCCAAATACTATATTCAACTAACTCTTATTCAACATTGATCTTCGAGCCTAAAATCTTACTATTTATTTGTTAATAATGAAATCAATCAAGTTAGGGTATAACTACCTCTCAGACCTTGACTGAGTAACATTTATAACGTCAAAACAGATATGACTACTTACTCGAATAATCAATACCATACAACTACTTATTCACTTTTAAGCACGTATACGCTTCCTCTTTCTATTCTTACTAGATTTTATTCTTAGTCTTCCTTTTTGATTTTACTATTCTATTTCTAAGTTCGTTTCCTTATTGACTTCTATATATATATATCGATACGTTGATTTCTAACTATCAAATTATCTTAAAAATATTCTAACTCCTTAAATTCCCAAAAAAATTCTCCATAACCTCCTTTGTACCAGGAGCATCGGGATATTTCAAATAGCCTCCCATTGCCCTCACCAATCCAAAAAGAAAAAGAAAAAGCCAAGCGGCTTGCCGATACAGCGCATAAAATCTCATATATGAATTAAATACATACCTTTTCGTCGAGCATTCTATTTATATACCTTCCTACCTTATCCATACCTATATCAAGTATATTTATACCTGCCCAATCTATTTTAACTATACCTGATCGTTTTAACTCAATTCGTTAATTAATTTGTTAATTAACTCTTTAGTCTATTTCACTTTTATATTTGAACATGACATGTTCAAATATATTTTAACTTACTTATAAACTGATCAAATTCTACCTTTTCAACTCAGGTTTCATATTCGATTTTGAATATAAATTTACTAGTCCCCTTTACTTATCTAAAGTTCAACTTCAATTCAAGATCCATTTACTAATGGCTAACTAACTGGTTTACCTATTTCACCTTTTTATTTGAATATACATGTTCAAATATAAGTTTAACTTGTTTATCAACTAATTGAATTCCATTTCAATTCTATTTGAATTTCCTATACTCAAATTCCATTTCAATTCTCTTATTCAAATTCTATATTTGAATTTCATTTCAATTCCATTTGAATCTTCTATATTCAAATTTCAAATTCAATTCTATTTGAATCTTCTTTATTCAAATTTCATTTGAATTTCTATATTCAAATCCCCTTTGAATTTTCTATATTTAAATTCTATGTTTGAACTTCCCTTATTCAAATTCCTTTTCAAGCTTTCTTTATTCATTCTTTACATAAGTCTCAATTCCAATTCCTTTTGAAATCGATATTTCTACCTTTTCAAAATAGATTCCCTTTCAATTTCACACTTGTATTTTTATTTCTGAATTATCAAATGATAATTCTTTTCACTTCATTAATAAACTTCGTTTATAAAAGAACTATTTATAAACTTCATTTATAAAGGAACTTCCCGTTTTATTTCTTTTAAAACAAGTTAATATTTCAAATCTATTTAAAATTTCAAATTCTATTATTCAAATTATATATTATAAATCCCATTTTGAAATTCAACACTACTTGTCTTTCCCAAAACAAATTCAAAACAGTATCTTTGGTAGTAATTCGTCACTTACAACTCGAAAATGAATACTGATGATGCGGCTGTCATCATCAGAATCTATTTTCCAGTGATCGAACTGAGTTCAATTCTATAAGACCATTTCTAAACATTTCCACTTTGAAATTCGTTTCAGAATATAATTCACACTGCTTGTAAAACAAAATTTAAAATCTCCCAGGATCTTATATTTTCCTTATTTTTAATCCAAATCCATTTACAAACACTTATCCAATTCTCCAGGATTTTAATTCAAATTTCTGGTTTAAAATTTCAGATTCAACTCATCTGATTTCACGTATTTCACTTATATGAATTCTGATTGGTTATTTACATAACCATTTAATTTATAATCTTACTCGATTATAGCAACAACCAATATATCCACTATATTTTAATCATTTCAATATAAATCCTTTATATCAAAATATAATTTGGGTAAAATTATTTCGTTGCCCTCTTTTTCAAAACATACCATGACGGTTCATCGTATTCAAGTGTTTACCAACTCCTACCGATACAGTGGATCAAACTGATCGACCAGAACCCATAAACAACTCAACCAATGAATAACCACAATATAAACAATTTTTTATCAATAAAAAATACGCTCACTCGTATATATACACTCAATCTCAGTCTAGGGTATTGCTAACCCTGTCTCTACTGAGTCACGCCACAGAGCCAAGTTAATCAATTAACCTTCTGCTCTGATACCAACTGTAATGACCCGGATTTTAAGCGACTTTGGTTATCGACATAAACTCGATGTCGATAACCAAAACATCGAAAAATCCCGGTAATTAGTGAAAGAAATTAGAGGGTGAGAATAGATAAGATAGAAACTTAGAATAGAAGAAGAAGAAGAACACAACATCAGAGTAACACGAATCTCACAGCAGAACGAATAAATATATTTCATAACATAACTTTGAAATACAAATATGTACTTGAATATACATATCATTATCAAAGTACAGCACTTACAACACAGCGGAAATAACTATAGCTATATGATCCTGAAGCCTCCTGCGCCAGCTCTTCAAGTGTATCTGTAAAATCCTGACTACTTGACTGCCCATACAAATTTAGGCACCCAAGAGTTTAGGGAAAACAACAAAATAAACTTCGGTTCAGTCATGGGACTGGTGTGAGTAAAACAGTTTAAAAAAACAGTTCGAACAAGTAAACGATATCTCATAAGACCACGCCTCATAACGAAACGGGTTTTTCCCTTATGAGAATCCAAAATATCTTTATATCAAAACCTTTTGATATTATAATAATGTCTATCAACCATGGTATATATAATCATCTAGCAGAAACGCTTTCATCTCACGTTCTACATATATAGTATACAATCACAACCGCAAGCACGTATTGGGTAATGGATTTCCAACTATGACAAGGTATGGAACCACCTTTCACTAGTGTACCTCTAGAAAGGAATACACTGGGTTCAACAAGAACATCTTGCAACCCGGCCACACCGACCACTCATTTTGCTTGAGTGTATCGAATGTATATCACCAACGGTTGGGATCAGCTACCGTTTCCCGAATGGGACAGCATCAACAATAGATTTTTAGGAGTAAATGAAACTCTAGATCAGGTGATCATACACCCTACTTCGGTGCGACCGACTTAGCCATGCTGCCTGCCCGATTTCTGTCATTTACCGGATGATGAGGCTAGAAGCTACGCTTTATCATCATACCAGATTCACTTTGAATGCCACATCGTTAAATCCATCGAATCACTGATTGACGTCCTCAACCATACATTACGCGTTAGCTAAAAGAAGTTTCCTTCTCCGCTTCCACTCTTGGTACAGTTGGAGAAATCAATATATGTGATCGTCTGGAAATACTCTGTCAGACATCCGTCCATACAAGTCATCCAGGAACAGGATGAACCGAAGGCACTATTCTATAAACAGGATAGCCCTTGCATAACACCGTCTTCAATTATCTTTGGCATATATGATTCGCAATGCTTGTGCCAATACAGAGTGGTTCTTTGGATAATAATCCAACCGGTCTCTCCATATTAACAACGTTAAAATGGTCAAAACTTCGATAGTATGTGATTTAACTATTGAAGAAAAACAGGTGTGCAACCAACGATATTATTTCCAAATGGAAATTTATATCAATCAAACATCATTCAACATTTATCTCTTTATTTCATAAATTTTCTTATCTCATGTTTCCCTACATTCAATATTTCTTATTTTCCAAATTTGGAAAATATACGTTATTAACAATGGAAAACATTTCCATTTCTTGTTTTCTTTATTAGAAAACATTTCTGGTTTCTTATTTGGAAAACATTTCCAAAGCTTCTTCATTGGACTTAGACAGATGTTTAAACAAACCATCGCGATGCCAACCCAAACCATTTCCTTTACTGCCGAACCTTAACTATTCCTTAGTTAAAAACGAAGCCAATCAATTTGGGGTAGAACTACCTCTCAGACCTTAACTGAACAACATTTCTAACTTTGAAATAGAAAAAGTTCACTTTATATCCCTTTACTAACTTCCTTACTTAACCCTCCTTCGAATAGCTATATTCGATTGACTCTTTTCACTTAACTCTATTCGATTAACCCTTATCAATTAACTCTATTGGACTAACACTATTGGATTAACTCTATTTGACTAACGCTATTGATTTACTCATTTCACTTAACTCCTTTCGAATAAACTATATTCGATAACTCCTTTTTCTTTCTTCGAATAAACTATATTCGATTAACTCCTTTTACTTTCTATTCGAATAAACTATATTCGATTAACTCATTTTATTTTCTATTCGAATAAACTATATTCGATTAACTCATTTTACTTTCTATTCGAATAAACTATATTCGATTAACTCATTTTATTTTCTATTCGAATAAATTATATTCGATTAACTCATTTTACTTTCTATTCGAATAAACTATATTCGATCAACTCATTTTCTTTAACTCTAATCGATTAAATAACATCGATTAACTCCTTTATTCTTTAACTCTAATCGATTAACTAACATCGATTAACTCATTTTACTTTAACTCTAATCGATTAACTAACATCGATTAACTCCTTTTACTTTAACTCTAATCGATTAAAACTAACATCGATTAACTCCTTTATTCTTTAACTCTAATCGATTAAACTAACATCGATTAACTCATTTATTCTTTAACTCTAATCGATTAAACTAACATCGATTAACTCCTTTTACTTTTCGAATAAACTATTCATTTATAAAGATTTACTTTTAGTAACAGTTCTTCACTTTACAAATGATTTCCCTTTTTATTTACTTTCGAAATATTTCCTTTTACAAAATCTGTTGATTTTATAAACTCCGTTTATTTCAATATACATTGAAATAATTCTTTTTACATCCCAGGGTCTTTTATGATACTTAAAATATCGAATAAAAATGATCAACATCATTCCAACACCCATAATCCATAACAGATTATATAACACATCATATATCACGATATATGAAAACAGTAAAATAAATGTTGAGGAATCCAGTTGGATTCCTCCAACCTGTTTCCCTGCATCACATATGTTAAACATTATAAATCAACATCACTTTCAGTTCCATATGATATATTCTGTTAAACAGAATCAATATAGAAATTCAACTAACTGACAAGCAGTTCAATCAAACAGTCAACACACAGTAAATCAGACAATTTCTAACAGTTCTATAAATACAACATGAAATTATAAACTGTTCAGAGTTAGTGAGATTTACTCACATTGGACGATCATCGTTAATAACGATAATTGTCGCTGATTCAGATCGGACAATTTATTTTGCTATAAATTGTAATGAGCTCGGATTCACTCTCAGTCAGTCTCATTGTGTTGCTCCCGTCCATACGATCTCGATGAATCCAAGTTTGTCAAATTTGAGTATTGTATGCACCGGAGATTAAAGTTTTAAGCCTATGTATTACTTAAATATAAATAAAGCTAGAGTTTAATTAAATCGGGCCTTACCCCTTAGTTTTATGGCCCAACCCCATGTATTATGCACCTAGACCCATTCCACTGAATGCCTTCATCTGTTACACATCTTGGAACAACCATGAACTTCCATATGATCCACGTTCAGGATCAAATCCAACGAAAAATGCATGGTACCAAGCGTTTCAATGAATCACAAGCAATTGAAGTATCGAGAGTTAAATCCGAATCATTTCTTTTTTTTTTACATCCATCGGCATCCAAACACTTCATGCAGTTTCATTGATGTAGCATGATGGAAAGGATAAGGCCCAAACCTTTTAGCATCTTCGAAACTAGATATATATGTTTAGTTCGCTCCCTCCCCTTCAAACAAGAATGACCGCAACTTCCAGTATGATCCACCGTCCACGTCCCTTGCCATAATTTCCAACCTTCACCTTCCCTTACAGATCACGACAGACCTTCCTTCTTCCTCTATTTCTTATGCCATGGAAAAACAGAGATCTCGACTTCACTTCAGTATACCCAGGACTTGCGTCTCCACTTTGAAATACACGTCCCCCTACAGGTGCTCATATATAACACACTTCACACCTCGCCTTAGATCCACTGCTCCTCTTCTTTTCGTTTGATCTGAGTTTCTCTTTTCTTTTCTCTTTTTGTGGCCATTTAATTTGTTTCGGTTTTCCAGTTTTTAGAAGATAGTGTGGCGGCCGATGAATGAAGGAATTAGGTCGGAAGGATTTTTAGGAGGGGTATATATATAGCTTAGATATTTATTTGTGTGTAGAAAATTGGTTCCACGTTGCCGAGAAAAAGAAGGATGGTGGCATTAATTCTAACCGTGACAATGAAGAAAAATTTAGTTTTAAATTATAAACTTAGTACACATCGCTATGAAATATTTCGTTCCCATACGAGTCGTTATGGACAGATATAAAAATACCGCTGTGTCCAGTGAGGTGTCACGATTCAAAAGGTATAAAAATACCAGTAGATTAACTCATATTGTAAAATCCCAAATTGCTGATTAAGGGTGCAAAATACTTCAAATAAAAAGTTGCTTATTTAATTAATTAAAAATTACAGTAAAATTTTAAAAATTAAATTATCGTTATGTCCCAAAAGAACCTTGTCTAAATTCACAACCAATACCTATTTATATTGAACAAACCGTTACGGTCGATAAACGATTCTATAGCGACTATTTTAAAATTTGATTTGGACATAAATCAAAATCTACATGACGAAACCCCAATTTTTCCCTTCCACTAGAAAGATATACTCCACCAGCTACGTGAGTTTCTTATTTCACAGAAATCCGATTTAAAATGAACCCTATACATTCAGTTGAAGTTCGAATCGCCAATTTACGAACTACAGCGCCATTTCGAGCTCGATTATAATTTTAATATAATTATACGTTCAAATCTTCGTTCAAATAATATATTCGTTATTATAATTCAACTTTAAACTGAATTAAATATCACAGATGATCCAATTCACAACATAATGTGAATTCCACTATTTCTGACTATTTCAGAAATTAAATATATTATTCAATTTATTATTTTAATTAAATATTCACCATTATTTAATTCCACGACCATTTAATTCACTATATCACTATTTATATAATTAAATAAATTAATTATAATACCTCTGCCAATGCGGGTCATTACAATCTTCCCCGCTGAAAATAATTTCATCCTCGAAATTGCTAAGGTAGAGAACGACCCTATCGACTGGTTAGAATTTATTTGTTCATTTTTTAACTCTAGTTTTCAACTGAACCAATTTAATTTTAATTAAATTATTAATTAATTCTTATCAAAGAATATTTTCAAAAATCCTGAAAATTTTCTAACGCCTTAACTCTTCGAAAAATTTCGCCAGCATCTCCTTTGTACTAGTCAGTCGGTCAAACTCCCACTCGCCTCTCTGGGCCATCTCCATCCCAAAAGAATATCAAACAGCCAAGCGGCTTGCCAATTCGGCTCATCAAAATCTCATACCATATGAAATATAAATTTGTACCTTTTGGTCAGGCATATCGACTCTATCACTTCCATATGCTATCAACTCAGCATATACCATTGTTATCCCAATCAAATTCCAATCTGCTTTTATCCATAACACAACCATTCGTTTATATCCGAGCCAAATATCATTTCAACTCGAGTTTCTTCTCGATTCCCAACTCTTAACTTGATTGTCACATTACACTTCAAATTTGAATCTCACAATCCAATTTGTCTTGATATCATTCTAATTCAACCTCAGTTACCACTTTACTGGCTTTACTTTAATTCAACTATGCTTTCACAAATTTCTGTTAAATTTATTTTTAATTCAAACAGTCTTTCCCTAGGAGTTTTTAAATAGTTTACTCTTTTCTAAAAATCAAATTTTCCCTTTGAACATGTCACTGAGCCCTTAATTAATATTCCATTTGTTAAATCACTTCCCTATTTCTTTATCAATATATGTTAAACAAATATTTTCAATAACCATATTGGCCTTTTATGTTATTTGGAAAGCATTTCCAAATATCGCCTTCCTTTATTTTCTAAACTTTAGAAAATATATGCTATTTATAATTGAAAAATATTCCAATTACTTATCTCTTTTCCGATCTCATTTATTTCTATACTTAGGAAATATTCTATATTATATTTCCAAGCTTACTTTTATTTGGGTTAAAACGGATGTTGTGTAAAACATCGTTACGACAACCCAAATACTATATTCAACTAACTCTTATTCAACATTGATCTTCGAGCCTGAAATCTTACTATTTATTTGTTAATAATGAAATCAATCAAGTTGGGGTATAACTACCTCTCAGACCTTCACTGAATAACATTTATAACGTCAAAACAGATATGACTACTTACTCGAATAATCAATACCATACAACTACTTATTCACTTTTAAACACGTATACGCTTCCTCTTTCTATTCTTACTAGATTTTATTCTTTGTCTTCCTTTTTGATTTTACTATTCTATTTCTAAGTTCGTTTCCTTATCGACTTCTATATATATATATCGATACGTTGATTTCTAACTATCAAATTATCTTAAAAATATTCTAACTCCTTAAATTCCCAAAAAAATTCGCCATAACCTCCTTTGTACTAGGAGCATCGGGATATTTCAAATAGCCTCCCATGGCCCTCACCAATCCGAAAAGAAAAAGAAAAAGCCAAGCGGCTTGCCGATACGGCGCATAAAATCTCATATATGAATTAAACACATACCTTTTCGTCGAGCATTCTATTTATATACCTTCCTACCTTATCCATACCTATATCAAGTATATTTATACCTGCCCAATCTATTTTAACTATACCTGATCGTTTTAACTCAATTCGTTAATTAATTTGTTAATTAACTCTTTAGTCTATTTTACTTTTATATTTGAACATGACATGTTCAAATATATTTTAACTTACTTATAAACTGATCAAATTCTACCTTTTCAACTCAGGTTTCATATTCGATTTCGAATATAAATTTACCAGTCCCCTTTACTTATCTAAAGTTCAACTGCAATTCAAGATCCATTTACTAATGGCTAACTAACTGGTTTACCTATTTCACCTTTTTATTTGAATATACATGTTCAAATATAAGTTTAACTTGTTTATCAACTAATTGAATTCCATTTCAATTCTATTTGAATTTCCTATATTCAAATTCCATTTCAATTCTCTTATTCAAATTCTATATTTGAATTTCATTTCAATTCTATTTGAATCTTCTATATTCAAATTTCAAATTCAATTCTATTTGAATCTTCTTTATTCAAATTTCATTTGAATTTCTATATTCAAATCCCCTTTGAATTTTCTATATTTAAATTCTAAGTTTGAACTTCCTTTATTCAAATTCCTTTTCAAACTTTCTTTATTCATTCTTTACATAAGTCTCGATTCCAAGTCCTCTTGAAATCGATATTTCTACCTTTTGAAAATAGATTTCCCTTTCAATTTCACACTTGTATTTTTATTTCTGAATTATCCAATGATAATTCTTTTCACTTCATTTATAAACTTCGTTTATAAAAGAACTATTTATAAACTTCGTTTATAAAGGAACTTCTCGTTTTATTTCTTTTAAAACAAGTTAATATTTCAAATCTGTTTAAAATTTCAAATTCTATTATTCAAATTCTATATTATAAATCCCATTTTGAAATTTTACACTACTTGTCTTTCCCAAAACAAATTCAAAACAGTTTCTCTGGTAGTAATTCGTCACTTACAACTCGAAAATGAATACTGATGATGCAGCTGTCATCATCAGAATCTATTTTCCAGTGATCGAAGTGAGTTCAATACTATAAAACCATTTCTAAACATTTCCACTTTGAAATTCGTTTCAGAATATAATTCACACTACTTGTAAAACAAAATTTAAAATCTCCCAGGATCTTATATTTTCCTTATTTTTAATCCAAATCCATTTACAAACACTTATCCAATTCTCCAGGATTTTAATTCAAATTTCTGGTTTAAAATTTCAGATTCAACTCATCTGATTTCACGTATTTCACTTATATGAATTCTGATTGGTTATTTACATAACCATTTAATTTATAATCTTACTCGATTATAGCAACAACCAATATATCCACTATATTAAAATCATTTCAATATAAATCCTTTATATCAAAATATAATTTGGGTAAAATTATTTTGTTGCCCTCTTTTTCAAAACATACCATGACGGTTCATCGTATTCAAGTGTTTACCAACTCATACCGATACAGTGGATCAAACTGATCGACCAGAACCCATAAACAACTCAACCAACGAATCTCCACAATATAAACAATTTTTTATCAATAACAAATACGCTCACTCGTATATATACACTCAATCTCAGTCTAGGGTATTGCTAACCCTATCTCTACGGAGTCACGCCACAGAGCCAAGTTAATCAATTAACCTTCTACTCTGATACCAACTATAATGACCCGGATTTTTAGCGACTTTGGTTATCGACATAAACTCGATGTCGATAACCAAAACATCGAAAAATCCTGGTAATTAGTGAAAGAAATTAGAGGGTGAGAATAGATAAGATAGAAACTTAGAATAGAAGAAGAAGAAGAAGAACACAACATCAGAGTAACACGAATCTCACAGCGGAACGAATAAATATATTTCATAACATAACTTTGAAATACAAATCTGTACTTGAATATACATATCATTATCAAAGTACAGCACTAACAACACAGCGGAAATAACTATAGCTATATGATCCTGAAGCCTCCTGCTCCAGCTCTTCAAGTGTATTTGTAAAATCCCGACTACTTGACTGTCCGTACAAATTTAGGCACCCAAGAGTTTAGGGGAAACAACAAAATAAACTCCGGGTCAGTCATGGGACTGGTGTGAGTAAAACAGTTTAAAAAAACAGTTCGAACAAGTAAACGATATCTCATAAGACCACGCCGCATAACGGAACGGGTTTTTCCCTTATGAGAATCCAAAATATCTTTATATCAAAACCTTTAGATATTATAATAATGTCTATCAACCATGGTATATATAATCATCTAGCAGAAATGCTTTCATCTCACGTTCTACATATATAGTATACAATCACAACCGAAAGCACATATTGGGTAATGGATTTCCAACTATGACAAGGTATGGAACCACCTTTCACTAGTGTACCTCCAGAAAGGAATACACTAGGTTCAACAAGAACATCTTGCAACCCGGCCACACATGACCCACCACTCATTTCGCTTGAGTGTATCGAATGTCTATCACCAACGGTTGGGATCAGCAACCGTTTCCCGAATGGGATAGAATCAACAGTAGATTTTTAGGAGTAAATGAAACTCTAGATCAGGTGATTATACACCCTACTTCGGTGCGACCGACTTAGCCATGCTGCCTGCCCGATTTCTGTCATTTACCGGATGATGAGGCTAGAAGCTAAGCTTTATCATCATACCAGATTCACTTTGAATGCCACATCGTTAAATCCGTCAAATCACCGATTGACATCCTCAACCATACATTACGCGTTAGCTAAAAGAAGTTTCCTTCTCCGCTTCCACTCTTGGTACAGTTGGAGAAATCAATATACATCATCGTCTGGAAATACTCTGTCAGACATCCGTCCATACAAGTCATCCAGGAACAGGATGAACCGAAGGCACTATTCTGTAAACAGGATAGCCCTTGCATAACACTGTCTTCAATTATCTTTGGCATATATGATTCACAATGCTTATGCCAATACAGAGTGGTTCTTTGGATAATAATCCAACCGGTCTCTCCATATTAACAACGTTAAAATGGTCAAAACTTCGATAGTCTGTGATTTAACTATCGAAGAAAAACAGGTGTGCAACCAACGATATTATTTCCAAATGGAAATTTATATCAATCAAACATCATTCAACATTTATCTCTTTATTTCATAAATTTTCTTATCTCCTGTTTCCCTATATTCAATATTTCTTATTTTCCAAATTTGGAAAATATACGTTTTTAACAATGGAAAACATTTCCATTTCTTGTTTTCTTTATTAGAAAACATTTCTGGTTTCTTATTTGGAAAACATTTCCAAAGCTTCTTCATTGGACTTAGACAGATGTTTAAACAAACCATCGCGATGCCAACCCAAACCATTTCCTTTACTGCCGAACCTTAACTATTCCTTAGTTAAAAACGAAGCCAATCAAGTTGGGGTAGAACTACCTCTCAGACCTTAACTGAACAACATTTCTAACTTTGAAACAGACAAAATTCACTTTATATCCCTTTACTAACTTCCTTACTTAACCCTCCTTCGAATAGCTATATTCGATTGACTATTTTCACTTAACTATATTCGATTAACCCTTATCAATTAACTCTATTGGACTAACACTATTGGATTAACTCTATTTGACTAACGCTGTTGATTTACTCATTTCACTTAACTCCTTTCGAATAAACTATATTCGATAACTCCTTTTTCTTTCTTCGAATAAACTATATTCGATTAACTCCTTTTACTTTCTATTCGAATAAATTATATTCGATTAACTCATTTTATTTTCTATTCGAATAAACTATATTCGATTAACTCATTTTACTTTCTATTCGAATAAACTATATTCGATTAACTCATTTTATTTTCTATTCGAATAAACTATATTCGATTAACTCATTTTACTTTCTATTCGAATGAACTATATTCGATTAACTCATTTTCTTTAACTCTAATCGATTAACTCCTTTATTCTTTAACTCTAATCGATTAACTAACATCGATTAACTCCTTTTACTTTAACTCTAATCGATTAACTAACATCGATTAAATCCTTTTACTTTAACTCTAATCGATTAAAACTAACATCGATTAACTCCTTTATTCTTTAACTCTAATCGATTAAACTAACATCGATTAACTCCTTTATTCTTAAATTCTAATCGATTAAACTAACATCGATTAACTCCTTTTACTTTTCGAATAAACTATTCATTTATAAAGATTTACTTTTAGTAACAGTTCTTCACTTTACAAATGATTTCCCTATTTATTTACTTTCGAAATATTTCCTTTTACAAAATCTGTTGATTTTATAAACTCCCTTTATTTCAATATACATTGAAATAATTCTTTTTACATCCCAGGGTCTTTTATGATACTTAAAATATCGAATAAAAATGATCAACATCATTCCAACACCCATAATCCATAACAGATTATATAACACATCATATATCACGATATATGAAAACAGTAAAATAAATGTTGAGGAATCCAGTTGGATTCCTCCAACCTGTTTCCCTGCATCACAGATGTTAAACAATAAAAATCAACATCACTTTCAGTTCCATATGATATATTCTGTTAAACAGAATCAATATAGAAATTCAACTAACTGACTAGCAGTTCAATCAAACAGTCAAAACACAGTAAATCAGACAATTTCTAACAGTTCTATAAATACAACATGAAATTATAAACTGTTCAGAGTTAGTGAGATTTACTCACATTGGACGATCATCATTAATAACGATAAATTTCGCTGATTCAGATCGGACAATTTATTTTGCTACAAATTGTAATGAGCTCGGATTCACTCTCAGTCAGTCTCATTGTGTTGCTCCCGTCCATACGATCTCGACGAATCCAAGTTTGTCAAATTTGAGTATTGTATGCATCGGAGATTAAAGTTTTAAGCCTATGTATTACTTAAATATAAATAAAGATAGAGTTTAATTAAATCGGGCCTTACCCCTTAGTTTTACGGCCCAACCCCATGTATTATGCACCTAGACCCATTCCACTGAATGCCTTCATCTGTTACATATCTTGGAACAACCATGAACTTCCATATGATCCACGTTCAGGATCAAATCCAACGCAGAATGCATGGTACCAATCATTTCATGAATCACAAGCAATTGATGTATCGAGAGTTAAATCTGAATCATTTCTTTTTTTTTTACATCCATCGGCATACAAACACTTCATGCAGTTTCATTGATGTAGCACGATGGAAAGGATAAGGCCCGAACCTTTTAGCATCTTCGAAACCAGATATATATGTTTAGTTCGCTCCCTCCCCTTCAAACAAGAATGACCGCAACTTCCAGTATGATCCACCATCCACGTCCCTTGTCATAATTTCCAACCTTCACCATCCCTTACAGATCACGACAGACCTTCCTTCTTCCTCTATTTCTTACGCCATGGAAAAACAGAGATCTCGACTTCACTTCAGTATACCCAGGACTTGCGTCTCCACTTTGAAATACACGTCCCCCTTCTGGTGCTCATATATAACACACTTCACACCTCACCTTAGATCCACTGCTCCTCTTCTTTTCGTTTGATCTGAGTTTCTCTTTTCTTTTCTCTTTTTATGGCCATTTAATTTGTTTCGGTTTTCCAGTTTTTAGAAGGTAGTGTGGCGGCCGATGAATGAAGGAAGTAGGTCGGAAGGATTTTTAGGAGGGGTATATATATAGCTTAGATATTTATTTGTGTGTAGAAAATTGGTTCAACATTGCCGAGAAAAAGAAGGATGGTGGCATCAATTCTAACCGTGACAATGAAGAAAAATTTAGTTTTAAATTATAAACTTAGTACACATCGCTATGAAATATTTCGTTCCCATACGAGTCGTTATGGACAGATATAAAAATACCGCTGTGTCCAGTGAGGTGTCACGATTCAAAAGGTATAAAAATTACCGGTAGATTAACTCATATTTTGAAACCCCAAATTGCTGATTAAGGGTGCAAAATACTCCAAATAAAAAGTTGCTTATTTAATTAATTAAAAATTACAGTAAAATTCTAAAAATTAAATTACCGTTATGTCCCAAAAGAACCTTGTCTAAATTCACAACCGATACCTAGTTATATCGAATAAACCGTTACGGTCGATAAACGATTCTATAGCGACTATTTTAAAATTTGATTTGGACATAAATCAAAATCTACATGAAGAAACCCCAATTTTTCTCTTCCACTAGAAAGATATACCCCACCAGCTCCGTACATTTCTTATTTCACAGAAATCCGATTTAAAATGAACCCTATACATTCAGTTGAAGTTCGAATCGCCAATTTACGAACTACAGCGCCATTTCGAGCTCGATTATAATTATAATATAATTACACGTTCAAATCTTCGTTCAAATAATATATTCGTTATTATAATTCAACTTTACACTGAATTAAATATCACAGATGATCCAATTCACAACATAACGTGAATTCCACTATTTCTGACTATTTCAGAAATTAAATATATTATTCAATTTATTATTTTAATTAAATATTCACCATTATTTAATTCCACGACCATTTAATTCACTATATCACTATTTATATAATTAAATAAATTAATTATAATACCTCTGCCAATGCGGTTCATTACAGGTGCGGTGGCGTTAAAAGTGCGGCAAACATGGGGCAAGGGAAAAGAAGTAACAGTGGGAAGGAATACTGGAAATAAGGATGTGTAGGAGAAGACGATTGACTGGGAAGGTGGACATGATGCTGAAGAAGCAGCATACGAAGGAGCGAACAGAAATTGAGCAAAGGAAGACTTTGGGGGCTTATACTTCTTTGATTCGAACAAGTATTAAGCAATCCAAGTATTTTTTTTATCAAGAACCATATATGAGAAGTAGTGAACACAAAAAAAGAAGAAGAGGGAATTGCTTTGGATCGAAATAGGGATATGCTTTAACAAAGTAAAGCATTTGTTTGAACGTATGGAGAAGAAATGGCATGTCGGTGGAGTTAATAAGGTGGTGGGGACGTTTTCTTTTGGAGGAGGAGTTGGACAGAAAATCATAGCAGCGTGGTAAAGGAAGGTTCTGCATTTTTGATTTTAACAAAGAAATAAAAGGATTATCTAGCACGAAGTAAAAAGTTTTGGTCAAAGAAAAGTGGGCAAACACATCAGAACGTGTCGAGCCTGGTATTTTTACAAAGCAAGCCGGCAACTGGAATTTGCTAACTAAAGTAACGGTATGCGATTTTAAATTTTAACTAACCCAAAATAATTAACGGTTATAATAATTAATTAAATAAATTTGTTAGTTTAATTATAATTGTAATTTAAAACACATTTAAATTTTCATTATGGTAACAGAATGGAACGGAACGGAGAACGTTGGGATCACGGTGGCGAATGCAACCATATGGAACAGATTTGGACGGGAATGGAGACACGGTTACCGATCCGCTTCGGAAACGAACGGGACCAAGTTGAGTTAAACTCACTCAGTTTTCCCATTTATATTTTATATCAATTGGGTTTTTTGTTTTGTGTGCTCTGGTTGCTGATAGTGACTGTTTTCTAGTTATATATTTGTTTGCTGATTTAACTGATGAAATTAAACTGTCGTTTAATTTCAGTAAAATACCAAATCATTATTTTAACGATTGGTTCCAATAAAGGTAACTCACCTTGATTGGTTACGTTTATAAAATAAACGTGTTTAAATTGTTTGAATTGGTTGCATTGCTTGTGAATTGGCTGATGTTAATGTTCGTTATTATCAGTTAAATGAAACTGAATGATCTGGTTTGTGATAACCATTTTGAATACAGGGAAGAACAGGTTGGAGGGATCCAACCGGATTCCTCAAAATATATTATTTATTTCATATTATCATATATGAACTGTCATGATTGGGTAATTGATTTTGGTGTGACCATGGACTGAAAATTCAACCCGTGTTGTGTTTTAACCAGTGGGCTATATTAGTTGGGTAATCGGCAGTAAATGGCCTAAAAGTAAATTGATTTTATTTACCATCAGGTAGATCGATAGAACTGAAGTTATAAAATTTATTTTCATTACTGGAGAAAGATTTTTGAAATATGCTTTATTTTGAATGAAAGTTGGTAAAAAGGAAATAAATATTTGTTTTTATAATTAATTATAAATTGATTTTATAAAGTAAATTCTGATGTTAATCAGATTTGTAAAGGTGAGAATAAGGAAATTAACCAAATGGTTAAATTTGAGTAATTGTTTTGTTGAGAAACAATTTAATGGAATTATTTAAATTAATTAATTATATTATTAATTAATTTAAAACGAAAAATGAATGGGAATCGAGTTTAAGTTAATTTAGTCGACCGTTTTAATTAGGATTGATTATTAAATTAGTGTGTTGGAATTAAATAGTTAAATGAATATTATTTAATTTTAATAAGATTTTAAAAAGGAATTTACTATTTATTTTAGTAAATATGGAAATTAACTGCAAAAGCAGTTAACGATCGAATTAAATTTTTATTTTAATTAATAATAATTTAGAAAATTACTTTTAATGGAAATTTATTTAAAAAGCAATCAAAGGTGGAATGAAATCTAGTTGGATGGTGAAACGCGTTCATGAACAAGTTTTGTTTAAAACCTGAGTTTTTATAACAAGGTTATAAAGAGAAATTTTAAGCGAATATGGAAACTAGAAATAAAGGATAAATTAAGTAAAAGGAATTTAGACAAAAGGGTTTAAAATAAACCAGAGTTATATAAAAGGAGTTTGGGGTATTATATCGTTAATTCTAAATTAATGTTACTTAGAAATGTGATTAAGTGAAAATGGGAAATTGAAATAAGAGCTGCAAGCAGGGAAAGGTTGAATGGATTTGAGAAGGTTTGGTAAAAGTGAATATGGCGAGAGAAGCGAGTCATGGAAGGTTGTAATAAATTGAATTGTTAATAAAAGGTTAAAAAGTGGTGGTTCATAGGAATTTACTTGATTATAAAATTAAGGAATAATGGTTATAGCCCAGAAGAGATTTGAAAAAAAGATAAGAGGGTTTTTACGAAACCATGTTTTAAATAAAATAGTTCAATGGTATTTGTATTGGGATTAGAACGAAACATTGGTTTTGAATTATAACTTATATTTATATTAAGGTATGAACGTTGTTGATCAAGGTCTGAGAGGTAACTAAAATACCCCAACCTGAACGACTTCGGGATTATCTTAGAATGATATGAGTTGTAATGGTAAATGTGGTTAATAAACTTTATTTTTCATTAGTGAAATGATAACGAAATATTTTTGGTGAAAATATATATAAAATGATGATTTCAAAGTAAAAGGGGAATAAAGGAGAGTACGTCAAATTATAATGATATCCGCAAGGTTAAAAGGAAATGTAAAGTTGAGTATTGAAATAGATTTACTCTATATTAATAAGCATTGGTTATCGTTGTCAAGTAATGAACGAAGATGTTTCGTAAAGTTATGATATGAGTAATAAGTTGAAATGATTTCCAAATATTATATAATAACATGGCTAATGGTTTGAAAGCGAAAATAGAAAACTAAATATGATATAGGATTATCCTAAGTAATGAATTGATTTAAAGAAGAATCTCATGTTAAATAAAGAGGCAAGGAAACTATATTTTTAGTATTGAAAGATTTAAGAGTTTGAATTTACTTTTGTTTTTGATTAAAAGGCCAAGTGGTGCTGAATACTGAACCAGTGAACTCACTGGATTGTCATGATTGAAACACTATTTATTTTGATAGTTAAATCACCGACTATCAAATTTGTCCAATACGATTGTTGGTACGGAAAGACCGGGATCGAATTTCCATTCGAAAACCATTCCGACCAACAAATACGTGAAGAGATCAGAAGATGATCGAAATGGGGCATTGAAGACCGTAGAATTGCATAAATGGAAGAACTACTAACAATCTTTGGTTTAGCGGCCAGAGATAAACTGTGGTTCTGTCATGGTTGGAATCTGCGGGTTGCAAGGACTTCTCGCTACTGATCCATGGGGTGATTCCTTTATTGGATGCAGTAGGAGAGTACCTTCGGTTCATCCTGTTCCTGGATGACTTGTATGGATGGATCTGACAGAGTATTTCCAAAAGGATCGCGTACGTTGATTTCTTCAAACATGCCAAGTTGGTTAGCTCCCAACTAGAGTATTTTTGTGGACGTCAATTAGCGATATCCAGTGGATTTGACGATGTGGCATTCAAAGTAAATGGCAATCAGATGTTTTAAAGTAAATTCTGGCCTCAAGCCTCACAACCAGGAAATGACAAAAATCGGCCAGGCAGAATGGCTATGTAGGTCGCTCCCATTAGGGTGTATAATCACCTGTCTAGAGAAAATCCCTTTGTTTCTTAAATCTATTTCGATGCTGTCCCTTTTCGGGAAGATGATGGGAAGCTCCTAGCCGTTGGTGATATACATTCGATACACTCAAGCGAAATGACTGGTCGGTCATGTGAGGGTCGGGTTGCAAGACGTTCTTGTTGAACCCAGTGTATTCGCCTCTAGAGATATACGATCGGCAGGTGGTCCCATACCTTGTCATAGTCAGAACCCAATCTCCAATAAATGCCCATGGTTTTGATTGTATACTATATATGTAGAGCGTGAGATGCAAGCGTTCTACTAGATTCTATTTACTTGTATTTAGACATTATTATAATATCAGACAAGATATTGGTTTCAAAAATGTTTTGGGTTATCGTAAGGTAAAAACCGACCGTGTTTATGTGTGGATTTGGTCTTACAATTATCCTTTTCTTTGAAAGATTTTAACTTTAAAATCAGGTTGTGTGATACCCTTAATACTTTCCGAGTTTTACTCACTCTGGTTCAATAGACTGACCCGATGTTTTGTAAATGCTCGGGTTAGCCCGGGGTGTACAGGTTCAGGTTATCGAATGCTGTGAAGTCCAGAGACGAGCTGGAGATGTTCAGAAGTATGATATTATATAGCTACTATTCTGTTGTGTGTTGTATATGGGAACGGGTTATTATAACTGTTCCATTGTGTGATGTACTCTAATATTGTAATTATTTTGAAAGCTCTCACTAAAGATTTATTTCTATATTATATTTTGTTCGGCTGCGATGTGAGACTCTATGTTGTGTTGTTTCTTTTTCTTCTTCTATTCTATTATTTCTTTCTTTCTTATCTCACCCTCTAAATTCTTTCTAATAACGTTCCAGTGTTTTCAGTGTTTGGAAGGTCGACGTGAGTTACGGTGAAGGTATTTATGTCGATTTTCGGGGCCGAAAATCCTTGGGTCGTTACAGATAAAAATATACATTGTGTTGAATGTTTAAATGTTTGGATAAGGTTCAGTTATGGAATTATATGTAAATGTAATCCATATTGAATTAGTATGTTTGTGGTGACCATTGGCAACAATCAATATATTAATTGTTATAAATAGTACCACAAATCAATAAATAATAGTCGTAACCAATGTTGATTGGGGGAAGTAAATATAATAGGAAAATGGTTACAATTCCTAAAATTAATTAGGATTAATGTTGTACACCGTAAACTAGCAAAGTTGAATTGTAACCGCATTTAGGCAAGAGGTTAAGCTCAACTTGTGGTATAAGCCTGCCCAGAACCGACCGAGAAATCAAACAATCATCGGTAGTCATCTTAATGCGAGGGGTCTAATGCGTAAATATAAATGTACTAAGGCATGAGGTTAAGTTTAACTTGTGGTAGAAGTCTGCCTAGAACCGACCAGCAAATTCAACATCCACAAGTAGTCAACTTAATGTGAGAGGCTTGGTACATGAATATATATAACAGTCAACCAATTAATTAATAAATAAATAAGAATAGTAATTGTCTGTTGTGTGACAAAAAATAGATACCTTAGGACTGATAAATGGTTGCCTTAGGAAAATATGGCCGTTATGGCCATGAAGGGCAATAAAATAGAAATAAAAGAAATTGGATGCCATAAAGGGATTAAAAGGTATTGATTGTCGTTTGAATACTAAGTCTAAATTAGGGAAGAAACAAAACAAATATCCTAAGGAAAAAGAGGATATAACCTTCCTCATTTATATTAATGAATATAGAACTTATAATTAAAAATAGAGTTGGACTTAGTAGGTTAATAATGGAAAAATATTATTAACCATTAGAACCCGTGACGATAATAAATCCGTTGTAGAAAGACTAAATAGAAAGGGTGTAATAACGTAGCCCACTTTATCTAAATAAGGAAAGGTATTAAGGGCTAATGGGGATGAATGTAATAACCTTCGTGTATAGTCTGCTTCTTGGATTTTAAGCGGCTGGGGTTGAAGAGTCCACCTAGGGATAGGTCTTTCAGTATAGGGGTCTTAAATGACATGTGTGAGCATTGTCTACCCAAACCTAGAAACTAAAATTATCAGATATGGCTACCTACCCTACGATAAGTAGTAAGCAACTAAGGGGGTTATCTAATAAAGTCAGCTAGAAGGTATAACGAGCAATAAAATACTATCTCTCACCTTATGCGGGGAAAGGGTATATGCGTGAATGATGGAAGCCTTAACTAGTAGAGCCTGTAACTAGTGCCCTCTAATTATAAGAATATGGAACAAACTATCGAGAGGTATTAAGTAACCAATAAGTTCGCCTCGATTCCTAAATGATCGGGAGAATCCATCCCATCTATCATTGGTATTTAGGCGGAAATCGAAAAAGGGAAAGTGGATGGAAAGGTATATATATACTTCTTCTATAGAACCATTTTTTCTTGGTCCCAATTCAATACTAAGCAAGCCGAACTAATTGAATACTTGTGTGAAAGATTCCACGAATTGACTTTCCGTTTCCATAAAGGATATAATTGACAATTCTAAGTTGAACGTTATCTTATATATATATATATATATATATATATATATATATATATATATATGAATGGGAACATTGCAGTTTGGGGTTCACTTCTTGGTTTAATAATCAGTTAAATCATGCCATAAAAGGGGGCTTCCTAAATATATGTGTAAACATTCTATCTCGATAATATATCTTAGAATACCACTTTGGAAAGACTGGTAGATTCGTGCGTAAAACATCTACAAGGTTAGGTTAGAATCACTAATCTTGATAGGCATACATCTTGGGTTGAACCAAACAGGATACATCTGTGTATTATAATCTATTTTGTACGTTTCCTATTCACTAGAATATTGTTGTTCTAACCCCCTCCTTATTACAACGCACTAGGTTTTCTAGAGAAGGACAGGTTCCCACATTTGTTTTAGTTTGGCTTTCGGTTCTCGTTTTCTCTCATACTCGGTATTGGCAAGGTGACTTACTTTAAAAAAGGTAGTTACTTCAGTTAGTTTATCATATTTTGTTTTTGTTGTGAGTTATTTTATCGTACTTTGATTATGCTCATGCTCATTTATTGCAGGTACTTGATTTACACACTCCATGCTTGGATGCGTTCAAATTTTGATTTTTGTCGAAATTTGGACGTAGAAAAGCGTGTGTGTTACTGAAAGGCCCGTAAATCCGTACCATTTGAGCTGACTAATATGCCACACATTCAACTCAAAGTGCATGAAAATACATATCTTTAATAGAAATAAGTTAGAGGATGAGATAGAAAAGATAGAACTAATAGAATAGAAGAAGAAGAACACAGCTGAACATAATCAGAGTAAAAATGAATCTCATAGCGGAACGAATAAAATATATTACATACCACTTTGAAATACAAATATGAATTTATATATACATACCATATCAGAATATAACTCATATACATCACAGAGGAAATAATCTCTAATAATTAGCAGTGAAGCTTCCTGCTTTGAGCTCCTCCAAGTGAATCTGCAAAGCCTGAACACTTGACTACCCGTACAAATTTGGGCACCCAAGAGTTTAGGGAAAACAACAAAATAAACTCTGGGTCAGTCATGGGACTGGTCTGAGTAAATTCCAACCATATCGTTTAACTTTGAAAATCCTTTTAAAAGAAAAGGATAATAGTAAGACCAGCCCACACATAAACATGGACGGTTTTTACCTTACTATATCCCAAAATATTTTGATATCAAAATCCAGTGATATTATAATAATGTCTAATCAAATAAATAACCAAATAGCAGAACGCTTGCATCTCACGCTCCACATACATAGTATAAAATCAAAAACCGCATGGCGCTTATTGGAGATTGGATTCCAACTATAACAAGGTATGGGACCACCTCCCGATCAGTGTACTCTAGAGGGGATACACTAGGGTTCAACAAGAATATCTTACAACCCGGCCCACACATGGCCGACCACTCATTTCTCTTGAGTGTATCGAATATATTGCCACCTACGATTGGGCCCATATAACCGTTATCCGAAGATATAGAAACGAAAGAAGAACAAATACAAATTTTCTCTAGATGGTGACAATACACCCTAATGGGAATGACCCACATAGCCATGCTGCCTGCCCGATTTTTGTCATTTCCTGATTGTGAGGCTTTAGGCTATGTCTATCTTTTCAGAGCATCTGTCCACCATTCACTTTGAATGCCACATCCTCAAATCCGTCAACTCACTAATCGATTTCCAAAAATATCACGGGTATAAAAAGCAAAGAGGAACAAATTCCCCCACCACCAGACGAAACATCTTTAAAAGATCAACCGTATGTGATTTGTTAGGTATACTCTGTCAGACACTCGTCCATACAAGTTGTCCTAGGTCTGGACAAACAGAAAGCACCATTTTGGAATAGAACCATCCTTGCATTTCACTCCATCTTCAATTATCTTACGCATAATCTAATTCGTAGCACTTATGCCTATACGGAGTGGTTTTCGGATAATAAACCCAACCGGTCTCTCCGTATCGACAACGATAGTCAAAACACTTCGATAGTCGGTTATTTAACTATCGAAGTAAAAAAAACATTCATTCAAATATACAACTAAACATCACACAACCACAACCCTTTTTATTTAACATTCATTCCTATTATTATTCAAAATTCTATTTCTTATCAGATATTTCTCAAATTCCGTTTTAGCTTTTCACCCTTCTTGGAAAAACATTCCCAGTTATTATAAACTCTTATTCTCCCATATTCAAAAAAATATACGGTATTAACGTTCGAAACATTTCCATTCTTTTCGCGTTCTTTATTTTCTACTCTTGGATAATATACCCTATTTCCATTGGAAAAATATTCCAATTTCATTATAAACATTTTAATTTGTCCAACATTCACTTTTAAAACATTATTCACTTTGAATGTGAATATCATCCCTATTATAGAAATCTGAACCCCTTTATCAAATAACTCTTTATTCAAGTAATAAATATCCTTATCTTGTTTATCGAAAACTCTTTCATAATCTTGTATTACCATTCCTCTTTAAAAACCCTCTTTCTAAGTCGACTTCTTGCTAAATCAATATCAAGTTTATAACTAAATATTGATTACATATCCTATTATGATTTATTGGTTTAAACTAAATATTAACTATCCTATCAGATTATAATTCCTAAAATAATTTACTTTAATACATTCGACATCGTCGAATTATATTTCCAATTTGTAGTAGTGTTATTTAACTCTAATCATACTTCAAACATCGAATTGATGTCATTGTTTTCTGAAACGATACTCCAATTTCTATTTCTAAATTCATTCTTATATTTCTTTGGTAAAACATCATTACTTATTTCTCTCGAATAAGTAGATTTCAAACCAAACTGTTTTCATCCCCTAGGGATAGTGTTATATATAAATATCACGCTTAAGCTTGGTCAACAACGTTAATTTATCGTTACAGTTCAAAAACTTACAATACACTGTAATGTCCCTTTTATAACTAATCTTGGCATAACAGTCACGGTTAAGCCTAGTCAACAATGTTATTTTATCGTTATAGTTTAAAAGACTTGCAATACGCTGTGATATCTCCTTTATTAATAATCTTGACATCTCTTCTCGTTACAAACTGATACCATTCCTCGATAATCGTGAAGTCGTTCAAGTTGGGGTATTTTAATTACCTCTCAGACCTTGATCGACAACGTTCTTACGTTAGAACAGATATAAGTCCGTAATTTTAAACTCCTTACCACTTATAATATCCATTAAACCGTATTTCTTACTTAATTTGAAATATGGTTTTTATAACACCGTATCCTTGCTTTGAAACTCAGTTGTTCATAATTATTTATATTAAATATTAATTCTTCGCTTCATCTTACTTATACAATTCCATTTATAACTTCTTTTATCAAAAATCATTAGTGCTCTTCGTCCTTTGACATTTTACTTTCCATTTGAATCATTTTATCTAATTCAGGTAATCATCTCATCACTAATTCAATAACATCTTAAATGAGGTCCATTTAAGAAACAATTATTTAATTAAAAATAATTAAATAATATTTTACTTTACCATTGCTGAAGTAAACAATTTACCATTAATCTAAAATAGATTGGTTGCTTACTGTATATAAACAATAACTAATTATGTTGGTTAAATAATTACTTAATACATCATTAATTAAAAAGGGTAATTAATAAGGAATCTTCTTAATTTTTGATCAGTTTACCGCTAAATTATTTTCATTAGATTAATTGAAGACCAATTAATCTAATAATCATTTTCAAAATAAACAGTAGATTTAATCAACTTCATTACATTAGTAAATTCGTTAATTGATTTTATTTATTTCTTACCATTATATTTATATAATTAATCTAATAATGTTTCTTAACTGTTTGCTTTAAAATAATTATCCAAATTATTCACTCTAGGATAATTACAGCTTCATAACTTATTTTAATATCAGATAATCGTTTATATTTATTTTATAAAAATGAACTATAAAATTCCAGTTTATAATAGAACTTCCATTACAATTTAAAACTTCACTTTAATTACAAAAATATAATTTTTATAATTAATTTCGTTGATTTGCCCGATGGCCAATCAACTTCTTAACAAAAGTTGGGTTTATGGTCGATTGTTGCTATATTCTTAATCGATATCGTCTATTTGTTAAATCAACATAACGTTGAATTTCCCTTCAACATGGTTCAAACAGTGCATATATAAAACAAACCGTACATATAAATACTGAGGAATCCGGTTGGATTCCTCCAACCGGTTTCCTGCATCCGCAGATGTTAGTCAAACAATTTGCACTGATTCCTATTAGGGAACATAATCGATGGAATCAGTATTCAACCGCTGATGTGTATATATGCAATGATATATATATATATATATATATATATATATATGTTTCAACCAATTTAATTGTAATCTATCTAAACGACCATCATGCAGCATTCAACCAGTATTAAAATATAATTATAATATTTTAAAATAGATTAGAGTTAGTGAATTTACTCACATTCGTGCGTTAACTGTTAAATAACGATTTGCGTCGGTACACCAGATCAGACCTCATCATTTCCAATGAACTTCCACTGGTTTTCGACCAACATCCATGTTGAGGTACCACTGTTCAACACTGCTACAATTTCTTTTTCATTCCGTACACTATCTTCCGCATCCTTGCGACTTGATTTCGCCCCTGTACTTCGCAATTTACTTTTAGATGCCCAAAACCATGCAACTACTTTTCCTCATAACCGCTGGTTCATCACCCCCTAGCACCATTTACAGTATCATTCCCAACTGAACTCTTTCCACCCCTGTTTATATTTTCACGTTTATATTTCTCATGCAAATACTTTGCTAAAACTTTATCACTTCTTCCTAACATAGATTTTTCTCAAAACAATCCCCTGAAACTATCCTTCAATCCCACAACAACAGCTAAATCCGCGTGCCACCTTCCTTATATTTTAACGGGCCAACGTTCTCTCTTTTTTTCTTTTTCTTTCGGGCTTTATTCCTTTTTCTTTCCTTTCTGGGCTTACTCAAAATCTGCCCACCCACCAAGCCTTTAACCTGCCTCAACAGTTTTCTTTCCTCTCCAACTCAAGTAAATAGAACCGCGTCCTCATGTACAAACATTTGCACACCAAACCTTCCCCAAGAACACGCACATACTTTCCTTCATACGTTCCTTAACCGGCCCTCTTACCTCATCCCTGATCCGCTTTAACAGTTCTTCTTCCACATAAAAATGCCGCAACAGTAAAAGTGTAAAACACACCATCTTCTTGCTCCATGAATGCACGTAACTCCATTTCCCCTATGCAACGCATTCAGTAACCCATTCCACAAAGAACCCACTTCAGCTCCTCAAATATGCTTCCTCCAGCTTCCGGCCGAGCTCTCACATCATGAATTAATATCCATCACAAGTCATTGTATTCCATGCCTCTACTTACTTCTTCTCACGGCAGCCTTGTCGAGTTTCGTACAGGCAGATATGAATATCTCCTTACCCGGAAAATGATCAATATTTTTGTTTTAATATATAGTGTATATATTTTTTCTCCTTTCATTATTGTTTTTATTTGTTTCCTGTGAGTGAATGAAGAACACGTCGCATACATATATATATATATAAACACGAACCTTGGTACGCAAGCATTAGCCCTTGTAGCATGTACACTCCCTTACTTAGATTTGCAGAGTTGTCAATATATTTGATTTGCCTAGATAAACGTGTTTGCAATATGGCATAGATGGGGTTTAGACTTCGGCACGAAGGATTAGGGAGATATAGGTCTGCTTTTCCTTATTTTTATTTGTCTTTTGCATGATTTGATTTTTAGGGCGTCCTTGTATCTTGTAGGTCCTAGCGCAGATTGATATGTTTATGCTTAAACATTTACATGAAAAGACAACATAGGTTGGCTAGATATTTAGGGTAGGATAGCTTGATTTGAAAATACCTTGCAGTGTTTACTCTGGCGTGAAGTATTTAGAACTAGGTTGTAGAAATACCAGAGAGAATAGGGCAGGTGTAAAGAGTTACTGCAGGTAAAAAGAGTGTGAAGAACATTTGATTATACTTTATATACATATATAATATCAGATCCAACAAATTCTAAGTTAACATTTTACAGACTGCTATAACAAAGATAAAAATACCGTTGTGTCCAATGAGGTATCACGATCCCAAAAATATAATAATATCGGTAGGTTAACTCATATTGTGAAACTCCAAAATGTTGACATATGGTGCACAATACTCCAAATAAAAAGTTGCTTATTTAATTAATTAAAAATTATAATAAAATTCTAAAAATTAAATTATCACTACGTCTCAAAAGAATCCTGTTTAAATTCGAAACCAACATCTAGTTATATCGAATAAACCGTTACGGTCGATAAACGATTCTACAACGACTATTTGAATATTTGATTTGGACATATCTTGCAATTTATACGACGAAATCTCCATTTCCCACTTCCATTAGAAAAATACAGTTCAACAGATTCTAACTTTCTTGTTTCGCCGAAATCCGGTTTATAACGAGTCTGGTACACTCAGTTGAAGTTCAGAACATCGAATTACGAGCTACTGTGATATTACATGCTCGATTATATATTTTTATACATTCAACTTCGTTTTAATTAATATATAAATCCACTTATATTACGAATTCAATATTTAAACTACTTTAAATATTCAAATACAAACCGATAAAAATACGGGACATTACATTCCTTCCCCCTTAAAAGAATTTCGTCCCTGAAATTACTAAGGTAGGAAAATGCTACAATTCGTATTAGTTTGGTTAAAATCATCTACTTACTTCTTAACTTCAGTTTCAACTAAACCGATTAACTTAAGATATTAATTTAATTTCACTGATTTTCAAAGTTCAGAAAATCTTTTATTGCCTTAAATTTCCGATAAATTTTGCCAGCATCTCTTCTGCACAGCTCAATCGGTACTACTACGACTCGCCACTCTGGTCCTTTTCCAAATCCAAAAGAAAACAAATAGCCAAGCGGCTTTCCAAAAATAGTTCATAAATCTCAGACTCGAATATAATGTAAATTTGTACCTTTTTACTGGCATTTAACTCTATCTCTGTCATTTTCTATCACTTTAACATTCCAAGCATCCTTGGTTGATCTCCCATCATTCCATTCTCAAACCAATCTGTTGCTTTTCCTAAGCCAAATTTCTATTTTAACTCCAATTCCATTTACTGATTTCTTAAATCGGTTATCTTCTTCTCCAAATTCAAAATTCGATTCTTATTCTCCAAGAATCAATTCATTTTAATAACTCGAATCTCCAATATTTCTCTTTTACAATTTCCACTCTGGATCATTCCAAATTCAGTCCAATTTTGTTTATCTTTAGTTTAAGTTCCACTTTTACCATTTTAACTCCATAAGTTAAATTTTTATTTCAAAATTCAAATTCCTGGGATTTATTTCAAATCAGTTTGAAACCATATATTATTAAAAACATTTGAATTTTTGACAACTTGTTTATTCACAATAATTCAAAAACAAAATATTTGGTAGTAATCCGTCACTTAGAAACTCGAAAATGAACACTGATGATGCGGCCGTCATCATCAGAATATATTTTCCAGTCATCGAAGCGAGTTCAATACTATATTACTTTTCAAAATTCATTTTAAAACACTTCCATTTTGAATTTCACTTCAAAATATCTTTCACAATACTTGGAATACAATTTCAAATCTCCCAAGATTTTAAAATTCCCATATATTTAATCCAAACATTATTTCCAACTCTCTTTTCCAAGTTTCTAGAGTTTATTTCAATTCTGGTTTTAAATTCAGATTCAGTTCATCTGATTTTGCATATTATACTCATGTGAATTCTTATTGGTTATTTATAACCAATTAAATTATAACCCTGTTCGATTATAATTTCAACCAACACAATCAATATATATTAGATAATTCCAATATACATGCTTTCTTTATACCAAAATATATTTTAGGTAATATTATTTCATTTACCCTCTCTTCAAAACATACTGTGTCGAATTACTCTGTTCAAGAGTTTAGAAACACCTATCGACACAGTTTGCATTACTGTTTCGACCAGAATTCATAAACCACTCGACTGACCAGTAACCACAATATAAACTAGTTTTTATATTAATATACAAGTACGCGCTCATATATATACACTCAACTCAATCTAGAGTATTTCCAACTCCATCTCTATTGAGTTACGCCACAGAGCCAAGGTAATCACTTAACCTAATGCTCTGTTACCAACTGTAAAGGCCCGTAAATCCGTACCAATTTGAGTTGACTAATATCCCACACATTCAACTCAAAGTGCACGAAAATATAGATCTTTAATAGAAAGAAGTTAGAGGATGAGATAGAAAAGATAGAACTAATAGAATAGAAGAAGAAGAAGAACAAAGCTAAACATAAACAGAGTAAAAATGAATCTCACAACGGGACGAATAAAATATATTATATACCACTTTGAAATACAAATCTGAATTTGTATGTACATACCATATCAGAATATAACTCATATACATCACAATGGAAATAATCTCTAATAATTAGCGGTGAAGCTTCCTGCTTTGAGCTCCTCCAAGTGAGTCTGCAAAGCCTTAACACTTGACCGCCCGTACAAATTTGGGCACCCAAGAGTTTTGGGAAAACAACAAAATAAACTCTGCTTCAGTCATGGGACTGGTGTGAGTAATTTCCAACCATATTGTTTAACTTTGAAAATCCTTTTAAAAGCAAAGGAAAATAGTAAGACCATCCCACACATAAACATGGACGTTTTTTTACCTTACTATAACCCAAAATATTTTGATATCAAAATCCAATGATATTATAATAATGTCTAATCAAATAAATAACCAAATAGCAGAATGCTTGCATCTCACGCTCCACATACATAGTATAAAATCAAAAACCGCATGGCGCTTATTGGAGATTGGATTCCAGTTATGACAAGGAATGGGACCACCTCCCGATCAGTGTACTCTAGAGGGGATACACTAGGGTTCAACAAGAACATATTACAACTAGGCCCACACATGACCGACCACTCATTTCTCTTGAGTGAATCAAATTTATTGCCACCTACGGTTGGGCCCACATAACCGTTATCCAAAGATACAGAAACAAAAGAAGAACAAATATGAATTTTCTCTAGATGGTGGCAATACACCCTAGTGGGAATGACCCACATAGCCATGCTTCCTACCCGATTTTTGTCATCTCCTGGTTGTGAGGCTTGAGGCTATGTCTATTATTTCAGAACATCTGTCCACCATTCACTTTGAATGCCACATCCTCAAACTCGTCAATTCACTAATCGATTTCCAAAAATATCACGGGTATAAAAAGCCAAGAGGAACGAATTCCCCCACCACCAGACGTAATATCTTTAAAAGATCAACCGTATATGATTTGTTAGGTGTACTTTGATGGCCCGCCCTGCACCAACCGACATTTACTCCAAAAGTGCGTTGTACACATGTCCAGTTAGCACAGGACGGTCGTCAGAAGAAAAGGAAGAAGACAAAGAATCAATAAGGAACCTATAATATGTCTCAAAGCGCATGGACTAAAATATAATCATAGCATATACATGACATGAAACAGTTGAGACAGTGCATAAGCTGAAAACAAGCTATCATAGCAGCGGAAAATCCAAATACAGCTTATGTTCCACAACATCATTATTACAACTTTTAAAACTGTCTCTAAAAGCAAGATAAGGAAGGTACACTACTAATGCCCAAGTACTGACCACCAACGACACAGGGAGAATATCTATATATATATATATATATATATATATATCATACGTGGAAGCCTCCTGCTCGCCTCCGGATCAGCTACTCATGCATCACCAGCTAACCTGTCTCTAGTCTGCTCGTTTAGGAGCACCCAGAGTAATAAGAAGAGACATAAAACTCTGGGTCAGACAAAAGTCTGGTATGAGCAATAAACAGCTAAACAGAACAATAACAGGTATACTAAACCATACCTGAACCTGGACCTGTAACCAAAGAGTTAGCACTACATACTGTACAACACCCTAAGGTGCCACTAACATATGGTGTACAAGCATACGGGGGTGGGGGGTGTGCATGTCATAGTGATGGCAAACAATCAAGCATAGCAACCATCCTCACATCTCTTACTCAGTGCGTAAAGCAGACGATATCCACCACTTCGATCGCCCAATACTTTGCTATGATCACTCTGCCCCATGAAGTCACAATGGCTTCATTGCACTGATCCATAGCCACTAATCCTTCGCTATGTCCATTTTTCCCTATGGAGTCGTACACACTCCACTGCACTGGCTCATAGCCTTACTAATCCTTTATTATGTCCACTCTGCCCCATGGAGTCCCAATTGCTCCACTGCACTAGCTCATAGTCTTACTCCGATCACTTTGCCCCTCGAGTCATGATGACTCTACTGCACTGATACGTAGTTCTGCTATGATCACTTTTCCCCTCGAGTCATGATGACTCTACTGCACTGATACGTAGCCCATCGTTCCTTTTCAGTGGTGAATCAAAGTTATGAACGTCGACAACTCCTTAGCACACGTCCGTAGCAAAGCCCAATCATGAAGTGAACTCATTGGTTCCCAACTGGATCCTGAGCTCTAACTTTTATTTGGACTACCTTTGCATCTCGGGTTATTGGTCATCACCGGATCGGTTCGGATCTCCTCACAGCCATCGGTTCGGTTAGGCCTTCAATATCCCACACTGAATCAATTTGTGCCAAGCTTCTTCGGATCGGATCGAAGGGTGCCATCGGGTTCGGGTCGTGCTCCATGTTCCAACTCGTGGTGGTTCGGATCGGCCTACTTCAAAGCATGTCGGGTCGGGTCGTAGTCTCTAAGTCAAATCGTCATCGCCAGTTCGGGTCGGGGTACGCTGGCGGATCAGGTCGGAGAACTCCAGGAGGATCGATCCAGTCGTGATCTCCTCCAAGTTTCCAGTCAGCTCGTGGCATGCAGGCTCGGTTCGGATGAAAGGGGGCGGATCGTGGATGGGCCACACGAACGGTTCGGTTCGGAACTCCCCATCCGATCTGGTCCGATCCCTGTCCATTTCCTGCATTTTGTATAGCGAGTTGTTTACGCCATTCGACGGCGTTTTCGACCACTCTAACTATTCTAATCAATCACAAAGCATACTACATAGTCATAGAAACAAATAGAAGTGACCTCAAATACCAAAACATCAATATGATAGGTTAAAATGGATCAAACATAGCCAAAACCCCATATTTTCCCTTAAGCATGTTCAAGCATAATTAATGATAGGATTAGCAGAACTTAACCAAATTAACACAAGTTTCTAACAGAGGTCCAAAACATCATTTAAGAATTTATAAATATTTTTCCAGATTTTTAACATGCACAAATTTGCTAATTATCACTAATCACCCCTAATTAGACGTAATTAGTGAAAAACAATGTTAATCACTCACCTTAGCCACAAATAAACCTTAGATATGAAATAAATCTCTAATATGGCGCGAATACCAATGCTAAACAACAACTCTAATCTTGATTTGGTGAAGATCTTCCTTGATTTGATGTTGCTAAGCTTAATCCTTGATTAGAAAGTGATTTGGAGGTGATTTAGAGGTTGGAGACCATTTTTAGGGTTTCCAAGAGGTAAGTGGAGGCTAGAAAACTGAAATGGAATGAAACCCTAACTCTTTTCAGCCTCCTCATAACCCTAATCCCGAAATGGGTTATGGGCCCATTCACTAATCACCCTATTTGGCCCGGTTAAGCAGTTTTTCACATTCCAAACCTTATTTCAGCCATTTCTCCCAAACGGTAAGTCCGTTTTCCACATGTGACCACTCTACAAAAAGGTAAATCATCATCCGAAGCCAATGGAAGTGGTTTAAGGTCAAAACTCCTTTCCAATCAAAAGTTATGGCCGAAACAAGATCAACTAGGGGCAAAAGGTCATTTAAAAATCGGCAAAAATCATGAAAATGGGATATGACCCCAATGGTCGTTTCCTAAAGCCACATGACCACACCACTTCATATAAGAAAGAAATAAATATTCTACGATCCTCCAATGCGTAGAATGCGGGTTAATTTTCCCCTCCTTAAGAAATTTCGCCTCCAAAATACCCTAACCAAAACACACAAAGGGTCCCGCATGCCTATCAGCCATAAAACAACAATCAAACATGCAAAACAAGTCTATCCTAGCATGCGGCATAACTAAATTGCAAAGTAAATCTTACCAGGTAAAGAGTTCTGGATACGTATTCCTAATGCTCTCCTCTGTCTCCTAAGTACATTCATTCTCGTTCTCGCCCCCACTGAACCTTGACTAGCTTTACCGCCTTCCTTCGAAGTTGCTTCGTATCGTGCTCGACAATACGAATCAGCTTGCAGTTCCCAACCGCCTCGGGTTCCACTTCGAGGTCCTCTAACTGATCAGGTGAAATAGTCATATCTGGGTCGTGCACGAACTTCCTTAGCTTGGAAACATGAAATAAGTTGTGAACTCCCGTCATCTTCTCGGGTAAGTCAACTCTATACACCAAATTCCCAACTTGTTCAAGAACTGGGAATGGGCCAACAAATCTTGGTGCTAACTTACCTCTCCTGCCAAATCGTATCACGCTCTTCAACAGAGAAATCTTGACAAACACCAAGTCACCAACTGAGAATTTTAAGTCTCTTCTCCTCTTATCGACATAACTCTTCTGCCTATCCTGGGCAGCCTTCATCCATTATTGGATGATCTTAATCTTATCTGAAGTTTCCCTTACCACATCAGGTCCGCTGCTCTGATGTTGATGTTGATTTTAGTTATCAGCTTACGCACTGTGTAACAACTCGTATTTCGATAACATGTTAAAACGAGAATCAAGGCAGAATTTAATTTTAAATTCTGAATCAAGTAAAACGGGCTATGCCATTGCGTTCGTCTCGGAAAAATACGCGAAATAGAGTCCGAAATTTTGTAAATCGGAGTCCGTATGACCCGGTTAAGGCCCAAAGAAGTTTTCGGGAAATTTGAGTTTCGAAACATGCAGAGATGGGTCCAGGCGGGAAAATTCCCGCCCAGACAAGTCGACTTGGCTGTCGACAGGCATGTCGACAGGCAAGTCGACAGGGCTGTCGACTTGCCCTGTCGGCTGATTCTGGCCTGGTGCACCTATTTTCTTTCTTGGCTAGGTTTTTGGGCCTGGTTTGAAATCTGACGGTTCAGGTTGGTCCTAGGGTTAATCTAAGGGCCTAAAACTATCCTAATCTCTATAAAAAGACCCTAAACCTACCCCTAAACCCTCATTATTCACTCATGTAACTAAACTATGGCCAAATTTCTACTCTCATGGCCTCCACTCAACTATCCTAGCCTCCACTTCATTCCTATGAGAGGTTTCTTGATCATGAGAGTATTAGAGAGTCCTTATGTTAGTATGAGAGCTTCTCAAGTTAATTTCAAGGCAAAAGCTTTGATCTTTGTTCTTAAAGATGGTGTTTTTAGTGGTTTGGAGCATCCATCTTTGGGTTTTTGGATGATGGCATGCATAAGCTTCATCACAAGCTTTAGTTTAATCGATTTAGGCCTTCATAGCAATGTAAGCCCTTCCCTACTCTTAGATATTAACCATGAAGTTAAATGTTCATGTTGAAAGTTTGGGTTTGATTAATTAGAATGATGCATGCTATCATGTTATGCAAGTTTATAAAGTCATTATCTTGATCTTATGAGCTAAAAGCCACAACCTTTATGTTGAAATGTTGCATTATGCAACATGAGAATCTTCATAATCATTATGTCAACTTGCATATGAAGTCATAATCCTTATATGATGATATATGCGAGTTTCTAGCCATCATTCCATGTCTTTTGTCACCATGATTCGCTTATGTGCCAAGTTTGGGTTTATGCATGTTTTTGAGGCTTAAGAATGTAACATGCAAGCTAATGAACACATTTGTGCCTCATTTGCCACCATGATTAACTTGTGGCTTAATACCCATTTTTGTCATTCCTTTGCCAAGTCTCTTCTTTTAATCCATTACGTTGTTGCGAACGTATATGCGAGTTTAAAAGCGTTGGGTTATGTTATGGGTAATTTCTAATGACATGAAAATACAACTTGAAAACATGGCTTGAAATATAACATGGAAGATGACATGTAAGTATGCATAAAAACATAAGCTTGGGAATTTACCTATTAAGTTAGGTCTACCCTTTGGGAATTTACCTATTAAGTTAGGTCTACCCAAATGCTTGAAAAACTTGTAACATGTTTTGGAAACATGATGAACATGACACTTAGATAATATAAGTGTGGCCAACTCGAGGTTGGGTTGAGTTTGCAACGTAAAACTACCCGGAACCGACCGGCCTAACTAGTAGTTGCAAACAATAGGACCCAATGTGAGAAGTTGGTCATGTTGTGCTTGAACCCGAGGTTAGACCAAGTTGTGGTGTAAAGCTACCCGGAACCGACCGGCTTAACTAGTAACCACAACAAAGTCTAATGTGAGAGGTTGAGGTGCATTAAGTAATTAATGCCACATGATAGGGTTAAGTTAATTTGATTAAATGACTCTTAACCAGATATGACATGGACAAATGGGTTAAGTAAATTGATTAGGCTAATGATACTTAACAAAACATGACAAGGTTGGGTAGGTTAAGTGATTTGATTTGCCTAATGACGCTTAACCATTTTTATACGACTAGTGGACAGGGATTAAGTTAACCAACACTTAATCAATCCAACATGATAATTTGGCAAGGTTAAGTAAGTTTTCTTAATGACACTTAACCATACAAGATGATTAGGGGATGGGGTTAAGTAATTTACGCTTAACTAATCCGACACGGTAATTAGATGGGGTTAAGTAATCCACACTTAACTAATCTAACCACGGTAATTCGATGGGGTTAAGTTAAACACTTAACCAATTTAAACTTGGTAATTCAATGAGGTTAAGTAACCAATACTTAACCAACTTAACGTGATAATTTAATGGGGTTAAGCAACTTATACTTAACCAATTATACATGATGATTTGATGGGGTTAAGTAACTTACACTTAACCAATCTAATACGCGGACTTGATAAGGTTAAGTCACAAGACCTTTTTAGAATATACTTAACCATTGTGGTACGATTAGAGGATGGGGTTAAGCCAACCTATACTTAACCAATCTGACTCGATAATTTGATGGGATTAAGATAATCTATGCTTAATCGATCTAGCAAGATAATCCGATAGGATTAAGGTAAGCTAGTACTTGACCAATTTGACTTGATAGGGTTAAGTCACGAGCCTCTGGGTACACTTAACCAACTTGTAGGACTAAGTCTTGAACTCAAATACTTAGCCAATCTTTGACGTAATTCGTGGGCGGGTTAAGTCATGGACTTGAATGATAACACTTAACCCAATAAACAAACCCTAGCTAGAAGAACTAGGTAGAAAACCGTGGTTAATCAAGGATAACGGGAAAGGAAGCTAAGTGGTAAACCTTAGTTAAGGGTAACTAAGTAATAATTCTTAGCTAAGGACATAGGACTAATTCTCAAAGCGATGAGTAACCTGATACGGTAGGTCATCGCTTAGTATACGAGGAGGAGCAAGCTATCTGACTTGGATAAAAGCTCCAGCGCACCGGGTGCCGAAGTGGAAGCTTCGGGGGACGTGAGGATATTCTTGGGATCCCTCTGTGGGCTGCCAGGTAATTATACTAGGCCCATGAGAGGTTAAGGTCTGCGTTAGAAGGACCAAGAGTATGCCTTGGTTGCTATGCGAGCGACCTAAAGACTGGGATGGATTAGCGTGGAGTCGACGATTCTTGTTTTTGCCCTGGATAGTGCATCGCCGACTACCTACCATCTTTAGTCAATCGTTTACGTGCGGAAAGGCAGGGAACCCCCAACAGACCATGTGCTTGCTATCGAGTAATGGGTGAGGTTGGCCCGTAGGAAAGTGGGCTATAGTGGGGCCGGGGAGTGGTTCTTATACATGATTTTTCTTGGATTGCCTTTCAGTAGTTGAGGGAGGGGTCGCGTGGGAGCATAGCCACGGGTACAAAAACAGACCTTGATATCTGCATCGGCAGACGATTTAAAGCTCCCGACCGAGTTCCGTATTTCTTGATTTGCCCTGGCACAGAACTCGGATGGCACATTGGGGAACATGTGCATCTAGACATGGAAAACGATTCACGATACATACGTGGGATCAAGGGCGCGGTTGACGGGTGGCGTAATCCCTAGTGGTCCTAGGTGGCCAAGACCCAAACCGAGACACGGAAACGTTCATTAGGTAGCATAATCCCTAGCGGCCCTAGGTGGCATAAATCCTAAGTGGACGCGCGATAGTTCATGGTAGGGAAACACAACTAGATCAAGGGTTGCAGTCCAAAACAGCTTCAAGGATAAAACATTTACATGGGAAAGTCCGTACGGCCTACGGCAAAGGACTGAACTTATTCATGGAAAGAAACATACGAGTTGGGAAAACCTACATATGCTATATGTTAGGTTGGCATGGACCATTCCATGACATTGGGCAAGGGACATTCATAGTTAACACATGGCGCGGGTTGGGATACTAGTACGAGAGGTGCAGAGCAAATATACATGTTAGAACCAGAGCGGGTATACAGGATAGATGCCATGGGACGTTATACGCGATAGATATCTTGGGATATTATACTTGATAGAAACCTGACAATGTGATACCTTGTTTTATCTTGACATCGAGTTTATCACGACACCCTAGTTCATCTGAGTTCAGTAGTTCATCCTGTTATTTTGATTTAATTGACCTATCTTGTATCATGCTTATGTTCATCTCAGTTTCTCATGACAGTTAACTTTACTAGTTTTTATACTAATAGTAGATAGGGCTTACTCAGTCTTTTTGACTGACCCGTTTTGTTTCTCCTCTTTTCTTCCGTTTCCCCCCAGGTTACAGGGAGGAAACACTGCGGTTTAGTTCGGACTTCTTCTGCTTGAAGGTCATCATGGATGGCTTGGACTTTTCTTGGCTATGGCTAATTTACTGCTTTTCTTGGGGAATAATTTATGAAAATGTCTTTATGCTTCTTTACTATTGCAAGACAGGTTTTGATGTAATCTGATGTAAAAGGCTTTAGACCTTATTTATTCATGTTATGAAAGTTTGATTTTACTTCCGCTGTTTTATATGTTCTGTCTTGTGATATTTCTGTGCATGATTACCAATAATGCCCCTCTAAAGCTAGTGCATTCCCTTGTGAGTGACCCTAGCGGAGGCGGGGTGTTACATGTGGTATCAGAGCAGAAGGTTACCAGACTGGGCGAAAGTTTTTAAAACCTTCTGAAAACTATTTGGAAAACCGTTTATAAAGAAGCATTTTTCAAGAAAAGTTTGTTTTAAAAAGGATATTCCCCAAAAGCCATTAGCACCATCCTTTGATTCCTTGATTGAATCTCATTTCCTTTCTTTCCTCCATCCGTGGTCACAGTAGTTCTCACTGTGACTAATCTTTGTCTAGCCACGTAGGTGTTTCCCGTACGATGGAGGTGGTTCTCGAGAGACCCATTGCCGTGTTACAAGAAAGGATAATAAAGAGCAAGGGTAAAGGATATGAGTTTAAGGATGAGCAACTTGTTGGTATGGCTCAACCCAGAATGAGAGAGAAAGATGAACAATGAAACCCATGACAAGAGAGTACCTTTGGCATGGTGAAACGGGGCGGATAGTTAAGTATCATGGGACAGGGACAAGATCATCGGGAGGGCAGTAGTATGCTCTCATTTCTAGAGTACCTCGGAAGGAGGATAACGATCTCGTTAAAGGTTTAGCTTTTCTTCTCTACCATCCCGTTAGGACTTCGTTGTTCGTATCATTTAAGTCTGCCTCGATAGTTGAGTCTCTGCACCTTAAGTACTAGCGTAATAGAGAATCCCATTTTTGTCTCAAGTCCTGTGGAGAATCGGTCCATTTATTCATGACTTGTTTTGGATTTGAAAATGACATGCCTCGGTTATGGATGGATTCTAGGGATGAAGTGGTTATCCAGTAAGGGGTGCCACTCTCAGTTTTGATTGGAGGGTAGGTAGACTCTTGACTAGCCTTGGTAATACCCTCGAAGTCTAATGAAACCTTTTGGGTTTGGTCATGATTAGTTACCTAGAATCCCTTGATACCTTTATTGGAAATTTGAAGCCCGATCGAGTGGTGTTCGCCGATAAGACGGATGGTTTATTTCACTTACGCATGGGTTATGGAAATCACCCTAGTAAGTGCACTTGATAACCCGGTTGGCATCTGTTTACTTCCAAGAGAAAGTTCTACTACGTGGAATACCTTATGGTACGAAGTCCGAGATTCACTAGTGAATTTTGGAAAGCTTGCATGAGATCATGAGTATGCAGTCATGTTTGCGTCTAGTATTCTAAAAAAAAGGGGGGGGGATAAGTGCAAGTGGAACGAGAGGCGACGAAGAAATGAGTTCCAGCTCATGTTATGAAAACAGGAAATAAGAAGCTACGAAATCGCGAAGTTAAAGGACGGTCAAGGCACAATGGAATTGAGCTCAAGGAAGTACGATTTTGATGGTCAAAGACTAGATACGCGCATGATATCTCTTTTTGGGAGTATATCCTTGATCCCTGTTTTCTGTAGAGCTTACTTGTAGGCTATCTTTTGTGGACATCCTCTTGGTCCTATTTTCTGTTACAAACCCCGTAAGGAGTTTGTCTTGTTTATCTTCTCGACCCTATTTCAGGGAATCCTAGGTAGAACCCTATGGATGTAAACATGTATTTGAAACATGTTATGATTGATATGGTTGCAAGTGGTTGCAAGTGGTTGCTCGTGGATGCGCGAATACACATTAGATACTAGCTCGACTCGGTCACATTTCATATTGCATATGCACGAGTATTTATACTTGTTTATGGATGAAATCGAATGTGTTATCATGCGGTTGTTGCATATGAATGAATGATTGTGCACGCATATAGTATCTATATGACTATGACTATTTGCATACATGTTGGATTCATGGCACTAACATATTTTGCATTAGAAAGATCACTCAGGCCTGATCATTAGCATTAGCTAAGGAACATGTACACACACGTTTTGCATATATTCATATAGCATTAGAAATCATCTAAGGACAATGATTGCTTGTGGATGATGTTTTGAGTAGTTGGATGATGGATGGTAGGATATGTTCTTCTTAACTTGGAGATTTCGGGGACGAAATCCTAAAAGGTGGGGAGAATGTAAAAACTCGTATTTCGATAACATGTTAAAACGAGAATCAAGGCAGAATTTAATTTTAAATTCTGAATCAAGTAAAACGGCCTATGCCATTGCGTTCGTCTCGGAAAAATACGCGAAATAGAGTCCGAAATTTTGTAAATCGGAGTCCGTATGACCCGGTTAAGGCCCAAAGAAGTTTTCGGGAAATTTGAGTTTCGAAACATGCAGAGATGGGTCCAGGCGGGAAAATTCCCGCCCAGACAAGTCGACTTGGCTGTCGATAGGGCTGTTGACTTGCAAGTCGACAGGCATGTCGACAGGCAAGTCGACAGGGCTGTCGACTTGCCCTGTCGGCTGATTCTGGCCTGGTGCACCTATTTTCTATCTTGGCTAGGTTTTTGGGCCTGGTTTGAAATCTGACGGTTCAGGTTGGTCCTAGGGTTAATCTAAGGGCCTAAAACTATCCTAATCTCTATAAAAAGACCCTAAACCTACCCCTAAACCCTCATTATTCACTCATGTAACTAAACTATGGCCAAATTTCTACTCTCATGGCCTCCACTCAACTATCCTAGCCTCCACTTCATTCCTATGAGAGGTTTCTTGATCATGAGAGTATTAGAGAGTCCTTATGTTAGTATGAGAGCTTCTCAAGTTAATTTCAAGGCAAAAGCTTTGATCTTTGTTCTTAAAGATGGTGTTTTTAGTGGTTTGGAGCATCCATCTTTGGGTTTTTGGATGATGGCATGCATAAGCTTCATCACAAGCTTTAGTTTAATCGATTTAGGCCTTCATAGCAATGTAAGCCCTTCCCTACTCTTAGATATTAACCATGAAGTTAAATATTCATGTTGAAAGTTTGGGTTTGATTAATTAGAATGATGCATGCTATCATGTTATGCACGTTTATGAAGTCATTATCTTGATCTTATGAGCTAAAAGCCACAACCTTTATGTTGAAATGTTGCATTATGCAACATGAGAATCTTCATAATCATTATGTCAACATGCATATGAAGTCATAATCCTTATATGATGATATATGCAAGTTTCTAGCCATCATTCCATGTCTTTTGTCACCATGATTCGCTTATGTGCCAAGTTTGGGTTTATGCATGTTTTTTAGGCTTAAGAATGTAACATGCAAGCTAATGAACACATTTGTGCCTCATTTGCCACCATGATTAACTTGTGGCTTAATACCCATTTTTTTCATTCCTTTGCCAAGTCTCTTCTTTTAATCCATTACGTTGTTGCGAACGTATATGCGAGTTTAAAAGTGTTGGGTTATGTTATGGGTAATTTCTAATGACATGAAAATACAACTTGAAAACATGGCTTGAAATATAACATGGAAGATGACATGTAAGTATGCATAAAAACATAAGCTTGGGAATTTACCTATTAAGTTAGGTCTACCCTTTGGGAATTTACCTATTAAGTTAGGTCTACCCAAATGCTTGAAAAACTTGTAACATGTTTTGGAAACATGATGAACATGACACTTAGATAATATAAGTGTGGCCAACTCGAGGTTGGGTTGAGTTTGCAACGTAAAACTACCCGGAACCGACCGGCCTAACTAGTAGTTGCAAACAATAGGACCCAATGTGAGAAGTTGGTCATGTTGTGCTTGAACCCGAGGTTAGACCAAGTTGTGGTGTAAAGCTACCCGGAACCGATCGGCTTAACTAGTAACCACAACAAAGTCTAATGTGAGAGGTTGAGGTGCATTAAGTAATTAATGCCACATGATAGGGTTAAGTTAATTTGATTAAATGACTCTTAACCAGATATGACATGGACAAATGGGTTAAGTAAATTGATTAGGCTAATGATACTTAACAAAACATGACAAGGTTGGGTAGGTTAAGTGATTTGATTTGCCTAATGACGCTTAACCATTTTTATACGACTAGTGGACGGGGATTAAGTTAACTAACACTTAATCAATCCAACATGATAATTTGGCAAGGTTAAGTAAGTTTTCTTAATGACACTTAACCATACAAGATGATTAGTGGATGGGGTTAAGTAATTTATGCTTAACTAATCCGACACGGTAATTAGATGGGGTTAAGTAATCCACACTTAACTAATCTAACCACGGTAATTCGATGGGGTTAAGTTAAACACTTAACCAATTTAAACTTGGTAATTCAATGAGGTTAAGTAACCAATACTTAACCAACTTAACGTGATAATTTAATGGGGTTAAGCAACTTATACTTAACCAATTATACATGATGATTTGATGGGGTTAAGTAACTTACACTTAACCAATCTAATACGCGGACTTGATAAGGTTAAGTCACAAGACCTTTTTAGAATATACTTAACCATTGTGGTACGATTAGAGGATGGGGTTAAGCCAACCTATACTTAACCAATCCGACTCGATAATTTGATGGGATTAAGATAATCTATGCTTAATCGATCTAGCAAGATAATCCGATAGGATTAAGGTAAGCTAGTACTTGACCAATTTGACTTGATAGGGTTAAGTCACGAGCCTCTGGGTACACTTAACCAACTTGTAGGACTAAGTCTTGAACTCAAATACTTAGCCAATCTTTGACGTGATTCGTGGGCGGGTTAAGTCATGGACTTGAATGATAACACTTAACCCAATAAACAAACCTAGCTAGAAGAACTAGGTAGAAAACCGTGGTTAATCAAGGATAACGGGAAAGGAAGCTCAGTGGTAAACCTTAGTTAAGGGTAACTAAGTAATAATTCTTAGCTAAGGACATTGGACTAATTCTCAAAGCGATGAGTAACCTGATACGGTAGGTCATCGCTTAGTATACGAGGAGGAGCAAGCTATCTGACTTTGATAAAAGCTCCAGCGCACCGGGTGCCGAAGTGGAAGCTTCGGGGGACGTGAGGATATTCTTGGGATCCCTCTGTGGGCTGCCAGGTAATTATACTAGGCCCATGAGAGGTTAAGGTCTGCGTTAGAAGGACCAAGAGTATGCCTTGGTTGCTATGCGAGCGACCTAAAGACTGGGATGGATTAGCGTGGAGTCGACGATTATTGTTTTTGCCCTGGATAGCGCATCGCCGACTACCTACCATCTTTAGTAATCGTTTACGTGCGGAAAGGCAGGGAACCTCCAACAGACCATGTGCTTGCTATCGAGTCATGGGTGAGGTTGGCCCGTAGGAAAGTGGGCTATAGTGGGGCCGGGGAGTGGTTCTTATACATGATTTTTCTTGGATTGCCTTTCAGTAGTTGAGGGAGGGGTCGCGTGGGACCATAGCAACGGGTACAAAAACAGACCTTGATATCTGCATCGGCAGACGATTTAAAGCTCCCGACCGAGTTCCGTATTTCTTGATTTTCCCTGGCACGGAACTCGGATGGCACATTGGGGAACATGTGCATCTAGACATGGAAAACGATTCACGATACATACGTGGGATCAAGGGCGCGGTTGACGGGTGGCGTAATCCCTAGTGGTCCTAGGTGGCCAAGACCCAAACCGAGACACGGAAACGTTCATTAGGTAGCATAATCCCTAGCGGCCCTAGGTGGCATAAATCCTAAGTGGACGCGCGATAGTTCATGGTAGGGAAACACAACTAGATCAAGGGTTGCAGTCCAAAACAGCTTCAAGGATAAAACATTTACATGGGAAAGTCCGTACGGCCTACGGCAAAGGACTGAACTTATTCATGGAAAGAAACATACGAGTTGGGAAAACCTACATATGCTATATGTTAGGTTGGCATGGACCATTCCATGACATTGGGCAAGGGACATTCATAGTTAACACATGGCGTGGGTTGGGATACTAGTATGAGAGGTGCAGAGCAAATATACATGTTAGAACCAGAGCGGGTATACAGGATAGATGCCATGGGACGTTATACGCGATAGATATCTTGGGATATTATACTTGATAGAAACCTGACAATGTGATACCTTGTTTTATCTTGACATCGAGTTTATCACGACACCCTAGTTCATCTGAGTTCAGTAGTTCATCCTGTTATTTTGATTTAATTGACCTATCTTGTATCATGCTTATGTTCATCTCAGTTTCTCATGACAGTTAACTTTACTAGTTTTTATACTAATAGTAGATAGGGCTTACTCAGTCTTTTTGACTGACCCGTTTTGTTTCGCCTCTTTTCTTCCGTTTCCCCCCAGGTTACAGGGAGGAAACACTGCGGTTTAGTTCGGACTTCTTCTGCTTGAAGGTCATCATGGATGGCTTGGAATTTTCTTGGCTATGGCTACTTTACTGCTTTTCTTGGGGAATAATTTATGAAAATGTCTTTATGCTTCTTTACTATTGCAAGACAGGTTTTGATGTAATCTGATGTCAAAGGCTTTAGACCTTATTTATTCATGTTATGAAAGTTTGATTTTACTTCCGCTGTTTTATATGTTCTGTCTTGTGATATTTCTGTGCATGATTACCAATAATGCCCCTCTAAAGCTAGTGCATTCCCTTGTGAGTGACCCTAGCGGAGGCGGGGTGTTACATGTGGTATCAGAGCAGAAGGTTACCAGACTGGGCGAAAGTTTTTAAAACCTTCTGAAAACTATTTGGAAAACCGTTTATAAAGAAGCATTTTTCAAGAAAAGTTTGTTTTAAAAAGGCTATTCCCCAAAAGCCATTAGCACCATCCTTTGATTCCTTGATTGAATCTCATTTCCTTTCTTTCCTCCATCCGTGGTCACAGTAGTTCTCACTGTGACTAATCTTTGTCTAGCCACGTAGGTGTTTCCCGTACGATGGAGGTGGTTCTCGAGAGACCCATTGCCGTGTTACAAGAAAGGATAATAAAGAGCAAGGGTAAAGGATATGAGTTTAAGGATGAGCAACTTGTTGGTATGGCTCAACCCAGAATGAGAGAGAAAGATGAACAATGAAACCCATGACAAGAGAGTACCTTTGGCATGGTGAAACGGGGCGGATAGTTAAGTATCATGGGACAAGGACAAGATCATCGGGAGGGCAGTAGTATGCTCTCATTTCTAGAGTACCTCGGAAGGAGGATAACGATCTCGTTAAAGGTTTAGCTTTTCTTCTCTACCATCCCATTAGGACTTCGTTGTTCGTATCATTTAAGTCTGCCTCGATAGTTGAGTCTCTGCACCTTAAGTACTAGCGTAATAGAGAATCCCATTTTTGTCTCAAGTCCTATGGAGAATCGGTCCATTTATTCATGACTTGTTTTGGATTTGAAAATGACATGCCTCGGTTATGGATGGATTCTAGGGATGAAGTGGTTATCCAGTAAGGGGTGCCACTCTCGGTTTTGATAGGAGGGTAGGTAGACTCTTGACTAGCTTTGGTAATACCCTCGAAGTCTCATGAAACCTTTTAGGTTTGGTCATGATTAGTTACCTAGAATCCCTTGATACCTTTATTGGAAATTTGAAGCCCGATCGATTGGTGTTCGCCGATAAGACAGATGGTTTATTTCACTTATGCATGGGTTATGGAAATCACCCTAGTAAGTGCCCTTGATAACCCGGTTGGCATCTGTTTACTTCCAAGAGAAAGTTCTACTATGTGGAATACCTTATGGTACGAAGTCCGAGATTCACTAGTGAATTTTGGAAAGCTTGCATGAGATCATGAGTACGCAGTCATGTTTGCATCAAGTATTCTAAAAAAAAAAGGGGGGAGGGGGGGATAAGTGCAAGTGGAACGAGAGGCGACGAAGAAATGAGTTCCATCTCATGTTGTGGAAACAGGAAATAAGAAGCTACGAAATCGCGAAGTTAAAGGACGGTCAAGGCACAATGGAATTGAGCTCAAGGAAGTACGACTTTGATGGTCAAAGACTAGATACACGCATGATATCTCTTTTTGGGAGTATATCCTTGATCCCTGTTTTCTGTAGAGCTTACTTGTAGGCTATCTTTTGTGGACATCCTCTTGGTCCTATTTTCTGTTACATACCCCGTAAGGAGTTTGTCTTGTTTATCTTCTCGACCCTATTTCAGGGAATCCAAGGTAGAACCCTATGGATGTAAACATGTATTTGAAACATGTTATGATTGATATGGTTGCAAGTGGTTGCTCGTGGATGCGCGAATACACATTAGATACTAGCTCGACTCGGTCACATTTCATATTGCATATGCACGAGTATTTATACTTGTTTATGGATGAAATCGAATGTGTTATCATGCGGTTGTTGCATATGAATGAATGATTGTGCACGCATATAGTATCTATATGACTAGGACTATTTGCATACATGTTGGATTCATAGCACTAACATATTTTTCATTAGAAAGATCGCTCAGGCCTGATCATTAGCATTAGCTAAGGAACATGTACACACAAGTTTTGCATATATTCATATAGCATTAGAAATCATCTAAGGACAATGATTGCTTGTGGATGATGTTTTGAGTAGATGGATGATGGATGGTAGGATATGTTCTTCTTAACTTGGAGATTTCGGGGACGAAATCCTAAAAGGTGGGGAGAATGTAAAAACTCGTATTTCGATAACATGTTAAAACGAGAATCAAGGCATAATTTAATTTTAAATTCTGAATCAAGTAAAACGGGCTATGCCATTGCGTTCGTCTCGGAAAAATACGCGAAATAGAGTCCGAAATTTTGTAAATCGGAGTCCGTATGACCCGGTTAAGGCCAAAAGAAGTTTTCGGGAAATTTGAGTTTCGAAACATGCAGAGATGGGTCCAGGCGGGAAAATTCCCGCCCAGACAAGTCGACTTGGCTGTCGACAGGGCTGTCGACTTGCAAGTCGACAGGCATGTCGACAGGCAAGTCGACAGGGCTGTCGACTTGCCCTGTCGGCTGATTCTGGCCTGGTGCACCTATTTTCTATCTTGGCTAGGTTTTTGGGCCTGGTTTGAAATCTGACGGTTCAGGTTGGTCCTAGGGTTAATCTAAGGGCCTAAAACTATCCTAATCTCTATAAAAAGACCCTAAACCTACCCCTAAACCCTCATTATTCACTCATGTAACTAAACTATGGCCAAATTTCTACTCTCATGGCCTCCACTCAACTATCCTAGCCTCCACTTCATTCCTATGAGAGGTTTCTTGATCATGAGAGTATTAGAGAGTCCTTATGTTAGTATGAGAGCTTCTCAAGTTAATTTCAAGGCAAAAGCTTTGATCTTTGTTCTTAAAGATGGTGTTTTTAGTGGTTTGGAGCATCCATCTTTGGGTTTTTGGATGATGGCATGCATAAGCTTCATCACAAGCTTTAGTTTAATCGATTTAGGCCTTCATAGCAATGTAAGCCCTTCCCTACTCTTAGATATTAACCATGAAGTTAAATGTTCATGTTGAAAGTTTGGGTTTGATTAATTAGAATGATGCATGCTATCATGTTATGCAAGTTTATGAAGTCATTATCTTGATCTTATGAGCTAAAAGCCACAACCTTTATGTTGAAATGTTGCATTATGCAACATGAGAATCTTCATAATCATTATGTCAACTTGCATATGAAGTCATAATCCTTATATGATGATATATGCAAGTTTCTAGCCATCATTCCATGTCTTTTGTCACCATGATTCGCTTATGTGCCAAGTTTGGGTTTATGCATGTTTTTGAGGCTTAAGAATGTAACATGCAAGCTAATGAACACATTTGTGCCTCATTTGCCACCATGATTAACTTGTGGCTTAATACCCATTTTTGTCATTCCTTTGCCAAGTCTCTTCTTTTAATCCATTACGTTGTTGCGAACGTATATGCGAGTTTAAAAGCGTTGGGTTATGTTATGGGTAATTTCTAATGACATGAAAATACAACTTGAAAACATGGCTTGAAATATAACATGGAAGATGACATGTAAGTATGCATAAAAACATAAGCTTGGGAATTTACCTATTAAGTTAGGTCTACCCTTTGGGAATTTACCTATTAAGTTAGGTCTACCCAAAAGCTTGAAAAACTTGTAACATGTTTTGGAAACATGATGAACATGACACTTAGATAATATAAGTGTGGCCAACTCGAGGTTGGGTTGAGTTTGCAACGTAAAACTACCCGGAACCGACCGGCCTAACTAGTAGTTGCAAACAATAGGACCCAATGTGAGAAGTTGGTCATGTTGTGCTTGAACCCGAGGTTAGACCAAGTTGTGGTGTAAAGCTACCCGGAACCGACCGGCTTAACTAGTAACCACAACAAAGTCTAATGTGAGAGGTTGAGGTGCATTAAGTAATTAATGCCACATGATAGGGTTAAGTTAGTTTGATTAAATGACTCTTAACCAGATATGACATGGACAAATGGGTTAAGTAAATTGATTAGGCTAATGATACTTAACAAAACATGACAAGGTTGGGTAGGTTAAGTGATTTGATTTGCCTAATGACGCTTAACCATTTTTATACGACTAGTGGACGGGGATTAATTTAACCAACACTTAATCAATCCAACATGATAATTTGGCAAGGTTAAGTAAGTTTTCTTAATGACACTTAACTATACAAGATGATTAGGGGATGGGGTTAAGTAATTTACGCTTAACAAATCCGACACGGTAATTAGATGGGGTTAAGTAATCCACACTTAACTAATCTAACCACGGTAATTCGATGAGGTTAAGTTAAACACTTAACCAATTTAAACTTGGTAATTCAATGAGGTTAAGTAACCAATACTTAACCAACTTAACGTGATAATTTAATGGGGTTAAGCAACTTATACTTAACCAATTATACATGATGATTTGATGGGGTTAAGTAACTTAAACTTAACCAATCTAATACGCGGACTTGATAAGGTTAAGTCACAAGACCTTTTTAGAATATACTTAACCATTGTGGTACGATTAGAGGATGGGGTTAAGCCAACCTATACTTAACCAATCCGACTCGATAATTTGATGGGATTAAGATAATCTATGCTTAATCGATCTAGCAAGATAATCCGATAGGATTAAGGTAAGCTAGTACTTGACCAATTTGACTTGATAGGGTTAAGTCACGAGCCTCTGGGTACACTTAACCAACTTGTAGGACTAAGTCTTGAACTCAAATACTTAGCCAATCTTTGACGTGATTCGTGGGCGGGTTAAGTCATGGACTTGAATGATAACACTTAACCCAATAAACAAACCCTAGCTAGAAGAACTAGGTAGAAAACCGTGGTTAATCAAGGATAACGGGAAAGGAAGCTAAGTGGTAAACCTTAGTTAAGGGTAACTAAGTAATAATTCTTAGCTAAGGACATAGGACTAATTCTCAAAGCGATGAGTAACCTGATACGGTAGGTCATCGCTTAGTATACGAGGAGGAGCAAGCTATCTGACTTGGATAAAAGCTCCAGCGCACCGGGTGCCGAAGTGGAAGCTTCGGGAGACGTGAGGATATTCTTGGGATCCCTCTGTGGGCTGCCAGGTAATTATACTAGGCCCATGAGAGGTTAAGGTCTGCGTTAGAAGGACCAAGAGTATGCCTTGGTTGCTATGCGAGCGACCTAAAGACTGGGATGGATTAGCGTGGAGTCGACGATTCTTGTTTTTGCCCTGGATAGCGCATCGCCGACTACCTACCATCTTTAGTCAATCGTTTACGTGCGGAAAGGCAGGGAACCCCCAACAGACCATGTGCTTGCTATCGAGTCATGGGTGAGGTTGGCCCGTAGGAAAGTGGGCTATAGTGGGGCCGGGGAGTGGTTCTTATACATGATTTTTCTTGGATTGCCTTTCAGTAGTTGAGGGAGGGGTCGCGTGGGACCATAGCCACGGGTACAAAAACAGACCTTGATATCTGCATCGGCAGACGATTTAAAGCTCCTGACCGAGTTCCGTATTTCTTGATTTGCTCTGGCACGGAACTCGGATGGCACATTGGGGAACATGTGCATCTAGACATGGAAAACGATTCACGATACATACGTGGGATCAAGGGCGCGGTTGACGGGTGGCGTAATCCCTAGTGGTCCTAGGTGGCCAAGACCCAAACCGAGACACGAAAACGTTCATTAGGTAGCATAATCCCTAACGGCCCTAGGTGGCATAAATCCTAAGTGGACGCGCGATAGTTCATGGTAGGGAAACACAACTAGATCAAGGGTTGCAGTCCAAAACAGCTTCAAGGATAAAACGTTTACATGGGAAAGTCCGTACGGCCTACGGCAAAGGACTGAACTTATTCATGGAAAGAAACATACGAGTTGGGAAAACCTACATATGCTATATGTTAGGTTGGCATGGACCATTCCATGACATTGGGCAAGGGACATTCATAGTTAACACATGGCGCGGGTTAGGATACTAGTACGAGAGGTGCAGAGCAAATATACATGTTAGAACCAGAGCGGGTATACAGGATAGATGCCATGGGACGTTATACGCGATAGATATCTTGGGATATTATACTTGATAGAAACCTGACAATGTGATACCTTGTTTTATCTTGACATCGAGTTTATCACGACACCCTAGTTCATCTGAGTTCAGTAGTTCATCCTATTATTTTGATTTAATTGACCTATCTTTTATCATGCTTATGTTCATCTCAGTTTCTCATGACAGTTAACTTTACTAGTTTTTATACTAATAGTAGATAGGGCTTACACAGTCTTTTTGACTGACCCGTTTTGTTTCGCCTCTTTTCTTCCGTTCCCCCCCCCCTAGGTTACAGGGAGGAAACACTGCGGTTTAGTTCGGACTTCTTCTGCTTGAAGGTCATCATGGATGGCTTGGACTTTTCTTGGCTATGGCTACTTTACTGCTTTTCTTGGGGAATAATTTATGAAAATGTCTTTATGCTTCTTTACTATTGCAAGACAGGTTTTGATGTACTCTGATGTAAAAGGCTTTAGACCTTATTTATTCATGTTATGAAAGTTTGATTTTACTTCCGCTGTTTTATATGTTCTGTCTTGTGATATTTCTGTGCATGATTACCAATAATGCCCCTCTAAAGCTAGTGCATTCCCTTGTGAGTGACCCTAGCGGAGGCGGGGTGTTACACACTGTCTCACCTGTTTTATGTCAAGTATGTTATTATAATTATATTTTACTCCATGCGCTGTGAGACATTCTACAGGTTCTTGATTAGTTCGTTCCCTTCTTTCCTTTCTTCTGACGACCATCCCGTGCTAGTCGGGCATGTGTACAGCGCACTTTCAGAGGAAATGCAGGCTGGTGCGGGGCGGGCCGTCACAAGGTCCAAGCACAAACTTCTCACCGGTCTCTATCCAACATGATGGTGAGTTGCACGGTCTTCTGTACAAAGCTTCATATGGAGCCATACCGATACTGGATTGGTAGCTATTGTTAAATGCAAACTCTACTAGATGCAAATGGTCATCCCATGATCCACCAAAATCCAATATACACTCTGAAGAGATCTTCCAATATACGATTCACCCTCTCTGTCTGACCATCGTTTTGAGGATGATACGCAGTACTGAGATATAATTCCGACCCTAGAGCCTCTTGTAAGCTCTTCCAAAACCCACTAGTAAACAACGGGTCTCGGTCACTCACAATACTTTTGGGTACTCCATGAAAACTCACTACCCACTTCATATACAGCTATGCTAACTTAGCTGCCGTTCTGGTTGACTTGACTGGTATAAATCTTGCACTCTTGGTCAATCGATCCACAATTACCCAAATGTTATCATGTCCCGATCTAGTTATTGGTAAACCATCTATGAAATCCATCGATACTTGCTCCCATTTCCATTCGGGAACTTCTAATGGTTGCAACAAACCACTAGGCTTCTTTTGCTCGGCTTTAACTAGCTGGCAAAATATAAACTTCCCAACGTCTCTTTTCATCCCTTCCCAGTAGTAAGTCTGCTTAATGTCTCGATACATCAAATCACCACCAGGGTGTATAGTCAGTTTTGAGTGATGACATTCCCTAAGCACTTCATCTCTCAAAGCATTCACGTTGGGTACAACAAGTCTTCCATTCTTTCGAAGCCATCTTTCTCGATCAAGCCCATACAAATTCATCTCGTCACCATCGATATTCATCTCTAACTTGGAGATGATTTACAGTATATTAGGATGGTCCCTCTGACTGGAACCAATCCGCTCAATCAAAGTTGGTCTGATCGTCAAACTAGCTAACATCTCTGGATCCAATTCGCACTTTGGTCCGAAATCATACCCTGCGATATACTCCAGTTGCTTCCATTCAAGAAACATAGCCCCTAAACTGGCATGTCTCCTACTCAAGGCATCGGCTACCGCATTGCCTTTCCCAGGTGTATATGCGATATCAAAATCATACGAAGCCAAGAACTCTAACCATCTCTTCTGACGGAGATTTAGATCCTAAGAGATACTTTAACGATTTATGATCGGTAAACAACTCAAATCTCTCTCCCAAGAGATAATGTCTCCACATCTTCAACGCGAACACGATCGCTGCCAGTTCCAAATCATGGATAGGATACCTTTTCTCATGCAGCTTTAGTTGCCGACTAGCATAAGCTACAACCCTACCTCCTTGCATCAATACAGCACCTAGTCTGGTACCACAAGCATCCGTGTATACCGTCATCTATTCATTCCCTTTAGGAATGACTAACACTGGCGCACGCGTCAATTTTTCTTTTAGACTCTTGAATGCATTCTCACACACTCCGTCCTAGATGAAGGCTTGATTCTACTTAGTCAACTGAGTCAATGGTGTAGCTATCCTGGAGAAATCCTGGATAAACTTACGATAATATCCATCTAACCCCAAAAAGCTTCTTATGTCTGTAGCATTCTTGGGCGTCGACCAATCCTGTACCGTAGCCACCTTCGCAGGGTCCACGGCAATACCATTCTCTGAAATAACATGGCCTAAGAATCTCACTTCCCTCCTCCAGAAGTGACACTTAGAAAATTTTTCTTTCAATTGGTGTTTTCTCAACACCTCCATCACTATCCTCAAATGTCCCTTGTGTTCTTCCTCTATCCTCTAGCAAACAAGGATGTCGTCTACGAACACAAGAACAAACTTATTCAACTGATCTCTGAATACCCGATTCATACGATCCACGAAGTATGCTGGTGCATTGGTCAACCCAAATGGCATGACCAACCACTCATAGAATCTAGACGGCGTCCTAAATGCCGTTTTCGGAACACTCTCAACCGCTACTTGGAGCTGATGAAATCCTGTCGCGAGGTCCAACTGGGAGAACACTCTTGCTCCTTCCAGTTGATCAAACAAATCATCTATCCGCGGTAGAGGATACTTATTCTTCCTCGTCACCGTATTCAACTCGCGATAGTCCACACACAAACGAAGGGAACCATCTGCCTTAGTGGCAAACACAACTGGTGCTCCCCACTCGGAGACACTTCTTCTAATAAACCCCTTCTTCAAAAGATCGCTTACTTGCACCCCGAGCTCTCACTGCTCCCTTGGTGGCATAAGACGAAGTGGCATCACTATAGGTCTGACATCTTTCACTAAATCAATACGGAACTCAATCTCTCGGTGTGGTGGAAGCCTGGTCACTTCCTCGAAGACGTCCGGATACTAGCCAACCACGGCACATCTGACAACTCATCATGCGGGATGTCGAGGGAATTTATAAAACTAGCCATTACCCCATCACTAGGTAGACAACCAAACACTACCCTCCGCCCATCATCCGCCCTAACTGTCACCAAAAAGCCCTCACAGTCTACCACCACCCCGTATCTTTGGAGCCAATTGACCCCCAATATAATGCCATACCCAGTAAAGCCCAAAACAAAGCAATCACAAACAAACATACATCCATGACTCAATAAGACCAAATTTTGGCAAATCATACTAAGGTTAGTCGAACCACCAATCGGGTTCGTCACAACCAACGGTCTATCGACTATCTCGGGTTCCAGTCCCAAACTATCTACCAGGTCACTAGATATGAAGGAACGGGAAGCCCAGTATCAAACAAAACTCAAACAGGTACATCAAGAATAGAAAGCATACCTTGAATGATTACATTCTTTCCTTTCTCCGCCGCAGTTGGGGCATTCGACGAAGAAGGAACAGCATTAATAGCATATGCTTTCACGATCTGCTTCTCTTTAAGAGGTTGTGGACATTTATCCTTATGATGTCCCACTTGGCCAAAGTTGTAGCACTTCCTATCCGCTGGCTTGGCCCGACATTCTTTGGCATAATGGCCCTTCTTACCACAGCTGAAGCACTCAACATCTTCCTTGCTCTTTTTCTAGCCATCCTTCATTTGGTCCTTCTTCCTCTTGTTCTGAGTGTTATTCTTGCCTCCACCGCCTGCTTGCGGCTTCAACCCTTCTGCAGATGCCACCTCAGTCTTTGACTTAGGGTAAAGACTCTCTGATCTCAAAGCTTTCCCCATAATCGATTCAAAAGTCTCATCGATGTGGTTGATAAGCCTTTCCCCCAAGTATCCATCCAAACCAGTAATGAACTTCTCATTCTTCTTCTCAGGAGTATCGATAAGGGATAGTCCATACTTTGACAAAGTGTCAAACTCAGCAGTATAGTCCGAGACTGCCCTATCATTCTGCTTAAGCTCCAAGAACTTCCTAAACAATTCCGACTTCTGAGCAGCTGGGATAAACTTGTTGCTAAAGCGAGCTTTAAACTTATCTCAAGTAACCTGATCCTTTGGAGTGGCTGTCTTAATAGCATTCCACCAATTCATCGCTCGCCCTTGCAGTTGAAGAGACGCTAGCCTTCTCTTCATCGCATCCTCGATACCCAAGTCGTCGAAGATACGATCACAACTATCCAACCAATCCTGAACATCGGTGGTCGACTCCGTTCCATGGAACGGCTTCCCACCAAGGTTAGTGTAATTCTTGCACAGCTTGGCGAAATCGGCCCTTGGCGCCTGCACTACTGGACCACCACCATTACCGGCATTAGGAACTGCTCCCTGAACATCCCTAAGCATCTCTCTCATGAAGTCAGTGAACATCGTCCTCATGTCAGGAGCATTCCCATTATTGGCCCCTCTACCAGCACACCTCATGTCTCGACTCATCGTTCAATATGTAAAGAGAAAACGATTAACTATCTCCATAGTGGTGTTAGTGCAGTACGACTTCATCCTTATACTACTAATAGTATATATATATATAGTTTTTGAAAACCAAAGTAATCACAAATACGCACTCTCATATACATACTATCTCTCCGTAGTGTCTTTTCCTAGGTTAACTACGCAACCTAGAGCTCGGATACCAAATGTGACGGCCCGCCCTGCACCAACCGACATTTACTCCAAAAGTGCGTTGTACACATGTCCAGTTAGCACAGGACGATCGTCAGAAGAAAAGGAAGAAGACGAAGAATCAATAAGGAACCTGTAATATGTCTCACAGCGCATGGACTAAAATATAATCATAGCATATACTTGACACGAAACAGGTTAGACAGTGCATAAGCTGAAAACAAACTATCATAGCAGCATAAAATCCAAATACAGCTTATGTTCCACAACATCATTATTACAACTTTTAAAACTGTCTCTAAAAGCAAGATAAGGAAGGTACACTACTAATGCCCAAGTAGTGACCACCAACGACACAGGGAGAATATCTATATATATATCATATGTGGAAGCCTCCTCTCGCCTCCGGATCAGCTACTCGTGCATCACCAGCTAACCTGTCTCTAGTCTGCTCGTTTAGGAGCACCCAGAGTAATAAGAAGAGACATAAAACTCTGGGTCAGACAAAAGTCTGGTATGAGCGATAAGCAGCTAAACAGAACAATAACAGGTATACTAAACCATACATGAACCTGGACCTACAACCAAAGAGTTAGCACTACATACTGTACAACACTCTAAGGTGCCACTAACATATGGTGTACAAGCATACGGGGGTGGGGGGTGTGCATGTCACAGTGATGGAAAACAATCAAGCATAGCAACCATCCTCACATCTCTTACTCAGTGCGTATAGCAGACGATATCCACCACTTCGATCACCCAATACTTTGCTATGATCACTCTGCCCCCATGAAGTCACAACGGCTTCATTGCACTGATCCATAGCCACTAATCCTTCGCTATGTCCATTTTTCCCCATGGAGTCAAACACACCCCACTACACTGGCTCATAGCCTTACTAATCCTTTATTATGTCCACTCTGCTCCATGGAGTCCCAATGGCTCCACTGCACTAGCTCATAGTCTTACTATGATCACTTTGCCCCTTGAGTCATGATGACTCTACTGCACTGATACGTAGTCCTGCTATGATCACTTTTCCCCTCGAGTCATGATGACTCTACTGCACAGATACATAGCCCATCGTTCATTTCCAGTGGTGAATCGAAGTTATGAACGTCGACAACTCCTTAGCACACGTCCCGCAGCAAAGCCCAATCATGAAGTGAACTCATTGGTTCCCAACTGGATCCTGAGCTCTAACTTTTATTTGGACTACCTTTGCATCTCGGGTTATTGGTCATCACCGGATCGGTTCGGATCTCCTCACAGCCATCGGTTCGGTTAGACCTTCAATATCCCACACTGAATCAATTTGTGCCAAGCTTCTTCGGATCGGATCGAAGGGTGCCATCGGGTTCGGGTCGTGCTCCATGTTCCAACTCATGGTGGTTCGGATCGGCCTCCTTCAAAGCATGCCGGGTCGGGTCGTAGTCTCTAAGTCAAATCGTCATCGCCGGTTCGGGTCGGGGTACGCTGGCGGATCAGGTCGGAGAACTCCAGGAGGATCGATCCAGTCATGATCTCCTCCAAGTTTCCAGTCAGCTCGTGGCACGCAGGCTCGGTTCGGATGAAAGGGGGCGGATCGTGGATGGGCCACACGAACGGTTTGGTTCGGACCTCCCCATCTGATTTGGTCCGGTCCCTGTTCATTTCCTGCATTTTGTCTAGCGAGTTGTTTACGCCATTCGACGGCGTTTTCGACCACTCTAACTATTCTAATCAATCACAAAGCATACTACATAGTCATAGCAACAAATAGAAGTAACCTCAAGCACCAAAACATCAATATGATAGGTTAAAATGGATCAAACATAGCCAAAACCCCATATTTTCCCTTAAGCATGTTCAAGCATAATTAATGATAGGATTAGCAGAACTTAACCAAATTAACACAAGTTTCTAACAGAGGTCCAAAACAACATTTAAGAATTTATAAATATTTTTCCAGATTTTTAACATGCACAAATTTGCTAATTATCACTAATCACCCCTAATTAGCCGTAATTAGTGAAAAACAATGCTAATCACTCACCTTAGCCACAAATAAACCTTAGATCTGAAATAAATCTCTGATATGGCGCGAATACCAATGCTAAACAGCAACTCTAATCTTGATTTGGTGAAGATCTTCCTTGATTTGATGTTGCTAAGCTTAATCCTTCATTAGAAAGTGATTTGGAGGTGATTTAGAGGTTGGAGGCCATTTTTATGGTTTCCAAGAGATAAGTGGAGGCTAGAAAACTGAAATGGAATGAAACCCTAACTCTTTTCAGCCTCCTCATAACCCTAATCCCGAAATGGGTTATGGGCCCATTCACTAATCACCCTATTTGGCCCGGTTAAGCAGTTTTTCACCTTCCAAACCTTATTTCAGCCATTTCTCCCAAACGGTAAGTCCATTTTCCACATGTGACCACTCTACAAAAAGGTAAATCATCATCCGAAGCCAATGGAAGTGGTTTAAGGTCAAAACTCCTTTCCAATCAAAAGTTATGGCCGAAACAAGATCAACTAGGGGCAAAAGGTCATTTAAAAATCGGCAAAAATCATGAAAATGGGATATGACCCCAATGGTCGTTTCCCAAAGCCACATGACCACACCACTTCATATAAGAAAGAAATAAATATTCTACGATCCTCCCATGTGTAGAATGCGGGTTAATTCTCCCCTCCTTAAGAAATTTCGCCTCCGAAATTCCCTAACCAAAACACACAAAGGGTCCTGCATGCCTATCAACCATAAAACAACAATCAAACATGAAAAACAAGCAAAACAAGTCTATCCTAGCATGCGGCATAACTAAATTGCAAAGTAAATCTTACCAGGTAAAGAGTTCTGGATACATTTTCCTAATGCTCTCCTCCGTCTCCCAAGTACATTCATTCTCGTTCTCGCCCCACTGAACCTTGACTAGCTTCACCGCCTTCCTTCGAAGTTGCTTTGTATCGTGCTCGACAATACGAATCAGCTTGCAGTTCCCAACCGCCTCGGGTTCCACTTCGAGGTCCTCTAACTGATCAGGTGAAATAGTCATATCTGGGTCGTGCACGAACTTCCTTAGCTGGGAAACATGAAATACGTTGTGAACTCCCGTCATCTTCTCGGGTAAGTCAACTCTATACGCCAAATTCCCAACTTGTTCGAGAACTGGGAATGGGCCAACAAATCTTGGTGCTAACTTACCTCTCCTGCCAAATCGTATCACGCTCTTCAACAGAGAAATCTTGACAAACACGAAGTCACCAACGGAGAATTTTAAGTCTCTTCTCCTCTTATCAGCATAACACTTCTGCCTATCCTGGGCAGCCTTCATCCGTTATTGGATGATCTTAATCTTATCTGAAGTTTCCCTTACCACATCAGGTCTGCTGCTCTGATGTTGATGTTGATTTTAGTTATCAGCTTATGCACTGTCTCGCCTGTTTTATGTCAAGTATGTTATTATTATTATATTTTACTCCATGCGCTGTGAGACATTCTACAGGTTCTTGATTAGTTTGTTCCCTTCTTTCCTTTCTTCTGACGACCGTCCCGTGCTAGTCGGGCATGTGTACAGCGCACTTTCAGAAGAAATGCAGGCTGGTGCGGGGCGGGCCGTCACAAGGTCCAAGCACAAACTTCTCACCGGTCTCTATCCAACATGATGGTGAGTTGCACGGTCTTCCGTACAAAGCTTCATATGGAGCCATACCGATACTGGATTGGTAGATATTGTTAAGTGCAAACTCTACTAGATGCAAATGGTCATCCCATGATCCACCAAAATCCAATATACACTCTGAAGAGATCTTCCAATATACGATTCACCCTCTCTGTCTGACCGTCGGTTTGAGGATGATACGCAGTACTGAGATATAATTCCGACCCTAGAGCCTCTTGTAAGCTCTTCCAAAACCCACTAGTAAACAACGGGTCTCGGTCACTCACAATACTTTTAGGTACTCCATGAAATCTCACAACCCACTTCATATACAGCTCTGCTAACTTAGCTGCCGTTTTGGTTTACTTGACTGGTATAAATCTTGCACTCTTGGTCAATCGATCCACAATTACCCAAATGCTATCATGTCCTGATCTAGTTATTGGTAAACCATCTATGAAATCCATCGATACTTGATCCCATTTCCATTCGGGAACTTCTAATGGTTGCAACAAACCACTAGGCTTCTTTTGCTCGGCTTTAACTAGCTGGCAAAATATAAACTTCCCAACGTCTCTTTTCATCCCTTCCCAGTAGTAAGTCTGCTTCATGTCTCGATACATCTAATCACCACCAGGGTGTATAGTCAGTTTTGAGTGATGACATTCCCTATGCACTTCATCTCTCAAACCATTCACGTTGGGTATAACTAGTCTTCCATTCTTTCGAAGCCATCTTTCTCGATCAAGCCCATACAAATTCATCTTGTCACCGTCGATATTCATCTCTAACTTGGAGACGATTTACAATAGATTAGGATGGTCCCACTGACTGGAACCAATCCGCTCAATCAAAGTGGGTCTGATCGTCAAACTAGCTAACATCTCTGTATCCAATTCGCACTTTGGTCCGAAATCATACCCTGCGATATATTCCAGTTGCTTCCATTCAAGAAACATAGCCCCTAAACTGGCATGTCTCCTACTCAAGGCATCGGCTACCGCATTGCCTTTCCCAGGTGTATATGCGATATCAAAATCATACGAAGCCAAGAACTCTAACCATCTCTTCTGACGGAGATTCAAATCCTAAGAGATACTTTAACGATTTATGATCGGTAAACAACTCAAATCTCTCTCCCAAGAGATAATGTCTCCACATCTTCAACGCGAACACGATCGCTGCCAGTTCCAAATCATGGGTAGGATACCTTTTCTCATGCGGCTTTAGTTGCCGACTAGCATAAGCTACAACCCTACCTCCTTGCATCAATACAGCACCTAGTCTGGTACCACAAGCATCCGTGTATACCGTCATCTATTCATTCCCTTTAGGAATGACTAACACTGGCGCACGCGTCAATTTTTCTTTTAGACTCTTGAATGCATTCTCACACACTCCGTCCCAGATGAAGGCTTGATTCTACTTAGTCAACTGAGTCAACGGTGCAGCTATCCTGGAGAAATCCTGGATAAACTTACGATAATATCCAGCTAACCCCAAAAAGCTTCTTACGTCTGTAGAATTCTTGGGCGTCGACCAATCCTGTACCGTAGCCACCTTCGCAGGGTCCACGGCAATACCATTCTCTGAAACAACATGGCCCAAGAATCTCACTTCCCTCCTCCAGAAGTGACACTTGGAAAATTTTGCTTTCAATTGGTGTTTTCTCAACACCACCATCACTATCCTCAAATGTCCCTTGTGTTCTTCCTCTGTCCTCTAGCAAACTAGGATGTCGTCTACGAACACAAGAACAAACTTATTCAACTGATCTCTGAATACCCGATTCATACGATCCACGAAGTATGCTGGTGCATTGGTTAACCCAAATGGCATGACCAACCACTCATAGAATCCAGACGGCGTCCTAAATACCGTTTTCGGAACACTCTCAACCGCTACTCGGAGCTGATGAAATCCTATCGCGAGGTCCAACTGGGAGAACACTCTTGCCCCTTCTAGTTGATCAAACAAATCATCTATCCGCGGTAGAGGATACTTATTCTTCCTCGTCACCTTATTCAACTCGCGATAGTCCACACACAAACGAAGGGAACCATCTTCCTTAGTGGCAAACACAACTGGTGCTCCCCACTCGGAGACACTTCTTCTAATAAACCCCTTCTTCAAAAGATCGCTTACTTGCACCCCGAGCTCTCACTGCTCCCTTGGTGGCGTAAGACGAAGTGGCATCACTATAGGTCTGACATCTTTCACTAAATCAATACGGAACTCAATCTCTTGGTGTGGTGGAAGCCCGGTCACTTCCTCGATGACGTCCGGATACTAGCCAACCACGGGCACATCTGACAACTCATCATGCGGGATGTCGAGGGAATTTATAAAACTAGCCATTACCCTATCACTAGGTAGACTACCAAACACTACCCTCCACCCATCATCCGCCCTAACTGTCACCAAAAAGCCCTCACAGTCTACCACCACCCCGTATCTTTGGAGCCAATTGACCCCCAATATAATGCCATACCCAGTAAAGCCCAAAACAAAGCAATCACAAACAAACATACATCCATGACTCAATAAGACCAAATTTCGGCAAATCATACTAAGGTTAGTCGAACCACCAATCGGGTTCGTCACAACCAACGGTCTATCGACTATCTCGGGTTCCAGTCCCAAACTATCTACCAGGTCACTAGATATGAAGGAACGGGAAGCCCAGTATCAAACAAAACTCAAACAGGTACATCAAGAATAGAAACCATACCTTGAATGACGACATTCTTTCCTTTCTCCGCTGCAGTTGGGGCATTCGACGAAGAAGGAACAACATTAATAGCATATGCTTTCACAATCTGCTTCTCTTTAAGAGGTTGTGGACATTTATCCTTATGATGTCCCACTTGGCCAAAGTTGTAGCACTTCCTATCCGCTGGCTTGGCCCGACATTCTTTGGCATAATGGCCCTTCTTACCACAGCTGAAGCACTCAACATCTTCCTTGCTCTTTTTCTAGCCATCCTTCGTTTGGTCCTTCTTCCTCTTGTTCTGAGTGTTATTCTTGCCTCCACCGCCTGCTTGCGGCTTCAGCCCTTCTGCAGATGCAACCTCAGTCTTTGACTTAGGGTAAAGACTCTCTGATCTCAAAGCTTTCCCCATAATCGATTCAAAAGTCTCATCGATGTGGTTGATAAGCCTTTCCCCCAAGTATCCGTCCAAACCAGTAATGAACTTCTCATTCTTCTTCTCAGGAGTATCGATAAGGAATAGTCCATACTTTGACAAAGTGTCGAACTCAGCAATATAGTCCGAGACTGCCCTACCATTCTGTTTAAGCTCCAAGAACTTCCTAAACAATTCCGACTTCTGAGCAGCTGGGATAAACTTATTGCTAAAGCGAGCTTTAAACTGATCCCAAGTAACCTGATCCTTTGGAGTGGCTGTCTTAATAGCATTCCACCAATTCATCGCTCGCCCTTGCAGTTGAAGAGACGCTAGCCTTCTCTTCATCGCATCCTCGATACCCAAGTCGTCGAAGATACGATCACAGTTATCCAACCAATCCTGAACATCGGTGGCCGACTCCGTTCCGTGGAACGGCTTCCCACCAAGGTTAGTGTAATCCTTGCACAGCTTGGCGAAATCAGCCCTAGGCGCCTGCACTACTGGACCACCACCATTACCGGCATTGGGAACTTCTCCTTGAACATCCCTAAGCATCTCTCTCATGAAGTCAGTGAACATCGTCCTCATGTCAGGAGCATTCCCATTATTGGCCCCTCTACCAGCACCCCTCATGTCTCGGCTCATCGTTCAATCTGTAAAGAGAAAACGGTTAACTATCTCCATAATGGTGTTAGTGCAGTACGACTTCATCTTATTCTACTAATAGCATATATATATAGTTTTTGAAAACCAAAGTAATCACAAATACGCACTCTCATATATGTACTATCTCTCCGTAGTGTCTTTTCCTAGGTTAACTAGGCAACCTAGAGCTCGGATACCAAATGTGACAGCCCGCCCTGCACCAACCGACATTTACTCCAAAAGTGTGCTGTACACATGTCCAGTTAGCATAGGACAGTCGTCAGAAGAAAAGGAAGAAGACAAAGAATCAATAAGGAACCTGTAGTATGTCTCACAACGCATGGACTAAAATATAATCATAACATATACTTGACACGAAACAGGTAAGACAGTGCATAAGCTGAAAACAAACTATCATAGCAGCGGAAAATCCAAATACAGCTTATGTTCCGCAACATCATTATTACAACTTTTAAAACTGTTTCTAAAAGCAAGATAAGGAAGGTACACTACTAATGCCCAAGTAGTGACCACCAACGACACAGGGAGAATATATATATATATATATATATATATATATCATACGTGGAAGCCTCTTGCTCGCCTCCGGATCAGCTACTCGTGCATCACCAGCTAACCTGTCTCTAGTCTGCTCGTTTAGGAGCACCCAGAGTAATAAGAAGAGACATAAAACTCTGGGTCAGACAAAAGTCTGGTATGAGCGATAAGCAGCTAAACAGAACAATAACAGGTATACTAAACCATACCTGAACCTGGACCTGCAACCAAAGAGTTAGCACTACATACTGTATAACACTCTAAGGTGCCACTAACATATGGTGTACAAGCATATGGGGGTGGGGGGGTGCATGTCATAGTGATGACAAACAATCAAGCATAGCAACCATCCTCACATCTCTCACTCAGTGCGTAAAGCAGACGATATCCACCACTTCGATCACCTAATACTTTGCTATGATCACTCTACCCCCATGAAGTCACAACGACTTCATTGCACTGATCCATAGCCACTAATCCTTCGCTATGTCCACTTTGCCCCCATGGAGTCGTACACGCCCCACAGCACTGGCTCATAGCCTTACTAATCCTTTACTATGTCCACTCTGCCCCATGGAGTCACAGTGGCTCTACTGCACTGGCTCATAGTCTTACTATGATCACTTTGTTCCTCGAGTCATGATGACTCTACTGCACTGATACGTAGTTCTGCTACGATCACTTTTCCCCTCGAGTCATGATGACTCTACTGCACTGATACGTAGCCCATCATTCCTTTTCAGTGGTGAATCGAAGTTATGAACGTCGACAACTCCTTAGCACACGTCCCGCAGCAAAGCCCGATCATGAAGTGAACTCATTGGTTCCCAACTGGATCCTGAGCTCTAACTTCCATTTGGACTACCTTTGCATCTCGGGTTATTGGTCATCATCGGATCGGTTCGGATCTCCTCACAGCCATCGATTCTGTTCGGCCTTCAGTATTCCCCACTGGATCAATTCGTGCCAAGCTTCTTCGGATCGGATCAGAGCGTGCCATTGGGTTCGGGTCGTGCTCCATGTTCCAGCTCGTGGTAGTTCGGATCGGCCTCCTTCCACGCACGCCGGGTCTGGTCGTAGTCTCTAAGTCAAATCGTCATCGCCGGTTCGGGTCGGTGTACTCTGGTGGATCGGGTCGGAGAACTCCAGGCGGATCGGTCCGGTCGTGATCTCCTCCAAGTTTCCAGTCATCTCGTGGCATGCAGGCTCGGTTCGGATGAAAGGGGGTGGATCGTGGATGGGCCACGCGAACGGTTCGGTTCGGACCTCCCCATCCGATCCGGTCCGGTCCCTGTCCATTTCCTGCATTTTGTCCAGCGAGTTGTTTACGCCATTCGACAGCGTTTTCGACCACTCTAACTATTCTAATCAATCACAAAGCATACCACATAGTCATAGCAACAAATTGAAGTGACCTCAAACACCAAAACATCAATATGATAGGTTAAAATGGATCAAACATAGCCAAAACCCCATATTTTCCCTTAAGCATGTTCAAGCATAATTAATGATAGGATTAGCAAAACTTAACCAAATTAACCCAAGTTTCTAACAGAAGTCTAAAACATCATTTAAGAATTTATAAATATTTTTCCAGATTTTTAGCATGCATAAATTCGCTAGTTATCACAAATCACCCCTAATTAGTCGTAATTAGTGAAAAACAATGTTAATCACTCACCTTAGCCATAAATAAACCTTAGATCTGAAATAAATCACTGACATGGCATGGATACCAATGCTAAGCAGCAGCTCTAATCTTGATTTGGTGAAGATCTCCCTTGATTTGATGTTGCTAAGCTTAATCTTTGATTAGAAAGTGATTTGGAGGTGATTTGGAGGTTGGAGGCCATTTTTAGGGTTTCTAAGAGGTAAGTGGAGGCTAGAAAACTGAAATGGAATGAAACCCTAACACTTTTCAGCCACCTCATAACCCTAATCCCAAAATGGGTTATGGGCCCATTCACTAATCACCCTATTTGGCCCGGTTAAGCAGTGTTTCACCTTCCAAACCTTATTTCAGCCATTTCTCCCAAACAGTAAGTCCCTTTTCCACATGTGACCACTCTACTGAAAGGTAAACCATCATCCGAAGCCAATGGAAGTATTTTCAGGTCAAATCTCCTTTCCAATCAAAAGTTATGGCCGAAACAAGATCAACTAGGGGCAAAACAGTCATTTAAAAATCGGCAAAAATCATGAACATGGGAAATGACCCCAATGGTCGTTTCCCAAGGCCACATGACTTCATATAAGAAAGAAATAAATATTCTACGATCCTCCGATGCGTAGAATGCGGGTTGTTACATATACTCTGTCAGACACTCGTCCATACAAGTTGTCCTAGGTCTGGACAAACAGAAAGCACCATTTTGGAATAGAACGATCCCTGCATTTCACTCCGTTTTCAATTATCTTCCGCGTAATCTAATTCGCAGCGCTTATGCCTATACAGAGTGGTTTTCGGATAACAAATCCAACCGGTCTCTCCATATCGACAACGATGGTTAAAACACTTCGATGGTCGGTTATTTAACTATCAAAGTAAAAACAAACATTCATTCACATGTACAACTAAACATCACACAACCACAGCCCTTTTTATTTAACATTCATTCTAATTATTATTCAAATTTCTATTTCTTATCAGATATTTCTCAAATTCCGTTTTAGCTTTTCACCCTTCTTGGAAAAACATTCCCAGTTATTATAAACTCTTATTCTCCCATATTCAAAAAAAATATGGTATTAACGTTCGAAACATTTCCATTCTTTTCACGTTCTTTATTTTCTACTCTTGGATAATATACCCTATTTCCACTGGAAAAATATTCTAATTTCATTATAAACATTTTAATTTGTCCAACGTTCACTTTTAAAACATTATTCACTTTGAATGTGAATATCATCCCTATTATAGAAATCTGAACCCCTTTATCAAATAACTCTTTATTCAAGTAATAAATATCCTTATCTTGTTTATCGAAAACTCTTTCATAATCTTGTATTACCATTCCTCTTTAAAAACCCTCTTTCTAAGTCGACTTCTTGCTAAATCAATATCAAGTTTATAACTAAATATTGATTACATATCCTATTATGATTTATTGGTTTAAACTAAATATTAACTATCCTATCAGATTATAATTCCTAAAATAATTTACTTTAATACATTCGACATCGTCGAATTATAGTTCCAATTCCTAGTAGTGTTATTTAACTCTAATCATACTTCAAACATCGGAATGATGTCATCGTTTTCTAAAACGATTCTCCAATTTCTCTTTCTAAATTCAATCTTATATTTCTTTGGTAAAACATCGTTATTATTTCTTTCGAATAAGTGGATTTCAAACCAAACTGTTTTCATTCCCTAGGGATAGTTGTAACTACCTGAAAATTTGCGACCTTGATTATCCGATATACAACACGTATCGAACATCAAGAGTCGAAAATACCGGATGGTTAATGAAAGAAATTAGAGGGTGAGGAAAGATAAGATAGAAACTTAGAATAGAAGAGGAAGAAGAACAAAACATCAGAGTAGCACGAATCTCACAGCGGAACGAACAACATATAATAGATAATATATCCTTGAAATATCAGTATATGAATACACATCATTATCAAAGTACAATACTTACAACACAGCGGAATAACAATAGCTATATAAAAATCCTGAAGCCTCCTGCTCCAGCTCTTCAAGTAACTGTAAATCCCGACTACTTGACTGCCCGTACAAAATTGGGCACCCAAGAGTTTAGGGAAAACAAAAAAAATAAACTCCGGGTCAGTCATGGGACTGGTATGAGTAAAACAGATTAAAACAGTTTGAGCAATTTAACGATATCTCATAAGACTACGACGTATAACGGAATGGGTTTTTCCCTTATGAGAATCTGAAATATCTTTATATCAAAAACCTTTTGATATTATAATAATGTTTATCAATCACAATATAATAATCATCTAGCAGAAACGCTTTCATCTCATGTTCTACATATATAGTATACAATCAAAACCGCAAGCACGTATTGGGTAATGGATTTCCAACTATGACAAGGTATGGAACCACCTTTCGCTAGTGTACCTCTAGACAGGAATACACTAGGTTCAACAAGAGCATCTTGCAACCCGGCCACACATGACCGACCACTCATTTTGCTTGAGTGTATCTAATGTATATCTCAAACGGTTGGAATCAGCAACCATTTCCCGAATGGGACAGTATCGACAATAGATTTTTAAAAGTAAATGAAACTCTAGATCAGGTGATTATACACCCTAATAGGTGCGACCTACATAACCATGCTGCCTGCCCGATTTCTGTCATTTACCGGATGTGAGGCTAGAAGCCACGCTTATCTCTGACAGATCACATGTTTATTCCTTTTGAATGTCACATCGTCATACCCGCCAAATCACAAATTGATTTCCCCAAAAATACCACGGGTATATAGCTAAGAGAAACGAGTTCCTCCGCCACCAAACGTAAATACGTTTGAAGAGATCAACTAACGCGATCTATTAAATATACTCTATCAGACATTCTTCCATATAGGTCATCATGGGACTAGACAAACTGAAGGCATTATTCAGTACAACCATCTTAAGCAATTGTTATCTAAGATTTATACAACATCCCTTGCACTTTACCTCGTCTTTAATATATTCAGCATACTTGATTCGCAACGCTTATGCCAATACGGAGTGGTTATTTGGATAATAATCCAACCGGTCTCTCCATATTAACAACGTTAAAATGGTCGAAAACTTCGATAGTTGGTGAGTTAACTATCAAAGAAAAACACGAGTGCAAACAACGATATCATTTCCAGATGGAAATCATATCGATCAATCATCATTTAACATTTATCTCTTTAGTTCATTAATTTACTTATCTCCTGTTTCTATATATTCTAAATTCTTATTTTCTCTTTTATCAGAAAACATTTCTGATTCTTACTTGGAAAACATTTCCAAAACTCCTCCACTATCAAACCTTACCATTCCTTAATTAAGAAGGAAGTCAATCAAGTTGGGGTATAATTACCTCTCAGACCTTAACTAAACAACGTTTTAACTTCGGAATAGACAAAGTTTATCTTTTAAGCCTTTAACAAGCTTCTTACGTAACTCTCGGATTCTATTTACGAATCAACTTCTTTATTGAAAACATTGGTTATAACGATAACGTTATAATCCCTACTTTCGAAATATCTAACTCCCATTATAACTTTTATTCTTTAATGTGAATAAATAAATAAACACCTAATTTATAAATAAATAAATCTTGATTTAAACACCGGAAAGTATAAGTACTTTCCCAAATTCGATATAATCGAATTTGCCAATTAACTCTCTTCGGGTAATCTCTATTTGATTAAGTCTTCTTCGAATAACCTATATTCGATTATCTTTCTTCGAATAACTTATATTCGATTATCTCTCCTCGAATAACTTATATTCGATTAACTCACTTCGAATAACTTATATTCGATTATCTCTCTTCGAATAACTTATATTCGATCTCTCGCTCTAAACTATATTCGATTCTTTCTTTTGAATACGCTATATTCGATAATCTCCTTTCGAATAACTATATTCGATAATCTCACTTTCGAATAGCTAAATTCGATTAACTCCTTTTGATTAAACTAACATCGATTAACTCCTTTTGATTTAACTAACATCGATTAACTACTTTTCGATTAAACTAACATCGATTAACTCCTTTCGATTAACTCATCTTGACTAACTCAACTTAATTAACTCGACTTATTTAACTCAACTTGATTAACTCCTATCGAATAACTTATATTCGATTTAACTTATATTCGAATAACCATGTCTGTTTTAACTCTATCTCGAATAACTATATTCGACTAATTCTAATCGAATACTGATATTCAATTAATCCTAATTCGATTAACTATGTTCAATTAACTATATCTGGTTAACTCTTATTCGAATACTGGTATTTGATAAACTCTAATTGAATAACTAATATTCAATTAACTCTACTTGTCGATTTACCCTTATTCACTAGCTTTATTTGCTTTATAAAGATTTCCTTTCAACAGCGTTTATTCCTTTATAAAGATTTCCTTTTAACAGCATTTATTCACTTATAATGATTTCCTTCTAACATCGTTTATCCACTTATAATGATTTCCTTCTAACAACGTTCATCCACTTATAATGATTTCCTTCTAACAGCATTTATTCACTTCAAAAGTGTTGAGTTCACATTCTATCAAAAACATCGGTGTAAATACCAATTTCTACTTCTCTATATAAGTTCAGACTTATATATCCCATTTATCCAACGATAAATATTTTATTAATTATTCTTCTCCATCTATCTGTTAAACAGATTTCTATTTAATTCTTCTTTAAATAAACCTTTTCCATTTATCTGTTAAAAACAGATTTTCATTGTCTATTCATTTTCTAAATATTCCTTTGATTTAATTCTATTTATTTTCCCAAATAAATATTCCTTTGATGATTCCATTTATTTCCTAAATAAATATCTCCTTTAATACCTTTATTTATTTTCTGAATAAATATTCCCTTTATAAAATCTTTTGATTTTATACATTTATTTTCAAAATATTATCTTTTATCAAATCTGTTGATTTTGTAAAAATTCCTTTATTTCAATATACCCATTGAAATATTCCTTTTCTACATCCCGTGGGTATTTAACATACCAATTAACACTGATTAATATCATTCTAGCACACATAATCAATAACAGCTTATATATCACATCATATATCACAATATATGAAAACGGTAAAAATAATTGTTGAGGAATCCAGTCGGATTCCTCCAACCTGTCTCCCTGCATCCACAGATGTGAAACAACATAAATAACATCACTTTCATCTTAACATGAAATATTCTGATAAACAGAATTTGTAACACCCCGCGAACTCTATAACTGTGAAATTAACAAATTAAAGTATAATCAATTTGCAGTCAAAGAACTAAGGGAAACGGGATACGCCATTGCGTTCGTCTCGGAAAAATACGTGAAATAGAGTCCGAGTTTTCGAAAAACGGAGTCCGTATGAAGAAGATATGGCCTTCGGAAGTTTCTGAATTAAGTTTAAAATTCAAACAGAATAAAACAGTTTAAAATTCCAAAATCGGGCCCAATGGGCCAGGGTGGTAAAACACCCGCCTAACGCACCCAGGTCGACTGGGCTGTCGACCTGGTCTAACCAGGTCGACAGGGCTGTCGACAGGGCTGTCGACAGGCATGTCGACCTGGTCCAGAGCCAGGTCGAACCCAGTCCAACCTGGCTGGCCTATTCTATGTTGGTCGATTTTCTGTAGACTGCTTTGTCATTAGGGCTAGGTGGCAGGCTCTAATTGGTCTCTCCTTAGGATGAATGGCTACGATCAATCCAGGCAACATCAATGGTCCTAATCGGTTCATAACCCCTATAAAAATGACCCTAGACTCAACCCTAATCTATTCATTCAGAAATAAGAACAAAGCCGCCATGTTGCTGCGGAAACGACTAGGGGTAGCCACCAATTGGAGAGGGGATTAGGAGGCAAATTCTAAGGCATAAAGCAACCTAAACAAATCAAATCAACGAGAAATCGCATCTTCAAATCCCTAAATTGGAGAATTCGCCACACCATAGTAAGTAGAGTATTACTTTGGTATGAACAAATAACTGTGTTGGTTTGTATACTTGATTGTGGTGATAAATAATTCATAATTTGTGCGTTACTATGATTCTTATCGATTTGGAATATTGTATACGTTTGGATATTCTCAAATTATGTTATGAAAAACCACATGCGGTAGTTTTATGCAAGTATACGTTTGGAATATTCGCAAATTATGTAATCCATGTTGAGGCTACATGTATGTAGTTGATTAATTGAAATTCATGCAAGTTTGGGGTTTTGCTACTATGCCATCATAATGTGTATTTTTATACAAACATCATTTTTATGAAGTAATTGGAATAAGTTTGGGTTATCATAGTCCATATGAAATTATGTTGAAAATTTGGCATCATGATCTATGTATTAAGTCATGCTTTTGTACTAGAAAACCTATTTGCAAACTTATGAATATGACTAGGCTATGATTGATATTTGGCATAATTGAAATCCATATTAAGTCTATATTGTTTACAAGAATTATATGATGACATATGTGGTACATAGCTAGGTTAGATTCAAAATCCCTTTTTTTGCAAGTTTACATGACTAAAGTAAAAATCATGATTTCATGTTAGAAATATTTATGCCATGGTTATGTGAACAAATTTAACTATACTTTTGTATTAGTCACAAAAGTAGGCACCTTTGTAAACATGTTGTAGTTTTATGAACATGATTTGCTTATGTTTGACATTATGCCTGAATAAAAATATAGGTTTAGTTAAAGCCTATGTGTCGATAGTGATATTCTTAACTTAACTACAAGTTTACATGCTTTGATTCATGTCACTTATGCTTTATGACCAAAGTATATGGCACTACTATGCAAGTACACCAGTTTCTATTTTGTATTTCCAACGTCATATTGCAAGTTCATGCGTTCACATTCCCCTTTTCGTGTATGTAATCACGCTTTAAGCCTCCCCTTTTCCGCCTGGCTAAGTTGGGCTTTAAAAGGCTAAGCCCAACATATATATAATAAATGGACGAGTTAAACGGGGGAAAATAACGTTGGGTTAAAATTACTAATGAATGAAAATATAAAATAGAAGGGCCCAAATTCAAGTATGGGTTGGGCCCATGATTGGTGTAACCTCTACACCATCAACTTAATAATGGGCCGCAAATATTTACATATAAGAAAATAAAGAAGAAAGACAAAATATGTAAATGTAGAACATACGATGTGTTTAACCCGAGGTTGGATTGAGTTGTGATGTAAACCTGCCCGGAACCGCCCGGCTGTCCAGTAGTCACAACAATACCTATCCAATGTAGGAGGTTAAACATGGAGCCCAATAAGGACCCGAGGTTAGACTGAGTTGTGGCGTAAGACTGCCCGGAACCAACCGGCAACAGGCAGCCACAACAATACCTGTCTAATGTGAGAGGTCAAGGCTTTAATAAGACAATTAAGGTTGAGTCAGGGTTGTAAGGATTAAGTGAACTAAAGACTTAATCAAAATGGAACATGCTAAACTAAACGGACTGGTGGGGGTTAGGTTAGAAAAACACTTAACCAACTTAGCATGTTGGCTAGAGATAGAAAACCTAGTAACGGGGGACCCTTTTCAGCAGTAACCCTAGAAGGTATATCAGGATACCCTGAAACTAGGCAGGGTGGGGCACGATTACTGGGCTGATTGTAAGAGGTCAAATCGACGGCGGTGGTGTAGCAGTGTAGGTTCTAACGGGGTGCGGGCGTGCACACACTCCGGCGCAGAAAAATAAAGCACTGGGCACCAGTAGCATACCTGTGCATTCTAAGGTTGTGTCGGGCCGCCGCCATGGGACTTGATACACCCCATGGTGGGACCAGCATAGGTAACTACAACATCGGGGGCCGTAAGACACATGTAACTATGCGAGTAGGAGCCGATCATCATAGAACGGATCACATCACCCTGATTATGGGGTGCCAGTTGGAAACTAGTTTATATGGGTTCAGAGATTAACATGGGGTACGATAGTATATTCGACCCTAGACAACTTAACCAAGTTTTAGTGCTTTTCCACTTCTTGTTTATACTTATCATACCCAGTTCTTTATTCATAGACAGAATAGTACTAGACTTACTCAGGCTTTATGTCTGACTCTACTTTTCTTTCGTTCCCCCCCCCCCCCCCGGTCCACAGGGAGGGAACACAGCAGCTTGACCAGCCTTAACATCCAGCTTGAAGAAGAGAAATGTATTGCTTGGACTTTTTCGTTTTGAACTATGGCTTTGGACAATCCACTATGGGGCTTTTGCAGTTTATCTATGTTTTATTTATGCTTCTTTAAATAATGTAATCAAGACAGATTATGAAAGTGTTATGTTATGTTTTGGAAAAGATGTAAGACAATTATGGTAATGTTGTTGTAACACGTATTTGCTTTTATGAAATAAAAGTTTTGTTGATCTTCCGCTGTTTACAAATATGTGTTCTTATATCTGTCTTGTATATCTGTGACTTATACTTATAAACCTCCACCAAAATTAGGGCATTCCCTTTGAGAGTGACCCTAACGGAGGTGGGGTGTTTCACTTGGTATCAGAGCATAGGTTTACCAGATAAGATAAAAAGTTTTGAAAAATTGTTTTCAAAAAGGAAATTTAAAGAAGCATTTTTAAAAGAAAAATATTATTTTATTTTAAAAAGGCAAAGTCCACCCCCCAAAGCCATAGGTACTATCTCTTATCCTTCGTTTTGAATCTATCCTTTTTGTTTCAGCATGTCCGAAGATCTTAACTTGCCGGAAGGGGTGCCAATACCTGGTTGGTTTAGACGGTTCTTAGAAGCAAGGTCCACTCAGCCAGGTCCTACCATTCCTCCTCCCCCAGCTGCCGGAAATCATCCAGCTGCTGCGGCACCTTTTCCTCCACCTCCTCCTCGAGGAAACACGTTTGCTAAGATATGTAAAGATTTTAAAGCTATGGGAGGAAGGGATTTCCATGGAACTGAGTCCTTCGTGGCAGCTAGGAATTGGCTGAAAGAAACTGAGGACCTATTCATCATCTTTGAGGTAGAGGATAGACAAAAAGTACAATTGGCAGTGTGGCTATTGAAGGGCGAGGCTTCCTACTGGTGGGAAGTCACTAATGCTGAAAGACCAGTGGAGACATGGGAGGACTTTAGGGCAAGGTTTGAGACTAAATTTCTCTCAGATGCGGAAAGAAGTTTGCAGTTGGAAAAATTCTTATTTCTTAAGCAAGGGGACAAGACAGTCAGAGAGTATGTGAATCAGTTCGATGAGCTGGCTAGGTTTGGGCTTGACCTAGTCAACACCCCGCACAAGAAGGCTCTCCGTTTCGTCAAAGGGTTGAATGAGCCATTACACAGTTTGGCCATGACCCATATACCCATGGGAGCCACGTATGAAAGATTGGTGCAAATGGCATTGCTGAATGAAGAGGATAAGGGCAAGAAGGAGACAAAGGCAGAAAGCTCTCAAGGGAAGAAAGAGGGTTTGCAACCTAAAAAGACAGACTTTAAGAAAGGCGGGAAAGGCAACAAAGAGAAGAGGAAGTGCAATTTCTGTGGCAAAGTGGGGCACTTAGTAAAGGACTGCCGGAAAAAGAAGGCCAAGGAGAATGGTGGGTGCTTTTCTTGCGGTGAGACAGGCCACAGGGCTAAGGACTGCCCAAAGAAACGAGGACAGGGGCAGAGGGCTGGATCCACCCCAGGAGCACAGGTTCATGTGCTGGAAGCGCCACCTCTGCAACAGCGAGGTATAAATACTTCTGTAGAAAGTGTAGTTTATCTTTATGATCAACCCGTTCGCACTTTATTTGACTCTGGCGCATCACACTCCTTTATCTCGTCCGCTTTAGTAGAATCTCTGCACCTAAAAACTAGTATGGTAGAGGACCCCTTAATTGTTTCAAACCCAATTGGGGGCCCAGCTCATTTGTCTATGATCTGTGTGGGATTGAAAATTTCTATTCTAAGTGTAGAATTTCAATGTAGTACCTTTGTTTTGGGCTTTTCGGGTTATGGTTTGATTTTGGGTATGGATTGGCTATCCAGTAATGGGGCCATCCTTGATTGTGAGAAAAGGGTTGTTAGGCTCCTAACCCAGCTCGGTAATACTTTGGAAATTTCTTGTAATCCCTCGTATGCGGTTATGCTTAGTTATCTTGAATCGCTAGATGCCTCTGTTGAAAATTTGCAATCAGTTAGAGTGGTCCGGGAATATCCGGATGTCTTCGAAGAGGTGAAGGGCTTGCCTCCGAAGCGGGAAATAGACTTCCGCATATATCTTGTAGATAATGCAAAGCCCGTTGCGTTGCCCGTTAGACACATGGCTCCATGAGAAAGGAAAGAGCTCAGTAAACATGTTAAAGAGCTTCTAGAGAAGGGGTTCATTAGGAGGAGCATTTCAGAATGGGGCGCTCCAGTGGTGTTCGCTACAAAGGCGGATGGTTCACTCCGTCTATGTGTTGACTATAGGGAGCTCAACGAGCTAACGAAAAAGAATAGGCACCCTCTCCCTAGAATTGACGATTTATTTGACCAGCTTGTAGGAGCGTCTGTTTTGTCCCAACTCGATTTAGCAACCGGTTTTCATCAGCTAAGGGTGGCTGAAGATAGCATCGATAAAACAGCATTCAGAACCCCAGACGGCTTCTTTGAATGGCTTGTCATGCCTTTCGGCTTGACAAATGCACCTGCGTACTTCGTGGACCTGATGAGTAGGGTATTTAGAGATTTCCTCAACAAATTCGTAGTGGTCTTCGTAGATGATATCCTTATCTTCTCAAAAAGTGAAGAGGAACATGCTCAGCACTTAAGGGCAATCATGGAAACTTTGCGAGTCCATCAACTAAAAGCCAAATTCTCCAAATGCCACTTTTGGAGAGAAGAGGTGAGGTTCCTTGGGCACATAGTATCCAAACAAGGGTTAGCAGTGGACCCTGCTAAGGTAGTGGCGGTACAGGATTGGAAGACACCAAGGAATGCAACTGAGGTCCGAAGCTTTCTAGGACTAGCGGGTTTCTATCGAAAATTCATAAGGGATTTTGCGAAAATCTCAGCTCCGCTCACGAAATTGACCAAGAAGAATCTAGTGTTCAATTGGGACTTGGATTGCGAGTTTGCTTTCCAACGACTGAAAAGGGCTCTCATAACAGCCCCAGTTTTGACGCTGCCAGATGGGAGCAAGATGTTCACTGTTTATACGGATGCATGTGGGACAGGGCTAGGCGCCATCGTAATGCAAGAAGGAAGGGTAGTAGCTTATGGCGGGAGGCAGTTGAAGGTACACGAAAAGAACTACCCAACCCACGATCTTGAGTTAGCCGCCATCGTCTTTGCACTCAAGTCTTGGCGACACTACCTCCTAGGTGAGAAGTTCGAACTTTACACTGACCATAAATCGTTGAAATATCTTTTCTCGCAGAAGGATCTTAACTTGAGGCAACAAAGATGGATGGAGTTTCTTGCCTCGTACGATTTCGAAATCTCTTACACTCCGGGCAAAGGCAACGTAGTGGCAGACGCGTTGAGCCGAAAGAAATTGACCCTAAGCCCGTTGTTTGTTGAAAGACAAAGCCTAGAGTTCATAGCCAGCTTCGACTTTAGGCCTTCCTCCGATTTCGTACCAGGCTTGCTAGCATCTCTCGAAGTGCGCCCAACTTTAGTGGATTCGGTAGGGGCAGCACAACGCGAAGACCCTCAGCTTGTGGAAACAATTGATAGGCTAATTAGGGGTGAGACTTCAAGTCACCTCAACAGATACTCCATCGACGATAAGGGTTTGCTAAGGCGAGATGGAAGACTATGCGTCCCACAGACAAAAGATTTAGTAAAGAAGGTTCTCGAGGAAGCACATCACTCCAAGATGACGATACACCCAGGCGGAGATAAAATGTACAAAGATATAAAAAGGACTTTCTTCTGGAACGGCATGAAAAAGGACGTGGCAGAATTCGTTTCTAAGTGTATGGTGTGCCAACAGGTTAAGGCGGAACAGAAAAAGCCTGGCGGATTGCTACATCCTCTGGAGGTCCCGCAGTGGAAGTGGGATAGCATCTCAATGGACTTCATCGATGGGCTGCCTAGGTCTAGGAGAGGCAACACTAGCATTTGGGTAATAGTGGATAGGCTTACTAAAAGCGCCCACTTTTTACCTGTCAAAAGTAAAAGAACTGCCTCATCCCTAGCATCACTTTACCTCAAGGAAATCATTCGACTCCATGGAATACCATCTAGCATTGTTAGTGACCGAGACCCCATCTTCACTAGTGAGTTTTGGCGGAGTCTGCAAGAAGCAGTAGGAACGCAGTTATGCTTGAGCACAGCCTATCATCCCCAAACCGACGGCCAAACAGAGAGAGTGAACAGAGTTTTGGAAGACCTTTTAAGACTGTGCGTCCTTGACTTCGGAGGGACATGGGAAGACCACCTTCCTTTGGTGGAATTTGCCTACAACAACAGTTATCAAGCAACCATCGGAATGGCGCCCTTCGAAGCTTTATATGGAAGACCGTGCCGATCGCCCACTTGTTGGTGGGAGTCTACTGATAAGCTCACACTTGGACCAGACATGATCCGAGAGACTTCAAAGAAAGTAGACTTAATACGAAGAAGGATGAAGACGGCCCAAGACAGACAAAAGTCCTATGCCGACAAGAGAAGGACCGACCTTGAATTTGAGGTTGGAGACAGAGTTTTTCTCAAGGTATCACCACTAAGAAACGTTGTTCATTTTGGAACCACAGGAAAGCTAGCACCAAGGTTCGTAGGGCCATTCCCTATCATCGAGAAAATTGGGAAAATGGCCTATAGATTAGAGCTACCCGAGAAGTTGGCTGGAGTCCACAATGTTTTTCACGTTTCACATCTCCGAAAATGTCTACATGAGTCAGCTGAGGTGGTAGAGCCAAATATCCTCGAAGAGGCCGAAGTGGAACGCGAAGCAACCATAAGAAAAGTTCCAACCCGCATCTTAGGAACGGAAGTGAAGAAGCTACGCAACCGTGAAGTCAAGCTCGTCAAAGTACAGTGGAGCGACGCCGAGGGAGACGCGACTTGGGAAACTGAAGCTAGAATACGCACCGCCTACCCTTTTCTGTTCGAGGGTACATCCTTGTTCTTTCCTTTTCCTTAAGTTGCGCTTTTATCTATCTTTTAGGTATATTTCCTCGACCTTATCTTTTAGGTAGAAACCCTTTGGATGGAAACATGTAATTGAAACATGTTATGGATGATGGTTGCAAGTGGTTGCAAGTGTTTGCTAGTGGTTGCTCGTGGTTGCATATACACACACAATCTAGGTTTTATATCGGCTCAGTCACTTCATATTGCATATGCATATATGTTTGCATTCGTATGTGGTTGAACTTTAATGTGTTGTCATGTGGATGCTGCATTTGTATTGAATGATTGTGCACTCATGTAGAATCAAGAATAGGAAAATTTGCATACATAATGGATTCATGGCACTTACATAATTCGCATTAAGGAGGTCAACTGAATCAGTAGACCGCCTGATTTTGCATTAGATAAGTACATGTACACACACACACTTCGCATATGATCATGAAGCATTAGAAGTCTTTTAAGGACAATGGATGCTCGTGTTTGATGGATGAGTAGATGGATGTTAGGATATACATTCCTCCTAACTTGAAGATTTCGGGGACGAAATCCTTTTAAGTGGGGGGAGAATGTAACACCCCGCGAATTCTATAACTGTGAAATTAACAAATTAAAGTATAATCAATTTGCAATCAAAGAACTAAGGGAAACGGGATACGCCATTGCGTTCGTCTCGGAAAAATACGCGAAATAGAGTCCGAGTTTTCGAAAAACGGAGTCCGTATGAAGAAGATATGGCCTTCGGAAGTTTCTGAATTAAGTTTAAAATTCAAACAGAATAAAACAGTTTAAAATTCCAAAATCGGGCCCAATGGGCCAGGGTGGTAAAACACCCGCCTAACGCACCCAGGTCGACTGGGCTGTCGACCTGGTCTAACCAGGTCAACAGGGCTGTCGACAGGGCTATCGACAGGCATGTCGACCTGGTCCAGAGCCAGGTCGAACCCAGTCCAACCTGGCTGGCCTATTCTATGTTGGTCGATTTTCTGTAGACTGCTTTGTCATTAGTGCTAGGTGGCAGGCTCTAATTGGTCTCTCCTTAGGATGAATGGCTACGATCAATCCAGGCAACATCAATGGTCCTAATCGGTTCATAACCCCTATAAAAATGACCCTAGACTCAACCCTAATCTATTCATTCAAAAATAAGAACAAAGCCGCCATGTTGCTGAGGAACGACTAGGGGTAGCCACCAATTGGAGAGGGGATTAGGAGGCAAATTCTAAGGCATAAAGCAATCTAAACAAATCAAATCAACGAGAAATCGCATCTTCAAATCCCTAAATTGGAGAATTCGCCACACCATAGTAAGTAGAGTATTACTTTGGTATGAACAAATAACTGTGTTGGTTTGTATACTTGATTGTGGTGATAAATAATTCATAATTTGTGCGTTACTATGATTCTTATCGATTTGGAATATTGTATACGTTTGGATATTCTCAAATTATGTTATGAAAAACTACATGCGGTAGTTTTATGCAAGTATACGTTTGGAATATTCGCAAATTATGTAATCCATGTTGAGGCTACATGTATGTAGTTGATTAATTGAAATTCATGCAAGTTTGGGGTTTTGCTACTATGCCATCATAATGTGTATTTTTATACAAACATCATTTTTATGAAGTAATTGGAATAAGTTTGGGTTATCATAGTCCATATGAAATTATGTTGAAAATTTGGCATCATGATCTATGTATTAAGTCATGCTTTTGTACTAGAAAACCTATTTGCAAACTTATGAATATGACTAGGCTATGATTGATATTTGGCATAATTGAAATCCATATTAAGTCTATATTGTTTACAAGAATTATATGATGACATATGTGGTACATAGCTAGGTTAGATTCAAAATCCCTTTTTTTGCAAGTTTACATGACTAAAGTAAAAATCATGATTTCATGTTAGAAATATTTATGCCATGGTTATGTGAACAAATTTAACTATACTTTTGTATTAGTCACAAAAGTAGGCACCTTTGTAAACATGTAGTAGTTTTATGAACATGATTTGCTTATGTTTGACATTATGCCTGAATAAAAATATAGGTTTAGTTAAAGCCTATGTGTCGATAGTGATATTCTTAACTTAACTACAAGTTTACATGCTTTGATTCATGTCACTTATGCTTTATGACCAAAGTATATGGCACTACTATGCAAGTACACCAGTTTCTATTTTGTATTTCCAACGTCATATTGCAAGTTCATGCGTTCACATTCCCCTTTTCGTGTATGTAATCACGCTTTAAGCCTCCCCTTTTCAGCCTGGCTAAGTTGGGCTTTAAAAGGCTAAGCCCAACATATATATAATAAACGGACGAGTTAAACGGGGGAAAATAACGTTGGGTTAAAATTACTAATGAATGAAAATATAAAATAGAAGGGCCCAAATTCAAGTATGGGTTGGGCCCATGATTGGTGTAACCTCTACACCATCAACTTAATAATGGGCCGCAAATATTTACATATAAGAAAATAAAGAAGAAAGACAAAATATGTAAATGTAGAACATACGATGTGTTTAACCCGAGGTTGGATTGAGTTGTGATGTAAACCTGCCCGGAACCGCCCGGCTGTCCAGTAGTCACAACAATACCTATCCAATGTGGGAGGTTAAACATGGAGCCCAATAAGGACCCGAGGTTAGACTGAGTTGTGGCGTAAGACTGCCCGGAACCAACCGGCAACAGGCAGCCACAACAATACCTGTCTAATGTGAGAGGTCAAGGCTTTAATAAGACAATTAAGGCTGAGTCAGGGTTGTTAGGATTAAGTGAACTAAAGACTTAATCAAAATGGAACATGCTAAACTAAACAGACTGGTGGGGTTAGGTTAGAAAAACACTTAACCAACTTAGCATGTTGGCTAGAGATAGAAAACCTAGTAACGGGGGACCCTTTTCAGCAGTAACCCTAGAAGGTGTATCAGGATACCCTGAAACTAGGCAGGGTGGGGCACGATTACTGGGCTGATTGTAAGAGGTCAAATCGACGGCGGTGGTGTAGCAGTGTAGGTTCTAATGGGGTGCGGGCGTGCACACACTCCGGCGCAGAAAAATAAAGCACTGGGCGCCAGTAGCATACCTGTGCATTCTAAGGTTGTGTCGGGCCGCCGCCATGGGACTTGATACACCCCATGGTGGGACCAGCATAGGTAACTACAACATCGGGGGCCGTAAGACACATGTAACTATGCGAGTAGGAGCCGATCATCATAGAACGGATCACATCACCCTGATTATGGGGTGCCAGTTGGAAACTAGTTTATATGGGTTCAGAGATTAACATGGGGTACGATAGTATATTCGACCCTAGACAACTTAACCAAGTTTTAGTGCTTTTCCACTTCTTGTTTATACTTATCATACCCAGCTCTTTATTCATAGACAGAATAGTACTAGACTTACTCAGGCTTTATGTCTGACTCTACTTTTCTTTCATCTTCTTTTCTTCCGTCCCCCCCCCCCCCCCAGGTCCACAGGGAGGGAACACAGCAGCTTGACCAGCCTTAACATCCAGCTTGAAGAAGAGAAATGTATTGCTTGGACTTTTTCGTTTTGAACTATGGCTTTGGACAATCCACTATGGGGCTTTTGCAGTTTATCTATGTTTTATTTATGCTTCTTTAAATAATGTAATCAAGACAGATTATGAAAGTGTTATGTTATGTTTTGGAAAAGATGTAAGACAATTATGGTAATGTTGTTGTAACACGTATTTGCTTTTATGAAATAAAAGTTTTGTTGATCTTCCGCTGTTTACAAATATGTGTTCTTATATCTGTCTTGTATATCTGTGACTTATACTTATAAACCTCCACCAAAATTAGGGCATTCCCTTTGAGAGTGACCCTAACGGAGGTGGGGTGTTTCAGAATTCAATATTTGATTGTCAATATATATATACACACACACACACAACTATATCTACGTTTTCAATCAAATCTATTTAACAGTCCAAACAATCAGTACACAATAACCAATCATTTTCTATCAAAATAAAGCACAGTTTAAGTAACACCCCGCCTCCGCTAGGGTCACTCGCAAAGGAATGCACTAGCTTTAGAGGGGCATTATTGGTAAACATGCACAGAAATATCACAAGACAGAACATATAAAATAGCGGAAGTAAAATCGAACTTTCATAAACATTAATAATTAAGGTCTAAAGCCTTTTACATCAGAGTACATCAAAACCTGTCTTGCAATAGTAAAGAAGCATAAAGACTTTTTCATAAATTATTCCCCAAGTAAAAACAGTAAAGTAGCCATAGCCAAGAAAAGTCCAAGCCATCCATGATGACCTTCAAGCAGAAGAAGTCCGAACTAAACAACAGTATTTCCTCCCTGTAACCTGGGGGGAACGGAAGAAAAGAGGCGAAACAAAACGGGTCAGTCAAAAAGACTGAGTAAGCCCTATCTACTATCAGCATAAAAACTAGTAAAGTTAACTGACATGAGAAACTGAGATGAACATAAGCATGATGACAAGATAGATAAGCTAAATCAAAATAACAGGATGAACTACTGAACTCAGATAAACTAAGGTGTCATGATAAATTACGATGTCAAGATAAAACAAGGTATCCCATCGTCAAGTTCCTGTCAAGTATAATATCCCCAAGATATCTATCACGTATAACATCCCATGGTATCTATCCTGTCTTTTAGCTCTGCACCTACCGTACTAGTATCCCCACCGTATCATGTGTTAACCATGAATGACCCTTACTCAAAAGTCGTGTAATGGTCTTTGTCAACCTAATTTATCGCAAATATAGGTTACTCAACTCGTATGTTTTATTCCATGTAAATGTTCAGTCCCTTGCCGTAGACCATACGGGCTTTCCCATGAGATTCTATACTACTTTAACATAGTTCCATGATCCTTAAGATCGTTTTGGATTGTCACCCTATATCTAACTAGGGTCTTTCAACATGAATCATTGTTTGTACGACTAGGACTTATGCTACCTAGGACTACTAGGGATTATGCTTACCTATTGCACGTTTTCGTATCTCGGTTTTGGTTCAACCACCCAGGGCCACTAGGATTTACGCTAACCGTCAACCGCGCCCTTTTTCCCACGCATTCATCGTGAATCGTTTTTCGATGACTGTATGCACATGTATCACATCGTGCCATCCGAGTCCTGTCACAGGGCAGACCAGGAAATACAGGACTCGATCGGGAGCTTTCAATTTATCTGCCGATGCAGATGCTAAGGTCTGTTTTTCTTATACATGGCTATGGTCCCATGAGACCACTCCCTCAACTAGTGAAAGACAAGACAGGATAAATCCTGTATGAGAACACAACACTGGCCAACCCACATCCAAGCCTTACCGCAACCATAATTAGATAGCAATTATGGTCTTTTGGGTGTTCTCTGCCTTTCCGTACGTACACGCTTGACCAAAGATGGTAGGTAGCCTGACGAAATGCTATCTAGGGTACGACCGTGTATCGTCGACTATCCCCTATCCATCCCGGTCTTTAGGTCGCTCGTATAGCAACCAAGGCATACTCTTGGTTCTTCTAACGCAGACCTTAACCTCTCATAAGCCTAGTATGATCACCTGGCAGCTCATAGAGGGATACCAAGAATATCCTCACGTTCCCCGAAACCGCTGCTTCGTTACCCAGTTCGCTGGAGCCTTTATCTAAATCAGATACTTGCTCCTACTCGTATACTTAAACGATGACCTACCGTATCAGGTTACTCATCTATCTATGAACTGGTCTAAATTTCCATGACTAAGAATCATTACTTAGTTATTCTTTAACTAAGGTTTACCACTTAGCCTTATTCCAATTATCCTTGTTAACTACGGTTATCCACCTAATCCTCAGAACTAGGGTTTACATAATGGATTAAGTGTCACTTAAGTTCATGACTTAACCCGTCTACAAATCATGTCAAAATTGGCTAAGTATCCAAGTTCAAGACTTAACCCTACAAACCATGCTCAAGTTGGTTAAGTATATATTAACTTGACCCTATCAAATTACTGAGTCAAATCGGTCAAGCGTATTTAAGCGATTCGTGACTTAGCCTTATCATGTTTTCACGTTAGATTGGTTAAGTATAGGTTAACTTAACCTCAATAAATTCACGAGTTAGATTGGTTAAGTATAGGTCACTTAACCACCTCAAATCATCATGTTAGATTAGTTAAGTGTTTAACTTAACTCCATTAAACTACCAAGTGGGATTAATTAAGTCTAAGCTAACTTAACCCCATCCGATTACCATGTTTAGATTAGTTGAGTCTAATCTTAACCCCATCCATTAACTGTATTTTTCGGTTAAGTGTCATTAAGAAAACTTACTTAACCTTACCAAATTATCGTGTTGGATTGATTAAGTGTTGGTTAACTTAACCCCGTCCACTAGTCGTATAAAAATGGTTAAGTGTCATTAGGCAAATCAAGTTACTTAACCTACCCAACCTTGTCATGTTTTGTTAAGTATCATTAGCCTAATCAAATTACTTAACCCATTTGTCCATGTCATATTTGGTTAAGAGTCATTAATCAAATTAACTTAACCCTATCATGTGGCATTAATTACTTAATGCACCTCAACCTCTCACATTAGACTTTGTTGTGGTTACTAGTTAAGCCGGTCGGTTCCGGGTAGCTTTACACCACAACTTGGTCTAACCTCGGGTTCAAGCACAACATGACCAACTTCTCACATTGGGTCCTATTGTTTGCAACTACTAGTTAGGCCGGTCGGTTCCGGGTAGTTTTACGTTGCAAACTCAACCCAACCTCGAGTTGGCCATACTTATATTATCTAGGTGTCATGTCCATCGTGTTTCCAAAACACATTACAAGTTTTCAAGCAATTGGGTAGACCTAACTTAATAGATAAATTCCCAATGGGTAGACCTAACTTAATAGGTAAATTCCCAAGCTTATGTTTTTATGTCATTAGAAATTTCCCATAACATAACCCAACGCTTTTAAACTCGCACATACGTTTGCAACAACGTAATGGATTAAAAGAATAGACTTGACAAAGGTATGGCAATAATGAATATTAAGCCACGAGTTAATCATGGTGGCAAATGAGGCACAAATGTGTCCATTAACTTGCATGTTACATTCTTAAGCCTCAAGAACATGCATAAACCCAAACTTGGCACATAAGCGAATCATGGTGACAAAAGACATGGAATGATGACTAGTAACTCGCATATATCATCATATAAGGGTTATGACTTCATATGCAAGTTGACATAAAGGTTATGAGGGTTCTCATGTTGCATAATGCAACATTTCAACATAAAGGTTGTAGCTTTTAGCCCACAAGATCAAGATAATGACTTCATAAACTTGCATGACATGATAGCATGTATCATACTCAATGATCAAACCCAAACTTGCAACATGAACATTTAACTTCATAGTTAATATCTAAGAGTAGGGAAAGGGCTTACATTGCTATGAAGGCACAAAAGATATGACAAAGCCCTTATGCAATCAAATAGACCCAAAAATGCAAGCTCTAACATAAAAACCCTTGAGCCAAAATGATCAAAACCCTTGCTTTATGATGCAAATATAGAAACATGACTTGAATGCAAGCTAATGACACTCATACAAGATTGAAAACACTTGTATGCATGGAAAATCTCTCATAGAAACAATTTAGAAATTTTATGAAGAGAGTGGAGGCCATGAGAGGTAAAATTTTGCCATAGTTTAGTTGCATGAATGAATAATGAGGATTTAGGAGAGGGTTAGGGTCTTATTTATAGATTAGGCAAGTGTTTTAGGCCATAGGATTAAACCCTAGTTGCAATCTCGGCCCTTAAAACCGAATCTGGCCCCCAAACTCAACACAAACCCAAAATGGTGCACCAGGCAGAACTGGCCGGCTGGACCAAGTCGACAGCCAAGTCGACAGGGCTGTCGACTTGGGTCCAACCAAGTCGACAGGGCTGTCGACTTGGGTGCTCTAGCGGGAATTTTCCCGCCTGGCCCAAACAGGCCCAAATTTCCAAATTCAAACTTGAATTTGAAATCTGTTTTTACTTTGAAATTTTCTGAAAACTTCGTTGGGCCTTAATCGGGTCATACGGACTCCGATTTTCGAAAACTCGGACTCTATTTCGCGTATTTTTCCGAGACGAACGCAATGGCATAGCCCGTTTTACTTGATTCAGAATTTAAAAATGAAATTCTGCCTTGATTCTCGTTTTAACATGTTATCGAAATACGGGTTGTTACATTCTCCCCACCTTTTAGGATTTCGTCCCCGAAATCTCCAAGTTAGGAAGAACATATCCTACCATCCATCATTCATCTACTCAAAACATCATCCACAAGCAACCATTGTCCTTAGACGATTTCTAATGCTGTATGAATATATGCAAAACGTGTGTGTACATGTTCCTTAGCTAATGCTAATGATCAGGCCTGAATAATCTTTCTAATGCAAAATATGTATAGTGCCATGAATCCAACATGTATGCAAATAGTCCTAGTCATATAGATACTATATGCGTGCACAATCATTCATTCATATGCAACAACCGCATGATAATACATTCGATTTCATCCATAAACAAGTATAAATACTCGTGCATATGCAATATGAAATGTGACCGAGTCGAGCTAGTATCTAATGTGTATTCGCGCATCCACGAGCAACCACTTACAACCACTTGCAACCATATCAATCATAACATGTTTCAAATACATGTTTGCATCCATAGGGTTCTACCTAGGATTCCCTGAAACAGGGTCGAGAAGATAAACAAGACAAACTCCTTACGGGGTTTGTAACAGAAAATAGGACCAAGAAGATGTCCACAAAAGATAGCCTACAAGTAAGCTCTACAGAAAACAGGGATCAAGGATATACTCCAAAAAAGAGGTATCATGCGCGTATCTAGTCTTTGACAATCAAAGTCGTATTTCCTTGAGCTTAATTCCATTGTGCCTTGACCGTCTTTTAACTTCGCGATTTCGTAGCTTCTTATTTCTTGTTTCCATAACATGACCTGGAACTCATTTCTTCGTCGCCTCTCGTTCCACTTGTACTTATCCCTTTTTCTAGAATACTTGGAGCAAACATGACTGCGTACTCATGATCTCATGCAAGCTTTCCAAAATTCACTAGTGAATCTTGGATCTCGTTTATATACTATAAGGTATTCCATATAGAAGAACTTTCTCTTGAAAGTAAACAGATGTTAACCAGGTTATCAAGCGCACTTACTAGGGTGATCTCTATAACCCATGCATAAATGAAGTAAACCATCCGTCTTATTGGCGAACACCACTCGGTCGGGCTTCAAATTTCCAATAAAGGCATCCAGGGAAAAAGTTTACATGATACTTCGAGGGTATTACCAAGGCTAGTCAAAAGGTCTAACTACCCTCCTATCAAAACCGAGAGTGGCACCCCCTACTGGATAACCACTTCATCCCTAGAATCCATCCATAGCTTATAAACATAAGCATTATTTCCAACTTAAATACTTGGCATAGACATTCTCAAATCCAAACAAGTCATGTATAAATGGACTGATTCTCCAATAGGACTTTGAGACAAAAATGGGATTCTCTATTACGCTAGTACTTAAGGTGCAGAGACTCAACTATCGAAGCAGACTTAAATGATACGAAAAACGAAGTCCTAACGGGATGATAGAGAAGAAAAGCTAAACCTTTAACAAGATCGTTACCCTCCTTCCGAGGTACCCTAGAAATGAGAGCATACTATTGCCCTCCCGATGATCTTGTCCTTGTCCCATAATACTTAACTATCCGCCCCGTTTTACCATGCCAAAGGTACTCTCTCGTCATGGGTTTCATTGTTCATCTTTCTCCCTCCTTTGAGGACTAAGCCATACCAACAAGTTGCTCATCCTTAAGCTCGTATCCTTTATCCTCTTTCTCACTATCCTTTCTTATAACGCGGCCACTGGTCTCTCGAAAACCACCTCCATCGTATGGAAAGCACTTTCGTAGATAGAAAAGACTAGTCGCAGTTAAAACCACTGTGACTACAGATGGAGGAAAGAAAGGAAAAGAGATTCAATTAAGGAAACAAGGATAGTGCTAATGGCCTTTGGGGAATAGCCTTTTTCTTTTAAAAGAAAATTTTCTTGAAAAATGCTTCTTTGTAAACGATTTTCAAATAGTTTTCAGAAGGTCTTTAAAAACTTTTGCCCAGTCTGGTAACCTTCTGCTCTGATACCAAATGTAACACCCCGCCTCCGCCAGGGTCACTCGCAAAGGAATGCACTAGCTTTAGAGGGGCATTATTGGTAAACATGCACAGAAATATCACAAGACAGAACATATAAAATAGCGGAAGTAAAATCGAACTTTCATAAACATTAATAATTAAGGTCTAAAGCCTTTTACATCAGAGTACATCAAAACCTGTCTTGCAATAGTAAAGAAGCATAAAGACTTTTTCATAAATTATTCCCCAAGTAAAAACAGTAAAGTAGCCATAGCCAAGAAAAGTCCAAGCCATCCATGATGACCTTCAAGCAGAAGAAGTCCGAACTAAACAACAGTATTTCCTCCCTGTAACCTGGGGGGGAACGGAAGAAAAGAGGCGAAACAAAACGGGTCAGTCAAAAAGACTGAGTAAGCCCTATCTACTATCAGCATAAAAACTAGTAAAGTTAACTGACATGAGAAACTGAGATGAACATAAGCATGATGACAAGATAGATAAGCTAAATCAAAATAACAGGATGAACTACTGAACTCAGATAAACTAAGGTGTCATGATAAATTACGATGTCAAGATAAAACAAGGTATCCCATCGTCAAGTTCCTGTCAAGTATAATATCCCCAAGATATCTATCACGTATAACATCCCATGGTATCTATCCTGTCTTTTAGCTCTGCACCTAGCGTACTAGTATCCCCACCGTATCATGTGTTAACCATGAATGACCCTTACTCAAAAGTCGTGTAATGGTCTATGTCAACCTAATTTATCGCAAATATAGGTTACTCAACTCGTATGTTTTATTCCATGTAAATGTTCAGTCCCTTGCCGTAGACCATACGGGCTTTCCCATGAGATTCTATACTACTTTAACATAGTTCCATGATCCTTAAGATCGTTTTGGATTGTCACCCTATATCTAACTAGGGTCTTTCAACATGAATCATTGTTTGTACGACTAGGACTTATGCTACCTAGGACTACTAGGGATTATGCTTACCTATTGCACGTTTTCGTATCTCGATTTTGGTTCAACCACCCAGGGCCACTAGGATTTACGCTAACCGTCAACCGCGCCCTTTTTCCCATGCATTCATCGTGAATCGTTTTTCCATGACTGTATGCACATGTATCACATCGTGTCATCCGAGTCCTGTCACAGGGCAGACCAGGAAATACAGGACTCGGTCGGGAGCTTTCAATTTATCTTCCGATGCAGATGCTAAGGTCTTTTTTTCTTATACGTGGCTATGGTCCCACGAGACCACTCCCTCAACTAGTGAAAGACAAGACAGGATAAATCTTGTATGAGAACACAACACTGGCCAACCCACATCCAAGCCTTACCGCAACCATAATTAGATAGCAATTATGGTCTTTTGGGTGTTCTCTGCCTTTCCGTACGTACACGCTTGACCAAAGATGGTAGGTAGCCTGACGAAATGCTATATAGGGTACGACCGTGTATCGTTGACTATCCCCTATCCATCCCCGTCTTTAGGTTGCTCGTATAGCAACCAAGGCATACTCTTGGTTCTTCTAACGCAGACCTTAACCTCTCATGAGCCTTGTATGATCACCTGGCAGCTCATAGAGGGATACCAAGAATATCCTCACGTCCCTCGAAGCCGCTGCTTCGTTACCCAGTTCGCTGGAGCCTTTATCTAAATCAGATACTTGCTCCTACTCGTATACTTAAACGATGACCTACCGTATCAGGTTACTCATCTATCTATGAACTGGTCTAAATTTCCATGACTAAGAATCATTACTTAGTTATTCTTTAACTAAGGTTTACCACTTAGCCTTATTCCCATTATCCTTGTTAACTACGGTTATCCACCTAATCCTCAGAACTAGGGTTTACATAATGGATTAAGTGTCCCTTAAGTTCATGACTTAACCCGTCTAAAAATCATGTCAAAATTGGATAAGTATCCAAGTTCAAGACTTAACCCTACAAACCATGCTCAAGTTGGTTAAGTATATATTAACTTGACCCTATCAAATTACTGAGTCAAATCGGTCAAACGTATTTAAGCGATTCGTGACTTAGCCTTATCATGTTTTTACGTTAGATTGGTTAAGTATAGGTTAACTTAACCTCAATAAATTCACGAGTTAGATTGGTTAAGTATAGGTCACTTAACCACCTCAAATCATCATGTTAGATTAGTTAAGTGTTTAACTTAACTCCATTAAACTACCAAGTGGGATTAATTAAGTCTAGGCTAACTTAACCCCATCCGATTACCATGTTTAGATTAGTTGAGTCTAATCTTAACCCCATCCATTAACTGTATTTTTCGGTTAAGTGTCATTAAGAAAACTTACTTAACCTTACCAAATTATCGTGTTGGATTGATGAAGTGTTGGTTAACTTAACCCCGTCCACTAGTCGTATAAAAATGGTTAAGTGTCATTAGGCAAATCAAGTTACTTAACCTACCCAACCTTGTCATGTTTTGTTAAGTATCATTAGCCTAATCAAATTACTTAACCCATTTGTCCATGTCATATTTGGTTAAGAGTCATTAATCAAATTAACTTAACCCTATCATGTGGCATTAATTACTTAATGCACCTCAACCTCTCACATTAGACTTTGTTGTGGTTACTAGTTAAGCCGGTCGGTTCCGGGTAGCTTTACACCACAACTTGGTCTAACCTCGGGTTCAAGCACAACATGACCAACTTCTCACATTGGGTCCTATTGTTTGCAACTACTAGTTAGGCCGGTCGGTTCCGGGTAGTTTTACGTTGCAAACTCAACCCAACCTCGAGTTGGCCATACTTATATTATCTAGGTGTCATGTCCATCGTGTTTCCAAAACACATTACAAGTTTTCAAGCAATTGGGTAGACCTAACTTAATAGATAAATTCCCAATGGGTAGACCTAACTTAATAGGTAAATTCCCAAGCTTATGTTTTTATGTCATTAGAAATTTCCCATAACATAACCCAACGCTTTTAAACTCGCACATACGTTTGCAACAACGTAATGGATTAAAAGAATAGACTTGACAAAGGTATGGCAATAATGAATATTAAGCCACGAGTTAATCATGGTGGCAAATGAGGCACAAATGTGTCCATTAACTTGCATGTTACATTCTTAAGCCTCAAGAACATGCATAAACCCAAACTTGGCACATAAGCGAATCATGGTGACAAAAGACATGGAATGATGACTAGTAACTCGCATATATCATCATATAAGGGTTATGACTTCATATGCAAGTTGACATAAAGGTTATGAGGGTTCTCATGTTGCATAATGCAACATTTCAACATAAAGGTTGTAGCTTTTAGCCCACAAGATCAAGATAATGACTTCATAAACTTGCATGACATGATAGCATGTATCATACTCAATGATCAAACCCAAACTTGCAACATGAACATTTAACTTCATAGTTAATATCTAAGAGTAGGGAAAGGGCTTACATTGCTATGAAGGCACAAAAGATATGACAAAGCCCTTATGCAATCAAATAGACCCAAAAATGCAAGCTCTAACATAAAAACCCTTGAGCCAAAATGATCAAAACCCTTGCTTTATGATGCAAATATAGAAACATGACTTGAATGCAAGCTAATGACACTCATACAAGATTGAAAACACTTGTATGCATGGAAAATCTCTCATAGAAACAATTTAGAAATTTTATGAAGAGAGTGGAGGCCATGAGAGGTAAAATTTTGCCATAGTTTAGTTGCATGAATGAATAATGAGGATTTAGGAGAGGGTTAGGGTCTTATTTATAGATTAGGCAAGTGTTTTAGGCCATAGGATTAAACCCTAGTTGCAATCTCGGCCCTTAAAACCGAATCTGGCCCCCAAACTCAACACAAACCCAAAATGGTGCACCAGGCAGAACTGGCCGGCTGGACCAAGTCGACAGCCAAGTCGACAGGGCTGTCGACTTGGGTCCAACCAAGTCGACAGGGCTGTCGACTTGGGTGCTCTAGCGGGAATTTTCCCGCCTGGCCCAAACAGGCCCAAATTTCCAAATTCAAACTTGAATTTGAAATCTGTTTTTACTTTGAAATTTTCTGAAAACTTCGTTGGGCCTTAATCGGGTCATACGGACTCCGATTTTCGAAAACTCGGACTCTATTTCGCGTATTTTTCCGAGACGAACGCAATGGCATAGCCCGTTTTACTTGATTCAGAATTTAAAAATGAAATTCTGCCTTGATTCTCGTTTTAACATGTTATCGAAATACGGGTTGTTACAGTTTATAAAAATATAAACTGAGCAAGTTAGTGAGTTTTACTCACCTTGTTCGTAATCGAAAAATAATGATTTATGACCGTTGATTTCGTGTTGATGTTTTAATTCCACCTTATCGGGACGAGATCCAGGCTCCAAACCAGTTCATTTTGCAGCGTGCGTTTGTACAGTTCCAATGAAGCAGACCGTTCGAATTCTGATACTGTACGTGCAGTATACATCATTTACAAGTTATAAAATTATTTAATTAACATAAAAATTTGGATTTTATTTAATGAACTTGGGCCTTACCCTTTTTCTCCCCTTTTTGGCCCAATACCCTTTGTAAAACCCATGGCCCATTTGAACCCTTCTTCTCCGCTGGAAACAAGAAAAACGAGCTCCAGTCAATACTTCGGCCATGGCCGATAGCTGCATTACCCCTTCGCCAACTTTACGTCCATTCATACATGTATGCACCCCTTCTTGGTTTGCTGAAGTGAACTCCACGTCAAACAGTGAAAACCCGAGCTCCAAACTCTCCTTCTTCCCTTACACATCTTCACGTTTGCATTACTGTAGTGAATTTACAGTCCCCCAACCACAAATCTCCATCTTTGTTCTCCCCTACACAGACCAACTCAATAGCACTTCAACACAAATCCATCCAATACAAAGTACACCCGCCTGTAATCCCACTGCTACATGCCAAAACTTCACTGCAAACAAATACTTCAAAAACCAACCCGGATCCCATTCTTCCTTGTCACAACCAAAACAGTTCGCACCCAAGCTAACCCAAGCCCAAACAATACTGCGAGCTCCTGTAGTGTTTTGAACACCATCTTCGTTGAACACACATCACCTAACTTCATCTCCGTTAAGTCCGGCTCGAGCTCACCATGAGTGCCGCATTGAATGTTTTCCCTTGACTGAATCTGCTAGCAGAGGGACTGGATAGTGGGAGCAGACTGCATCTTTGGTTTTAGGATTTATTAAATTTTCTTTGATTTTTCTTTCAAATTTCAGTACCCAGTTTTGTTTTGTGGCGGCTCGAAATGGGGTTTTGCTGAAGCTAGAGATTTAAGTGGGTGGGTGCGTTATTTATAGCTAAGAAATCTCAACGGTTAAGTAATGAACTGTGTGGTTATTAGAAAACGCATGCGTGGTTGATTTTGCGCGACTTATTGTGGTACTTGGTGTGAAGTATAATATTATATTTTTCTTTTCTTTTTAAGGTACCATGTTATCAAAAATTCCATCCATTTATGAATTGTTATGGACAAAATTAAAAATACCTTCGTGACAAACAACGTGCCATGATCCTAGAAATATAATAATACCAGTAGATTAACTCATTATGTGAAACCCCAAAATCGCTGATTAAGGGTGCAAAATACTCCAAATAAATGGTCACTTATTTAGTTAATTAAAAATTACAGAAAATTTCTAAAACTTAAATTGTCACTACGTCTCAAAAGAATCTGGTCTAAATTCGAAATCGATATCTAGTTATATCGAATAAACCGTTACGGTCGATAAACGATTCTATAGTGACTATTTTAAAATTTGATTTGGACATAAATCAAAATCTACACGACGAAATCCTGATTTTTCTCTTCCACTAGAAAAATATACTTCACCAGCTCTGAACGTTTCTTGTTTCACAGAAATCCGATTTAAAATGGCTTCTGTATATTCAGTTAAAGTTCGAATCGCCAATTTACGAACTACCGCGCCATTTTGAGCTCGATTATATTTATAATATAATTTATACGTTCAACCATCGTTAATTAAATATATTCGTTATGGTAATTTAATTCAAAACTGAATTATATATTTTGAATTTCCCAATTCACACCATATCGCCATTTCAGCCAATTCTTATTATTTTAGAATTAAATATATTATTTAATTATTATTTTTAATTAAATATTCACTATTATTTTATTCAACAACCATTAAATCCTCTAAATCACTATTTAAATAATTAAATTAATAAATTATTATATCACTGAAAATGCGGGTCATTACAATAGTGTTATATATAAATATCACGCTTAAGCTTGGTCAACTATGTTAATTTATCGTTACAGTTCAAAAACTTACAATACGCTGTAATGTCCCTTTTATAACTAATCTTGGCATAACAGTCACGCTTCAGCCTAGACAACAACATTATTTTATCGTTATAGTTTAAAAGACCTGCAATACGCTGCGATATCTCCTTTATAACTAATCTTGACATCTCTTCTCGTTACAAACTGATACCATTCCTCGATAATCGTGAAGTCGTTCAAGTTGGGGTATTTTAATTACCTCTCAGACCTTGATCGACAACGTTCTTACGTTAGAACAGATATAAGTCCATAATTCTAAACTCCTTACCACTTATAATATCCATTAAACCGTATTTCTTACTTAATTTGAAATATGGTTTTTATAACACCATATCCTTACTTTGAAACTCGGCTGTTCATAATTATTTATATTAAATATTGATTCTTTGCTTCGTCTTACTTATACAATTCCATTTATAACTTCTTTTATCAAAAATCATTAGTGCTCTTCGTCCTCTGACATTTTACTTTCCATTTGAATTATTTTATCTAATTCAGGTAAACATCTCATCACTAATTCAATAAATCTTAAATGAGGTCCATTTAAGAAACAATTATTTAATTAAAAATAATTAAATAATATTTTACTTTATCATTACTGAAGTAAACAATTTACCATTAATATAAAATAGATTGGTTGCTTACTGTATATAAACAATAACTAATTATGTTGGTTAAATAATTACTTAATACCTCATTAATTAAAAAGGGTAATTAATAAGGAATCTTCTTAATTTTTGATCAGTTTATCGCTAAGTTATTTTCATTAGATTAATTGAAGACCAATTAGTCTAATAATCATTTTCAAAATAAAGAGTTGATTTAATCAACTTCATTACATCAGTAAATTCGTTAACTGATTTTATTTACTTCTTACCATTAGATTTATATAATTAATCTAATAATGCTACTTAACTGTTTACTTTAAAATATTTATCCAAATTATTCACTCTAGGATAATTACAGCTTCATAACTTATTTTAATATCAAATAATCGTTTATATTTATTTTATAAAAATGAACTATAAAAAAATAGTTTATAATAGAACTCCATTACAGTTTAAAACTTCACTTTAATTATAAAAATATAATTTTTATAACTAACTTCATTGATTTGCCTGACGACCAATCAACTTCTTAACAAAAAATGGGTTTATGGTCGACTGTTGCTATTTTCTTAATTAATATCGTCTATTTGTTAAATCAACATCCCTTCAACATGATTCAAACAGTGCATATATAAAACAAACCGTACATATAAATACTAAGGAATCCGGTTGGATTCCTCCAACCGGTTTCCTGCATCCACAGATGTTAGTTAAACGATTTACACTGATTCCTACTAGGGAATATTATAATTGATGGAATCAGTATTCAACCGTTGATGTGTGTATGTACAACGATATATATATTTCAACCAATTTAATTGTAATCTATCTAAACGACCATCACACAACATTCAACCAGTATTAAAATATAATTATAATATTTTAAAATAGATCAAGGTTAGTGAATTTACTCACATTTGCGCGTTAACCATTAAATAACGATTTGCGTTAGTACACCAGATCAGACGTCAACATTTCCAATGAACTTCCACTGGTTTTCGACCAACACCCACGTTGAGGTACCAATGTTCGACACTGCTACAATTTCTTTTTCATTCCGTACACTGTATTCCGCATCTCCTTGCGACTTGATTTCACCCCTGTATTTAGCAATATACTTTTAGATGCCTAAAACCATGCAACTATTTTTCCTCATAACCGCTAGTTCATCACCCCCTAGCACCATTTACAGTATCATTCCCAACTGAACTCTTTCCACCCCTGTTCATCTTTTCACGTTTATATTTCTTATGCAAATACTTTGCTAAAACTCTATTACTTCTTCCTAACACGGATTTTTCTCAAAACAATCCCCTGAAACTACCCTTCAATCCCACTACAACAGCTAAATCCGGGTGCCACCTTCCTTATATTTTAACGGGCCAACGTTCTCTTTTTTTTCTTTTTCTTTTGGGCTTTATTCCTTTTTCTTTCCTTTCTGGGCTTACTCAAAATCGACCCACCCACCAAGCCTTTAACCTGCCTCAATAGTTTTCTTTCCTCTCCAACTCAAGTAAATAGAACCGCATCCTCCTGTACAAACATTTGCACACTAAACCTTCCCCAAGCACATGCACATACTCTCCTTCACACGTTACTTAACCGGCCCTCTTACCTCATCCCTGATCCGCTTTAACAGTTCTTCTTCCACATAAAAATGCCGCAACAGTAAAAGTGTAAAACACACCGTCTCCTTGCTCCATGAACGCACGTAATTCCATTTCCCCCATGCAACGCATTCAGCAACCCGGGCCACAAAGAACCCACTTCAGCTCCTCAAATATGCTTACTCCAGCTTCCAGCCGAGCTCTCACATCATGAACTAATATCCATCACAAGTCATAATAATCCATGCCTCTACTTTCTTCTTCTTACGGCAGCCCTGTCGAGTTTCGTACAGGCGGATATGAATATCTCCTTACCCGGAAAATGATCAATATTTTTGTTTTAATATATAGTGTATATATTTTCTCTCCTTTCATTATTGTTTTTATTTGTTTCCTGTGAGTGAATGAAGAACACGTCGCATACATATATATATAAAAACGAACCTTGGTACGCAAGCATTAGCCCTTGTAGCCTGTATACCCCCTACTTAGATTTGCAGAGTTTTCAATATATTTGATTTGCCTAGACAAATGTGTTTGCAATATGGAATAGGATATGGGGTTTAGACTTCGGCACGAAGGATTAGTGAGATATAGGTCTGCTTTTCCTTATTTTTATTTGTCTTTTGCGTGATTTGATTTTTAGGGCGTCCTTGTATCCTGTAGGTCCTTGCGCAGATTGACATGTTTATGCTTAAACATTTACATGAAAAGAAAACATAGGTTTTCCAGATATTTACGGTAGGATAGCTTGATTTCAAAATACCTTGCAGTGTTTACTTTGGCGTGAAGTATTTAGAACTAGGTTGCAAAAATACCAGAGAGAATAGGGTAGGTGTAAAGAGTTACTGCAGGTAAAAAGAGTGTGAAGAACATTAGATTATACTTTATATACATATTTAATATCGGATCCAACAAATTCTAAGTTAATATTTTACATACTGCTATAGACAAAGATAAAAATACCGTTGTGTCCAACGAGATATCATGATCCCAAAAATATAATAATATTGGTAGGTTAACTCATATTGTGAAACTCCAAAATGTTGATATAGTGTGCACAATACTCCAAATAAAAAGTTTATTATTTAATTAATTAAAAATTACAGTAAATTTCTAAAAATTAAATTATCACTACTTCTCAAAAGAATCTTGTCTGAATTCGAAACCGATATCTAATTATATCGAATAAACCATTACGGTCGATAAACGATTCTTCATCGACTATTTGAATATTTGATTTGGACATATCTTGCAATCTATACGGTGAAATCTCCATTTCCCACTTCCATTAGAAAAATACAGTTCAACAGATTCCAACGTTTCTTGCTTCGCCGAAATCCGGTTTATAACAAGTCCGGTACACTCAGTTGAAGTTCAGAACATTGAATTACGAACTACAGCGATATTACAGGCTCAATTATATATTTTTATACATTCAACTTCGTTTTAATTAATATATAAATCCACTTATATTACGAATTCAATATTTAAACTACTTTAAATATTCAAATACAAACCGATAAAAGTAAAGGACGTTACAGTTACATTTGGTAATAGAGCTTAGGTTAGACGATCAGAGGAATTAGTAAAATTAGGACTCATGAGAGAAGGTAATTCAATTTTCTTTTCTGATTTTTTTGTCTTTCTTACTCGACTTTAATTTATTTCAATGATGAATTAGTTATGGGCCTAATTATATAAAAACGGGATTTAAGCAACTAAGAGTTGAAATATGTTGATTTCAGGTTTCTAGCTAATATTGTCTTACCCTACAGTACGTTGGCAATCTCCTTGTGAAGAGCATGAGAAGGAATATGGTGGAGTCCATTGATTCGAGTTTGGAAACTAAAATAATTTATAATATAAAATCTTGCTGCAACCGAGATAGTCACTGTTTTTTGTTCTAGTTTTGTTTAGCAGTTCCAATTAAGACCATTACACGATCTGAAACAGGAAAAGTCCACGTTAATCTGTTTTATCTATTTCAGAAATATAATTACGAGGTAAATCTAATTGTTACTACGTTGGATTTCTGAATTTACCATTATTGAAATATCCAATTGAGTTCTTGGCCTTGTATTCGAGGATATTTTATCTTTAAAACTATTTGGAAAGAATAAAAATGAGCTTTGAAATGCTGTTTCGGAAAATGGTTCTATAAAGGCCCAATTTTGTAAAGATATGGATTTTAGATTTTAGTCTATTCTTGTCTCAAAATTTATAGGGTCATTTAAAATTTTTAATAAATGTAATCCGATTGGTAGGGAGAAAGGAGTTAGAAATGACAGGGAATATACCACCAAACTCAAGAATAATATATATCTGTTCCTTGTGCTTTTTAGTATCCCTCTTCCTATATATGTTGGATAATTTATTGAAATTATCACAACTAATCCCTAAATTTTAAAACTCTAACATTTTTGAACAAAAAAGGTTTTTCCAGTCTGAAATATAAAATGGAATATAAATAATAATAATAATAATAATAATAATAATGATTTACAAATAAGAAACCGTTAGTTTATAACAAATTCCATATCTGAAAGAAAAAAATTCTTCGACAATGCTAAGAAAATCTTTCATCCTTATTTTGGGGTATCCAGTTTTGAATTGCTTATTTTATGTCGGCTAGTAAGAGGAAAATATGTTTAAATTTTATTTTGGATTTCTAGTTGATATCTTGTTATAAGTTCGTTCGATTCAGTGGTCACAAATCTTTTTGGAGGTAGGGAAAAGGCGTTATATCTTAACTCGACAAGTGGTGGAAGTCGATACGAGAATTCAGTTAGTAGTAGAAGTTGTTTCGATGTAATAGAAATTTTATTTTTAATTTTATATATTTTATATGGGCTGTTGGGCCAAGGTCTAGACCGTGCCTTTTTAAGGGCGAGCGGTCGACTAGCGGTCGACCGTCCTCCTATGGATAGGTCGACCGCTTCACCCTTATTTGCGTTTCCTGTACCCGACCCAAATCAGCTGAAACGGTATAAATTTATCGTTCAACCGACTCCTTCTCCCCAACCTAAAATGCACCGAAAACCGAAACCCTCCTCCCGCAAGCTCCAATCCGAGCAACCCCAGCTCCGTTTCGTCTTTAATTTCTACCAAATTCCTTTTCGTGAAGGTCTCTACCCAATTATACTCTAGGTTTGCAATTTCTCTGGTCCAATTCGCCGATTCCTCCATGGCACCTCGCAACTAACATCCCGATCTCACGCCTCAGGAAGCCGCTTAGTTAGATCGTGATGAGGTTAAGCAGTACTTGGCCAATTATGAGTTCCAGATCGGTCGACCAGTGAAGTTAGCAGATTTCTCCACATTTGGTTTGGAGGAGATTTTTGTCGCCGCAGGTCAAGCATCGATCCTATGCTTCGACACTTTTGAGCGCGACCTATATCCCTTGTGTCCGTCTGTTTGACGCTCAAATGGATGCCGATATCGATGACGAGTCATGCATCATCAGATCTGAGGTCATGGGCACCCATATCGAGTTCACTAACGCCGGCTTGGCTCAGATTTTGGTTATCTCAGTAGTGGGAGTCGATCTTGATGTTATTGAGATGGAGGACCCTCAGATGCTTCAGCGTATCTTCCTTGGAGAGCCCGGAGCCTGGAGCACTACCAATCTGCGACCCATCGCCCGTGTAGTAGTGTGCATCATACAGCACAACATCATCCAAAAGATGGGAAGCTTGGAGCAAATTTATCCTTCTATTCGTCGTGCCACCTATGTTATCCTTGGCGTCATATCCATAAACTGGGCATGCATGCTTATGATCCATCTTAATGAGCCCTTCATCAGCACCCTACAGAGTCATTTCCCTTATAGTCATCTTCTCAACCGTGTCTTCTGACACTTCCAGATGAGACTTTTTGGGAGACACCAGTGAGGAAGCTGCCGGCCGCCATTAGCCGCGCCACTCTCTAGAAGATGGGCATTCAGCTGCCTGTGCTCCTGTCCCTGCACAACCGGCTCCATCTCAGCAGCCTGGTCACGAAAGCCCAAAGCACACTGCCATTCGTGCTATGTAGGCCGAGCTTCGAGAGGTTCACGACGAGCAGCGCCGACAGATGCATGAAATTTGTTGCATCTCCTCCATACTACGCTCTTGGCACGGGCGTGGTAATGGATCAGGCTCCAACTGCGGAGGTAGACCATCCCAAAGTTAGTAGTTGTAGTCTTTGTTGTTGTTATTGTTAGTGCATGTCATGTGCATGTTGTATCTTGTATCATGTGTTTCCCTTTCCATCATTTTTATCTTCGTTGTACTTGTAGTGTCTATAACTGCTAGTAATGAAAATCGCACAACCTTAGTTTATGAGATTTCTATGTTTAAATTTTTTGTTTCATTCATGCAACTTTATTTAAATGGAATCTCATTCATAAACTAGCATTTGTACTAGAGCTGGAAAGAATAGAATTCTGTGTTGGATAAATTTTGGTAAAGGACCGGAAAGGGTATATAAATAAATAAATAACCGCTCCTTGTTAAAACTAAAATTTATTTTTGGTCTTTTGTGCGATTTCAGTTTTCGCATTTTTGCACAACTAACTTCCTTCTTCGCCGAATGTGACTTGAATCGTTTAACTTTCCAAGATGATTTTTTTTTTGAAGTTTTTGGAAAATGTTGTTTGAAAAAAATCTTTTTATCATTTTCTTATTTTATAGGACAGTGAAATAATTTTGAAACAAAAATTTCAAAATAAACATAACAAGTTTTCAAGCAAAAATTTATTTTTAAGAAATATTTCGATTTTGGGTCACATGAATAAGCGTAAGTGAGATTTTTGAATGATTTGTGTGCGCGTTTAATGGTGTAATAGGATCAAAGATACGATAGAAACGATAACGACAATAAGGAAAAGACGGCTTTAGTCTTGGAAACATTGTTTTCATACCTTGCCAACGATACACGCGAGTTATTAATTAACTCATTTTACATTTTAGAGCTTGTTTTAAGCCTCCTTTAAAGTCTATAGATGAAAAAGAATTTTCAAAATTTGCATTCATATTGAACTGCCAGTATATTTAGGATGCTTTGCATCATGTTTTCAAAAAAAATTCAAAAATTTAATGTAAACATATAGGAGGATCCGAATAGAATCATCTTGCATGCATATTTTACGGTTGAATTGCATTATGTACGTCATGCACATGTACACATGGTTGCAAAGTGGATGTACACAAGTTGGTTGTGTAGAATAAGACTATTAGAATTTCGAGACGAAATTCCCTTTAAGGAGGAAAGAATGTAAAAACCCGGAATTTTGGCAATATAAATTAATTATTAGAATTTCAAAAATAGGAATTTTTGCAAATGATAGAATATAGCCACGAAACATTAACTGATGCGTTCGTCTCGGAATTCTGGTCAACTTTCATGTTGGGAGTTTAGCGAAGGAGTCCGTATGAAAAAGTTACGGACAAAATACGGAAATGAACAAAAAATAAATAAATTAGAATTAATAAACAAAAATTACCTTTTTTAACTAGCCGACCTGGGCATTTGACAACCCAGGCGGTCGACCGCCACGGTCGACCTACTGGGCATCAGTTTGCCCAGTGACAGCTAGGGTTGGTAAGGTTTAGTTATAATACATTATTAACGAATGGATGAATATAAACTAAAACAAATCTAACGGTCCAAGGCTAATTCTACCGCTATAAATAAAGGGGTAAGGCCTCATTCTTTTCCACACAAATCTGTGGGCAACAACGAAGCTCTTCCATTTTTCTTCTTCTCCAAACCTAATTTCTTAATCTAAAATATATTCTTATATAACAAATCAAATCCAATTCATATGAAATTGAGAGGATTAACGGATGTAATGGAAAAGAATGCAAATTGACGCTCCAAATCAGATTCTCCCCTCTTTTCCTATTTTCTTACATCTCTACAGATCTCAAATTTTCCCTTTTCCAGATAAATTGTAAATTTATAGGAATTTGAGGATTGTAGGCCTAAAGGGTTTAAACTTTGGATTTGGATGTTATAAGGTGACTGGGAAATTTATATATACATTTATAATAGCGTATTTATCTCATTTGTAATAGATCTCAATTTTTATGCCTATATCTATCAGATTTGTTCAGTAAAATTGTTGAAATTAGGTTAATACCCATCAGATCTGATTATAAAAACTGTTAAAACTTGTGAATTGTATATTGTGGTTATGCATAATATTAATTATAGGATTCTTAAACTTGTTTACACATATTCCTATAGTATTGCTGTAAAATATATTGCAATTGTTGAAAGCACCGTATATCTGGAAATCAGTCCCATTAAATACCATTTAGATGTAGCTACATTCCATATCTCTTGTTCAGTGTTGAATAATGAAATTATGTGAATTTGGGTAAAAAGGCACGATTGGTAAATTATGTGATTGAAATATTAAAAATATACCTGCTTGTATTCAATATTGTTGGGTTTTTGATTAATTAATGTAAATAAGTCATTTTCCTCCTTTTTCATAGAAAGGCATTATTCTGAAATCACAAAAGATGTGATAAAAAGATCAAAAGGGGAAAGTGGTGCAAATGTATGTATAAAGATAAGAGTGTGTGTGTGTGTGTGTGTGTATATATATATATATATATTTGTATGTGTGTGTGCGTAATTTGCATCAACTATTCCGAATTACACATTTACATATACTTCTTGTGATTTTGAAATATGCCAATTCAACTAATTAGGCATAATTTACAATGATTACGGCTAAAAGTCTTTTTGTAAGATTGAAACATTTTGCAAGATTGAATGCAAAAAGGAATGTTTGGTCATTTACTAACCAAATCATTAAATTTAGAATAATAATAATAATAACTACGTTAACCGTACAAAAACATAAAATAGAAAATTGTAAATATTATCCGTCTAAAGCAACGTAAAATGATAAAAATGTACATTGTGTTGAATGTTTAAATGTTTGGATAAGGTTCGGTTATGGAATTATATGTAAATGTAATCCATATTGAATTAATATATTTGTGGTGACCATTGGTAGTAATCAATATAATTAATTGATATAAATAGGACTGTAAATCAATAAATAACAGTTGAAACCAATGTTGATTGGGGAAGTAAATATAATAGGACAACGGTTACAATTCCTAAAATTAATTAGGATTAATGTTGTACACCCCAAATTAGGAAATTAGAATTATAACCGCATTTAGACACGAGGTTAAGCTCAACTTATGGTATAAGCCTACCCGGAACTGACCGACAAATTCAACAACCATAGGTAGTCAGCTTAATGTGAGGGGTCCAATGCATAAATTTAAATGTATTAAGGCACGAGGTCAAGTTTAACTTGTGGTAGAAGTCTGCCCGGAACCGACCGGCAAATCTAGCATCCACAATTAGTCAACTTAATGTGAGAGGCCTGATATTATATATATATATATATATATATATATATATATATATAACGGTCAACCAATAAATAAGTAAATGAATGAATAAGAATAGTAATTATCTGTTGGGGTACAACAAATAAATACCTTGCGACTGATAAATGGTTGCCTTAGGAAAATATGACTGTCATGGTCATAAAGGGCAATAAAATAGAAATTAAAAAAATGGATGCCATAAGAGGATTAAAAGTTATTGATTGTCATTTGAATACTAAGTCCAGATTAGGGGAAAAACCAAATAAATATCCTAAGGAAAAAAAAATATAACCTTCCTTACTTATATTAATGAATATATAACTTATTATTGGACTTAGTAGGTTAATAATGGAAAAATATTATTAACCATAAGAACCCGTGATGATAATAAATCGTGTGGAGAAAGACTAAACAGAAAGGGCGTAATAACATAGCCCACTTTATCTAAATAAGGAAAGGTATTAAGAGCTAATGGGGGATGAACATAATAACCTTCGCATATAGTCCGCTTCCTGGGTCTTAAGCGGCTGGAGTTGAAGAGTTCACCTGGGGATAGGTCTTTCAGTATACGGGTCTTAAATGGCATGTGTAAGTATAGTTTACCCAAACCTGGAAAATAAAAATGTCAAATATGGCTACCTACCCTACGAGAAATAGTAAGCGACTAACGGGGTTACCTAATAAGGTTAGGTAGAAGGTATAACGAGCGATAAAATACGATCTCTTACCTTATGCGGGGTAAGGGTATATGCGTGAATGACGGTAGCCTTAACTAGTAGAGTCTGTAGCTAGTGCCCTCTAGTTATAAGAATATGGAACAAACTATCGAGAGGTATTAGCCAACCAATAAGCCCGCCTAGGGTCTTAGGTGATTGGGAGAATCCACCCCATCTATCATTATAGTAAGGTGGAAATCGAAAATGGAAAAGTGGATGGAAAGGGGGGTGTGTGTGTGTATGTATATATATATATATATATATATATATGCATGGGAACTCCACTGTTAGGGGTTCACTTCTTGGTCTAATAATCAGTTAAATCATGGCATAAAAGGGGTCTTCCTAAATATATGTGTAAACGTTCTATCTCGGTATTATGTCTTAGAATACCACTTTGGAAATAGTGGTAGAGTCGTGCGTAAAACATTTACAATGTTAGGTTGGAATCACTAACCTTGATAGGAATACAACTTGGGTTGAACAAAACGGGATACATCTTTGTATTACAATCTGTGTTGTAAATTTCCTGTTCACCAGAATCTTGTTGTTTTGACTCACTCCTCATTACAACCACTCAGGTTTTCTAGAGAAGGACGGGTTCTCACAGGTGTTTTAGTTTGGCTTTCGGTTCTCGTTCTCTCATGCTCGGTATATGCAAAGCGACTTACTTTGAAAAAGGTAGTTACTTGAGTTAATATTAGTTTATCCTATTTTGTTTCCGGTGTGAGTTATTTTATCGTACTCTGATTGTGCTCATGCTCATTTATTTCACGTACCAGATTTACACGCTCCATGATTGGATGTGTTGAAGTTTTAATTTTTATCGAAATTTGGATGCAGAAAAGTATGAGGTGTTACACAAGGTCTAGTAGAACTGGATTATGATCACTCGACAATTGGGATAATGATAATGACTTTAAATTAATGGAATGTTGTAAGCACTGGTTGTTAACTAGAATTTTATCAATATGTGTGGTTATCTCCCTCCTTCTCCAGGTGTAAGAATAACCTATTGGCTTTACCTCAGTAAGACCACACTAGAGCAAGCAGTTTTGAATTCCTTTAAGTGTTGAAAAGGAATAGGAAGTCCACCTTTTTAATAAGTGGCGTTTAAAGCATTATTGAGTGGTGGATTCCTGAGACAAAATTTTCCATATAAGTTGCTTACCATAGAAGCAGTTACTACCATATGCAACTGTAAAGGTTATGAAGTATCCTCCCTTGCTAGAAGCATGCACAGTCATGTATTGGTAGGACGAATGAAACAGATCAATTAACCAGACACTCGTATCCCAAAGCATCAAGATCTGACCCGAGTGCTCAGTAGTATTATTGGTTAAAAATTCTTGGATGGAGGAAATTTGGATGTGAAGATAGATAGGTTAACATTATTCAACTTGTTTTCTACCAATCCAACCAGAGTTGGTTTAGCAGAGTGTACATTACTACGAAAGTGGGCATATTCAACACTAATTTGTGTGCGTTGCATGAAAAGTGTAGCGAAAGCTATGATTTCTATGATCTTCTGCAACAATATTAATATGTTGCTGCATTAGACGTGAATGCACTGTTGCAGTGGGAATTCTAACGTTTTGACGTACAATATCAGTTAAAAACGTATCTTTACATATATACAATCCAGCTCAGTGATCCGTGTTATTAGCATAAACAAAACCCCAATCGTAGATGCATCATAATCCAATGGTTCAAACCAATCTATGGTTCTGATGATTCTAAACATTAGCCATTATCCAATCAATTACAGTCACCCCATTGCATTCTTTTGGTAAAATTTTGGCACAATCTTCCCCCTTCACGAAATAATGTAAAAATAATCTGGTCATAAATTGTTCTTCTTCTCTATCATCTAATCGTTCTTTCCCCCTTTTTACTATTGAAAAAAATCTAAACCTAAATTCATGTTAGTATCGCTCCTCTCCTCGACAACAAATTTTATTCCGAAAAGGTTGAAGCTTTGAAACGCTTTCTAGCTTTGATTACTCAGGGCGTTGACATCGCCAGTTTTTTCCCTCAGGTTTAGTTTGGATAGCACTGGGAATTAGTTGCGCTCATTATATATTAGATTATGAGTAATTAGTAATTAATTCATTTGTTACATTTTGGAAAACCCATTCGCTTATGAGTAATTAGTTGTGTGGACATCCCAAACTTAGGAAAACTCATTCGCTTTTGAGTGATTAGTGGTGAAAGATTAGATTATGAATAATTAATTACGCTTTGACCATTGATTTGGGATTTGGGATTATCCTACGGTTTATTCGAAAATTATAACCAGTAATAAACCAAAAAAAGGAGATAAGATTATGAGGTTCATTCGAAAATTATCTTAAAAGGAAGGTTCATGGTCTTAACATTGAGCTGGATATTGTTCCTGAAGTTGATCTTCATAAATGTGAACCATGAGATTTGTCAGAAAAATCATTTCTGCAAAGTAGGGATCCTGAGTGGTAGTTTTTTGGGCTAAGACATCGGAAGTACCCAAATGGGTTCGGAACGAAAAGAGCAACTAGAGCAGGATACTGGAAATCTACTGGCAAAGATACTATGAGTTTGCAGGACTCGTAGGCACTAACTGGGTTATCAGAACCAGGCTATTGGCATGAAAAAGACATTGGTTTATTATAGAGGTCAAGCTAGTTAAGGAATGAGAACTAACTGGGTTTTGCATGAGTATCGGTGTAATGATACGGATTTCACCCAGACCTAATCGATCGCTAAATCGACCAAGACCATTCGAAAATCCGGATATGCTAACTTTGGGCATACAACACATCAGAACAAATAATAGAATACTTTAACAAACATCACAATAATGTTACATCATGTTACATCAGAGTACAGAATATATCAAAGTACATCGAAATATAATATAACGGAAGATTAATTTACAATAAATGTAATACAATGCAGTGGAAACAAATAACACATCGGAGGACTATCAATGCTCTGGACACAGATTTAAGCTTCGATTCAGAATCCTGCTCAATGAATAAATATCTGCAAAACAAGCCACTCGACTGCCCATGTGGAAAATAAGGGCACCCGAGTTTGCAAGTGAAACAAACTACGAGTCAGTCATGGGACTGATATGAGAAATCTTACTTAACTTATCTAATAATAAGGCTAATCACAGGACCACGCTGCTAACGCGGAACGGGTTTACTCCACTGGATCGCCAGTGCATAAAATAAGTAAATCTTTTAAACGACGCAATGCTTTTTAGAAAAATGAAACCATTATAAGACTCAGGTCCCATCACACAATGCAACGCAAGCCGGAGGATAGGTTTTTACCTTATAATGGTCAAAAATGCTTGATACGTATAAAACTTGATATTATTATTAGTGTCTAGTCAGTTTAAAACGTTTTCAAAGTAAATCTATTAATTCTAGACGGCATAGCTACCATATACTATGTCGCCATATACAGGTTTACAATCAAATCCTAATGGCGTATTGGAAATTGGGTTTCCATTATGAGTCAAGGCTAGGGATGGTCTCCTTACCGATTCGAGACACTCTAGCAAATGTCTCAAGGCTCGGACGCTGGCGAACCCTTGGATCCTGCAGGGCTGGTCCACAAATACTTTAGTGGATTGGCAATTCCTGAACATGTGTTTCCCGTCCTATCGGACATATCTTTGAGCCATTGGAGACTCAATATCCGAGGCGCCTCATTCCATCATCCACATAAGTAAAAATGTTTGGGCTCCATACCATAACACCACTTCTAACTAGAAAAAAACATCGTGCACTCCCTGCATTCCCTTATCCCGTTTCTGACTCTTACCGGGGTGTGAGGCTCGCGAAGCAACGCTATACACAAAGCTATGCTAATTTAAGTTGTGCTTTGATCATCAACTAGAAGGCCTTGCTTTTCAACAAAAGCCTTGATCGTTTGCATCTTAGCATGCCACGTTGATAATTCACACCTTGCGACCGATGTCTATCAATATATAACCTCTAAGCTCGTACGTCTGAGAAAAGGGTGTTAAGCAAGAGAATAAATTCTCTGCCACCAAACAAATATACATTTAATAGAAATCAATCAACACAGAACGGAATCCAATATCAGACACATATCCATTTACAAGTCCGTTTTGGGTCTGAACGAAACCGAAGACACCTTATTCCTTGTCTTGTATGTCCCATATGGAAGAGAGGTTCTTTCATATCCGAACAATCAACAAGTACGTCCGGCCAACTACCACTTTAACCCTTTACTGGGAGCTAACCAATGCAGGGCATCGGTAGTCGTCCATTCGATGTGAAGTCACCACTCTTCAGTCACCGTCTTCATTATCTTTGATTAAAATCATTGTATAATTATTTGAAATGAGATTTAACCCAACCTTTTGAAATAATTCTCGAATATATATAATTCAAATCATTTCTTATCGTTAATAATATTTTATAATGATTTATCGCTATTTTTATTTATATATAAATAGTCCATTTAATTCGAACGACGCTTCAGGTCATTACACGGCTCTGGCACTGTTTTTATCCAAATTTAAATTACACATTTCTCGAAATCTGACCATTGGATCTTAACAAATTTAATATCATTGGAAAGTTCTTTCAAAGCGAACCTAACGGTTCTAGTTTGGGAAAATCCGACGGTTGGATCTTTCGATATAATCGTTTAAAGTTACGATTCCAAAACGCAAACTACCGCATGCGATTCACTTAATTTTAATTCATATTTATATATTATATATAAAAAATGTAAATCGTTGGACGATTTCACTAACATGTTAAATGTGATGTTTTCAACAAACAAAACGTAAATTAACATATGAACATTTTCCTACTTTGCTAACACGTAAGTGATTACATTTTAATGAATCAAAACATGTAATTCTTTTTAGCTAAACAACCATGTTAAAAGTAAAATTTTTATGGCAAACTCTATTTTAGTGTATCATTCTTTTTAATCTAAATGAACATGTAAAATGTAACATGTTAATGACAATTTCCATTTTAATATGTCATTCTTTTTAATCTACATGAACATGTTAAAGGTAACATTTTTTATTACAAATCCTAATTTAGCATGTGATCCTTTTTTCTAATAAACATGTTAAATGTAACATTTTAGATGAAACTTAAACATACATTAAAAATGTACTTTTTAATCTCTAAACAAATTCTAATGAACATGTCATTTTTATTTATGAATCATTTTTAATGAAACTAAATATTCATTAAAAATTTATCATTTTTAATGTTTCAACAATTTTTCCTAACCATGATTCTTTTTATAATGAATCGACATATACATTAAAAATATCATTTTTAGTGTTTCAACAAATTTTCCTAAACATGATTCTTTTTATAATGAATCAACATATACAGCAAAAATATCATTTCTAATGTTTCAACAAATTTTCCTAAACATGATTCTTTTAATCATGAATCAACTTATACATTAAAAATATAATTTTTAATGTTTCAACAAATTTTCCTAAACATGATTCTTTTAATACTGAATCTACATATACATAAAAAATATCATTTTCAATGTTTCAACAAATTTTCCTAAACATGATGCTATTAATATTGAATCTACATAAACATTAAAAATATAATTTTCAATGTTTCAACAAATTTTCCTAAACATTATTCTTTTAATATTGAATCTACATATACATTAAAATTATTATTTTTAATGCTTCAACAAATTTTCCTAAACATGATTCTTTTAATATTGAATCTACATATACATTAAAAATATCATTTTTAATGTTTCAACAAATTTTTCTAAACATGATTCTTTTAATAATGAATCTACGTGTACATTAAAAATATCATTTTTCAATATTGAAACAATTTTTCCTAAACATGCTTCTTTTAATAATGAATCTACATGTACATTAAAAATATCATTTTTAATGTTGAAACAAATTTTCCTAAATATGCTTCTTTTAATAATGAATCTACGTGTACATTAAAAATATCATTTTTTTTAATGTTGAAACAAATTTTTCTAAACATGCTTCTTTTAATATTGAATCTACATGTACATTAAAAATATCATTTTTAATGTTGAAACAAATTTTCCTAAACATGCTTCTTTTAATAATGTGATTCATATAAATAGAAGGTAATTTTATTGTATAAACAGTTTTCTATGTTTACATATACAATTAAAAGCATAAAATTATTATATGAACATTTCTAATAAATTCTATGTTTCATATACAATAAAAAGGATAATTTTATTGTGTAATAACCCGAAAAATACGAGCCAATTTAAAAATTTTAAATTGGTAATTTCAAAAGGATTTGAACAATTGAAATAGAATATTTCAATAAAATAGTGAATTAGGAATAGTGAGTCGGTTTGAAAATTTGAATTCAAACTTTGACTGACTGTGCAGGGTGGAAAATATAACGGATTTTAGCGAAACCAAAAATATTTAAATCTGTTAGTCGATATCTTTCTAACGAATCTGAAAAATCGAAGTTTCATAACGGGAATTAAAAGTTATGGCCGAATGAATTTTCAGAAGGGTCGGTATATAGAATATATAGCCCTGAAAAATTGATATTTTGCATACGACCTCGGAATTCGACGAAACCACTTTTGTTGGGTCCGGGATATTAGACTATTGCTAGGTTTCAAATTTCATAATTTTTGAAGCTAGTATGTGAGCGTGGCAAAAGAAAATATGTTTGGTCAAGTTCTGTTAAATTGAATCGACCAGAAAATGGCTATTTTTCAAACGACCTCAGAATTCGACGAAACTAGTTTTGTTGGGACCGTAGCGTCAAAACATAGCTAGATTTATTTTTTTGGAATTTTTCGAAGCGGTTTGTGGCCCTGGCAAATTGGAATGTACGTTCAAAGTTAAAAATTAAATGTTTTATACTTTAATTTGAAAAATACCTGACTGTAACAGTCAAATTGGCCTACGAAACATTTCCCATTGTGTCCGGAATGGGGGTATTTAGCTGGCGGCGACATTAGTTGGGTTTAAAAAGGAGTTCGTTTGAGAAAACACTATTTAAAAATTTAATATAGTCCTCGGCCAATCAGAATATTCCTTTCATAAATTTAAAAAAAAAAAAAAATAAACCCCCCCCCCCCCCCCCGATCAACGGCGAAACCCGCTCCTAACCTTCTCTCCACCGTCGCCGCCGCTACAGCCACCTACAACATTCGCCACCGCCACCATTCGAAGCGCCTCCGTCCCCTCTTCAAATCCGACTGACCATCGCCACCCCTCATCGCCTGTGCCGCCCGTATCGAAGCCCCAAAGTCCCGACCTTTCCACAGCCGCCGCCGCCGATCTGGACCACCGAACGCCACCAAACCACCACCGACAGGAAGCCCTCTCTTCCCTCTTCCACGTCCAACTCGCCGATCGTCCCCACGTGCCACTGATTTCGCGAAAACTGTAAACCTAGTTTTGAAGCTTCGTGAAAGTGAGTTTTTCTTTGATCTTTACACTTTGAAAAATCATATCTTTTTGGTGTCTTGACGAAATTCGATGAAACATGAAACATCGGGACCGCAAGGAAGCTCTCTACCCAATAGAAGAAGCCGCGGATTTTTCTAACATCGTATCGATTTTTAGTGCTCTGAAAACCAAGGTGAGAAATCTAAATTAACGTGAAATTGAATGGAAAATGTCATGTATAATTTATATTAGCGAAATATAAATTACATACGTGTCGTATACCTCATGTACATGCGTAGTGTAAGCTATATAAGCGAAGTATGAATTTTACATGCATAGAATAATTGATATATGTGTCGAAATGCAAGTGAAAAATAGCAATAATATATATATATATATATATATACTCCCCTCGTCCACAAACCATGGACGATATTTATTGTGGTGAATTGGTGTGAAATATTGGATGAAAAATACGAGTGGTTGAATAATTGTTTGTGGTTGATATTGTTTGGTTGTGGTTGAAAAATACCCATTGGTGATTGAAATGAATTGGAAATATTTGTGGAAATAAAAATAAACATGCCGCCTGCGTGCGAATTAGATGCATGAATCCCCATTGTCAAAAACCGCGAGGTTTTAAGGTAGAGCGAGGAGCCGTACTAGGGACGGTGCCGGTTTTAACTACCCTGCCGTTATGCTGCCGAAATTTTGAATAATCTTTGTGTGTTAGAATTATTTTCATATGTTGAAATTATTTTCATGCATAGAAATTAAAGCCATATATTGAAACTATATCCATGTGTGGAAATGTTTGTGTGTTGAAAAGTGTTGTGTGAAAATTAGATTCATTTGTGAATGAATGAAGTGTTTAAACAACAAAAAATCACATTTTATTTATATATATGAAGCATGAAAAATATTCGCCTTATATAAATAGTTTCAACAATAAAAATCCCATCTTTCTAATATGAACAACATAAATAAAATGTCCATGTGTGGAAATGCTCGTTTGTTGAGAAGTGTGTGTAGTGGAAAAGTTCATGTGTTGAATAAAAAGATCGAACAATAAAAATTATATTTTTTATTGAAACTATGAAGTGTTGAAACATCCATTTGTCGAATAAATATTTTGAATGATAAAAATATCATTTTTATCATATTTGTGATATGCTAAAGATATGCGGACGTTGAAATAAATATTTGTGAAAGAAATATTCTTTTTAACATGCATAGGAACCAAATAAAATAGTCATGTGTTGAAATCTATTTTAGTTCGCCAAAATTATCATCTTTGAAATGTGAAGTGTTAAAAATAGCCACTTGTTCAAATAAACGTTCATGAGTTGAAATATACATTAACTAGCTAATGATATGATTTTAGCCTATGCATGCAACATTTGAATGAATGGTGTTTTTAAACCAAAGCAAATCAAATATGAAATTGAATGGAAAACGATAAGTGTTAGAAATTGCATATATGTACATGCATATCTATTGAACAGGTTAAAGCAAAGGGGCTAAAGAAGAGAAATAAAATTTTGTGCCCGACAAATAGGTACACATTTACCGCTTTGTTTGGGTGATGATTTTATGAGCCTGTTGGCTAGCCGCTTGGCTTTTTCTTTTTCTTTTTGATATGAGACGCCCGTGTGGCTACTTGGGAATTTTCCCAGACCCTCCCGTACAAAGGAGGTTATGGCGAAATTTTCCGAAATTTAAAGGCGTTAGTGAAATAATTGAAGTGGAAACGATATAGGAATTTTTGAATGAACTATATTTATATAAATATATATAAATATAAATAGAATTAAAACGAAACGTGGCCGTGCAGTTCGTGTTTTGAAACCGTGATTCCAAACGACTAGTGTGGAAGATCCGACCGTCGGATTTTCCCAAAACTGAAACCGTTGGATTCGTTTTGGAATGACCTTCCTAATGATGTAAAATTTGTGAAGATCCGACGGTTAGATTTTCAGGTATGTGTAAAACAAAATTAGTGAAAAGCAGCGCCAGTGCATCGACACGACCCGAAACGTCGTTTAATTAAATATGGTCGTTTTAAATTAAATAAAAATGGCGATATATCATTATAAAATACTATTGACGATATAGAGTGGAAATAAACCAATTTTGTTGTGTTTGCTTGATATGTGATGGTTAAATGTATTTGACATGAAAATTATAACTAAATAACTGAAAAGTGAATGTTGAATGGTCCAACCATGTGATTAATTGATTTGAAAATCTAAATATACGTGGGTTATTTGAAAAGGCCGAGTTTATCTCATTTAAATAATCGATCGAAGTTGAGAAGTCGAAGAGTCGAAGATGGCTGAAGACCGACGATCTCCACATTGGATGGATGGGTGCTACTGATGCTCGTGATTGGAGTAGCTACCATGAAGGAATTGAAGTAGTGGCCGTCCAAACATACTGTTGATTGTACGGATATGCGAGGAATTGGTGCCTCCGGTTTCGTTCAGACCCAGAACGGACTTGTAAAAGGACTGTGTGTCTGACATTGGATTTTATTCTATGTTGATTGATCTCTATTGAATATATATCTGTTTGGCGACGGAGAATTTATTCTCTTGCTTAACGCCCTTCTCTGAGACGTACGAGCTCAGAGGTTATACATTGACAGAAATAAGTCGCAAGGAGTGGATTGCCTGTGTGGCACGCTTAAGTAGCATATGATCAAGGCTTCTGTTGCAAAGCAAAGTCTTGTGGTTGATGATCAAAGCATGGTCTGTGTGACGTAGCTTTGTGTATAATGTGAATTCGCGAGCCTCTAACCCCGGTATGAGTCAAAAACGGGAGAAGGACCCAAGGAGTGCATGACGTTTCTTTCTAGCTATGGTGGTGTCAGTGACCTCCCAGCCCTGACATTTATATCTACTTTTTCACCTGTGTGGTTGTTGGAATACGAGGCGCCTCGATATAGGTCTGTAAGGACTGGGAAACGTGTGTTCAGGAATTGCCAATCCTCAAAAGTAAGAGAGGACCGGCCTTGGAGGATCCAGGGGATTGTTGTGTGCGGTCCCGAGGCATTTGCTAGAGTGTCTCGAATCGGAGAGGAGCTTGCCCCTTGCCTCGACTCATGAAGGAATCCAATTTCCAATACGAAATATGCGGACGTGATTGTATTACTAGTATGGCAACATAGTGGTATGGGTCATTTATGCCGCCTATGATTGATATTTATGATTGAAATCGCTTTTGAAACATCTATACACTAGTAATAATATCAAGCACTTTAGTTTTATTCGTATGAAGCATTTTTGGCTGTTATAAGGTAAAAACTCTATCCTCCGGCTTGCGTTGCATTGTGTGATGGGACCTGAGTCTTATAATGGCTTCATTTTATAAAAAGCATTGCGTTGATTTAATCGTTATTTTATTTCATGCACTAGCACTCATTGCAGTAAACCCGTTCCGCGAAAGTGGAGTTGTCCTTTGATTTGCCTTATTATTGTTATTAACAAGTTGAGTAGATTTCTCATACCAGTCCCATGACTGACTCGTAGTTTGTTTCACCTTGCAAACTCGGGTGCCCTCATTTTCACACAGGCAGCCTAGTTACAGGTTTCTGACGCACCTTTTGGCTCATGGCGAGGCTTGACTACACCGTGCTGACTTGGATTTTCTCCGCCATTATTGTATCTATATTATGATTCCGCCATTGGCGATGTAGATTGATATTCCTTTTGTGTACTCTTTATGTATGATTCCGCCTCAGGCGATGGTGACTGATTATGTATCATTATGCACTAAGTTGTATCCTGTACTGTGCTTCTCTGATGTGATGTATTTATATGATTCCGCTGTCATATGTGTGTAAATTATTCTATTTTCTGTTTATGCTATTATCTGTGATCTGCTAATGATGATTAATGTGTTATATTCCAATGATTATCCTTAACACCGTGTAACGGGGTTTTGGGATCGTCACAGCTGGTATCAGAGCTTTGGTTAACCTTAGTTCTGGAGTCTAACACGTTAAACACTTCGTCAAAATAGAATCAATAGTATTCTAAGGCGAGTCGCTCATTTGAGATAGGACTAGCAAAGTCCTAGAATGAGCCGAGCAGAATAGCAAAAACAATTGATTAGTCCATCGTTATCTTTCCGTAAAGATTTATGCTTAACTATGCAATAGATTATCATTTCTGTTAGCTGACTTTTCCGTTGCTTATACAGAATTTGAAAAATGGCTACCAGAGCAGCCGCCGCTAGAGGAGGCCGTGCCGGCCGAGGCCGAGGAAGAGGAGAAGTCCCAGCTTAAGAAGGACCTTTGATACAACCTCCGGCAGCTCAATACTTCGAGCTTGACCGTGTAGCTAAGAGATATAAGAACTTAGGAGGCAAGACCTTCTCGGGGACTGGCACCATAATAGAGGCCCTTGCATGGCTCAAAGCATGCGAGAAAATTCTTGAAGGCCTAAGGCTAGGAGACGAAGACAAAGCTATTATGGGCGCCTGGCTTATGCAGGAACAAGCTGAATTATGGTGGGAATCTCTTACCGCCGGGAATAGAGAAGCTGGAAGAACATGGGATGGATTTAAAGAACTATTCAAGGAGAAATATGTCCCAGAACAAGCTCTAGAAAGAATGCACGATGACTTCGCCAATCTCCAGCAAGGGGATCTTTCCGTGCAGGATTATCTGAATAAATTTACAATGTTGTCGCCCTATGCTCCAAAGCTCGTCGCCACTGCGAAATCCAAAAATAAGAGGTTTATCCTTGGGCTAAGACGACAATTTCATGATAGAGCCATGGCCCATGTCAAGCTGGAATTCAACGAACTGGTGGAAATGACATGCAACTATGAAGACCTTGATCAAAGGCATCTGGATCAGGATCGCGCTAGAAGCCAAGCCGGAAACAAGCGCAAGCCTGCTGTAAATCAAGGCGAGTCAAGCCAAGCAGCATCTTCAAAACCTCAGACTGGCAAGCCGCCAAGAGGAAATTGCTTTAACTGTGGTAAGCCGGGGCACTACTCAAACGTCTGCACAGCTCCGAAGAGGCAGAAAACAAATTCTCAAGGCTCGAGCCAAGGCTCTCAGAACCCTCGCTCCTGCTTCAATTGCCGCAAGACCGATCATCTGGACAAAGACTGTCCTTTGCTGAAGAAAGCTACAGTAGCTCATGTCTATGATGGGTCTAGCCTGCCAGCTGCTTCCGATGGAGCAGGTAAACCTGATGTTTTGGGAGGTACCCTTACAATTAAAAATATTCCTGTTTCTGTATTATTTGACACAGGTGCATCGCGTAGTTTTATTGCTAGAAACACAGTGCACAAATTAAAGTTAAAACAGCGAAAGCTCAAAGAATCAGTTGAAGTTCATAACCCGATAGGGGGTCCTATTACTCTCGGTTCATATTGTAGAGTGCCAGTCTCTTATGCTTTCTACAAGTTTCCTTTTGATTTAATCGTTATGGATTTTCCCGAATTCGATATTATTCTCGGGCTGGATTGGTTAACGAAATACGAAGCTGAGGTAAAATGTGCAGAATGGATCGTTAAAATTCGAACGGAGCTTGGACATATATATATACCATGTCATGGTTCGAATCCGAATAGAGAAGAATTTTGGTCAGCATTAGAACTTATCCCCACTTCCATAGAAAAGATTCCGATTGTTAGAAACTATGCGGATGTGTTTGAAGAAGTTGAAAACTTACCTCCGCAAAGAGAAATAGAATTCCGAATCGATCTAATTCCCAATGCCAGACCAGTGGTGCATCCAATTCGCAGAATGACTCCGAAAGAAAAAGAAGAATTAGGCGATCAAACTCGTCAACTGTTGTGGAAGGGTCTGTTCAGACCGAGTTTTTCTAATTGGGGTGCAGCTGTTGTGTTTGTCCCAAAGTCAGAAGGTACTCTTAGATTATGCGTTGATTACCGAGACCTCAACAAACAGACGCTTAAAAACAAATATCCATTACCCCGCATTGATGATTTGCTAGACCAATTGAATGGGGCGAAAGTATTTTCCCTAATGGACCTAGCTACAGGTTTTCATCAATTGAGAATAGCAGAAGAGTGTGTTCCTTTGACAGCTTTCAGAGGTCCAGACATATTTTATGAATGGTTAGTAATGCCGTTTGGCCTATGCAACGCTCCAGCATACTTTGTCGATCTAATGAATAGAGTGTTCAGGGGAGTTCTGAATAAATTTGTCCTCGTATTCATCGATGATATTTTAATCTACTCCAAATCAAAACCCGAGCACGAAAAACACTTAGAACAAGTATTGGAGATTCTAAGGAAGAACGTCTTCAAAGCCAAATTCTCTAAATGTGTCTTCTGGCAAGAAGAAGTCAAATTTCTCGGCCATGTCGTGTCAGAGAAAGGAATTTCTGTTGACCCAAGCAAAATAACAGCGATTCAAGACTGGAAACAACCCACTACTCCCACGGAAGTTAGAAGTTTTATGGGGTTGGCTAGTTATTATCGAAAGTTTGTTAAGGATTTTTCAAAGATATCAGGTCCGTTAACGAAGCTCACAAAGAAACACGAGAAGTTTAAGTGGACTTCCGACTGTGAAGAAGCTTTCCAGGAATTGAAATCGAAGCTGACCACCGCTCCAGTGTTAACTATTATTGATGGCAATCAGGATTTAACGGTTTGGACAGATGCTTCTATTAGAGGTCTTGGTGCAGTGTTAATGCAGAGAGGCCAAGTAGTCGCTTATGCAAGCCGCCAACTGAAACCGCATGAGAAGAATTATGTAACTCATGATCTTGAGTTGCTAGCCATCGTTTTTGCATTGAAAATCTGGAGGCATTATTTATTGGGCGAGAAATTTATACTATACACGGATCATCAATCATTGAAATATTTATATACCCAGAAAGAACTGAATCTGAGACAACAGCGTTGGCTAGAATTTCTTGAAGCGTATGATCTTGATATCCTGTATACGCCGAGGAAGGCTAACGTTGTAGCGGATGCACTTAGTAGAAAAACCGCAATCATTGCCAATCTTATAATTACACCTGGATTGATTGATAGGATATCTGTTCTTCAGAAAAATGACAATTTTGTGAAAGAGATGGTAAAAAGGATTCAAAGGGGCGAAGGCTCCAGTTTCCTAGTGGATAGTGAGGGAGTTTTGAGGCTAAATAGAAGAATATGTGTTCCCGACATTCCCGAGCTTAAAAGAGAAGTGCTGGATGAATGCCACAAATCCAAATTTTGCATCCATCCTGGGGTGAGTAAAATGTACAACGATATCAAACGCACTTTCTGGTGGAAGGCAATGAAAAGAGATATTTCTTTGTATGTTAGCGGATGCCCTACTTGTCAATTGGTCAAGAGTGACCAACAGAAGCTAGCTGGAATGTTACAACCGTTGGAAGTCCCAGGCTGGAAATGGGAACAGATTTCCATGGATTTCATAGATGGTTTGCCGCGAACCAAGAAAGGTAATGACAGCATTTGGGTAATCGTAGATCGCTTCACGAAGACTGCCCATTTTATACCTGTCAGATCCAATAGAACTGCTCAAAGTCTAGCACAGATATATTTCAGAGAAATTGTTAAGCTGCATGGAATTCCCATCAGCATAGTCAGTGATAGAGATCCCCTATTTACTAGCAAGTTCTGGGAGGCTTTCCAGACAGAATTGGGAACAAAATTGAATATGAGCACCGCTTATCACCCACAAACAGATGGCCAAACTGAGCGGGTGAATAGAATTCTGGAAAATTTATTGCGGGCTTGTATAATTGATTTTGGTGGGTTATGGGAAGATCATTTGCATTTGGCCGAATTCTCATATAATAATAGCTATCAAGCAAGTTTGAGAATGTCGCCATTTGAAGCATTATATGGCAGACCCTGCAGATCTCCAGCATGTTGGGTAGAACCTGGCAACAGACTTGTACTAGGACCCGATATGATTAGAGAAGCATCTGATAAAGTCGACTTCATCAAGAAGCGTTTGAAAACCGCCCAAAGCCGACAGAAAAGTTATGCAGACTCCAGAAGGAGAGATTTGACATTTGCTGTTGGTGATCATGTTTATTTGAAGGTTTCTCTGATGAGAGGAGTAATCAGATTTGGAAAGACTAGGAAGTTGGCACCGAGATTTATTGGTCCATTTCCTATACTTGAGCGAATTGGAACTCTTGCTTATAGGGTTCAATTGCCAGATTGGTTGCCTGGAGAGCACAATGTATTTCACGTATCTCAACTTAGAAGACATGTGCATGATCCAGATCTTGTTGTAGAAGAAGCAGCGCAACGGGATGTGGAGATAACTCCAGAATTAGCACTCAGAAGAGAGCCATTAAAGATTGTTGGCAAAGAAACTAGAGAACTCAGAAGCAAAAAGGTTCATTTAGTTAAGGTGCAGTGGAGCAGTGATCCTAGAGACTGTACTTGGGAAACTGAGGAAAGCATTAAGCAAGCTTACCCCAAATGCAGAGTGGATATCTCTGACTAACTCTGGTGCAAGGTACTTTTACAATACTTTGCATTTACATTTTATTTCCTACTTTACTGTTGTTTCCTTTTCGAGGACGAAAGTTTTAAGTGGGGGAGATTGTAATAACCCGGAAAATACGAGCCAATTTAAAAATTTAAATTGGTAATTTCAAAAGAATTTGAACAATTGAAATAGAATATTTCAATAAAATAGTGAATTAGGAATAGTGAGTCGGTTTGAAAATTTGAATTCAAACTTTGACTGACTGTGCAGGGTGGAAAATATAACGGATTTTAGAGAAACCAAAAATATTTAAATCTGTTAGTCAATATCTTTCTAACGAATCTGAAAAATCGAAGTTTCATAATGGGAATTAAAAGTTATGGCCGAATGAATTTTCAGAAGGGTCGGTATATAGAATATATAGCCCTGGAAAATTGATATTTTGCATACGACCTCGGAATTCGACGAAACCAATTTTGTTGGGTCCGGGATATTAAACTATTGCTAGGTTTCAAATTTCATAATTTTTGAAGCTAGTATGTGATCGTGGAAAAAGAAAATGTGTTTGGTCAAGTTCTGTTAAATTGAATCGACCAGAAAATGGCTATTTTTCAAACGACCTCAGAATTCAACGAAACTAGTTTTGTTGGGACCGTAGTGTCAAAACATAGCTAGATTTATTTTTCTGGAATTTTTCGAAGCAGTTTGTGGCCTTGGCAAATTGGAATGTGCGTTCAAAGTTAAAAATTAAATGTTTTATACTTTAATTTGAAAAATAACTGACTGTAACAGTCGAATTGGCCTACGAAACATATCCCATTGTGTCCGGAATGGGGGTATTTAGCTAGGAGCGACAGTAGTTGTGTTTAAAAAGGAGTTCGTTTGAGAAAACACTATTTAAAAATTTAATATAGTCCTCGGCCAATCAGAATTTTCCTTTCATAAATTTAAAAAAAAAAAAAAAAGAACCCCCCCCCCCCCGATCAACGGCGAAACCCGCTCCTGACCTTCTCTCCTCCGACGCCGCCGCTACAGCCACCTACAGCCTTCGCCACCGCCACCATTCGAAGCGCCTCCGTCCCCTCTTCAAATCCGACTGACCATCGCCACCCCTCATCGCCTGTGCCGCCCGTATCGAAGCCTCAAAGTCCCGACCTTTCCACCGCCGCCGCCGCCGATCTGGACCACCGAACGCCACCAAACCACCACCGACAGGAAGCCCTCTCTTCCCTCTTCCACGTCCAACTCGCCGATCGTCCCCACGTGCCACTGATTTCGCGAAAACTGTAAACCTAGTTTTGAAGTTTCGTGAAAGTGAGTTTTTCTTTGATCTTTACACTTTGAAAAATCATATCTTTTTGGTGTGTTGACGAAATTCGATGAAACAGGAAACATCGGGACCGCAAGGAAGCTCTCTACCCAATAGAAGAAGCCGCGGATTTTTCTTACATCGTATCGATTTTTAGTGCTCCGAAAACCAAGGTGAGAAATCTAAATTAACGTGAAATTGAATGGAAAATGTCATGTATAATTTATATTAGCGAAATATAAATTACATACGTGTCGTATACCTCATGTACATGCGTAGTGTAAGCTATATAAGCGAAGTATGAATTTTACATGCATAGAATAATTGATATATGTGTCGAAATGCAAGTGAAATATAGCAATTATATATATATATACTCCCCTCGTCCACAAACCATGGACGATATTTATTGTGGTGAATTGGTGTGAAATATTGGATGAAAAATACGAGTGGTTGAATAATTGTTTGTGGTTGATATTGTTTGGTTGTGGTTGAAAAATACCCATTGGTGATTGAAATGAATTGGAAATATTTGTGGAAATAAAAATAAACATGCCGCCTGCGTGCGAATTAGATGCATGAATCCCCATTGTCAAAAACCGCGAGGTTTTAAGGTAGAGCGAGGAGCCGTACTAGGGACGGTGCCGGTTTTAACTACCCTGCCGTTATGCTGCCGAAATTTTGAATAATCTTTGTGTGTTAGAATTATTTTCATATGTTGAAATTATTTTCATGCATAGAAATTAAAGCCATATATTGAAACTATATCCATGTGTGGAAATGTTTGTGTGTTGAAAAGTGTTGTGTGAAAATTAGATTCATTTGTGAATGAATGAAGTGTTTAAACAATAAAAATCACATTTTATATATATATGAAGTATGAAAAATATTCGCCTTATATAAATAGTTTCAACAATAAAAATCCCATCTTTCTAATATGAACAACATAAATAAAATGTCCATGTGTGGAAATGCTCATTTGTTGAGAAGTGTGTGTAGTGGAAAAGTTCATGTGTTGAATAAAAAGATCGAACAATAAAAATTATATTTTTTTATTGAAACTATGAAGTGTTGAAACATCCATTTGTCGAATAAATATTTTGAATGATAAAAATATCATTTTTATCATATTTGTGATATGCTATAGATATGCGGACGTTGAAATAAATATTTGTGAAAGAAATATTCTTTTTAACATGCATAGGAACCAAATAAAATAGTCATGTGTTGAAATCTATTTTAGTTCGCCAAAATTATCATCTTTGAAATGTGAAGTGTTAAAAATAGCCACTAGTTCAAATAAACGTTCATGAGTTGAAATATACATTAACTAGCTAATGATATGATTTTAGCCTATGCATGCAACATTTGAATGAATGGTGTTTTTAAACCAAAGCAAATCAAATATGAAATTGAATGGAAAACGATAAGTGTTAGAAATTGCATATATGTACATGCATATCTATTGAACAGGTTAAAGCAAAGGGGCTAAAGAAGAGAAATAAAATTTTGTGCCCGACAAATAGGTACACATTTACCGCTTTGTTTGGGTGATGATTTTATGAGCCTGTTGGCTAGCCGCTTGGCTTTTTCTTTTTCTTTTTGATATGAGACGCCCGTGTGGCTACTTGGGAATATTCCCAGACCCTCCCGTACAAAGGAGGTTATGGCGAAATTTTCCGAAATTTAAAGGCGTTAGTGAAATAATTGAAGTGGAAACGATATAGGAATTTTTGAATGAACTATATTCATATAAATATATATAAATATAAATAGAATTAAAACGAAACGTGGCCATGCAGTTCGTGTTTTGAAACCGTGATTCCAAACGACTAGTGTGGAAGATCCGACCGTCGGATTTTCCCATAACTGAAACCGTTGGATTCGTTTTGGAATGACCTTCCTAATGATGTAAAATTTGTGAAGATCCGACGGTTCGATTTTCAGATATGTGTAAAACAAAATTAGTGAAAAGCAGCGCCAGTGCATCGACACGGCCCGAAACGTCGTTTAATTAAATATGGTCGTTTTAAATTAAATGAAAATGGCGATATATCGTTATAAAATACTATAGACGATATAGAGTGGAAATAAACCAATTTTGTTGTGTTTGCTTGATATGTGATGGTTGAATGTATTTGACATGAAAATTATAACTAAATAACTGAAAAGTGAATGTTGAATGGTCCAACCATGTGATTAATTGATTTGAAAATCTAAATATACGTGGGTTATTTGAAAAGGCCGAGTTTATCTCATTTCAAATAATCGATCGACGTTGAGAATTCGAAGAGTCGAAGAGTCGAAGAGTCGAAGACGGCTGAAGACCGACGATCTCCACATTGGATGGATGGGCGCTACTGATGCTCGTGATTGGAGTAGCTACCATGAAGGAATTGAAGTAGTGGTCGTCCAAACATACTGTTGATTGTACGGATATGCGAGGAATTGGTGCCTCCGGTTTCGTTCAGACCCAGAACGGACTTGTAAAAGGACTGTGTGTCTGACATTGGATTTTATTCTGTGTTGATTGATCTCTGTTGAATATATATCTGTTTGGCGGCGGAGAATTTATTCTCTTGCTTAAATCCCTTCTCTGAGACGTACGAGCTCAGAGGTTATACATTGATAGAAATCAGTCGCATGGAGTGGATTGCCTGTGTGGCACGCTTAAGTGGCATATGATCAAGGCTTCTGTTGCAAAGCAAAGTCTTGTGGTTGATGATCAAAGCATGGTCTGTGTGACGTAGCTTTGTGTATAACGTGAATTCGCGAGCCTCACACCCCGGTATGAGTCAAAAACGGGAGAAGGACCCAAGGAGTGCATGACGTTTCTTTCTAGCTATGGTGGTGTCAGTGACCTCCCAGCCCTGACATTTATATCTACTTTTTCACCTGTATGGTTGTTAGAATACGAGGCGCCTCGATATAGGTCTGTAAGGACCGGGAAACGTGTGTTCAGGAATTACCAATCCTCAAAAGTAAGAGAGGACCGGCCTTGGAGGATCCAGGGGATTGCTGTGTTCGGTCCCGAGGCATTTGCTAGAGTGTCTCGAATCGGAGAGGAGCTTGCCCCTTGCCTTGACTCATGAAGGAATCCAATTTCCAATACGAAATATGCGGACGTGATTGTATTACTAGTATGGAAACATAGTGGTATGGGTCATTTATGCCGCCTATGATTGATATTTATGATTGAAATCGCTTTTGAAACATCTATACACTAGTAATAATATCAAGCACTTTAGTTTTATTCGTATGAAGCATTTTTGGCTATTATAAGGTAAAAACTCTATCCTCCGGCTTGCGTTGCATTGTGTGATGGGACCTGAGTCTTATAATGGCTTCATTTTATAAAAAGCATTGCGTTGATTTAATCGTTATTTTATTTCATGCACTAGCACTCATTGGAGTAAACCCGTTCCGCGAAAGTGGAGTTGTCCTTTGATTTGCCTTATTATTGTTATTAACAAGTTAAGTAGATTTCTCATACCAGTCCCATGACTGACTCGTAGTTTGTTTCACCTTGCAAACTCGGGTGCCCTCATTTTCACACGGGCAGCCTAGTTACAGGTTTCTGACGCACCTTTTGGCTCATGGCGAGGCTTGACTACACCGTGCTGACTTGGATTTTCTCCACCATTATTGTATCTATATTATGATTCTGCCATTGGCGATGTAGACTGATATTCCTTTTGTGTACTCTTTATGTATGATTCCGCCTCAGGTGATGGTGACTGATTATGTATCATTATGCACTAAGTTGTATCCTGTACTGTGCTTCTCTGATGTGATGATATCTATATGATTCCGCTGTCATATGTGTGTAAATTATTCTATTTTCTGTTTATGCTATTATCTGTGATCTGCTAATGATGATTAATGTGTTATATTCCAATGATTATCCTTAACACCGTGTAACGGGGTTTTGGGATCGTCACATATTGTATGAACATTTCTAACAAATTCTATGTTTAGCATGCACAATAAAATAGAACATTTTTATTATATGACAAATTTAACAAATCCAATTATTAACATGTACAATAAAAGACTATTTTTTATTGTTTTACAAATTCTAACAATTCTAATATTAACATGTACAATAAAAAGGATATTTTTATTGTTTTACAAATTCTAACAATTCTAATATTAACATGTACAATAAAAAGGATATTTTAATTGTTTAACAAATTCTAACATTAACATGTTACAATAAAAAGAGTATTTTTATTGTTTTACCAATTCTAACAATTCTAAGATTAACATATACAATAAAAAGAATATATTTATTGTTTTACAAATTCTAACATTAATATGTTACAATAAAAAGAGTGTTTTTATTGTTTTAACAAATTCTAACATTCCTAAGATTAACATATACAATAAATAGAATATCTTCATTGTTTTACAAATTCTAACATTAACATGTTACAATAAAAAGAATATTTTAATTGTTTTACCAATTCTATGATTTAAATGTACAAATAAAAAAAGAATTTTATTTATACAACAATTTTTATGTTTCATATGTGTAAATAATAATGAAAAAAGAATTTTATTTATATGAGCATTTGTATCTTTCATATGTATAAATAAAAAAAGAGAATTTTATTTATACAACCACTTCAATGTTTCATGTGTATAAATAAAAAAGAGAATTTAATTTATACAACCATTTCTATGTTTCATATGTATAAAGAAAAAGAGAAATTTATTTATACAACAATTTCTATGCTTAACCTGTATAATAAAAAGATTATTTTTATTGTTTAATAAATTCTAACAATTCAATTTTTCACTTATACAATAAAAAGATTATTTTTATTGTTTAACAAATTTTATGATTCACATGTAAACAATAAAAAGGAATTTTATTGTCGAACAATTTTCTACAAATTCTATGACTCATGTATATACAATAAAAAGAAAGTATTTTTATTATATATCAAATTTTGTCCAATTCTGTCTTATCCAAGTAGATCCAACAGATCACCACAAACAAAATCAACCAATTCAAATCACGTACAACACACAATCGAATCTTAACAGCGTATACAAAAATTTCCAATGCAATAACAATTAAATTTTAAATTTAGATAACAGATGTCACATATAAGATAAAGATAATATTTTTAGCGAACAAATATTTGTGATGATTAAATACAAATAAAAATCATGGCAGTTTATATAAACTAAATAATTGTATAAGATAATTTAGTGAGAGAGTTCTCACCTTGATCAGTTTCAAAATCGTTAAATAACGATTATTTTAATAAAATCAAACAGATGTTTAATTTTGTCAATAATCTTTGGTGCTTCCATTTCTATCGCATTAAGTTCTGAAATGTAGAATTTTTTGTTGCAAATCCAACGCTTCAAAAATCATTCGATTTTGATCATCTGATAAAAAGATATGACATTTTATAAATTTGATTACATTTGATAATTAAATAATTAACTAAATTAATTTAATCACGTTTAACTTTAACCTTGATTATGTTTTAAAACGTTGTCTTCATCTTCCATCAGATAACAGCCGACATCGAACCCAACTCGTTGTTCCAAACCCTCCACCATGCACGCACTTCAAGACGGTTTCAGGCCGATCCACCACTTCATCTGCCTCAGCCGTGCCTTCCAACTCCCATGACGCCTCAAAACTCGCACCACCGTGGCCCCCTGAATCTCCATCCGAACGCAGTGCCTTTAAGGCCAATTTCCGATCACCCAAGTCCACCAGGGCGGATCACCACCGTACCAAATTGAAGCCCTCCTTTGATACTCCAATTCATTCAACAGGGGCTTGTTCTAATTGTCGATAGATTAAGAGAAAATAAGAGAGGAAGCGGGAACATTTCTGGCCTTCGATTTTATAGAGGCGGCGGCCATGTATTGTAATTAGGGTTTTGGATTATTCTATATTTATAGTATAATATTATTTAACTCATTAATTCACAAAAGAGCCCGTTAACTCATACTAACTCCAAATCCAGCACAACGAATGCCTCCTCTAGACAAATAACCCTATTTCGGGCATAATGGACTAGGTCTCATCAGCCCATTTGATCGTTTTCATCCTGTTTTCTTTAATTTAAAATATAAAACACTTAATTACTTAATTTTGATCGTACATTTTAATTTACCGGGCCACATACTGGCTCCAAAAATTCCAAAAAAATAAATCTAGCTATGATTCGACGATACGGTCCAAACAAAATTAATTTCGTTAATTTGGAGACTGTTTGAAAAATGGCCTTTTTCTGTTCGATCCAATTTGACTAAAATTCTCGAATGCATTATAATTTACGATGCTCACATATTAATTCCAAAAATTATGGAAATTTAAACCTAGCAATAATTTAACATTCCAGGTCCAAAAAAATGATTTCGTCGAAAACGGAGGTCATTTGCAAAATGGCTATTTTTATGGGCTATATATTATATTACAATATATATATATATATATATATATATATATATATATATATATAAATTCCATAGCGACTATTTTAAATTTTAAAATGGACATAATTTTTTTCCATTATGAAATTTGGATTTTTCATCTTCGTTAGAAAGATATAATTAAATAGATTCAAATATTTCTGGTTTTACTGAAATCCGATTTATTTTGAATCCTGTACATTCAGTTAAAATTAGAAGTCGAATTTTCAAACTACCGCGTCATTTCAAACTCTTTTTATAATTAAATTAAATTATTAAATTCTAACTTTGATTTAAAATAAATTTTTAGTCGTTATTATTTAAAATAAATCATTTTAAATATTCAAAATATATTAAAATTGCTACAATAAAAATTTTAAATTGGTTCTAAATTGTCGGGTTGTTACAATCTCCCCCACTTAAAATCTTTTCGTCCTCGAAAAGGAACGGAGTTGAAAGTTGTTTAACTAACCTACTCAACTGTCATTCTTTTATTGGTTTCAATAATTTTATTATTTGAACTAATAATCACACAACACAATCATCAATCAATTAGCTGATTAGCTTTTCAAATATATAACTTTTATATATTCAAAAATCATATTTTCTATGGTCGGATTATATATATAATCACAAATACGTTAATATCTCTAATGAGTATTCTTATTTGAACTCATTCTAGGGCATTTCTAACCCTATCTCTAACGAGTTTTCTCATTCTAGGATGTTACTGATAATATCTCTAATGAGTATTCTTTTATACGATATTTCTAATCCTACCTCTCATGAGCCTTTGTTCAGTTCTAATGAGTTGTATTCCAAAGATTTGAGTTAACCAAAGATCTAATACCAGTTGTAACGGTACGGATTTCTCCCGGGCCTAATCGATCGCTAAATCGACCAAGACCGTACTAAAACCCGGATACGCTAATATTGGGGATACAACACATCAGAACAAATAACATAAGACTTTTATAAACATCATAATAATGTTACATCATGTTACATCAGAGTACAAAATATATCAGAGTACATCGAAATATAATACAGCGTAAGATTAATTTGCAACAAATGTAATACAATGCAGCGGAAATAAACAACACAGCAGAAGACTATCAATGCTCTGGACACAGCTTTAAGCTTCGATCCAGAATCCTTCTCAATGAATAAATATCTGCAAAACAAGCCACTCGATTGCCCGTGTGGAAAATAAGGGCATCCGAGTTTGCAAGTGAAACAAACTACGAGTCAGTCATGGGACTAGTACGGGAAATTTTACTTAACGTATCTAATAATAAGGCTAATCACAGGACCATGCCGCTAACGCAGAACGAGTTTACACCATTGGATCGCCAGTGCATAAAATAAGTAAATCTTTTAAAAAACGCAATGCTTTTTAGAAAAATGAAACCATTATAAGACTCAGGTCACATCACACAATGCAACGCAAGCCGGAGGATAGAGTTTTACCTTATAATGGTCAAAAATGCTTGATACGCATAAAACTTGATATTATTATTAGTGTCTAGTCAGTTTAAAACATTTTCAAAGTAAATGTATTAATCCTAGACGACATAGCTACCATATACTATGTCTCCATATATAGGTTTACAATCAAATCCATAATTTCATATTGGAAATTGGGTTTCCATCATGAATCAAGGCTAGGGATGGTCTGCTTACCGGTACGAGACACTCTAGCAAATGTCTCAGGGCTCGGACGCTGGCGAACCCTTGGATCCTGCAGGGCCGGTCCATAAATACTTAGTGGATTGGCAATTCCAGAACACACGTTTCCCGGTCCTATCGGGCCTATCTCTGAGCAATTAGAGACTCAATATCTGAGGCGCCTCATTCCATCATCCACAGAAGTAAAAATGTCTGGGATCCATACCATGACACCACTTCTAACTAGAAAGAAACATCGTGCACTCCCTGCGTTCCCTTATCCCATTTCTGACTCTTACCGGGGTGTGAGGCTCGCGAAGTAACGCTATACACAAAGCTATGCTAATTTAAGCTGTTCTTTGATCATCAACCACAAGGCTTTGGTTTTCAACAAAAGCCTTAATCATTTGCATCTTATCATGCCACATTGAAATTCACGCCATGCGACTGATGTCTATCAATATAACCTCTAAGTTCGTACGTCTCAGAGAAGGGTGTTAAGCAAAAGAATAAATTCTCCGCCACCAAACAGATATATATTTTATAGAAATCAATCAACATAAAATGAAATCCAAAGTCAGACACACATCCATTTACAAATCCATTCTAGGTCTGAACAAAAATGGAGACACCTTATTCCTCGTCCCGTATGTCCAATACGGAAGAGAGGTTCTCGCATATCCGGACAATCAACAAGTATGCCCGGACAACTACCACTTTAACCCTTTACTGGGAGCTAACCAATGCAGGGCATCAGTAGTCGTCCATTCGATGTGAAGATCGCCGGTCTTCAGCCACCGTCTTTAATATCTTCGATTTAAATCATCGTATAATTATTTGAAATGAGATTTAACTCAACCTTTTCAAATAATTCTCAAATATATATAATTCAAATCATTTCTTATCGTTAGTAATATTTTATAATGATTCATCGCTATTTTTATTTATATGAAAATAACCCATTTAATTTGAACGATGCTTCATGTCATTACGCGGCCCTGGCGCTGTTTTTATCCAAATTTGAATTACACATTTCTCGAAATCTAACCGTTGGATCTTAACAAGTTTAATATCATTGGAAAGATTTTTCCAAAGCAAACCTAACGGTTCCAATTTTGGGAAAATCCGACAGTCGTATCTTTCGATATAATTGTTTAAAGTTACGATTCCGAAACGTGAACTACCACGCGCGATTCGTTTAATTTTAATTTATATTTATAAATTATACATATATAAGTGTAAATCATTCGACGATTTCACTAACATGTTAAAAGTGATGTTTTCAACAAACAAAACGTATATTAACATATGAACATTTTCCTACTTTGCTAACATATAAGTGATTACATTTTAATGAATCAAAACAAGTAATTCTTTTTAGCTAAACAACCATGTTAAAAGTAACATTTTTATGGCAAATTCTATTTTAGTGTGTCATTCTTTTTAATCTAAATGAACATGTAAAATGTAACATGTTAATGACAAATTCCATTTTAGTATGTCATTCTTTTTAATCTAAATGAACATGTTAAAGGTAACATTTTTGATTACAAATCCTATTTTAACATGTGATCCCTTTTTTCTAAATAAACATGTTAAATGTAACATTTTTAATGAAACTCAAATATACATTAAAATGTACTTTTTAATCTCTAAACAAATTCTAATGAACATGTCATTTTTTTATGAATCATTTTTAATGAAACTAAATATATATTAAAAATTCATCATTTTTAATACAACAACAAAGCCATATATCCCAAACAAGTTGAGGTTGGCTAGATATGTAACCCAAAATTTAAATAAAATAAAATTAATACTAATGATAATAATATATATATATATAGGGTTTTAAATAACCAAACAAATAAAAAGTCGTCTGATAAAGGTTTTTTTTAAATAATAATAAGTAAAAAGGTTCAATAAAAGTGAAATAAAATCTAAAATAGTAATAGAAAATAAAAAAAGGTTCAATAAACATGAAATAAAGTCTAAAAAATATATTTAAAAACAAAAAGATAACATAAGGTTCTAGTACATGGGTTGCCAACTTCCATGCACTCCTATCAGCTACCAGCTCTTCAGATAAACTCCAGTTACTTAATTCTCTCTTTATTATCTCCTCCTATGTCATTTTAGGTCGACCTCTATGTAATAACCCGAAAATCTGAGTCAGTTTAAAATTTTTATTTTGGCAATTTTATCGAATTTTGATTATTTAAAATAGAGTATTTTAAATAATATCGACGAGAAATTTATTTTAAATAGAATAGAGCGTATATATTATATACGTCGTCGTTAGAATATAAATATTTATATATAATTATAAATAGAATTGAAAATGGCGCGGTAGTTCGATAATTCGATTTCAAACTTCAATTGAATGTACCGGGTGTAAAACAATCCGGATTTTAGTGAAACCAAAAACATGAGGATCCATTTGATGATATCTTTCCAACGAATCCGAAAAATCAAAATTTCATAGCGGGAATCAAAAGATATGTCCAGTTGAAAATTCTGAATAGTCGCTATGGAATTCAGGCCCTTAAAAATGGACATTTTGCAAACGACCTCGGATTTCGACGAAACCACTTTTGTTGGGTCCGTAGTGTCAAATTATTGCTAGATTCCAAATTTCATAATTTTTCGAATCAATATGTGAGGGTGGCAAAAGAAAACGCGTTTGACCAGTTTCAGTTGATTTTAATCGACTGGAAATTGGCCATTTTTCCAACGGTCTCAGAATTTGACGAAACTAGTTTTGTTAGGACCGTATCGTCAATACGAAGCTAGAAAATATTTTTCTGGAATTTTTCTAGTTGGTATGTGACCCCGGTAATTTGAAATGTACGCTTAAAATTCAATATAGTAATTTAAATGTAAATTTAACGGAAACTGATTGTAACAGCTGAATCAGCCTACGAAACATGTCCCATTGTGTTCGGAATGGGGGTGAAACGCTATGGACGACAGGCGGTGGACCTCGTTTAGAGGTCGTATGTAAAAGTCAACTTTTTAGGAATTAAAATAATTAAATAAAATAATAAAATTAAAATTCTTTCTCTCCCCTCTCTCTTCCCCTTTAACCCGAGCCCCCCCCCCCCCTTTCCCTCGTTCATTCAACATAAAAAAAAAAGGAGAAGACGTCGAAGCGGGGAGAAGACGTCGAAGCGGGGAGGAGCCGTCGCCCTCCCCAAGACCACCGCGCCTCCAGGAGGGCGCATCGCCCACCGCGCCGCTTCAGGCGTGCCCCCCCCCCCTTCTCGTGACCCCCCCCCCCCCTCAAGCGGCGGCGGCGCGATACAAACCCCCCCCCCCCCCCCCTTCTTCCTCCTCCTCCCCCTCCCTTCGCCTGCGACGCTTGAACCCCACCCAGACCCGAACCCGCAACCCCTTTTTCCCTCCACCGCGACGCAACCCCCCCCCCCTTCAACAGCCACCGCGGCAGCTTCCCCCCCCCCCCCCCCTGATGACCGACGCAGCGAAAACTCTTCCCCCCTTTCGGCAAATTGACTGTAAGTATTTTCTGATTTCGATTTTATATATGATTTTTATTTAGGAAGTTAAACGATATTTTTTATTCATGAAGTTCTATGTTTTTTTATTATGAAGTTCTTGGATTTTTAACATGAACAAGAATGGATTTATTTTTATGAAAAAATATGATTTTTATATTTTTAAAGTAATAAAAATATGATTTTTATATTTTTAAAGTATTAAAAATATAATCTTTACTATATAGAAGATGTAAAAATATGATTTTTGTTTATGTAGAGAATTAAAAATATAATTTTTACATGACAAGAATATTAGAAATATCATCTTTATATGTGTAGAAAAATAGAAATGTGATTTTTATAATGATATATTTGAAAAGGCGAAATCTTTATATAGAGAATAGCGAGGTAAAAATATAATTTTTATCTATATAGTAGCAATGTAAAAATAGAATTTTTATCCATATAGCGTGATTAGAAAAAATTCGATTTTTATATATTGAATAGCGAAGTAAAAATTCGATTTTTATATATTGAATAGCGAAGTAAAAATTTGATTTTTATATATTGAATAGCGAAGTAAAAATGTGATTTTTACATATGTAGTGGCTACGGGCGACGAAAGTGATAAGAGACGAGAACAACGAAGATTTCTAGTTAAGAAGAGTCGGGAAAAATTGGGATAGCTATCGGTGAGAATTTCTCACCTTTCAATTTCTTTTCTAGTTATATATATATATACTAGGATGCAGACGATGTTTAGTAACACCCGACACAATCGTCCACAGACCATGGACTTGTTTATTTGAATGCAAAAATTAGTTAGATTATTTGATTGAATTGTTTGGTGGATTTGATTAATGTGTGAATGGCGTGGGCCTTCACTAGACCGGGGATAAGGCTAGCCCTCGTCCCGTTTCTAGTATCGTGCCGTTATGCCGCCGAAATTTTCTAAAATAAGTTAGAAAAATAAAAATATCATTTTATTTAAAGAATGAACTGAATAGAAGTTCATAAGTTAAAATAAAATGTTTTATCGTTAAAAATATAATTTTTAATGTGAATGTGAATAAATAAAATATTCATTTACAAACCGGACGGTTTGTTTATGCACACATATTTGAAGGACATTGATTGGGTCGATAAATTTTACACATCGCCCAACTACACAAATAAAATCTGTGTTTGATTGTTTGAAACCCCACACGGGTGTTGGGATGAAATATGAAGTTCACTCATCCTGATTTATTAAATATGTCGATCGATTGATTGACAGGCTGTTATAAGCGTTAGATATCTATATTTGATGCTTATACAGTGTAGTGCACTTTGGTTGATGGTTGATTATTTCCAATGCTATTATATACGTGTGATGTATGAAAATCCATATAATTAATTTTATATGGTGATTGATTGGGCCTCATTCCAATTTAGAAGATAAAGAATATTATAAAGTAAATGTTCATGTGTTGACTGTACTCATCCGTTGAGATTAGTCATGTGTTGAACAAAATATTTTAATAATAAAATTTACATCTTTATCAATATAATATAAATGTTCGTGTGTTGACTGTACTCATCCGTTGAGATTAGTCATGTGTTGAACGAAATATTTTAATAATAAAATTTACATCTTTATCAATATAATATAAATGTTCATGTGTTGACTGTACTCATCCGTTGAGATTAGTCATGTGTTGAACGAAATATTTTTATAATAAAATTTACATCTTTATCAATATAATATAAATGTTCATGTGTTGACTGTACTCATCCGTTGAGATTAGTCATGTGTTGAACGAAATATTTTTATAATAAAATTTACATCTTTATCAATATAAAATAAAGGTTCATGTGTTGACTGTACTCATCCGTTGAGATTAGTCATGTGTTGAACGAAATATTTTAATAATAAAATTTATATCTTCATCATTATAAAATAAAGGTTCATGTGTTGACTGTACTCATCCGTTGAGATTAGTCAAGTGCTGAACGAAATATTTTAACAAAAACAGTCACACGTGGACAGTACTCATCCGTTGAGATTAGTCATGTGTTGAACGAAATATCTTAAAAATAGAAATATTTGAGATAGAAATATTTGAATAGGAAATATTTGAAAAAGAAATATTTGAAATAGAATATTTGAAAATAGGAATATATGAAGCCATGTTGGTTAGATTGACGCCATTTTGACGTAATCGATATTTATATCGATTTTATTCATTTTAAAATGAATATTGAAAAGTGATTTCATAATCGAATATTTTAAAATGAAATTTGAATTGAAAAGAATAGAAAACAGATTTGAATTGAAACGAATAGAATTCGAAATGAATTGAATATAAAATGATTTCGAAATGAATTGAATATAAAACAATTTCGAAATGAATTGAATATTGAAAAACGATTTCGAAATGAATTGAATATAAAACGATTTCGAAATGAATTGAATATAAAACGATTTCGAAATGAATTGAATACAAAAAGATTTCGAAATGAATTGAATACAAAACGATTTCGAAATGAATTGAATATAAAACGATTTTGAAATGAATTGAATAGAAAACAAATTTGATTTCAATTGAATATATGCTGGAATTTGAATTGAATCGATTAGAAAACCAATTTGAATTGAATCGAATAGAAAACCAGTTTGAATTGAATCGAATAGAAAACGAGAACGAATTGAGTTGAAAACAAATTGAATTGAAAACGAATTGAATTGAATTCAAATTGAATTGAAATTTGAATGGAATAGAAATGAATTTTAAAACGAATTTATAAGGAAAAATTCAATTTTGATTTGAATTTGAAATGAAGGTTGAAATTATTTTCGAAACGAATGCAAAACTATTTATAAAATTCGTTTTGAATAGTAATCGACGATAATATGTATTATATATATTATATATATAATATAATGGGCTGAATAGAACGCGCCGCGCCGCGGCAGTTCGCGAATTTCAACCATTTATTTCAAACGGACATTACGGGAGATCCGACCGTCGGATTCTCCTAAAACCGGAACCGTTGGGTTCGTATCGAAAAGAGCTTTCTAAAGAATATTTGAAATTTGAAATCTAACGGTTGGATTTGGAGATACGTCCAAATCAAATTTGAAAAAGGTCGCTGTAAGTGCAGTTCGATGACCGTTGATGGAAATCGACTGTACGGGCCTTGATAAAATTATTAAAAATAGTAATAATTTGTGTAAAATCATAAGAAATGATTTGGGAAAATTTGGGATGAAAAAACTCCATATTTGAAAAGATAAAAATAGATTTTTAACGAAATGAACTAGTTTGAACTCAATTTAAAACCCGAGTTTTTATTTTTAAATAAATGAATTAGATTTAAAAAGGGGTTTTAAATAATCGGAATTCCTAATATATTTGATTTGAATTGAAATAGAATTGATATGTGGGTTTATCGTGAACTGTGTTTTAAATAACACTAGTTCTTTAACCCGATAATAAATAGAATGTGATTTGGGTTTGTCGTGAACGGTGTTTTAAATAACACTAGTTCTTTAACCCGATAATAAATAGAATGTGATTTGGGTTTGTCGTGAACTGTGTTTTAAATAACACCTAGTTCTTTAACCCAGTAAAAGAAGTTTTAACGAATCTGCAATTAGGTTGAAATGTGAACCTATAATCTAAATTATCAAATTTAGAAATGAACGAGAATGGAGTATCGCCAGTTTTGCTCCAAAGCGATAGTTAAATCTTTAATTAGATTTGAGCGTGAAATGGTAATTAATTTTACCGATAACCTTGTGGTGCTAAATATGGAGTATTGCCAGTTTTGCTTCATGGGATGAATAGGTTGGGATTGGGAAATAAAATAAATAATTACTTCGGTGTGGTTCGCTAATCTCGACTAGTTTAGGAAACCATAATTTGGTTGGAATTGTCATCCAAAGGAAGATTAAAGGATAAATTTTAAAGGATTTATCTTGGATAAAATTAATGGGAACCTTTCCCTAAAAATGTGATTTTGTGAATAAAAGAATATTCTGAATTGGAATGAGGCGTATGTTGTGTTTATGTAACATTTGTTTTAATATACGCGGGTTGTTCGGAAAGGCCGGGTTTATACCCATTCTGAATAACCGATTCGACGATATGTCGAAGATGAAGACGGTGGTCGAAGACTGGAAGTCTTCACATCGTTTGGATAATTACCGACGATCCTGATTGGGCTGTACACCCAAGAGGATGGAAATAGTTGGTGGTCGTCCAGACGTACCTGGAGATGGATGGATATGCGAGGAAAGTGCCTCCGGTTTCGTTCAGACCCAGAACAGACTTGTAAATGGATTGTGTGTCTGACATTGGATTTTATTCTGTGTTGATTGATTTCTGTTAAATATATATCTGTTTGGCGGCGGAGAATTTATTCTCTTGCTTAACGCCCTTCTCTGAGACGTACGAGCTTAGAGGTTATATATCGATAGATATCAATCGCATAGCATGAATTGCCTGTGTGGCATACTGAGTTGCAATGATCGAGGCTTCTGTTGAAAAACAAAGTCTTGTGGTTGATGATCAAAGCACGGCCTCTGTGGCGTAGCTTTGTGTATAACGTGAATTCGCGAGCCTCACACCCCGGTATGAGTTAAAAAGGGGATACGGACCGCTGGGAGAGCACGACGTTTCTTTCTAGCTATGGTGGTGTCAGTGACTTACCAGCCCTGACATATATATCTACTTTTCACCTTTGTGGTTGTTGGAATGCGAGGCGCCTCGATTATAGGTCTGTAAGGACCGGGAAACGTGTGTTCAGGAATTGCCAATCCTCTAACGTAAGTGAGGACCGGCCCAGCCGCATCTAGGGTTGCCCAGAGTGCGTAGCCCTGAGGCATTTGCTAGAGTGTCTCGAACGCGGAGAGGAGCTTTCCCCTTGCCTCGACTCATGACGGAAATCCAATTTCCAATACGTATATTTCGGCTTTATTTGTAGAGCCTAGTATGGCGACATAGTGGGATGGGGCACTCATGCCGTCTATGATTTATATTTATGATTGAAATTGTTTTGACACTATACACTTATTATAGTATCAAATGATTTGTTTTAAACGTATCAAGCATGTTTGGCTATTATAAGGGAAAACCCTATCCTCCGGCTTGCGTTGCATTGTGTGATGGGACCTGGGTCTTATAATAGCTTCATTTTTCGAAAAAGCATTGCGTTGTTTATTATATGCACTGGTATTCTTGGGAGGAAACCCGTTCCGTGTTATACGGCGTGGTCCCTTGAATTACTCTCTTTTAAAGTAAAGCTTTAAATAACTGTTTTAGTTCTCACACCAGTCACATGACTGACCTGGAGTTTATTGTTTTAACCTAAACTCCGGGTGCCCCTATTTTCCGCACGGGCAGCTAGTAGTTTTGGTTTTGCAGATTTATATTCACAGGATCCTGGTTTATAGCTGGAATGATATCCGGAAAGCTCTGTATCCGTATATCACCTTCAGTTGTGCTTTGTATTATTTTCCGCTGCTATGTAATTTATTGTAATCTCTGATATTTATCGAATGTTATTTATTCATTCATACTCTGTATATTCTTGTATCTGATGGAATTGTTGTAATAGCAATGAAATGTTCTTCCGTCTGCGTTCTATTTTGTCATGTTCTCAAACGATCAGGGGTTTCGAACGGTCTAGATCGGTTTAACGACTGATTCGGATCGAGCGAAATTCCAGGCCATCACACTCTACCTCTCTTTGGGCCTTCAGCGCGGCCTATAATTCCAACGCGTACAGATGCACCGTATGGTCTACGTTAGATATGTCCAAACCATCTCAATCGGTATTGGACTAACTTCTCTTCAGTAGGTGCAACTCCAAGTTTTTCCCGAATATCCTCATTTCTAATCCGATCTCGTCTGGTATGCCCATAGCTCCAACGCAGCATCTGCATCTCTGCTATGCTTATCTTCTGGACATGTTGCCTCTTAATAGGCCAACATTATGCACCATATAACATTGCAGGCCTGATTGTTGTCTTGTAGAACTTTCCTTTAAGCTTCTGAGGAATCTTCCTATCACAGAGAATGCCAGATGCTAGTCGTCATTTCACCCATCCTGCTTGAATTCTAAAACTAACATCCTTATCAATATCCCCATCAAACTGCAACATAGATCCTAAGTATCGAAACGATTCCTTCTTGGGTACTACTCTACCGGCCAGGGTAACCTCTCTGTCATCTGACCTGACACTGCTAAACTCACACTTCATATACTCTGTTTTAGTCCTGCTAAGCATGAAACCCTTTGATTCCAAGGTCTCCCTCCACAACTCCAGTTGTCGATTAACCCCTATTCTACTTTCATCAATCAACACAACATCATCGACAAAGAGCATACACCAAGGAATCTCCCTTTGTATATCTTTTGTGATTTCATCCATCACTAATGCAAAAATATAGGGGCTCAAAACCGAACCTTGATGTAACCCTATGTTAATTGGAAAGTCTCTGGTCATACCATCGCATGCCCTGACACTAGTCACAACCCCCTCGTACACGATTCTTTTAATTGACAAATATTATTTCTAATGTTTCATCAAATTTTCCTAAACATGATTCTTTTAATATTGAATCTACATATACATTAAATATATCATTTTTAATGTTTCAACAAATATTCCTAACCAAGGTACTTTTTATAATGAATACCAATATACATTAAAAATATCATTTTTAATGTTTTAACAAATTTTCCTAAACATGACTCTTTTTATAATGAATCAACATATACATTAAAAATATCATTTTTAATGTTTCAACAAATTTTCCTAAACATGATTCTTTTAATGATGAATCAACATATACATTAAAAATATCATTTTTAATGTTTCAATTTTTTTTCCTAAACATGATTCTTTTAATATTGAATCTACATATACATTAAAAATATCATTTTTAATGTTTCAACAAATTTTCCTAAACATGATTTTTTAATATTGAATCTACATATATATTAAAAATAACATTTTTAATGTTTCAACAAATTTTCCTAAGTATGATTCTTTTAATATTGAATCTACATATACATTAAAAATATCATTTTTAATGTTTCAACAAATTTTCCTAAACATGATTCTTTTAATATTGAATCTACATATACAATAAATATATCATTTTTAATGTTTTAACAAATTTTCCTAAACATGATTCTTTTAATATTGAATCTACATATACATTAAAAATATCATTTTTAATGTTTCAAATAATGAATCTATGTGTATATTAAAAATATCAATTTTTTAATGTTGAAACAAATTTTCCTAAACATGCTTCTTTTAATGATGAATCTACGTGTACATTAAAAATATCATTTTTAATGTTGAAACAAATTTTCCTAAACAAGATTCTTTTATTAATGAATCTACGTGTACATTAAAAATATCATTTTTTTTATGTTGAAACAAGTTTTACTAAACATGCTTCTTTTAATAATGAATCTTACATTAAAAATATCATTTTTAATGTTGAAACAAATTTTCCTAAACATGCTTCTTTTAATAATGTGATTCATATAAATAAAAGGTAATTTTATTGTATAAACAATTCTCTATGTTTACATATACAATAAAAAGGATAAATTTATTATATGAACATTTCTAACAAATTCTATGTTTCATATACAATAAAAAGGATAATTTTATTATATGAACATTTCTAACAAATTCTATGTTTCATATACAACAAAAAGAAAAAATTTATTGTATGAACATTTCTAACAAATTCTATGTTTAACATGTACAATAAAATAGAACATTTTTATTGTATGACAAATTTAACAAATTCTATTATTAACATGTATAATAAAAGACTATTTTTATTGTTTTACAAATTCTAACAATTCTAATATTAACATGTACAATAAAAAGGATATTTTTATTGTTTTACAAATTCTAACAATTCTAATATTAACATGTACAATAAAAAGGATATTTTAATTGTTTAACAAATTCTAACATTAACATGTTACAATAAAAAGAGTATTTTTATTGTTTTACCAATTCTAACAATTCTAAGATTGACATATACAATAAAAAGAATATCTTTATTGTTTTACAAATTCTAGCATTAACATGTTGCAATAAAAGGAGTATTTTTATTGTTTTAACAAATTCTAACATTTCTAAGATTAACATATACAATAAAAAGAATATCTTTATTGTTTTACAAATTCTAACATTAACATGTTATAATAAAAAGAATATATTAATTGTTTTACCAATTCTATGATTTAAATGTACAAATAAAAAAAAAGAATTTTATTTATACAACAATTTTTATGTTTCATTTGTATAAATAATAAAAAAAGAATTTTATTTATACGACCATTTCTATGTTTCACATGTATAAATAAAAAAAGAGAATTTCATTTATACAACCATTTCTATGTTTCATATGTATAAATAAAAAAGAGAATTTTATTTATACAACCATTTCTATGTTTCATATGTATAAATAAAAAGAGAATTTTATTTATACAAATATTTCTGTGCTTAACCTGTACAATAAAAAGATCATCTTTATTGTTTAATAAGTTCTAACAATTCAATTTTTCACATATACAATAAAAAGATTATTTTTATTGTTTAACAAATTCTACGATTCACATGTAAACAATAAAAAGGAACTTTATTGTCTAACAATTTTCTACAAATACTATGACTCATGTATATACAATAAAAAGAAAGTATTTTTTATTATATATCAATTTTTGTCCAATTCTGTCTTATCCAATTAGATCTAACGGATCACCACAAACAAAATCAACCAATTCAAATCACGTACAACACACAATCGAATCTTAACAGCGTATACAAAAATTTCCAATGCAATAACAATTAAATTTAAAATTTAAATAACAGATCTCACACATACGCAAAAGATAATATTTTTAGCAAACAAATATTTGTGATGATTAAATACTGATAAAAATCATGGCAGTTTATATAAAATAAATAATTGTAAAATAGAATTTAGTGAAAGAGTTCTCATCTTGTTCGGTTTAGAAATCATTAAATGATGATTATTTTAATAAAATCAAACATATGTTTAATTTTGTCAACAATCTTTGGTGCTTCCGTTTCTGTCCCAATTAGTTCTGAAATGTAGAATTTTTCGTTGTGAATCCAACGCTTCGAAAATCGTTCGATTCTAATCATCTGATAAAAAGATATGATGTTTTATAAATTTGATTACATTTGATAATTAAATAATTAACTAAATTAATTTAATCACGTTTAACTTTAACCTTAATTACGTTTTAAAACGTTGTCTTCATCTTCCATCGGATAACAGCCGACATCGAACCCAACTTGTCGTTCCAAACCCTCCACCACGCACGCACTTCATGGTGGTTTCAGGCCGATCCACCACCACCACTTCATATGCCTCGGACATGCCTTCCAGCGCCCCTGACGCCTTGAAACTCGCACCACAGTGGCCCCTTGAATCTCTATCCGATCGTAGTGACTTCAAGGCCAATTTCCGATCACCCAAGTCCACCAGGGCGGATCACCACTGTACCAAATCGAAGCCCTCCTTTGATACTCCAATTCGTTCAACAGGGGCTTATTCTAATTGTCGATAGATTAAGAGAAAATAAGAGAGGAAGTGGGGAACATTTCTGGCCTTCGATTTTATAGAGGTGTCGGCCATGTTTTGCAATTAGGGTTTTGGATTATTCTATATTTATAATATAATATTATTTAACTCATTAATTCACAAAAAAGCACGTTAACTCATACTGACTCCAAATCCAGCCCAGCGAATGTCTCCCCTAGCCAATACCTATATTCGGGACATAATGGACTAGGTCTCATCAGCCCATTTGATCGTTTTCAACCTATTTTTTAAATTAAAATATAAAACATTTAGTTAATTTTGATCGTACATTTTAATTTACCGGGGCCACAAACTGACTCCAAAAATTCCCGAAAAATAAATCTAGCAATGTGTTGACGATACGGTCCAAACAAAATTAATTTCGTTGAATTTGGAGACCGTTTGAAAAATGGCCTTTTTCCGGTCGATCAAATATGACTGAAATTATCGAGTGCATTTTAATTTACTATGCTCACATATCGATTCCAAAAATTATGAAAATTTAAACCTAGCAATAATTTGAATTACGAATCCAACAAAAATGGTTTCGTCGAAAACGGGGGTCGTTTGCAAAATGACTATTTTTATGGGCTATATATTATTTTAAAATATATATAAATTCCATAGCGACTATTTTAAATTTTAAACTGGACATAACTTTTTATTCTCGTTATGAAATCTGGATTTTTCACATTCGTTTGAAAGATATAATTAAACAGATTCAAATATTTCTGATTTTACTGAAATCAGATTTATTTTGAATCATGTACATTCATTTAAAGTTAGAAATCAAATTTTCAAACTACCGCATCATTTAAAACTCTTTTAATAATTAAATTAAATTATTACATTCTAACTTCGATTTTAAATAAATTTTTAGTCGTTATTATTTAAAATAAATCATTTTAAATATTCAAAATCCATTAAAATTGCTAAAATAAGATTTTTAAATTGGTTCTGAATTACCGGGTTGTTACAATTGGCTTAATGATAAGGAATGCGAAGATGCTATGGGTTTGCAGGAATCGTATGCACTATGTAGAGTTTTCAAGAAAAATAGTGATAATATCAATAACGATTAATATCAAAACATGTCTCCTGATGTTGGTTTGATAAGCTCATCTTCGTGCATGGATGAAAATGACAAAGACGATGCATGGATGCATGGGTGAGTGTGTGGTTATCAACAACATGTTTTCAGTTTGTTATACGCTGATTATGAAATAAGAAGAGTCTTGACAAGTACACTAACATACCATGCAAAAACCTTTGAAGTAAGGGTATTTTTATATAATGGTAAATCACTTTACTGTCAAAACTGATTTGAAACTTGGGTTCATTTACATTAACATATAATTGTATGCTTAAGGTTTTGTGGTACAGATACATGTGTAGCACTGCGGTGTGTTTGCACTGCAGTGTGTTTGTGTAGAGGCTTTGGAAACTACCAATTTCCTGATCCGGACGAGTCGTTCACCCGTATCTAATCTGCTACACGCACAGATATTTTTCATTCGATTTTGGAAACTACCAATTACAATGTTTCGATTTTGGAAACGTATGCTCAGTTTTGCAAAATGAGCTCACTTAAGGTATGCATCCATATTATGCCTTACTACATATCGTAAAGCAATCATATATAAAAGTATCATAAGGCAGCAAAAGTATCATAAGGCAGCAAAAATTATAGTAGTATCAATTCATACCAGATCAGGGTAGCAAAAGTTAACTTAATACATACATATATTATCAAAAGTTAAAGTAGTATCAGGGTAGAAAAAGTACCATAAGGCAGCAAAAGTTAACTTAATACATACATACATGCACATCCAGAAAATGACATTATAGTAGCATCAGTTCATACCAGATCAGGGATTTGCGGGGTTGCTGAACTTCCAACAGATTCGTTAGGGCTTTGCGGCTACGGAGAGCCAGTCCGAAGTGGGCAGCCGCATGTGATGGACCTGCAGCATATGATGGACCCGCAGCATCGGGACAAGGGATGAGGTAGTTAGGCCAATCATATTCCTGATCAACTTCCAAATCTACCCACTGACCATTCTTCTGGTTCACTAGGGTTTGGTTATCAACATGTATATCATGGGTGGCTTCAGGAAATAAGCTTGGCAAGGGGGTAGCAAAGCAGCTTCATGTATCATTGCGTCAAATCTTTCATATAACTCCATTTCCACTTCGTGATTACACAAACATGGAACCACATGTTCCACCTTATTGCTCACAAAAAGAAGTTCAGGCCTTATTCTAGGATGAGCATGGGTACAGCGCTAAACCTTAATGAGGTAAAGCTTGTTATTGAATTGAGCAGCAAAAGTATTGATATAGCCAATGCCTTCATAAAATTGCATATTCAGGTAGAAAGATGTATGGTCATACTGAGATCAGTTACAGCCGTTAATTTCAAGCACACGTCCCATTGGCTTCATTATCTCCAACAGCAGGAACATTACTCTTTAGGATCTCGAGAAAGCCATCAACTTTAGCCCATGATTCCACTTTCTAACCCTGGTTCAGGCTCTAATTCTTTATCAGACCATGCTTGCAGGTAAATAGCACCACCAGGTTTTGTAAAAACTTTCAACATTAGCGGATGATCATGCTTACTGTAAGATGGGCATGATGCTAGAAAAGAGTTATTGGGTATTACCTGCATAGGCCACGAATTATGATTCAAAGTCACCCGAAGCGTGTGATGCACGGCTTCAACATTCCAATGTCTCTTAAGAACAGTGGCAGTAATGTATAGCGATGAGTCATCCATTGAAATTTTCTTTTTGAACTTTCGAAGATTGGGGTTTAGGGGATATGGAAATGACGATATTCTGAAGCTTGAAAGGATATGCGAGGGACCCACTGGATGGTGTCAGGTAAATATGCGAACTGGAAATGTTTGCACAAAAGACGAAGCATACTCAATTCTGAGGTGGCACGTGTGACCAATGGTGAATGGTTAAATGTTATAATTGTTTGCATAAGATTTATAAGTTAAGATGGCCAAATGGTTAATTGCTATGATATATTTACAGGATATACATGCACAGATGCACTTATCAAATAACTTGTAAAATAAAATTGCAGGATCTGAAATGACGAGGAGAGATACAGGCGGCAAGTGGAGGACCTGAAATGACATGGAGTGATACAGTTCCTGGTTCATGGCATTGCTACTTTGTAAATGCACACTGATCGCATTTGTTGGCACTTGTATTGAAGGTGGTATGTGTTGGCACTTGTGGTATGTAGAATATTTGAATTGTACTTTTAAATTATGTATTTGATCGTATGTGTTATATTTGAAGAATTGGTATGGTACGTAGAATATTTTGGATGGTTTAAATGTGATGATGAATGTTGTAACGACCCAGGGTTTTTGCGATCCTGGTTATCGACACCAAACACGATGTCGACTAATCAAGCATCGGAAATACCGGATAGTCCATGAAAGAAACTAGAGGGTGATAATAGATAAGATAGAAACTTAGAATATAAGAAGAGGAACGACACAACATCAGAGAAACACGAACCTCACAGTGGAACGAATAACATATAATATATAACATAACTTTGAAATATAAATCTGTACTTGAATGTACATATCATTTCCAAAGTACAGCACTTACAGCACAGTGGAAATAACCATAGCTATATAATTCTGAAGCCTCCTGCTCTTCAAGTATCTGTAAATACCGACTACTTGACTGCCCGTACAAAATTGGGCACCCAAGAGTTTAGGGAAAACAAAACAAAATAAACTCTGGATCAGTCATGTGACTGGTGTGAGTAAACTCAAATCATTTATTTACCTTTAAAGATCCTTTCAAAGAAAGAATAATCGTAAGACCGATCCACACATAAACATGGATGGTTTTTACCTTACGATAACCCAAATCATTTGTAAACCAATATTATTCTGATATTATAATAATGTCTAACACAAGTAATATCAATCTAGTAGAAACGCTTGCATCTAACGTTCTACATATATAATATACAATCAAAACCGCGGGCTCTTATTTGGGTAGTGGATTCCAACTATGACAAGGTATGGATCCACCTTCCACTCAGTGTACTTTAGAAGCGATACACTGGAGTTCAACAAGAACATCTTACAACTCGGCCACACATGACCGACCACTCATTTCGCTTGAGTGTATCGAATATATTTCCACCTTACAGTTGGTAAACCAACATAACCATTCCCGGGAGATACAAAATTGAAAGAAGTAACAAATATGAATATTCTCTAGATGGTGACAATATACCCTACTTGGTTGCGAAACCACTTAGCCATGCTGCCTGCCCGATTTCTGTCATCTCCCAGTTGATAAGGCTCGAGGTCAAAACGTATCCTTTAATAGATCACTCCTCCATTTACTTCGAACGCCACATCGTCATACCCATTAAATCACAAATTGATTTCCCCAAAAATACCACGAGTATAAGATAAGAGAAACGAATTCCTCCGCCACCAACGTAAACACGTTTGAAATGATCAACTTACGCGATCTACTAGATATACTCTGTCAGACATTTGTCCATTCAAGTTGTCCTGGGTCTGGACAAACCGAAGGCACTATTCCGCGCATCCATTTTAGGCAATCTCTACCTAAGATTTATACAATAACCCTTGTATAAACTCCGTCTTCAATTTGTCTTCGATCTATTAGATTCAAAACGTTAACGCCCATACGGAGTGGTTCTCGGATAATAATGCAACCAGTCTCTCCGTATTGACGACGGAAAAATGGTCAAAACTTTGATAGTCTGTGATTTAACTATTAAAGAAAAACACATGTGCAACCAACGATATTATTTCCTGATGGAAATTATATCGATCAATCATTATTTAACATTTATCTCTTTAGTTCATTAATTTACTTATCTCCTGTTTCCATATATTCTAAATTCTTATTTTCTATTATCAGAAAACATTTCTGATTCTTATTTGGAAAACATTTCCAAAACTCCTTCACTAGATTTAAACTGATGTTTAAATCAAACATCGCCATGCCAACTCAAACCATCTCACTCATTAACTAAATTCACTTAACCATCATTCACTATCAAACCTTACCAGTCCTTAGTTAAGAAGGAAGTCAATCAAGTTGGGGTATAATTACCTCTCAGACCTTAACTGAACAACGTTTTAACTTCGAAATAGTCAAAGTTTATCTTTTAAATTTTTTAACAAACTTCCTTACGTAACTCTCTTTCGAATAAATCTCTATTCGATAACTCTTTCCTTCGAATAAACTATATTCGATAATCTCTCTTCTTCGAATAACCTATATTCGAATAACTCTATTCAATTTACACTATTGGATTAACTCTAATCGATTTACCCTTGTCAGTTAGCTCTATTTGATTAACTCAATTCTATTAACTCTATTTGATTAACTCTATTGGATTTACTCTATTTGATTTACCCTATTGGATTAACTCTATTCAATTAACTCTAATTAATTTACTCTTATCAATTAACTCCTTTCGAATAAACTATATTCGATTAACTCTTTTCGAATAACTAATATTCGATTAACTCCTTTCGAATAACTAATATTCGATAACTCCTTTCGAATAACTAATATTCGATAATCTCTCTCCGAAAAACTAATATTCGATAATTTCTTTCGAATAACTAATATTCGATAACTCCTTTCGAATAACTAAAATTCGATAATTTTAATCCGACTAACTCTAATTCAATTAACTCTATTTGATATAACAAATATTCGACTAACTCTTGCTTGATTAACTCTATTCGAATAACTCTAGTTCGATTTAACTCTAATGATTAACTCTAACCGATTAACTCTAACTGGTTAACTATAACTGATTAACTCTAACTGGTTAACTCTAACTAATTAACTCTAACTCTAATCGATTAACTCTAACTCTAATCGATTAACTCCTCTAACTCATTTTGATTAACACATTTTGATTAACTCCTTTGATTTATTCAGTTTCAAATATCGATGTTGAAATCGATTCTTACTTCTCTATATAAGTCCTGATTTATATATTCTAATAATCCAATGATAAATATTTTATTTAATTTATAAAATATTATTTATAAATTAATCTTCTCAATCTATCAGTTACAACAGATTCTATTTAAAATCTTTGCTTTAAACCCATATCATGTTATACCGTGTGCGAAGCACGGGTCTAAATTTTCCTGATGTGAAATTCTATTCATTTGCCAAATATTTCCTTATATGACATTCTTTTTAATTTCCCAATAAATCCTTTTTATAACTCTATTTATTTTCTAAATAAACATTTCCTTTTTATAACTCTATTTATTTTCTAAATAAACATTTCCTTTTTTATAACTCTATTTATAAATGTTTTACCAATATTTCCCTTTCTGTTTTATTTGTAAATATTTTACAAATATTTCTCTTTCTGTTTATTTGTAAATGTTTTACAAAAATTTCTCTTTTTGTTTTATTTGTAAATGTTTTACAAATATTTCTCTTTATGTTTTATTTGTAAATGTTTTACAAATATTTCTCTTTCTGTTTATTTGTAAATGTTTTACAAAAATTTCTCTTTCTGTTTTATTTGTAAATGTTTTACAAATATTTCTCTTTATGTTTTATTTGTAAATATTTTACAAATATTTCTCTTTCTGTTTGTTTTACAAATAATTTCCTTTACAAAATCCCTTGATTTTCTAAATATTCCTTTATATAAAATCCTTTGATTTTATAAATATTCTATTCCAATATACAGTTTGAAATCTTCCTTCTATATAAAATCTTTCGATTTTATATAATATTTTATTTCAATATAGTTATTTAAATTTTCCTTTTTCATCCCAGGGTTTTCTTACGGTATTTAAAATACCGAATAACAATGATCAATATCATTTTAACACACATCATCAACAACAGGTTATATATCACATCATATATCATCATATATGAAAAAAACAGTATTTTATATATTGAGGAACCCAGTTGGGTCCCTCCAACCTGTTTTCCTGCATCACAGATGTTAAACAATATAATTAACATCGATTTCATTTCACTATGAAATATTCTGCTAAACAGAATCAATATTTGATTAACGATATATATATATATATATATATATATATATATATATATATATATATATATCATTATCTAAAATTTCAACCAATACATAAGCAATTCAACCAAACAGTTAACACACAGCAATCAACAGATAATTATCAGTTCTAAGAATACGTTATAAAAATATAATTGTTCAGAGTTGGTGAGTTTTACTCACATTGAACGATCATCGTTAAATAACGATAACCATCACTTGATTCAGATGGACAAATTATTTTGCTATGAATTTTACAAGCTCCGATGGGCTTCCAGTCAGTTCCATGGTGTAGCCACCGTCCATACGATCCCAACGCTTCAGATGGCATTAAATTATATGTTCGAACGAGTGAAATATTTCATAATTATGCAATGATGAGTAATTAAATAATTAAAATTTTACTTAAATCTAAATTGGGTCTTACCAACATTCTTTGGCCCAACCCCTTCTCTCATCCTTACCCGCCTTAAACTACCACTTCTCCAAATACTAGACACGCAGCTCCATGATATAGAACGGTACAACAACCCTCACATGTCCGTGCTTTCGTCCAAACACAAACCACTCCTAGTATTTTCGAATGTCCTTCCCACCCAACCAAACCTCTCCTGTTTTCTCCATATATGTATTTCACCATCACTAGCCCTCAACACGGTAACAACCGTATACAGTGCCATCGTATTCATTTCTCTCCTCATATTTACAAACAAACTGCTCCCAAACATCTCCATTCTAGTGCGCTGCTCCCATATTTCTATAGTTAACACGGTTAGCCACTTTAAACCCATGCTTGTTGAACAGTCTAAAGCCACTCTGCTATAATATTTTTCAATCCGTAAACCATTACTTCCCTTGATACCACGCATGCATTAACAGTGCATCACACTCCCTAAGAAAAATGCCACCACCTGCTCATTGAACCCACTGTCGCATATATCAATGCAGTCCCATACACGTGTGCCACCATACTTCCCCCTACAGCACATTACTCACCTTTTCTTCCAATTTTCTCCACCAAAAGCAACGTTTCCAATATAAACCCTCCACCATCTCTCTTATATTACCAACAACAAACCCGTCACCATCTCAATTAGCTCGTATGTACCATTTGAATTCTGTTCTCCAGGCTTCCATGCTCGCGTACAGCTTGAGTACCCTTCTCAACCTCACCCGCTCAAAATCATGCAGTAGTACCCTACTTCCTCCTGTATCTGTGCCACCCAACATGACTACTGCAGTGACACTATGACGCGGCAGGAATCACCATCGAAACGAGGAGAAAAGTTTATGAGGAGATAGATTTTGGTCTCCGGATTTCAATGATATAACTTTTGGTGTTTAAAGAGAAGGATTTAATGTGTAGCAATTTGAAGCCATGTAAAAACATTGGTTAGTTTCCAGAAAAAACAAAGCAGTGAAAAATAGGGCGTGTATTTATAATATTCAAATTCCTTAGTGATGAAGTAATTTCGTGTATAGGACGTGCAGCTCCCCAGTCCATAAATGTTGATTGGCAAGTCATGCAGTACGTTCGAAACTTAATGGCAAAGGAATGGGTTATATTATATGTGTATATTTTATTTTAGTATATTTTCTGTCCATTCGAATGTAGATTGAAAAGAAAGATGTACTATATGTATCCTTCGCAGCCAACGAATGATTTATATATGTATTTCTAAACGTATTAAAACTGTGGAGCAACCACTTATTAGAATTTGGGTAAATCCGAGCAGCTAGCCTTGACTAAAACAAAATTTTGGCACGTCATTTTATAATCACATACATGCTTTCCAGTATGAGGAGTAAAGGAGCCCTCATTCTAGCACTGTTACATTTTGGATTGTTTAAAGTTTTTTTAAGTATATCTATCTTGTAAATAATCCAATTCATACAATATTGTCATTTCAGCTATTTCTGATTATTTCAGAATTACATATATTATTCTATTATTTAATTTAATTAAATATTCTATATTATTTAATTAAACAACCATTAAATTACCAAACAATTATTTTAAATAATTAAATAAATAAATTAATATATCGTTAAAATACGGGATGTTACATTCTTCCCCCCTTAAAATAATTTCGTCTTCGAAAATTGCTAAGGTAGAAAACAAACCCTATTAACTGGGTTAAAAATTATTTGTTTAATTCTTAAATTCCAGTTTCACTGTACCGATTAATTTTAATTAAAATATTAATTAATTCTTATAAATGAAAATTTTCAAAAATCCTGAAAATTTTCTAACACCTTAACTTTTCGAAAAAATTCGCCAGCACCTCCTTTGTACTGGTCAATAGCTCAAACTCAATCTCGCCTCTTTAGGCCTTCTTCAACCCAACAGAAAATCAAACAGCCAAGCGGCTTGCCAATTCGGCTCATCAAAATCTCAAACTCATATATAATATAAACTAGTACCTTTTTGTCGGGCATATCAATATATCCTTTCCATGTGTTACCAATTCTACATATACCAATGTCATCCCAATCATTCGGGTATACCCAAGCCAAATTCTGTTCTTAATTCAGATTCCATTTTAACTTGATACTACTCCATTTCAATACAGCTTCCACTTAACTGGCTTTAACTCAACTTCAATTTGGTTTCACAAATTTATAATCAAATTTGTTTTTAATTCAAACTATCCTTCCCTTGAAATTTTAAATCACTTGGCTTTTCTAAAATCAAATACCCTTTTAAATATTTGAAACGACTAGTTTTTCTCAAGACAATTCAAAAACAAAATCTTTGGTAGTAATCCGTCACATACAACTCGAAAATGAACACCGATGATGGCCGACTTCATCATCGGGATTTATTTTCCAGCGATCGAAGTGAGTTCAATACTTTATCACTTTAAAACCATTTCTAAACACTTTCATTTTGAAATTCATTTCAAAATACCATTTACAATGCTTTTAAACAATTTAAAATCTCCCAGGATTTTAAAATTCGCATATATTCAATCCAAATCATTTTACAAACACCTTTACAATTTCCAGGGTTTTTAATTTCAATTCTGATTTGAATTTCAGATTTAATTCATCTGCTTTCATATATTTCACTTATATGAATTCTGATTGATTATTTACATAACCATTTAATTTATAATCTTATTCGATTATAATCACAACCAACACATCCAATATACTATAATACTTCAAATATCTATACTTTGTTTATATCAAAATATAATTTGGGTAAAATTATTTCATTTACCCTCTTTTCAAACCATACAGTGTCGGTTCATCGTATTCGAGTGTTTATAAATCCCTACCGATACAGTGGATCAAACCGATCGACCAGAACCCATAAACAACACAACCAATAAATCTCCACAATATAAAACCATTTTATATCAAAAAAAGTACGTTCATTCGTATATATACACCTAACTCAATCTAGGGCATTACTAACCCTATCTCTACTGAGTCACGCCACATAGCCAAGGTAATTACTTAACCTTAAGCTCTGATACCACTGTAACGACCCGGGGTTTTTGCGATCCTGTTTATCGACACCAAACACGATGTCGACTAATCAAGCATCGGAAATACCGGATAGTCCATGAAAGAAATTAGAGGGTGAGAATAGATAAGATAGAAACTTAGAATAGAAGAAGAAGAAGACGAACACAACATCAGATAACACGAACCTCACAGTGGAACGAATAACATATAATATATAACATAACTTTGAAATATAAATCTGTACTTGAATATACATATCATTTCCAAAGTACATCACTTACAACATAGTGGAAATAACCATAGCTATTTAATTCTGAAGCCTCCTGCTCTAGCTCTTCAAGTATCTGTAAATCCCGACTACTTGACTGCCCATACAAAAGCGGGCACCCAAGATTTTAGGGAAAACAAAACAAAATAAACTCTGAGTCAGTCATGTGACTGGTGTGAGTAAACTCAAATCATTTGTTTAACTTTAAAGATCCTTTCAAAGAAAGAATAATCGTAAGACCGACCCACACATAAACACGGATGGTTTTTACCTTACGATAACCCAAATCATTTGTAAACTAAAATTATTCTGATATTATAATAATGTCTAACACAAGTAATATCAATCCAGTAGAAATGTTTGCATCTGACGTTCTACATATATAATATACAATCAAAACCGCGGGCTCTTATTTGGGTAATGGATTCCAACTATGACAAGGTATGGATCCACCTTCCACTCAGTGTACTCTAGACGCGATACACTGGAGTTTAACAAGAACATCTTGCAACTCGGCCACACATGACCGACCACTCATTTCGCTTGAGTGTATCGAATATATTGTCATCTTACAGTTGGTAAACCAACATAACCATTCCCGGGAGATACAAAATTGAAAGAAGTAACAAATATGAATATTCTCTAGATGGTGACAATATACCCTACTTGGTTGCGAACCCCTTAGCCATGCAGCCGGCCCGATTTATGTCATTTCCCAATTGATAAGGCTCGAGGTCAAAATGTATGTTTTAACAGATCACTCCTCCATTTACTTCGAATGCCACATCGTCATACCCGTCAAATCATAAATTGATTTTCCCAAAAATACCATGGGTATAAGCTAAGAGAAACGAATTCCTCTTCCACCAACGTAAATACGTTTGAAATGATCAACTTACGCGATCTACCAGATATACTCTGTCAGACATTCGTCCATTCAAGTTGTCCTGGGATTGGACAAACCGAAGGCACTATTCCGTACATCCATTTTAGGCAATCTCTACCTAAGATTTATACAATAGCCCTTGTATAAATTCCATCTTCAATTTGTCTTCGATCTATTTGATTTGAAACGTTAATGCCCAAACGGAGTGGTTCTCGGATAATAATCCAACCGGTCTCTCCGTATTGACGACGGAAAAATAGTCAAAACTTTGATAGTTTGTGATTTAACTATCAAAGAAAAACACTGTGCAACCAACGATATTATTTCCAGATGGAAATTATATTGATCAATTATCATTTAACATTTATCTCTTTAGTTCATTAATTTACTTATCTCCTGTTTCTATATATTCTAAATTCTTATTTTCTATTATTAGAAAACATTTCTGATTCTTATTTGGAAAACATTTCCAAAACTCCTTCACTGGATTTAAACTGATGTTTAAATCAAACATCTCCATGCTAACTCAAACCATCTCACTCATTAACTAAATTCACTTAACCATCATTCACTATCAAACCTTACCATTCCTTAGTTAAGAAGGAAGTCAATCAAGTTGGGGTATAATTACCTCTCAGACCTTAACTGAACAACGTTTTAACTTCGAAATAGTCAAAGTTTATCTTTCAAATCTTTAACAAACTTCCTTACGTAACTCTCTTTCGAAAAAATCTCTATTCGATAAATCTTTCCTTCGAATAAACTATATTCGATAATCTCTCTTCTTTGAATAACCTATATTCGAATAACTCTATTCAATTTACACTATTGGATTAACTCTAATCGATTTACTCTTGTCAGTTAGCTCTATTTGATTAACTCAATTCTATTATTTCTATTTGATTAACTCTATTGGATTAACTCTATTTGATTTACCCTACTTGATTAACTCTATTCAATTAACTCTAACTAATTTACTCTTATCAATTAACTCCTTTCAAATAAAATATATTTGATCAACTCCTTTCGAATAACTAATATTCGATTAACTCCTTTCGGATAACTAATATTCGATAACTCCTTTCGAATAACTAATATTCGATAACTCGTTTCGAATAACTAATATTCGATAATTTCTTTCTTCGAATAACTAGTATTCGATAATTCTAATCTGACTAACTCTAATTCAATTAACTCTATTTGATATAACAAATATTCGAATAACACTTGCTCGATTAACTCTATTCGAATAACTCTAGTTCGATTTAACTCTAATTGATTAACTCTAAATGATTAACTCTAACTGGTTAGCTCTAACTGATTAACTCTAACTGGTTGACTCTAACTGATTAACTCTAACTCTAATCGATTAACTCTAACTCTAATCGATTAACTCCTCTAACTCATTTTGATAAACACATTTTGATTAACTCCTTTGATTAACTCTACGTCCATATTCAGTTTCAAATATCGATGTTGAAATCGATTCTTACTTCTCTATATAAGTTCTGACTTATATGTTCTAATTATCCAATGATAAATATTTTATTTAATTTATAAAATATTATTTATAAATTAATCTTCTCAATCTATCGGTTACAACAGATTCTATTTAAAATCTTTGCTTTAAACCCATATCATGTTATACCCGTGTACGAAGCACGGGTCTAAACTTTCCTAATGTAAAATTCTACTCATTTGCCAAATATTTCCTTATATGACATTCTTTTTCATTTCCCAATAAATCCTTTTTATAACTCTATTTATTTTCTAAATAAACATTTCCTTTTTATAACTCTGTTTATTTTCTAAACAAACATTTCCTTCTTTATAACTCTATTTATAAATCTTTTACCAATTTTCTCTTTTTGTTTTATTTGTAAATGTTTTACAAATATTTCTCTTTCTGTTTTATTTGTAGATGTTTTACAAATATTTCTCTTTCTGTTTTATTTGTAAATGTTTTACAAATATTTCTCTTTATGTTTTATTTGTAAATGTTTTACAAATATTTCTCTTTCTGTTTGTTTTACAAATAATTTCCTTTATAAAATCCCTTGATTTTATAAATATTCCTTTATATAAAATCCTTTGATTTTACAAATATTCTAGTCCAATATACAGTTTGAAATCTTCCTTCTATATAAAATCTTTCGATTTTATATAATATTTTATTTCAATATAGTTATTGAAATTTTCCTTTTTCATCCCAGGGTTTTCTTACGGTATTTGAAATACTGAATAGCAATGATCAATATCATTTTAACACACATCATCAACACCAGATTATATATCACATCATATATCATCATATATGAAACAAAACAGTATTTTATATATTGAGGAACCCAGTTGGGTCCCTCCAACCTGTTTCCCTGCATCACAGATGTTAAACAATATAATTAACATCGATTTCATTTCACTATGAAATATTCTGCTAAATAGAATCAACATTTGATTAACGATTTATATATATATATATATATATCATTATCTAAAATTTCAACCAATACATAAGCAATTCAACCAAACAGTTAACACACAGCAATCAACAGACAATTATCAGTTCTAAGAATACGTTATATAAATATAACTGTTTAGAGTTGGTGAGTTTTACTCACATTGAACGATCATTGTTAAATAACGATAACCATCGCTTGATTCAGACGGACAATTTATTTTGCTATGAATTATAACAAGCTCCGATGGACTTCCAGTCAGTTCCATGGTGTAGCCACCGTCCATACGATCCCAACACTTCAGACGGCGTTAAATTCTATGTTCAAACGAGTGAAATATTTCATGATTATGCAATAATGAGTAAATAAATAATTAAAATTTTACTTAAATCTAAATTGGGTCTTACCAACATTCTTTGGCCCAACCCCTTCTCTCATCCTTACTCGCCTTAAACTACCACTTCTCCATACTAGACACGCAGCTTCATGATATAGAACGGTGCAACAACCCTCACATGTCCGTGCTTTCGTCCAAACACAAACCACTCTCAGTATTTTCGAATGTCCTTCCCACCCAACCAAACCTCTCTTGTTTTCTCCATATATGTATTTCACCATTACTAGCCCTCAACACGGTAACAACCGTATATAGTGCCATCGTATTCATTTCTCTCCTCATATTTACAAACAAACTGCTCCCAAACATCTCCATTCTAGTGCACTGCTCCCATATTTTTATAGCTAACATGGTTCACCACTTTAAACCCATGCTTGTTGAACGGTCTGAAGCCACTCTGCTATAATATTTTTCAACCCATAAACCATTACTTCCCTTGATATCATGCATGCATTAATAGTGCATCACCCTCCCCAAGAAAAATGCCGCCACCTACTCATTAAACCCACTGCTGCATATATCAATGATGTCCCATACACGTGTGCCACCATACTTCCCCCTACAGCACATTACTCACCTTCTCTTCCAATTTGCTCCACCAAAAGCAACGTTTCCAGTGTAAACCCTCCACCATCTCTCTTCTATTACCAACAACAAACCCGTCACCATCTCAGTCAGCTCGTGTGTACCATTCGAATCCCGTTCTCCAGGCTTTCATGCTAGCGTACAGCTTGAGTACCCTTCTCAACCTCACCCGCCCAAAATCATGCAGTAGTACCCTACTTCCTCCTGTGTCTGTGCCACCCAACATGACTAATGTTGTGACACTATGACGCGGCGGGAATCACCATCGCACTGAGTAGAAAATTTTATGAGGAGATAGATTTTGGTCTCTGAATTTCAATGATATAATTTTTGATGTTTAAAGAGAAGGATTTAATGTGTAGGAATTTGAAGCCATGTAAAAACATCGGTTAGTTTCCAGAAAAAACAAAGTAGTGAAAAACAGGGCGTGTATTTATAATATTTAAATTCCTTAGTGATGAAGTAATTTCATGTATAGGACGTGCAGCTCCCCAGCCCATAAATGTTGATTGGCTAAGTCATGTAGTACGTTCGAAACTTAGTGGCAAAGGAATGGGTTATATTATATGTGTATATTTTATTTTAGTATGTTTTTTGTCCATTCGAATGTAGACTGAAAAGAAAGATGTATTATATGTATCCTTCGCAGCCAAGGAACGATTTATATATGTATTTCTAAACGTATTAAAACTGTGGAGCAACCATTTATTAGAATTTGGGTAAATCCGAGTAGCTAGTCTTGACTAAAAGAAAATTTTGGCATGTCATTTTGTGATCACATACATGCTTTCCAGTAAGAGGAGTAAAGGAGCCCTCATTCTAGCACCATTACATTTTGGATTGTTTAATGTTATTTTAAGTATATCTATCTTGTTAATAATCTAAATCATACAATATTCCCATTTCAGCTATTTCTGATTATTTCAGAATTACATATATTATTCTATTATTTAATTTAATTAAATATTCTATATTATTTAATTAAACAACCATTAAATTACCAAACCATTATTTTAAATAATTAAATAAATTAATTAATATATTGTAAAAATACGGGACGTTACAAATGTAACGGATGTGTTTCTTCTACGTACAAAATTGGTATTGCAAAATTTATAATTAAAGTGTTGCATTTGTCTTCTTTTGTTGTTGCATTTGCTTTTTTCTGATGTTGTATTTCAAGATAATGGTATTGCATTCTATAATACAGTGGTGTTGCATTACATAAAATAATAGTAATTCCATATGGCACGTAGTCCCCACAGCTGACGTGGCATGCGACATTTGTGCAGCTGACATAGAGAGCTGACGTGTCATGTGACACGTAGGTAGCTGACATGGAAAGCTGAAGTGGTCCCCGCTATCGTGACCTGGTAGCCAGGATCTAACTAATGTTCAAGCAACGCTGAATGTTGTTGCATTACGTGCAAATAGTGTTGCATTACGTCTATAATGCAACACTTTCTTTCTGTGACAGTAGATAGGCTAATGCGTTGCCTTAGAGGGCTAAGGCAATGGTGGAGGATGTCACGCCCTTCCGGTGTTGCCTATTTGAAAAAAAGGGATAGTACGATGCTTTTTCAATCTAAGGACACATAAAGCTTGTGTCGAATTTTCCCACTTTTGTAGTAGTGGTAGGAGTTTGAGTACATCTCCCATACGAGTAGATGTATTCATCCCCCTAATATTCTAGGTGAGCGCAATCATTTGGTCGAGGATGAGCTCCTCAAGCTTCCTTTAGGAGGAGCGGAAACGGTAGTTTTTTTGGCACGCAAGTAAGAAGGATTGACATCAACCATACCTGATGCATCTACTATATTTTCCTGTGCAGGCTGATCTTGATGAATGTTAGAAAGGTGTTGCATTTGGTCTAGAAGGATATCAGTTGGAAGTTTGGTGTTGTTAGTGCTAGTTTGGTTGTCATGCTGTTGGGATACAGGCTTAGATGGGACTTCATAAGTAGATGAGGCAGATGCATCGGAGTTTGCTGTGGGTATCCATTTGGGGTCAGAATTGATTTCATGCACAGTGTCGTTGTGGCCAAAGAAGTTGCATTGTACACATTTTGGTGGCACGTATTCATATTCCACCCGAATGTTCAACTTCGTACCATTATGCAGTAGAATGGATATTATTGATTTCAGTTCTGTGTTCACCTCGATCTCAACTTGAACTCGTGCATATTTAGTGAATTTTTTGTAAGCAGTATTATCATCAATCATAATAGGCTTTGCTATGATACTGCTTATCATCTGAAGTGTCCTCCATTTACAGTTAAAATGAAAATTTTATGATTACACACACACATGTGTGTGTGTGTGTGAATATGTAATGACCCGCATTTTCAGCGATATAATAATTAATTTATTTAATTATTTAAAAGGTGATTAAAAGGATTTCATGGTCATTGAATTAAATAATAGTGAATAATTAATTAAAATAATAATTAAATAATATATATTTAATTTCTGAAATAATCAGAAATAGTGAATTGACAATATAATGTGAACTGGGCAATTTAAAACAATTAATTCAGTTTCGAATTGAATTAGAATGACGAATATATTTGAATAATGTCAGTTTGAACGTATAATTATATTATAATTATAAACGAGCTCGAAATGGCGCTGCAGTTCGCGATTTAGCGATTTGAACTTTAACTGGATATACAGAAGGCGTTTTAAATCGGATTTCTGTGAAACAAGAAACGTTAGGAGCTGGTGAAGTATATTTTTCTAGTGGAAGAGAAAAATCGAGATTTCGTCGTGTAGATTTTTATTTATGTCCAAATCAAATTTTAGAAAATTCGCTATGGAATTCCTTTATAATTTATAAAGGAATTAATTTTATTTTTAAAAGGAAATTCATTATAAATCGAATATTGATTTATATCAGGATTTGAGATATCGAGTTAGAAATTCACATAGGAATATTCTAGAGCTGTATTACATTCTATGTGAATATATACGATAATATTTATTTTTAAATATTAAATTTAATTGTTTTTAAATATATTTATATATTTAAAAGGGTTATTCAGAGCTTTAAAAACGGCCAGTTTTGCAAACGACCTCGGCTTTCGACGAAACTAATTTTGTTGGATCCGCAATGTCGAACTGTAGCTGCCTGTCAATTTTTATGATTTTTGAATTTGATATGTGATTACAGGAATTTTTAATCAACGACAAAAAAATAAATATGATTAAAAATAAATGGTAGCTTACTTCATAAGCTAGTAATTTTCCTATAAATAGGACCATACTCTCATTAACCCTAAAAACATTATTTTCAAAGTCAATAAAATTCTAGCCGCCACCAGTGTTCTTCAAAAAACAAAATCGTGACCTTGGAAATCCAATATCAATTCAAATAAAATCTTTTAAATTCCCAGACTGATATTTTCGTGATTTGTTGGACCTCCTCTTCAATCTAGTATGATTTTTATCATACTCGAACAAGATTTCTGGAATGCGAAAACAGGAGCAGCGGCTAGGGTTAGCTTCTACGTGAAATTCAGACGTCGATTCGCGAGGTGGTGTTCGAATTTGTGGTTAGGATGTTAAGGAGCTTCGATTTTGGTATTTTCTTTGGAGATTCGTATTATTTTTGTTCGGTGATTTTCCTGTACCTACGTGAGAAACCGAGAACGACGGAAGTCGTTGACTGGGTGCGAGCTTGACAAAAGTGGCGTAGGGGAGAAGAGCATTCGAAGAGAAGTATCATGGTAATCCCAGTTTAGATTTTTCTTGAGTGAAGAACGAGTTTGGTTGGGAGCAAGTTGTGATATTGGCATGAAAACTTCACTGCAAATCGTTCATTGCTTTTTGGGTGAAAAGAGGGAAGAAATAAAAAGGGGTCGTGAGTTTTAGAAAGGAAGATGGGCCGAGTGAAAAGGTTAAAGCTCAAATAGTTCGATTAATTAAGTTTTAATTAAATCCAATATGGTATTATAACTTGTAAAGATCATATCTTTGTCATACATGATCAGAATTGAGCGAAACAAGATCCGACAGGATCGTATGGATGGACGCTACACAATGGAACTGGCGAGGAGCAAATTGAAGCTCATCAAAATTTATAGCGAAATAAATTGTCCATCTGAATCAAGCGATGGTTATCATTATTAATGATGATCATCCAATGTGTGTAAAACTCACCAACTCTGAACAGTTATATTTTGGTAATGTATTTTTAGAACTGTTAATTATCTGTTGATTGCTGTGTGTTAATTGTTTGGTAGAATTGCTTGTGTATTGGTTGAAATCATAGATAACGATATATATATATATCGTTGATCAAATATTGATTCTGTTTAGCAGACTATTTCATATTGAAATGAAATAGATGTTAATCATACTGTGTAACATCTGTGGATGCAGGGAAACAGGTTGGAGGGGTCCAACTGGACTCCTCAATATTTATAATACTGTTATGTTCATATATTGTGTTATATGATGTGATATGAAATCTGTTGATGATTTTATATGTTTGAATGATACCGATCATTATTATATGGAACGTTAAATACCATAAGAAATATTAGGATGTAAAAAGGGAGATTATCAAAGTATAATTTGAAAATAAATTATTTATATAAAATCAACGGATTTTATATATAAAAGGAAAAGGATTTTATAAAAGGAAGTAATTATAAAATCAAAACAAATATAAAGGAACTTATTTGTCAAATCAAATATAAAGGAATATATTTGTGAAATCAAATATAAAGGAATATATTTTGTAAATCAAATATAAAGGAATTTGTTTGTCAAATCAAATATAAAGGAATTTATTTGTCAAATCAAATATAAACGGATATATTTGTGAAATCAAATACAAAGGAAAATATTTGTGAAATCAAATATAAAAGAAAATATTTGTTAAATAAATAAGAAAAGATAAAAGAAACATTTATTTGTTACATAAATAGAATTGAAAAGGGAATAGTTATTTGTTAAGTAAACAAACAGAAAAGGAATAAATCGAAGGAGTTAATCGAATTTAGTTATTGACAGGAACTAATCGAATTTAGTTATTCGAAGAAGAGAGTTGGTCGAATATAATTAAGGAGTAATCGAATATTAGTTATTCGAAGTGTGATAATCGAATATTAGTTATTCGAAGAGTGTTAATCGTCGAATTCGATTTTATCGAATTCGGAAAAGTACCTATACTTTCCGTTATTTGAATCAAGATTTATTTATTTATAAATTAGGGGTTTATTTATTTATTCACATTAAAGAATAAAAGTATAATTGAAGTTAGATATTTCGAAAGTAGGGATTATAACGTTATCCTTATAACCGATGTTTTCAATAAAGAAGTGGATTCGTAAATTGAATCCGAGAGAGACGTAAGGAAGTTGTTAAAGGTTTAAAAGATAAACTTTGACTATTTCGAAGTTAAAACGTTGTCCAGTTAAGGTTTGAGAGGTAATTATACCCCAACTTGATTGACTTCCTTCTTAACTAAGGAATGGTAAGGTCTGATCGTGAAGGAGTTTGGAAATGTTTTCCAAATAAGAATCAGAAATGTTTTCTGATAATAGAAGATAAGAAATTTAAAATATATGGAAACAGGAGATAAGTAAATTAATGAACTAAAGAGATAAATGTTAAATGATGATTGATCGATATGATTTCCATCTGGAAATGATATCGTTTTTTGCACACCTGTTTTTCTTTGATAGTTAACTCACCGACTATCGAAGTTTTTGACCATTTTTAACGTTGTTAATCTGGAGAGACTGGTTGGATTATTATCCGAAGAACCACTCTGTATTGGCATAAGCGTTGCGAATCAAGTATGCTGAATATATTGAAGACGGAGTAAAGTGAAAGGGCTGTTGTATAAATCTTAGACAACAATTGCCTAAGATGGGTGTATTGAATAGTGCCTTCGGTTTGTTCAGCCTCATAACAACTTGTATGGACGAAGGTCTGACAGAGTATATCTAATAGATCGCGTAAGTTGATCTATTCAAACGTATTCTTGTTTGGTGGCGGAGGAATTCGTTTCTCTTAGCTGTATACCTGTGTTATTTTTGGAGAAATCAATTTGTGATTTGGCGGGTATGACGATGTGACATTCAAAGTGAATGAAGATGTGGTATGTAAAAGATAAGCGTAGCTTCTAGCCTCACATCTGGTAAATGACAGAAATCGGGCAGGCAGCATGGCTATGTAGGTCGCACCTATTAGGGTGTATAATCACCTGATCTAGAGTTTCATTTACTTCTAAAAATCTATTGTCGATGCTGTTCCATTCGGGAAACGGTTGCTGATCCCAACCGCTGGTGATATACATTCGATACACTCAAGCGAAATGAGTGGTCGGTCATGTGTGGACGGGTTGCAAGATGTTCTTGTTGAACCCAGTGTATTCCTTTCTAGAGGTACACTAGTAGAAGGTGGTTCCATACCTTGTCATAGTTGGAAATCCATTACCCAATACGTGCTTGCGGTTTTGATTGTATACTATATATGTAGAACGTGAGATGAAAGCATTTCTGCTAGATGATTATTATATTGTGGTTGATAGACATTATTATAATATCAAAAGGTTTTTGATATAAAGATATTTTAAATTCTCATAAGGGAAAAACCCGTTCCGTTATACGGCGTGGTCTTATAAGATATTGTTTGCTTGTTCAAACTGTTTTAAACTGTTTTACTCATACCAGTCCCATGACTGACCCGAAATTTATTTTGTTTGTTTTCCCTAAACTCTTGGGTGCCTAAATTTGTACGGGTAGTCAAGTAGTCGGGATTTTACAGATACACTTGGAGAGCTTGGAGCAGGAGGCTTCAGGATTATATAGCTGTTGTTTATTCCCGCTGTGTTGTAAGTGTTGTACTCTGATAAGTGTTATTGTATACATATTGTTTGTATTTCAAAAGTTATGTTATATTTTATTCGTTCCGCTGTGAGATTCGTGTTTACTCTGATGATGATGTTCTTCTTCTTCTATTCTATTAGTTCCATCTTATCTATTCTACCCTCTAACTTCTTTCTATTAACCTTTTGGTATTTTTCAATGTTTGGTTAGTCATCATTGAGTTTATGGCGATAACCGAAGTCGACAAAAACTGGGTCGTTACAGTTGGTATCAGAGCCTAAGTTAAGTAATCACCTTGGCTCTGTGGCGTGACTCGGTAGAGATGGGGTTAGTAATACCCTAGATTGAGTTTGAGTGTACATATACGAGTGAACGTATTTGTTGTTGGATATAAAAATAATTTTATATTGTGGAGATTTATTGGTTGAGTGGCTTATAAATTTCTGGTCGATCAGTTTGATCCACTGTATCAATAGGAGTTACTAAACACTTGAATACGATGAACCGTCATGGTATGTTTTGAAAAAGGGTAAATGAAATAATTTTACCCAAATTATATTTTGATATAAAGGATTTATATTGAAATGATTATAATATATTAGATATATTAGTTGTTATTATAATCGAGTAAGATTATAAAAGTAAAATGGTTATGAAAATAACCAATCAGAATTCATATAAGTGAAATATATGAAAGCAGATGAATTAAATCTGAAGTTAAAATCCCAGAAATGGGAAAAGTGTTTGTAAATGAATCTGGATTAAGTATAAGGAAATTTTAAAATCCTAGGAGATTTTAAATTGCTTACAAACATTTAAAGGATATTTTGAACTGATTTCAAAATGGAAGTATTCAGAAATGGTTTTGAAAGTGATATAGTATTGAACTCACTTTGATCCCTGGAAAATAAATTCCGATGATGAGCTAGACGTCATCGATGTTCACTTTCGAGTGCGTAACTGACAGATTACTACCAAAGATGTTATTTTTAAATTATTTTTGAGAAAAGCAAGTTGCTTTGAATCCTGAAAAGAAAAGTTTGAATTTTCGATAAGGTAAACTGTTTAAATTTCCCAAGGAAGGATTTGTTTGAATTAAAACAAATTAAATTAGAATTTGGGAAAACAAATAGAAATTGAATTGAAATCAGTTAAGTGGTAACTGAAAGTGAATTAGAATGATATCGAGACAAATTGGATTTGTGAGATTTGAATTTGAAGTGTAATTTGGTAACCGGGTTGAGAATTAAAAATCGAAAATGGAACTTTGATTTGAAATTGAATTCGACTTAGGTATAAGAAAATGGTTGGATTTGTGGATAAAAACAGATTGGAATTTGATTGGGATGACCCTTGTATCTGTTGCATGAGTAACATGTGGAAGGGATATAATAATATGCCCGACAAAAAGGTACAAGTTTATATTTGATATAAGCATGAGATTTATGAGCCAAATTGGCAAGCCGCTTGGCTTTTTGATTTTCTTTTGGGTTGGAGATGGCCCAGAGAGGCGAGTTGGAGTTTGACCTATTGACCTGTACAAAGGAGGTGCTGGCGAAATTTTTCGAAAATTTAAGGTGATAGAAAATTTTCAGGACTTTTGAAAATTTTTGTTGATAAGAATTGGTTAATATTTTAATTGAAATTAAATTGGTTCAGTTGAAACTGAAGATTTAGAAGTGAACAAATAAGTTCTAACTAGTCGATAGGGTTTGTTTTATAACTTAGCAATTTCGAGGACGAAATTATTTTAAGTGCGGAAGAATGTAATGACCCGCATTTTCAGCGATATAATAATTAATTTATTTAAATATTTAAAAGGTGATTAAAAGGATTTCATGGTCATTGAATTAAATAATAGTGAATATTTAATTAAAATAATAATTAAATAATATATATTTAATTTATGAAATAATCAGAAATAGTGAATTGACAATATAATGTGAACTGGGCAATTTAAAACATTTAATTCAGTTTAGAATTGAATTAGAATGACGAATATATTTAAATAACGTCAGTTTGAACGTATAATTATATTATAATTATAAACGAGCTCGAAATGGCGCTGTAGTTCGTGATTTGGCGATTTGAACTTCAATTGGATATACAGAAGCCGTTTTAAATCGGATTTCTGTGAAACAAGAAACGTTAGGAGCTGGTGAAGTATATTTTTCTAGTGGAAGAGAAAATCGAGATTTCGTCGTGCAGATTTTGATTCATGTCCAAATCAAATTTTAGAAAAGTCACTATGGAATTCCTTTATAATTTATAAATGAATTAATTTTATTTTTAAAAGGAAATTCATTATAAATCGAATATCGATTTATATCGGGATTTGAAATATCGAGTTAGAAATTCACATAGGAATATTCTAGAGCTGTATTATATTCTGTGTGAATATATACGATAATATTTATTTTTAAATATTAAATTTAATTGTTTTTTAATATATTTATATACTTAAAAGGGTTATTCAGAGCTTTAAAAATAGCCAGTTTTGCAAACGACCTTGGTTTTCGACGAAACTAATTTTGTTGGATCCGCAATGTCGAACTGTAGCTGCCTGTCAATTTTCGTGATTTTCGGATTTGATATGTGATTACAGGAATTTTTAATCAATGACAAAAAAATAAATATGATTAAAAATAAATGGTAGCTTACTTCATAAGCTAGTAATTTTCCTATAAATAGGACCATACTCTCCTTAACCCTAAAAACATTATTTCCAAAGTCAATAAAATTCTAGACGCCTCCAGTGTTCTTCAGAAAACAAAATCGTGACCTTGGAAATCCAATATCAATTCAAATAAAATCTTTTAAATTCCCAAACTGGTATTTTCGTGATTTGTTGGACCTCCTCTTCAATTTAGTATGATTTTTATCATACTCGAACAAGATTTCTGGAATACGAAAACAGGAGCAGCGGCTAGGGTTAGCTTCTGCGTGAAATTCAGACGTCGATTCGCGAGGTGGTGTTCGTATTTGTGGTTAGGATGTTAAGGAGTTTCGATTTTGGTGTTTTCTTTGGAGATTCGTATTATTTCTGTTTGGTGATTTTCCTGTACCTGCGCGAGAAACCGAGAACGACGGAAGTCGTTGACTGGGTGCGAGCTTGACAAAAGTGGCGTAGGGGAGAAGAGCATTCGAAGAGAAGGATCATGGTAATCCCAGTTTAGATTTTTCTTGAGTGAAGAAAGAGCTTGGTTGGGAGCAAGTTGTGATAATGGCATGAAAACTTCGCTGTAAATCGTTCATTGCTTTTTGGGTGAAAGAGGGAAGAAATAGAAAGGGGCCGTGAGTTTTAGAAAGGAAGATGGGCCGAGTGAAAAGGTTAAAGGCCAAATAGTTCGATTAATTAAGTTTTAATTAAATCCAATATGGTATTATAACTTGTAAAGATCATATCTTTGTCATACATGATCAGAATTGAGCGAAACAAGATCCGACAGGATCGTATGCACGGACGCTACACAATGGAACTGACGGGGAGCAAATCGAAGCTCGTCAAAAATTTTAGCGCAATAAATTGTCCGTCTGAATCAAGCGATGGTTATCGTTATTAACGATGATCGTCCAATGTGAGTAAAACTCACCAACTCTGAACAGTTATATTTTGGTAACGTATTTTTAGAACTGTTAATAATCTGTTGATTGATGTGTGTTAACTGTTTGGTTGAATTGCTTGTGTATTGGTTGAAATCACAGATAACGATATATATATAAATCGTTGATCAAACATTGATTCTGTTTAGCAGACTATTTCATATTGAAATGAAAAAGATGTTAATCATACTGTGTAACATCTGTGGATGCAGGGAAACAGGTTGGAGGGGTCCAACTGGACTCCTCAATATTTATAATACTGTTATGTTCATATATTGTGTTATATGATGTGATATGAAATCTGTTGATGATTTTATATGTTTGAATGATACCGATCATTGTTATATGGAACGTTAAATACCATAAGAAATATTGGGATGTAAAAAGGGAGATTTTCAAAGTATAATTTGAAAATAAATTATTTATATAAAATCAATGGATTTTAAATATAAAAGGAAATGGATTTTATAAAAGGAAGTAATTATAAAATCAAAACAAATATAAAGGAATTTATTTGTCAAATCAAATATAAAGGAATATATTTGTGAAATCAAATATAAAGGAATATATTTGTGAAATCAAATATAAAGGAATTTATTTGTCAAATCAAGTATAAAGGAATTTATTTGTCAAATCAAATATAAAGGGATATAATTGTGAAATCAAATACAAAGGAAAATATTTGTGAAATCAAATATAAAAGAAAATATTTGTTAAATAAATAAGAAAAGATAAAAGAAACATTTATTTGTTAAATAAATAGAATTGAAAAGTGAATAGTTATTTGTTAAGTAAACAAACAGAAAAGGAACAAATCGAAGGAGTTAATCGAATTTAGTTATTGATAGGAATTAATCGAATTTAGTTATTCGAAGAAGAGAGTTGGGCGAATATAATTTATTCGAAGGAGTAATCGAATATTAGTCATTCGAAGTGTGATAATCGAATATTAGTTATTCGAAGAGTATTAATCGTCGAATTTGATTTTATCGAATTCGGAAAAGTACCTATACTTTCCGTTATTTGAATCAAGATTTATTTATTTATAAATTAGGGGTTTATTTATTTATTCACATTAAAGAATAAAAGTATAATTGAAGTTAGATATTTCGAAAGTAGGGATTATAACGTTATCGTTGTAACCGATGTTTTCAATAAAGAAGTGGATTCGTAAATTGAATCCGAGAGAGACGTAAGGAAGTTGTTAAAGGTTTAAAAGATAAACTTTGACTATTTCGAAGTTAAAACGTTGTCCAGTTAAGGTCTGAGAGGTAATTATACCCCAACTTGATTGACTTCCTTCTTAACTAAGGAATGGTAAGGTCTGATCGTGAAGGAGTTTGGAATGTTTTCCAAATAAGAATCAGAAATGTTTTCTGATAATAGAAGATAAGAAATTTAAAATATATGGAAATAGGAGATAAGTAAATTAATGAACTAAAGAGATAAATGTTAAATGATGATTGATCGATATGATTTCCATCTGGAAATGATATCGTTGTTTGCACATGTGTTTTTCTTTGATAGTTAACTCACCGACTATCGAAGTTTTTGACCATTTTAACATTGTTAATATGGAAAGACCGGTTGGATTATTATCCGAAGAACCACTCTGTATTGGCATAAGCGTTGCGAATCAAGTATGCTGAATATATTGAAGACGGAGTAAAGTGCAAAGGCTGTTGTATAAATCTTAGATAACAATTGCCTAAGATGGGTGTACTGAATAGTGCCTTCGGTTTGCTCAGTCCCAGAACAACTTGTATAGACGAAGGTCTGACAGAGTATATCTAATAGATCGCGTAAGTTGATCTCTTCAAACGTATTCATGTTTGGTAGCGGAGGAATTCGTTTCTCTTAGCTGTATACCCGTGTTGTTTTTGGGGAAATCAATTTGTGATTTGGCGGGTATGACGATGTGACATTCAGAGTGAATGAAGATGTGGTATGTAAAATATAAGCGTAGCTTCTAGCCTCACATCCGCTAAATGACAGAAATCAGGCAGGCAGCATGGCTATGTAGGTCGCACCTATTAGGGTGTATAATCACCTGATCTAGAATTTCATTTACTTCTAAAAATCTATTGTCGATGTTGTCCCATTCGGGAAACGGTTGCTGATCCCAACCGTTAGTGATATACATTCGATACACTCAAGCAAAATGAGTGGTCGGTCATGTGTGGCTGGGTTGCAAGATATTCTTGTTGAACCCAGTGTATTCCTTTCTAGAGGTACACTAGCAGAAGGTGGTTCCATACCTTGTCATAGTTGAAATCCATTACCCAATACGTGCTTGCGGTTTTGATTGTATACTATATATGTAGAACGTGAGATGAAAGCGTTTCTGCTGGATGATTATTATATTGTGGTTGATAGACATTATTATAATATCAAAAGGTTTTTGATATAAAGATATTTTGGATTCTCATAACGGAAAAACCCGTTCCGTTATACGGCGTGGTCTTATGAGATATCGTTTGCTTGTTCAAACTGTTTTAAACTGTTTTACTCATACCAGTCCCATGACTGACCCGGAGTTCATTTTGTTTGTTTTCCCTAAACTCTTGGGTGCCTAAATTTGTACGGGCAGTCAAGTAGTCGGGATTTTACAGATACACTTGGAGAGCTTGGAGCAGGAGGCTTCAGGATTATATAGCTATTGTTTATTTCCGCTGTGTTGTAAGTGTTATACTCTGATAAGTGTTATTGTATACATACTGTTTGTATTTCAAAAGTTATGTTATATTTTATTCGTTCCGCTGTGAGATTCGTGTTTACTCTGATGATGATGTTCTTCTTCTTCTTCTTCTATTCTATTAGTTCTATCTTATCTATTCTACCCTCTAACTTCTTTCTATTAACCTTTCGGTATTTTTCAATGTTTGGCTAGTCATCATTGAGTTTATGGCGATAACCAAAGTCGACAAAAACCGGGTCGTTACAGAATATATTTGAAAGTTATATATATTTATATTAGGAGCTGAATTTATATCGTCTTTCATAAATGGTGCTAAATTATATAGATCAATTTATACCGCTGATAAACATTAAATGAAAATAACTATACATAATAAATCCATAATGGTATTCACATTGAAATTCATAACTTATGTACAAAAAAAGTACACAATAATAAACTTGTGATGTTATGACTTACATAAGTGTCTTCCAAATTTAGAGAGATTCAGATAATTCCCAAAATTTAATAATTTCAAAATATGAGTCATTTAGATCTGCCTTTCTAAACCAAAAGAGTTTCAAAAAGTCAACTTTCTAATTTTTCAATTAAAAAAAGATACTAAATTGAATCCAAAACATCACCAAAATATATTTGACATATCAAACGGATCTGAAACTTAAGGGTTTCATGAATTCAGTGAGTTCTAAATAAAGTTAAATTCAAAACTTTTAATAAACTATAATTTTTTCGACGAAATCAATGAGGGGTAGCTTTGATACCACTTGTTAAGATTTCATTATACTTTATAATTGATAAATCATGAAGTCCTAGATCTAAATAGACTCATATTGATTTGATTGAGAAGAAATCGGATATGGTAAGCGAATTAGCGGAAGCCATACCTGAATCCATTAGTGTTTACCAAGAGAAGATTAACCTGGTTAAGATTTGATTTTGATCAATAAAATTGACACAAGTTTCAGATCTAAATCGATGGTTATTGCTTTTACAAACTAATTAGGAGAAAAGACAGATCAAAAAAATAAAGAGTAGGAGAATAATAAAGCTTATGTAATTTAAGGCCAATAACCCCTTGTTTACAATAGCATGATATTTTCAATTTGGCCCTTCAACAAATTGGAAATCTCTTCGGTCTCTACATTCTTTTCATGATAGTTACATCTTTAACTCTTATTTATTTTAGAATTAATTGTCAAGAATAATCCGAAGCTTAACGTGTCTTCCTATAATAATCTCAAGTTTGGATTATTTCTGAATAATCTGAAGTTTAAGTAGTGTCTTCCCATATTAATCTCATTTACTTGTGTCTTCCCATATTATCCAAAGTTTGGGGGTGTCTTCCAATATTGATCCCAAAATAACACGTCAGGGGGTCATCGGGATCAATATGGGAAGACACCCCCCAAACTTCAGATTATCCAAAAATAATCCAAACTTGGGATTATTATGGGAAGACACGTTAAACTTCGTATTATTCTTGACAATTAATCATTTATTTTATTACCTTATTTAGCGACTTCAACAACACGTTACACTGTAATAGCATAACATGTTTTATTTTACATTCATGACCCATATATTAAAAAAAAATCAACAATTATGAGTAATGCAAATACCACAGCTACCAAGGTAATCAAAGATAATAAACAACAAATAGAATTACATTCAACAACTTTTATAAAATTATGGATTACTAAAACACCAATTGATAATAATGCTACTAATGATAACGATTACTTGATGCTCGGCAACAAAGGAATTTCTATAGAAGAATCGATCAAATGATTTTTGGCATATTTGTATACATATGGAATAAAATTATTGCCTTAAATGTTTATTTATTCACATTTTGCTATTATAAACAAAACATCAAGAAAAAGAACGATTAAAAATAGACAACCTAAAATGGTTGTTATGCCCTAAACATACTAAACCAAAGAACATTTAATCTTCTTCATATATATTTTCAAGATTTTAATGGGCTCGAGCCAAAAATAAATTAGGCTTAAACAACATTGACATGCTACTAAGACAAGAACAAAAAGCACCAATATACATCCCATCTAAACATCTATTGGCAAGGGATATGCATATATTATTATTAACAATTGTCTATGGTACATGGAAGGAACGAAATCTCGTGCTCGAGTTATTATACTAAATCAAGTATTAAAAGAAAGAAAAGTGAACTTAGTTACAGTATCATATTTGTCAAATCCATTCACACCTCACATTTTGTTTTCCCACCTCACTGTTTAAATCAAAAGATATCACCGCACTTTATGTAGTGGTTAAAACGCTTCGACATTGTACGAGATGTCATGGATTCAAATCCCACCTTGCGAAATTCAACACACTTACCATGGAATATGTTATATATTATCTAGACTTGCATTTGTAAACAAGTACCTATATTCAAAAAAAGAATTATTGCTTCAAAATAACAAATAATCCTTGAATAGCTCTACCCAATTGCTGTAATCGATCAGATCTAGCCATGAATAACTCAAATCACATCTACTATTATACACCCCATTCTCCAAGGCTGGAAACTAAACATGTTACAGATGTTACAGTCATCTCTAATTTCAAATTTCGATAATAGAAAATTAAACGTTAATTAACTATAACATCAGATAACACTAAAATTTCACGAAACAATCATTGATACAAATGTCTCATTCGTACAATCATTCACCCCTGGCCTCGTTAGCACCAGGTCGAGCATTTCAATCGATTGTGGTATTTCCACCATCCATATTCAACCTTGCACATCACTCTATATCTTACTTACTTCCTATAGACAAACCTTAGCAGAACACCAAAGGATGACCCCAAGACTGGAGTATATATATACTCACATAATACAAATACTACAGCCTCGCCTGATATCCCATTCCACATGCATATTTCGGACTTCATTCAGATGAACAGTCCCACCTGATAAAAAAAATCACAATTTTATCTGTCGAGATGTTCTAAAAATATCCCATTCCACATGCATATTTCGGACTTCATTCACACATGCATATTTCGGACTTCATTCAGATGAACAGTCTCACCTGATAAAAAAAATCACAATTTTATCTGTCGAGATGTTCTAAAATATCCCATTCCACATGCATATTTCGGACTTCATTCAGATGAACAGTCTCACCTGATAAAAAAAATCACAATTTTATCTGTCGAGATGTTCTAAAAACATCATATTTTCCATCCAATGTACATTATCACATAAACCTTATATGCTGGACGATGGTCGTAAATTTTAAAACAACACACATCTGATTGGCAGCTGTTCGATCAAAAACTACGAACATGAAAAATAAAAACTTGAATTTCTACTGTTTGCGGCAGCATATGAACTCCATGTGCTCAGCTTTGTTTTGAAAGACTGAAAAAGAAAAAGGGCAAAAAAAGAGAGCGAAGCACGGAAAAGGGGTGGTGTTGGTTTAATCTAAATAGCACTTCTTCAACAGCAACAGATAAAACATGAACTTCAATGTTGCATATCTTACAACACTGGAGGCTCAATTCCACATGTCTCATTCGTACAATCATTCACCCCTGGCCTCGTTAGCACCAGGTCGAGCATTTCAATCGATTGTGGTATTTCCACCATCCATATTCAACCTTGCACATCACTCTATATCTTACTTACTTCCTATAGACAAACCTTAGCAGAACACCAAAGGATGACCCCAAGACTGGAGTATATATATACTCACATAATACAAATACTACAGCCTCGCCTGATATCCCATTCCACATGCATATTTCGGACTTCATTCAGATGAACAGTCTCACCTGATAAAAAAAATCACAATTTTATCTGTCGAGATGTTCTAAAAATATCCCATTCCACATGCATATTTCGGACTTCATTCACACATGCATATTTCGGACTTCATTCAGATGAACAGTCTCACCTGATAAAAAAAATCACAATTTTATCTGTCGAGATGTTCTAAAATATCCCATTCCACATGCATATTTCGGACTTCATTCAGATGAACAGTCTCACCTGATAAAAAAAATCACAATTTTATCTGTCGAGATGTTCTAAAAACATCATATTTTCCATCCAATGTACATTATCACATAAACCTTATATGCTGGACGATGGTCGTAAATTTTAAAACAACACACATCTGATTGGCAGCTGTTCGATCAAAAACTACGAACATGAAAAATAAAAACTTGAATTTCTACTGTTTGCGGCAGCATATGAACTCCATGTGCTCAGCTTTGTTTTGAAAGACTGAAAAAGAAAAAGGGCAAAAAAAGAGAGCGAAGCACGGAAAAGGGGTGGTGTTGGTTTAATCTAAATAGCACTTCTTCAACAGCAACAGATAAAACATGAACTTCAATGTTGCATATCTTACAACACTGGAGGCTCAATTCCACATGTCTCATTCGTACAATCATTCACCCCTGGCCTCGTTAGCACCAGGTCGAGCATTTCAATCGATTGTGGTATTTCCACCATCCATATTCAACCTTGCACATCACTCTATATCTTACTTACTTCCTATAGACAAACCTTAGCAGAACACCAAAGGATGACCCCAAGACTGGAGTATATATATACTCACATAATACAAATACTACAGCCTCGCCTGATATCCCATTCCACATGCATATTTCGGACTTCATTCAGATGAACAGTCTCACCTGATAAAAAAAATCACAATTTTATCTGTCGAGATGTTCTAAAAATATCCCATTCCACATGCATATTTCGGACTTCATTCACACATGCATATTTCGGACTTCATTCAGATGAACAGTCTCACCTGATAAAAAAAATCACAATTTTATCTGTCGAGATGTTCTAAAATATCCCATTCCACATGCATATTTCGGACTTCATTCAGATGAACAGTCTCACCTGATAAAAAAAATCACAATTTTATCTGTCGAGATGTTCTAAAAACATCATATTTTCCATCCAATGTACATTATCACATAAACCTTATATGCTGGACGATGGTCGTAAATTTTAAAACAACACACATCTGATTGGCAGCTGTTCGATCAAAAACTACGAACATGAAAAATAAAAACTTGAATTTCTACTGTTTGCGGCAGCATATGAACTCCATGTGCTCAGCTTTGTTTTGAAAGACTGAAAAAGAAAAAGGGCAAAAAAAAAGAGCGAAGCACGGAAAAGGGGTGGTGTTGGTTTAATCTAAATAGCACTTCTTCAACAGCAACAGATAAAACATGAACTTCAATGTTGCATATCTTACAACACTGGAGGCTCAATTCCATATCTTACAAAATCTTGCCACTTCCAAACACAATAATGGATGACAACCAATAAGCAACTAACTGCAGTTCATTTCGGACAATCTTTGTTTTACATAGCTGTTATTTATGTGACGTAATCTTCCATCAAAGAAGCATATTCTCTCAAGTAAGCAAACATCAGCTAGCTATGTTTCCTCAAAATGTGCTGCCCATAAATTTACATAACACGCAGACATACATTATTGCGAATTTAGAATATAAACTACCGGGTCGATGAGAAAGTACACACATCTATATAATACAGGTATAAAGATTTTAGGCCTAGTGTTCAAAAATACATTTTAGGCCTGTTTTGGGGTTATTTACCGTACATACCTAAAAAGGGGAAAGAAAAAAAAAACGCTATTTAAGGTTATACCCTATGCTATTTTGCTCTATAGCACACGCTATGATAACACTACTTCAAAAAAACATCTCTAGTTGTTTCTTCTCCAATTTTCATCTCCGCCTTTATAAGCTAAAATAGACCAATGTTGGATCGGTTTTATTAATTTTTCATCCGATAAATACAGCTATCTATTGTATCTATTTCTAATAAAAGTAGAAACCAAACAAGCTTAATGCCATCGTATCATACATGAAATTATTAATTATTATACCCGAATCTCTCATTTGCATCAGCGTTTAGATATACATTAACCCAAATGTGGTGTATTCTAGTTCCGCTAAATGCATTATAAACTCAAAGTCTAAACCATGGAATAAGGTATCGGCTGATGGACAGAAATTTTGGTGATATAGAACTGATCAGCTGTGGTGAAGCAATCCATTTTCGGGCTGATCATTTTTGTTTTCTTCTTTTAAATTAAGATAGCGAATAAACAGCAAGTAAAAGAAAGCATCAACTGTTAAAGAAGTAGACCCTAAGTTGTCCACCAATTCAAGCCCTAATTTGATTTTCTCCATCAAGTCGGCCTCTTCTTTATTAAAAAATTCGAGGTTCTTTAGTAAAATTCAAGATTTTCTTTCACTGTTTGGTTATCTTCTTAATTTTAGACGGCCCTTGTTAAGTAGATGACAAAAATAGTCCTTCCTTAAGCAACATGTTGAAATTTTAGAAAGGAAGTGTATTGGGTTCAGAAAATATAGGATAATCCTTTAGGTGATATGACCTGGTTCACCAACTCAAGCTCTAATTTGATTTTCTCCATCAAGTCGGCCTCTTCTTTATTAAAAATTCGAGGTTCTTTAGTAAAATTCAAGATTTTCTTTCACAGTTTGGTTATCTTCTTAATTTTAGACGGCCCTTGTTAAGTCGATGACGAAAATAGTCCTTCCTTAAGCAACATGTTGAAACTTTAGAAAGGAAGTGTATTGGGTTCATAAAATATAGGATAATCCTTTAGGTGATATGACATGGTTCACCAACTCAAGCTCTAATTTGATTTTCTCCATCAAGTCGGCCTCTTCTTTATTAAAAAATCGTGGTTCTTTAGTAAAATTCAAGATTTTCTTTCACAGTTTGGTTATCTCTTATTTTTAGACATCCCTTGTTTAGTCGATGAAGAAAATAGTTCTTCATTAAGCAGAATGCTGAAATTTTAGGAAGTGTGTTGGGTTCAGAAAACATAGGGTAGTCCTTTAGGTGATATGACCTGAGCTACCGTAATTGATGAAGAAAATTTGGACTGTTTAGTTTAATTAGTGCTAATGTAACTTAGCTTTGGCATATAACATTATTGCATTTGCACTTTCTCTCATTAAGAGTGTCTTTTGCATTTTGCCTACAACTTTATTGTTGCAACTGCATTTACCAAAAAAAAAAAAAAAAAAAAAACCAAAACCAAAACCGGGACTTCCAAAATTTTCAAAATTGACCAAAACATAGAAAATTCCAAGCAGACAAACCATGATCAATACCGATTTCTCGAACCTTGGCCTAAACATATGCTAGGTTGAAGGTCAAAATTTTGAACATGACCAAATGCACAATCATTTACTGTTACTGTGGCGAAATTGATGCTCACGGTCCATTCTTTGGTATAGTATGAAATAAACTACAAATTTTCAAATATTAAATCCCTAAACAATTTTCAAATTAATTATTTTATATATGACAAAAGCATTTTACATATTACAACTCTAGCAAATAACAAATCCAAATTTTATAGAAAAAAAATCAGTATTTTTTTTCAAAAGGACGAGAAAATTAGTAATATACAAAATTTTACACATTCAAAATAATAGCTTGAATAGCTACTATCTTTGATGCCCATTGTTCAGCATTATACAATTATTATTCTAATTCTAATATCATGATATTTTTAGCATCATCCAAGTGTTGTCCTACGCTAGTTTGAACATAGATAAATGCCCTTTCAATCTCATTATGTTTTGTAACAAGTAGGGGTAAGCGTTATTTCGTTAAACCACATACATCAACCAAACCAATTCATTTTGGTCGTTTGGCTTGTTTTGAAACTAGATTTGCCTTATCGACCTGTAAAAAAAATTAGTTTGATAATCGGTTTAACCAAATTAACCAAAATGTTATTATATTTTCAAATTTTTTTATGTTATAATAAAAACTTCATATAAGTCTAGTGATTTAAATAAATTGTATTTATCATATATGTGCGAAAATTACTTTTAGACAGAATAAGAGTGATAAATAAGAATATTTTAATTATATGTTTATGTTTTATTTCAAATTACAACGAATATTCCAAACATAAATGTAAAACATTTTCAGTTCGGTTAAATCAAACCAAAACCAACCAAAATTAATTCGGTTGGTTTTCATTTTTGTTGGTTTTAGTACGTTTTAACAATTTTCATCATCAAATAAATCAAACTAACCAAACGTTATCCCCTACTAACAAGCCCTTTACCCAAAATTTCCTTCATTTTCATAGTATGGAAAACAATATAGCTGTCAGACATCATCCTTGTCCTTGTTGATCAAATAGTTAAAAGCCATAGCGAAATGATGAGTATGTCCTTGTTGGCCATGTCCTTGCGTACATGAAATATTATGGCCATGTAACGAGCGTTGTTTGCATTTATTGACTATAGTGAAAGAAACAACCAACCAAGCTAATGTTTGTAAGTGCTACTGATCCAGGAAATCTTAAAAGAAACAGTTATTAACTCGTTACCCATTGGACATACCTGCTTTCTACTGTGCAGACATTTCCAATAGTTCAGATGTCTTCAGACTTGAAATTTGTTCACCTGTACCGTCAGCTAACACTGCCTTAATGCTGGAAATTTGGACAGACTGTTAAACATGAATATAAGTTACTAACCCCTTAACCGCATAAAGATATTTGAAAATTGTATAAGGTAACGTTGGACATGATCCCAAAACATGAGAGCTGCTTATTGTGTATATATGTAAATATTAGTGAAATGATGAACTCGAAGGATATATGCCTACATAGGGAAGAAAAAGAAAACTTACCGATGCACTGTTAGCTGGAATTCGAATATGCCTCCATTCATGCAAACTGTTAAAGGAAGTTTGTACCGCTGCAGGAGAGCACATTCATTCTACACAATGACAAACAGCTAACGAAGTGGGCAACAGCAGACATAACGATGAACTAGATCATAAAGCATGCTGAGTACATCAAGCCCATCACGTAGTAAGCCAGACACATCAGATATTTATGCGGTAATGTTAAAAAGAATGGTATACCTAATCCAAAGTTCAGGCCATGTTAAGCTCAAATCAAAATGAATGATCGTTAGTATCAAATGTCGTAGCACCATTTTTTTTCTTCCATTTCTTATGAATAAACCATCGAAGTTCTATTTTCAAATGGTAACTGTCCTCAGCAGGCACATAGCCGGTGGTTCAATCAAGGAGGGTTGGCCAACCGCATGTTTTGTCAAAAAACGAGAAAAAACTATTACCAGCATTGCAACCTTCTATATGCCAAAAATATTTTACATGAAATCAGATTTAAAACTATAAAATGCTCTTTTGTCTATTACATAATTGTCAAAGTATTCAAATGTGACAAAAGTTTCTGGCATCTTGCCCATTCTGTTCTCTAACTTATAGGACCACTTGATAGGATGTACATGTATCTATGTATCTCGCTGTGTGGCATTATTTTTGTTGTTGTCTGTCAATTATTCCCCAAAAAAAAGTGTTAATAATGTTGTTGAATGATAAATCAACTAATGCTAATCTGTAGAAAGACCCATTGTAGAAGTATTTGTTGTTAAATGCAGGCCTGTAAACAATATTGGAGCCCGTCCTGGTTATATAGGCTCAGGTTTAGCTTTGACTGTCTGGATTCGACTTGGATCGAATCCAATTTTCATTAGTGTTATGTACGGTTTTATCACTACTCGATCTGGCTTGCACCGCGATTGTTAGTTGTTCATAGTAGCAAAATTGTGGGTTTATATTGTTTGCATACACCATTTTGTTTGTATTTATTACACCATTTTGTTAGCATGTGTGGATTCAATTGTATACCTTTATTTGTGAACTCTACTTCATCGCTATCCAGCAAACTGTATACAGTTCGGTTTTATTGTCAATATCATGGATACAAGGGTACATACTTTTTATTTACAGTAGGCTTTAGAATTCTCAAAATTTAAAACAATAAACTCCACCAAATCAAAAGGAACTACAAAAAAATTGTGCCAAATCACATGAAAGTCATGTATCTATGTTAAAAACGTAAAAAACAAGGTAGTCAAGGCGAAAAAGCCCAAGGCTTGCGCCTAGGGCTTTTTTCGGTGCCTTGAGCATCAGTTTTGCTGTTTTACAGCAAAAAAACTGCATTTAAAAATAGTATAAAACTCAAATTTTGGCTTTTAAAAAAAACTGAATTTAAAACAAAAAACCAAAAATGTGAACTCTGGAAATAAAAAAACTGCACTTGTTTTTTTTTTTTTTAAACAGCGCTTCTTCAAAAAAATTAAAACTGCATTGTAATTCTATAGAAAAAAACACTTTGCCTTGAAAAATAAAAATAAATGTGTTGTACACAATGTTTTAAAACGCAAAAGGCGTACGCGAGGCGTTTTCGGGTCCGTGAGGCGAGGCGTAAGCCTCGACGCGTTGAGGCGTAAGCCTTTCGGAAGAAAAAAAAAGCGCTCATTTTTTAAGGTGTCTGGACATTAACACATAAAGACATAATTAAAATAGGTCATGACAGTCGCTCAAATAAAAAGACACAGGCAAAAAAAAAAAGATCAACAAAAAAAACAAGTAACAGCAGTTTTAAAAAAAAAAAAACAAGAACAAAAAAAAAAAAAAAACTCTCTTTCAATTCATTGAGGAATGGAACTCGATTCCTTAACAGGAATCGAAATGAATCGATTTCGATTCCTGTTAAGGAATCGAGTTCGATTCCAAACAGGAATCGATTTCGATTCAATCTTCCAAATGAAAATTGGGGTTTTATATATATATATATATATATATAAGCGCACGCCTCAGATAGTTGAGGCTCTGAGGTATGCGTTTTTTCATGCTTTCCGCGCCTCAAACCCCTGAGGCGTAAGCCTCAGGGGGAAAACGCCTTTTAATTCACGCCTTCAGGCGTTTTCACCTTCGCCTCGCCTTGAGGCGCGCCTGAGGCGCGTTTTTTAATACATTGGTTGTACATAAAAAAAACGAACATTTTACCAAAAGAAAAAGCTGGAGAGAAAGTCGAGATTCAGCAGAAGCTAGGGAGATCGAGCAGCTGTGCTTCAGATGGAGGCCGAGCTTCAGAGAGGCGAAGGGGATTGAGCAAATTCAAATTTTGTTCTTTTAGGGTTCGGGATCGAGATTTCTGAAGTTTCGGTCTTTTTTTTTTTTTTTTTTTTGGTTAATGGTTCGACACAGGTAACCCTAATTCGTAAGTCAGCGGGATAGGCTTTGGGCCTCCTCGCCTCGAAATAACGTATATATTTTTTACAGATGATTTTTTTTCTCGCTAAAGCGTGCTTTTTTTGTACCAGCGCTTTTCTGGGATTTGGCGCCTTGAGCACAGCTGGCGTCTCGCCTAGGGAAAAATCCCTAGGTTGTCGCCTAGGGCTTTTTGGCGCCTAGGCGAGCGCCTTGACTACCTGAAAAACAAGATAAATTAAGTAGCTTTATGGAAGCAGATTTGTGCTATAATATACATACATGCATACATACGTTATATACACACACACATATATATATAAATATAGAGGGAAAGTGTATATATACATATACACACACACATATATATATGGCAAGCGTTCGGTTGCACCCCAAAAATGGAGCACCCCAAATGCCCCTGATTTCCACCACCCGTATATATTAAAGAATGTGAGTGGGAAGTGAGAGAGTGAGTGGAAGGAGAGAGAAGGGGAAATACTTGGTGGAGATTGAGGGGCATTTGGGGTGCTGCACTGTTTAGGGTGCTCTCGAACCTGCCTATATATATATATATATATATATATATATATATATATATATATATATATATATATATATAGGGGAAGTCTATTTAGACACAAGAATTTGAGACAAATTGAGGGACACAAGATCGCAACCATTAGACTGCCTCCTGATTTTCACCTCACACATGAGGACAAATTGATCTACTAGCTGAGATACAATTGGTGGTAACACAATGAATCTCCATCACTGGATTGCCACCTGATTTTCATCCCTCATATAATGACAGATTTTACCCTTCACAAATAATGCTCTTGGCCGTCCAAAAAATACACAGTCAGATATTACGCTACGGTAACAAGCACGTCATGGGTTTCAATAATGAATTTTACTGAACATATAAACCAAACAAACTTTATTTAAAGGGAAGCTCTAGTCTGACAGAAAAAAAGAGGTAACAGGATGTGCCAGAAAGTAGCCAACGGGTTGAAGCGGTAAGCAATAAAATGGTCATGATTGCACCCTCAATTTTTGACAAATATTTTCACGTAAAGTAGTTTTGTTATGCTTTGTTGTTATTTGAATGGTGATATTCCAAAGTAACATGGAATTCCAAGTATAATTGATGTATTTTGTATCATTTTGCATTCAGTACATTATAAGTTATATGTGAAGACCTTATATCATCATGTTGAGAAAGTAACACTGTCATTTAGATTCTTTAACAATCCAGCATGACAAATGTTGAGTGAGAGGTAACAATTGCAGTTGTCAAAGAATCAAAGTAAATGATAATCAAACAATCAAGCACTGACTTATTTTAAGCTGCTCAGATCATAAAAGCAGCGGCACTGAGCTGCAGAAGCAAAGCTTTGTAGCCTCCAAGTGTGCCCTGAAATAATCCATGTCAAAGGTCAAATATACCTCTTGAAAATAGCTTTTACAACCCAAGTAATAAGACAAATAATCAATAGCTCACTAATAACTCAAAGACCACGACATGATACTTTTGAAATGAATAGCATATCATAAGTTTACGTATGTAACTTCACTAGCCAAATATATAAAGAATTTAAAAGAAAAAAGAAAAAAATTGCTGATAGACTCTGATTAAGTATGATCACATTACAATAATTTAACCAACTTCATTGATCACGAAAAAAATTACATTAGTTCCATATTTACATAATACATGAACAACCTCCACCCTCCACTGCATGTTCCAGAAAAGAATGCTAAACTTCTAATATGACAAAGAAGAAAACTACAATGAGTTTGCATTTCTATGGTCACCGTAGAGAAACTAATTTTGCAGCAGACATCAATTTTTTTACTTCTACTAAATGTTCATCATTAGATATGTGAAGCATAAAACGTAGGCTAGTAATAAATGCTTCTTGATCCCAACTTATAGGACCAGATTCATATAATGACATTAAAGTCTTTCTGTAATCATGCAACTCTAATCTATGAATTTCTTCACTTGACATTTCTTCTATGCAACAAGATGAATCACTTTGAACATATGAAGATACATCAGTTAGTCTAGAAGAAAATTCATCATCAGCAACAAAACTATCAGTGATATCACAGCTACCTACACTCTCTCTGTCATTAGGTTCCGAATTCGCATTAATATGGTGATCGTTTCTAATAACCGTTGTACTGTTGTTTAAAAATTCATCTGCAACTACCTCTACATGGGATGAAATTATCTTATCACAAACATCAGCACAATTTTGAGTGCGCCGCCTTTTTGAAGATGAAATCGTTTTATCTTCAACAACTGAATGGCAATCTGCAACTCTATCCATGGGTACACAAAGCTTTGTTTTCCCGATTTCCTGGAAATGACATATGGCCAAGGTAAGAAAATGTACAACACAGAAAAATGGCATATATACTATACAATAATTTCTTTGAGAATAAATAAAGTTAGCTAAATCAAGGCTTAGTTTTTCACTTCCATTTGAGTCATTGTATTTCTTTCTTTTCTTGGAAATATTGGTCATATTCGACTGTGGTTTTAAAAAAATTATATTATAATACGTGCGTGTGTACATGAGTGTTTGTGTGTGTGTAAATATTGTATATGTATACAGAGAGAGATTTACAGTACTAACTTCCACCATATTTTGTGCTCATGTGCAGAAAATCAAATGAGGCACAAAGCGATCACCGCAGTCTAATATAATTCAAAATAGTTATCTGCAACTATGTAGAAGAAAAGGTACAAGATAAACAAAAAATACACGTTAATACCTGCTTAATGACAACCCATTCCTCATTCTCCCAAGATAAACGAATCCTAATATCATATGAGTGAACCTTACGTACTTTGTCCAATCCAAGAAATCGAATAATGTACCACTTGCGATCAACATTCAAGATCTCAGCAGGCTTCCATGAACTATCATCATATACTTCAACAATATCACCAGCTACCCAAGTTGGCTCATAAACAAAAGGCGGATAGGGTCTAACTGCTTGTGCAGATACCTGCTCCAGGTTAACTCCCAGATCTTCATCCAATTTGTGGTTGTAATTAACTATATGTGTGGGCCCGTGGGATGAAACAATTTTCGCAGTCCACCATGAAAATGTTGGCCCTCCTCTCTTGCTGAATACCTCAATAGTTTTCCCTTTCTTCAACTTCATTTTTAGGTTTATCTGCTTAAACATGATCGGACAAATATAAGAAGATAATTTTAAAGTAATACAAAATTTAAATATATCCGTAACGTTTCTAATACAGATCATAGACATCTGCATCAGGAGATTCATTCAAGACATACAGGGTTTAAAAAGAAACAAACAATTCTGATTGAACACACGCTGATTTCTGAGGTGAGATTTGAATTTCATTTGATCGATAAAATGACGAGTATTTCAACAAATAAAAGCCTAATTCAACCTAATTCATGCCTACGAACAAAATCAAACCCTACAAATAAACGAAACCCAAAAAAGTAATACAAGAATTTAACCAAAATTAAAAGAAATAAACAAATATCTCACCAGAAAATATTTCTGATGACAGGAAGGTTTCTCAAATCAGATGGACTCGAGATTACGAATAGAGATGTTCTTCGCACAGAAGAATAATGAAACTAAATTAGGGTTAGTTTTCTAATTATAGGAGCCAGACAATTACATGCAGATCTGTATTGATCGAACGGCGAGGACGTATCGTGCGATGCAATAAAAAGCGTGCACCGTGGATTAGTATAAATCGCAGCGACCCGTCAGTTAAACTTCGCTAAAACAACCCTCTTTCATTCAAAAACCAGCCCGTTAGCCCAAACCGAACTCAGGAAGGGTTGCAAGCAAGTAGGGACAAGGCGGTCAGCGAACTAGCGCAAGCGAAGAGTTCGGTTAAATTCAAATTCAGACGTATGGACAACATGACAAAATAAAATCAAATAGCCGCGCAGTACAAAAATAACAAATATCTTTCGACACGTGTTAAGGGCCATAGCTTCTGTTAAGCCTAAGATTTCAAGCTACTCCGCGAATGAAAGAGCTGAAACACCCCAATTTTTCTAGTTCATTTTATATTATAAAAATACAAATATAAAATGCATTAATTTCAAAACCGTACATGAGACCTCAGCTTCATACGTCGAGATGCCGGGCCTATTGATCAGATCATACGAGATCTCAAATCGGTGCTAAAAAAAACTTAGATTTCGAAAAGATGTGCTTTGCATAACAGTTCTTTCATTTGTATTCGAAAAAAGGGGAGGAAGAATGAAAGGAATATCTTGCCGGGGTAATCATATTTGCTTCAAAAAAGATAGGGAAATTTTTGACTATTCAAGACTTGATCAAATCATCTCCAATGGGCATTTGGATTTGAATCACTCACATATTCTTCTGAATTATATGTCCCTGCGGGAATAATTTGGAAAACCGGTAGGGATATGCAACAACAAACTGTTTTTATTGAAAATATTCCTCTAATGAATTCCCTGTCTGGACTAGACCCGACTCGACCCGAGCTTTGGTTCGTGTCGGTTCGGGTTCGATCGGAAATTAACACTAAAATTACGTATATTTCAATGTTTTTGGTCTGGTCTTTCAGATCGGGTCAATTCGGGTCGGCTTTGATCGGGTCTTAATTGTATCTTCATCACCTAGACCCGACCCGAGACTCATCCGGTTCGGGTTTTTTCGGATCGGTTCGGTTCGGGTTTTCGATTCTCGGTTCTAAGTGTCAGCCCTAACACGCGTACATGATAATGACATGTATTTAATGCTTGAATTGCTTGTCTATAAATTTTCTATGTAACATATTCAAGATAATTATTTATAAATAATTTAGTTATATTTTTGCATTGAATTACATATTAGTTTAAATTTTGAATTTTATTTTGTAACAGCTAATTTTAATTTTTACTACTATTGTTGACTAACAAAGAATGAATTCGTAAAGGAATTCATATATTATATCTTACTTTTAAGTTGTATTAATATTTAGGAATATTTGTAAAGTGACGCTTGAGGTTGCAAAGAGACTTGAGCATTAGATCCTAATTTCAGTGGGCATTAAGATTTGAAAAATATTTGAAGGGGGGTTTTGAATTGTTAAATGAAGTTTATATGTTACGAGCGTTACGACATACGTTTCACATATACTTTGCACGTGAATTGTTTTTTCTACCAATTCTATATGATTGGTACATTCTAGAAAAATTAATTTGCATAAATAATTAGATGTGTTTTTATATTGAAATCATGGGTAGCTAATTTAAATTTTTATTTCTAAATTGCAACGTCTAATTTTTCGACAATTTGAATTCATTTATATTATTAACCAACAAACAATGAATTCATAAATGATATTTATTTGTTATATTCTATTTTTAAGCATAGAGAGATTTTTTGAATTTGTAAAGAAGATTTAATAATATCATACTTTTAGGCATGAAGATATATTTTGATATTATGGAGAAGTTTACCGTTTATATTATATTTTTAAGCTTGGATAAATATTTTGAAATTGTAAAGAAAACTAACTGCTAGATCTTATTGTTAACAAATATTGAGATTGTTAATAGCTGTATGAGGGCAATTTCAGTAGTTTGAGTTGACATCTAAAAAGTGCGGCACCAAAGATGTTACAACTGTTAATAAAAATATCATATTTTCAAGATGATTTGATATATATATATATATATATATATATATATATATTAAAGGACATTTTTGGTAATTCATATTGATTCAAAATAAGTGTGTGACATAAAATGTATTACAGTTGTTAGTAAAGATATGCATAATACAATTTTAAAATATAATGGTAACCAACAAAGATTTGTGAGTTTCGCGATTCACAAATCTGCTTCATCGCCATCATTATTCAAAATATGGTGATTTTTTTGAATTTTTTAGCAAGACATGTCCCTCTATTTGGATGACTCGTTTGTTTTACATCTCTCCCATTTGAAAACATTAATTCGTTTCTTCTAGAAATCTAGTTCGACGACTTATTAGCAGATTAATTGATCATTTCGAGATGTCATATACATCACATATCCTGGATTAAGTGAAGACTCTGGGTTTCAAACAAGCCACTGTTGCTTCTATTTCATTAGGAATTGACGATTTTTTAACCATACAGCCTAAGGAAACCCAAAAAACCGAGGGATGTGAATCTTTGTAGTTAATTCCTCGTTATTACCCCTCAATACCCAGACCATTGTTTTAGATCTCAAAAATATCGCTCGAGATCTCGTTTTAGGCTCCTCTCGAGACGAAACAGCAAATCTCATTTCGAATGTATCGTCCGAGATATTGAAATATCAGACAATATATCGACCGAGACGAAATACTGAAATATCGGTAGAAATCTTGGTTTTTTTGGGTTAAAATTTAAATCCATGTCTGAACCAAAAAATATATTTAAAAAAAATCAAATCTAGCCACGATAATCTCGTGTTATTTTATATTTTACACGTCAAAAGCCACATCATATATTCGTATGTGTTCTATAATGTTTATGATTTCCATATTCATCATTCTTTTACATGCATGTTACTTATGATATTATGTTCTACTTATGTTGAACTGTTTAATGTTTTGGATTTTTTGTATGTTCTATGTCTAACAATAATTCATCAGATCATATAAGGTACAATCTATTTATACTGTATTATTTATTTATTTATTTTAAGCATATTATGATCTATGGATATGAATGTTCTTTTAAAATTAAGAACAATGAAATGATTTTGCAATTCAAGTTTAAGTTAATACTTCGATAGTAGAATTCATAAAAAACTATTATATAGGAATACCGGTTTTTCACATATCATATATCTCGAGATGGTTCCGATATGAGCTTTCGGACCCGAGATGGAAATCCGATACAAACCCCCCGAGTTAGACTCATCTCACCCGATATCTCCCTCGATACGAGATCAAGACTCTAAAATTCCCAAGATGAAACACGACCGATATCCGAAATTTAGAACCTTGATCCAAGTTATATCTTGTAGCATATTTCCACCGCTACACTATTTCTAAATAGCCTCTGAAATAGCATTTCCGCTTTAAGTCCGGTTATACTCTGATATTCCCGATATCCCATTATTTCAATTATATTCCGTTATTTTTGCTATATGTTCTATAAAAGAAATGAATTTAAAACGACATTTATACATAAAAAAATATACAACTAGTTTTTTTATTGAATGTGTTAACATAATTTTTTCTAAATAAAAAATACTATAATAATCTTTGAGGATTTTATTTTCAAGGACAAACTTTGGAAAAATTTTGGTGAAAAGTATAGGAAGTTTCAAAATTAGGGAGAAGAACACATTTACACTAAACGTGGAATTCAAGGGGCCCACTAACTTTTTTCCATTTACATTATCATTTGGCCTTCTCACTAAATTCTAAACTTTTCATACTTTTCTCCAAAAAATTTGTTAAGTTTTTCCTTCTCCCTATTTTCCACTATAATCTATTAAACTTAATTATGCTAAATAAAAGTTTACATTTGTTTATATATATTTACACATGTTTTTACCTAAAAGTAAGAATGTACTAATTATGACTAAACCGAATGTTAACTTTTTATTTATTTATCATTTATATATTTGTAAAAGCATTAGGTAGGAGTTTATTATGCTATTTTAGAGTCATTCGCTATACCCCTTTATTTTCTTGCTTTATCCCCGCTGCAACTTTTTGAGCTTCCGCCGCATTGAATCTGTTGAGCGCTTTAACTGCATAGGTGTGAAGTGAACTATGTAAAATGGAATCAAGTGTTGAATTTGGCGGTGCATTATCATTCAGTGGCCCAGATGTTTTCGAGCTTCAACCTTGATCTATTTTTCGGACTGTTTGACACTTTTTATGGACTAGAAAAGCGCAAATTATGTAATAATAACAGCATGGCACGTGTGTAGTATGCAGGTCGAACACGGAGAGGAAAATCAAAACTTATTATTTGTATAATCTTGTGGGCGAGTCAGACGGAATTTGGAGATTTTTATTTGAAAACAATACAAATTGAAATTGCAATTTGGTTCAGAACAAATCTAATTGAACCGACGACCAAATCACAATTATCAATTGAAACATAAAGAGCAAGTAAACTACTACTGAATTCACTACAGATTCGAATGTAATCAAATCAATTATTAAATTCAATAATACATAGGAAAGCAAAATAAAATGCAGAAATCAAAATTGTAGAAATTAAAATTGCATAATAGAAATAACAAACAGAAAGTAAAATTAGGATTACCGCTGAAACTAATCAAATGGTCAGTCACTAATGAAAATTAAAATTGCAAAGACAACTTGTTCTCTACCAAATCTAATTGTGTAGACGACACAAGTTGGTTGAAAATAGAAATGTAGAAAAATAAGAGAAAAGAAAAGGCTTTATTAATGGAGAAGAGAAATGGTATAGAAAAGGTACATTCTTTTACAATGGGTATAACATGTATTTATAGGTGAGGTTGGTCAATCCTAACCCTAATCAAATCTATGAATGTATGAGCCTCTTACCCACGAGTTATTCTATCTTATCTCATGCCTTTTTCTTGACTATGTTTTTTTGGAAATAATCTTGAGGATATCTGAGAATACCTGGCGGATATCTAGAGAATATTTTCCTCATATCTTCCTTTTTGGGCATGTGACTAATTGATTGGAGATAAGATTGCAAATGATTTATTCTTCCAAATAGACATGAACACATATTAGACTCCAAAAGCAACTTAAAGTGAAATCTTCATCTGCAACTCTTCGTAAATATGGAAAATTGATCTTCTAATTTTGCAATATCTTTGCTTTTAGGAGTGCATGAGGATTGATTAGAAAATCTGTAAAAATGATAAAATAATACCCAATGCAATATTATTTATATACAAAAAGATGAAATATAAGTGTATAAAATAAACATATTTTTATTATGTTTATCACCCACATTTATCTTTTATTCGTCCCCGAGTAAAACATAAATGAAAAACTAAACTAGGTAGGTCACACTTTCGTAGGAAACACGATTGCATTGAACGTATGCAGTAAGCCGTTAAACCTCTAGGTGTCCCTAATAGGATGAGTAGTGTCTCGTGAGGGTTTTCAGCGGATATAACCCACAAAATTCGAATGCAGCATTAGGGGTGTCAAAAATTGTATCCAGTCCGTTTACCCAACCCAACTAACCACAAAATAATTGGGCTGGGTTAAACCCATTTATTTAGCTGGGCTTATTGGGTTAAACCATTAAACTCAGGTATTCTCGTGGTTTACACGGTTATAACCCATTAAGCCAATGGTTTCGTTCGACCCATGGATAAAAAATTAGGGTTTCTGCTTGTTCCATGATTCCATCGTATTACGATTCTTTTCGATACATTAGCAAAACCTACTCGCTGGATGTTTAGGGATTCTACTTGATGGCCGCCTTTTCCATATCAGCTGATCCAGGGACGTAACTAAGGTAGGCTAAGTAGGGGCCATGCCCCCCCTCCCCCGCCTTAATTTTAAAATACCAGTACAAATTTTTTTTTAACCCTGTTAATACAAAAGTGACCACTTTTAAACCATTTTTATTAGTATTTACAGAATATTTTTGCCTAAAACTTGATAATATAAGACATTATAGGTTGAAATTAAGATAAATTCAGGGTAAACCAGTATAAAAAAAAAATTGGCCCCCCCTTCGAATCTGCCCCCCGCTGAGCCAATTCCTGGTTCCGTCCCTGAGCTGATCGATGCCTTTTTTGACCTCGGTTAATTGCATTCCTCTCTAATTTTCTTGCTCTAATTGATGAATTCTAAATGGATTTAAAGTGAATTTGCAGGTAACGATCTTTCTCAACATTTATTGTTTGATTTGATTTTGAATTCAAGTCAATTTATTGCATTTTGAGTGTTTGAGAAACTGCAGACGTAATTAAATACCTGACTCCATTTGGGTCCCCAATTACTAGATGTTTATAGTCATGCTTTTGTGTAATTTTGGCTGCTTTTATGGTACTGTGCATTCTGAAGAATGCAAGTAACCTGCTATGATTTTATCTTCATCACTGCACTTAATTTGACGAATTTAGAATTTGGTTTAAAGCTAGGTTATCTAGATTTTATCATAATGAATTTATATTGCTATTTTATTATTTCTTTATTTTGTGGATTATATTACAACATGGAAAAAAAGGATTTTTCCCCCTTTTTTTAAGTATGAAAAACAACTGTTTTCTTTAAAACAAATGCTATAAAATAATGTCCCTTCATGAAAAAGGTTGAGCAGTTGCTATCACTAGTGTGTTCAATAACAATACAAGATGTTAGTTTCTTAAATGGAAATGTTTATTGAGAATATAATTATAGCTTCATTGAGAATATACTGTTGGGATATCGTGGTTTGCTTGCTAACAAGTTGGAACCTTAGGTTTATCATGTATATTAGCTGATGGTGATATAAACGCAGTTTTTATCACTATATGTAATGGGACACATTTCAAGTAGCATTAGTTTGATCCATTTTCTAAGATGTTTTGATTTGGTTTTCTAGCTATAGAAGATCTTAAGCTCATAGTAAAATAAGCTTGAGAAGGAAATGGTTTATTCTGATCAGCAGTAAAATACCAACAAGTTTTGTTTCTAATTATTGCCAAATTTGGATTAGTAAAATTTGTATAATTCAATTGATGTCTTATTTTATTTACGCCAACGGGAAAAGTGTTTTGCAGTGCTAGTGCTAGCCATAATTTTATAAGCTTTATTTCTTCTATTTTTTTCCCAACTAAAATTGACCTGCTAAAATTACTGTCAGTAGCCTTATTTAAACAAGGTAGGAATTGATGGATACCATATTCCAACTGAGTAGATTATATCATGAGGATTTTCTTTTAAAAAACAAAGTTTGGAAATTTTTTGGTGAAAAGTATGGGAAGTTTCAAAATTAGGGAGAAGAACACATTTACACTAAAGGTGAAATTCAGGGGGCCCACTAGCCTTTTGTCATTTACACTATCATTTGGTCTTCTCACTAAATTCCAAACTTTCCATACTTTTCACTAAATTTTTTGTTAAGTTTGTCCTTCTTCCTATTTTCCACTTATTATCATCATAGTCAGTCTTTCTCTGTTCACATGCAAATCATCATTGTATGATGTTCATTTGTTTATCTTCTCAATAGCTATTATACATCTTGTAAACCGTTCAACTATTAATATTGATGGGCAAATCCATTTAAATATCAAGATTACATGGATCTAATCACCATGTAATTGGTTTACAAATTACCTCATAAGAGTTGAATTATGCAAGGTAGAGGACGAAAATTTCAGCCATATTTCCGATGTTGGGGTTCTGGTAGGAATTGATGTGTTGTATTGCACGAGCCAGAAATGACTAATTCTGTACGAATTATATCAATTGATGATGGATAAAAAAGGATGAGAGAAACAAACAATGTAAAATGAGGCAATACATCTATTTTCATTTTTTTATCCATGGTTTCATTGTTATCCATTTCGCTGTTCGTTAACAATAATAAGGGATAATCTAATTTGTCGGTTAAGTTACTGTATAAACTAACTACATTTGCTTTTGATTTAACTGGGGAAAAAAATGAAAATTGATCTTGACATTAAAGTAGTAAGCACCTACTCTGCTACAGAAGACTTCCTTGTGCTTTACACACGTTGGATTGTGGATGGGTGCCAGCAAGGCATTATTTTGTTGTATCCCAAACCACCCTTCACATTAATTTGTAAACCATTAATGTATGGAATCTTGGCCTCTGTGTATGCGATCCAAGTAACATCATCTCGTGGATTTTCGAAGTATCCACGCTCTGTTTTTGTGTAGGTTTTTTAATTATATATCTTTTACTTCGAACGTCTCTTGCTTTAGCTTTCTATGGATTTACAGAGACCTGCATCCTACATATTGAACAGTGTCAAATATTTGTATAAAACTATAAACCTTTCATGGAACTAAATTTGAAAACACTTACGTTAATATGGTTGTGGACATTCAATAGAGCCACGTTTTGCTTTAACGTGGGAGGTTTGATTTTGGTTTTTTATAAATCAAACCATGTACCAAAGACTGTGTGAGAATTGCACGAGCCTTGTTATTTCTGATTTATATCCAGATTTTTCATGGTGATTAGATTCAAATAGGAATTCTCTGACCAAAATTGGTGGAGTTTTAACTGATTTATATTTGATATGCAAGTTGAGTTCTTCGCATGCTCGTTTTCTCTAGTCTACTATTAGTTATCACTCTCTAATGTTGATTCTTTTCCAGGAGACTTCATTTCCCAAAGCTCAACCTTTCAAAAAATTAAGTTGATGGCATATGTCAGAAGGTTACACATCCACTTTTCTTATTATTCTACAATTTAATGTTTTTATGCAACCATTATCTATATTTCTTAAAAACCAAAAGCTAATGATGAATCGTTCCGGTTAACATTTGAATTATCATTTAGTTCTATTTTATCACCTACTTCTGGAAGCACATCATACTCTTTAGCAGTTGGGGGCTCACCGGTTCATCCACATGCATGTTCTCCTTTCTTATAACCTTTTTAAGCATAAATTTATGTTGAGTTTTCGACTTCTACTATTAAGTCATCAATATTTCAGGTTTGTGGTATTTTATTTAAATGGATTTGCCCACATTCTTTGCAGTTTCGGGTGATTAGATCAATTTGCAATCTAATCTTGTAAACCACTTCTACTATTAATTTGCATGTAAAGTTCAAAAGGACAAACCTTTTTTCTATTTTTAAAACAAAACGGGTTTCAAACACATTTTTTTTTCCTTTTTCACAGTCCCAAAAAATAAAAAAGTAGAAAAAAAATATTGTTCCATGCTGGACAAAGCACATCATACAGAGACCTGCATCCTACTTTCAATATGATTCTGAAAACAAAATGGGGAGCACCACTAATAATCAACATTGCATCCACCGAAATCAGTTTGTACATCCATTTGCATTCATAGTTTACAATACTACATTACTTCGACTGAAAATAAAATAAATATAGGCTAATACACAGTACATGCAATAAGAGAGAAAGCTAATAAGAGAGAAAGCCTTGTGATTCATCTAAGTAATGGGATAACACCACGTTTTAAGTTTGAGAAGTATATCAATCAAGGAAGTATTCACATAAGTCCATTACATATATTTGACAGTGAGCTTGTCATTTTTCTTTATCTTTTGTAATTTTCCATTCTAAAGTGATATAATGTGGCAATGTCCTACTAGGTTATCCATTGTCAGAAATAAAATAGTACAATAAGATAAAAATAAAAAATATAGTTCTCATTTTATTCAAGTTTTTTTTTTCTGTCAAATTATATAATTTCTTTCACAGCCGTGAACCCGTTATACAACAATATTTTCTGTTTTATTTTTATCATATTAAGCTATAGTCTTGTAAAATATAAGATGCTCGACTATTTCATGAACAGTGTTAATACAACTTTCAATGCTATACTTTCTTATTTTTAATACATATCCATATATAAGAGTTATCATATATATTGTCACGATCTCCATTCGCGTACTGTTTGCAAATGCCTAATTTGTAAGTTGCATAAACAATTTAGATTTAGAATCACTATAATTCATTTCCATGATGACACGTTCTGTTGGAATTTTATGCAAACTTTTATTCAGGCTAGCTCATATGTTGTATATTTAAGGTTTCTGGCGCACTTCGGATGTCTAACAAAAATTTCTTTTTTGGAACTGGAATGATTATAGATGGGAGCAGTGAGATTTTGATGTACGCAGTTGAGTAATTTTCGTTTTGCAGGTAATTTGTTGCTCATTAAATTGCTAGTTCATTTCTTCTAATTTGACAACACACATTCTTGTTTCTGTCAATGTTTTCTATTACCCATACCAGAATATTCAGTTATACACTCAGTGGTTAACTTTAGGGTACATAGGCAATTCCTTTTAAATCTGGCTAGGTTTGGATATGACTGAAGCACAAAGCTTTTTCTTGTCTCTATTTTGTAGCATCAATACACGCTTCCTTGTTTTCCTAGAATTATAAACAATCATATTACAAATAGTAGTAATAATAAATTAATGCAAGCTGCTATTTGTCATAGAGTCCTGCAAACAATTTACTTTACTTTTTTGGCTATCAAATTCATCTTTTTCTTTATATATGTTAATGGACCTTTGATTGAAGAATAAAATTTGGAATTTTTATCCAATCTCGGCAATTTTATGAGAATTGGAAGACTGAAAAAATACAGGTTCATAAAAAATACATGTTCATTTTGCCAAAATACAAACTGCATAGTAGTTCCTTTCCTATAAATTAGTATAAAAGACGAAATTTGACTAAAAGACAATAGCATGTTATAAATGATAATAACTGTAGAAATTTCTTCAAATGCCTGCTTTTTTCCCTCATTACTGAGAGTTGAGAGCCTATGTTATAGTAAGCAGACTATTAAAATTAACACATTTTAAAAGAAAACTCTAGGTTAAATGAAGCATGTTCAGTAATTTGCATCTATCTCTAATCTCTGGTTAAATGAAGTTATAAAAGATAACTCCCTAAAATCTACTTATTTGTGTTTAATGTGCAGAGATAAAAAAGGAAAATCTACTTATCTGCGTTTAATGCACCTGACTGAAATGTAATATTGGATAGGAGGGTGGGTAATTCTGTATTGTGACCTGTGTATATATATATTTGTATATATATATAGCTATATTGATGGTAGCTCAGGTAGTTTTCAGTCTTTGCTTATTAAGTATGTAAGTAGCTGAGGTTAGATGTAGGATGAGTGACAGGACTATGATGAGAACAATGGATGGTTTGTGTAACAACCCGAAAATCTGGGCTAGTTTAAAATTTTTATTTTGGCAATTTTAGCGAATTTTGATTATTTAAAATGAATTATATTGAATAATATCGACGAGAAATTTATTTTGAATATAATTCGAACGTATATATATAGTTCGTCGTTAGAATATAAATAATTATTTATATTTATAAAAGGAATTGAAAATGGCGCGCGAGTTCGATAATTCGATTTCAAACTTCAATTGAATGTACCAGGTGCAAAACAAACCGGATTTTAGTGAAACCAAAAATAATAGAATCTATTTGAGAATATCTTTCCAACGAATCTGAATAATCGAAATTTCATAGCGGGAATCAAAAGATATGTCCAGTTGAAAATTCTGAATAGTCGCTATGGAATTCAGGCCCTTAAAAATGGGAATTTTGCAAACGACCTCGGATTTCGACGAAACCACTTTTGTTGGATCCGCAGTGTCAAATTATTGCTAGATTCCAAATTTCATAATTTTTCGAATCAATATGTGAGCGTGGCAAAGGAAAACGCGTTTGGCCAGTTTCAGTTGATTTTAATTGACTGGAAAATGGCCATTTTTCCAATGGTCTCAGAATTCGACGAAACTAGCTTTGTTAGGACCGCAACGTCAATACGAAGCTAGAAAATATTTTTCGGGAATTTTTAGAGTTCGTATGTGACCCCGGTAAATTGAAATGTGCGTTCAAATTCAATATATAGAGTTATATGTTGATTTTGACGAAAACTGATCGAAACGATCGAATCAGCTTACGATACATACCCCATTGTGTTCGGAATGAGGGTAATTAGCTATGGACGACGGGCGGTGGGTCTTGTTTCGTGTTCGAAATAAAAAGTTGCTTTTTGAAAAATAAAATGAATTAAATATAAAATATATATTTTTTCAGAAAACCCCCTCCCTCTTTCATTTGCCCTCCCCGTCGAAATCGAAATAGAAAGAAAAAAAAAGAGTCGCGCCTTAGCGCGACTGGCGCTCTCCACCACCGCCCTTGGCGGCGCCGCTTGCGCCACTGGAGCTCAGGCGAGCCCCTCCGATCGAACCCCTCCCCTCCTCTCCCGCGCGCTTCTCTCCTCTTCCTCTAATTAAATCCGAACCCTAGAAACCTCCCAACCCTAAACCCGCCTACCGCCGCCCACATTGGCCCACCGCTAGTCAGGCGCCTCGCCTCCGACCACCAGTAGCCTCGCGCTGCTCCTCCAACGATCCTCCACCCTTCTACGACTGTAAAACAGTGAGTTTGTTTTATTTTATTCTACATTTATTTTTAGCTTTGATTTTAATGTAAGTGAGTTATATAGGATTATAAAAATATAATCTTTGGTTATAGAAAAATATAATTTTCAGTTTTAACGTAGGATAGTGATTAAAAATCTGATTTTTATTTGTTTAAATTTATGGTTTTTATTCCTATATAGTTATGACCTTTCATGACATTAAGAAATGATTTTTAGTTCTATAAAGAAGGAATTTTTAAAACATGAAAGAAGTGATTTTCATATGAACGATATTAGTATAAAAATATGATTTTTACATTAAAGGAAGACGTAAAAATATGATTTTTATATATGTAGCGAATTAAAAATAGGATTTTTATACATTGAATAGTGAAGTAAAAATTCGATTTTTATATATTGAATAGCGTAGTAAAAATTCGATTTTTATATATTGAATAGCGAAGTAAAAATTCGATTTTTATATATTGAATAGCATAGTAAAAAATCGATTTTTATATATTGAATAGCGTAGTAAAAATTCGATTTTTATATATTGAATAGCGTAGTAAAAATTCGTTTTTTATATATTGAATGGCGAAGTAAAAATTCGATTTTTATATACTAAATAGCAAAGTAAAAATTCGATTTTTACATATTTAGTGGCTACGGGCAACGAAAGTGACGAAAGGCGAGAACGGCGAAGATTTCTATAAATGAAGTGTCGTGAAGTTGGGATAGCTATCGGTGAGAACTTCTCACTCTTCAATTTCTTTTTTTAGTTATATATATACTAGGATGCAGACGGTGCTTAGCAGCACCTGATACCCGTCATCCACAGACCATGGATGGCTTGTTTGTTTAATTGTTTGGTTGTGTAGTTGATTAGATTATTTGGTTTGAATTGAATTGTTTGGTGAAATGAGATTGATTTGATTGATGTGTGAATGGCGTGGGCCTTCACTAGACCGGGGATAAGGCTAGGCCTTGTCCCGTTTCTAGTATCGTGCCGTTATGCCGCCGAAATTTTCTAAAAACAAGTTAGAAAAATAAAGATAACATTTTATTTAATAAATGAATCGAATAGAAAATTCATAGGTTGAATAAAATAGTTTGATCGTTAAAAATATAATTTTTAACGTGAATGTGAATAAATAAATATTCATTTACAAACCGGACGGTTTGTTTATGTACACATATTTGAAGGACATTGATTGGGACGATAAATTTTACACATCGCTCAACTGCACAAATAAAATATGTGTTTGATTGTTTGAAACCCCACACGGGTATTGGGATGATATTTGACGTACACTAATCCCGATTGTTTAGTTGTATGTCGATCGATTGATTGACAGACTGTTATAAGTGTTGAATATCTATATTTGATGCTTATACAGTGTAGAATGCACTTTGGATGATGGTTGATTATTCATCGTTGTTGATATATACATGTGTTGTAGAAAATCCATATAATTAACATTATATGGTAATTGATTGGGCCTCATTCCAGTTTTAAAATAGAAATATTTGAAAAAAGAAATATTTGAAATAGAATATTTGAAAATAGGAATATATGAAGTCGTATGGATTAGACTGACGTCATTCTGACGTGAACGATATTTATATCGATTTTATTCATTTTATAATGAATATCGAAAGTGATTTCAAAATCTGATATTTTGAAAAGAATTGAATATAAATAAATTCGAGTTGGAATTGAATATAAATAAATTCGAATTGAAATTGAATATAAATAAATTCGAATTGAAATTGAATATAAACGAATTCGAATTGAAATTGAATAGAAATGAATTCGAATTTAAATTGAATATAAATGAATTTGAATTGAAATTGAATTAGAAATCAATTTGAATTGAAATCAATTTGAAATGAATTTAAATTGGAATATTCAATTTTGATTTGAAATTGAATATGAAGTTGAAACCGTTTTGAAAATGAATTTAAAACGATTTATAAAGCACGTTTTGAATTGAAATCGGCGAAGTATATATTATATATATTATATATATAATATAATGGCCTGAATAGAACGCGCCGCGCCGTGGCAGTTCGTGAATTTCGACCATTGACTTCGAACGGATATTACGGGAGATCCGACCGTCGGATTCTCCTAAAACTGGAATCATTGGGTTCGTATCGAAAAGAACTTTCTAACGAATATTAGAAATTAGAAATCTAACGGTTGGATTTGGAATTATATCCAAATCAAATTTGGAAAAGGTCGATGTAAGTGCAGTTTGATGGCCGTTGATGGAAATCGACTGTACGGGCCTTGATAAAATTATTAAAAATAGTAATAATTTGTGTAAAATCATAAGAAATGATTTAGAAAGAATTGGGATGAAAAACTCCATATTTGAAGAGATAAAAATAGATTTTTATCGAAATGAACTAGTTTTGAACTAGAATTATAATTCTATTTATTTTTAAATAAATAAATTGAATTTGAAATGGTTTTGAAAATAACCAGAATTTCCAATGATTGCATTGGAATGGATTTGAATCGAAATTGTCTTCGGAATATTTCGATGTTGGATTTCGTGATTATACAGATGTTGTTATGGAAATTTGAAAGATATAGATATATATATATCGTTATTTCCAATACGATATCTGTTGGTCGTAGAATTTGATATTGAATATAAGCCGATATATTTTCTATTCAGAGCCTTGTATTTAATATCAAATGTGATTTGGGTTTGTCGTGAATGGTGTCTTGACTAACACTGTTCTTGAACCCAGTTAAGAAAAGATTAAATCTTTTTATTTGGATTTAATGAAGTGTACCAATTAAATAATATTTAATTGGAATTGAATTGATATTGATTTTTGGGTTTATCGTGGACAGTGTTTTAAATAACTCTCGTTCTTTAACCCGATAATTAATGGAATGTGATTTTGGGTTTATCGTGAACAGTGTTTTAAATGACACTGATTCTTTAACCCAGTTAAAGATTAAAACTAAGTGGAGTTTTAATGAATCTTTAATTAGATTGAAATGATCGAGAATGGAGTATCACCAGTTTTGCTCCAGGCGATAGTTAAATCTTTAATTAGATTTGAATGAGAAATGGTAATTGAATTTACCGATAACACCGTGGTGTTAGATATGAAGTAGGACCAGTTTTACTTCATGGGATTAATAGGTTGGGGTTGGGAAATTAAAACAAATGATCACTTCGGTAAGGTTCGTTAACCCCGACTAGTTGAATCGAAATTCAAAAGAAGATTTGAGAATAAATTTTAATGATTTATCTTGGATAAAATTAATGGGAACCTTTCCCTATGAATGTGAAATTTAGAAACTAACTGTCGGTTAGCTAAGCAGAATGGTTTTCTGGATATTGATCTGATGTTGGTTTTGGCCTTCGGGGTTAATATTTGGGGAATTATTCTCTTGATTAATTTACGGTTAGTGACTGATGAATTGGAATGAGGCGTATGTTGCGTTTGTGTAACACTTATTTAAAATATACGCGAGTTATTCGGAAAGACCGGGTTTATCCCATTCTGAATAACTGATACGACGATAAGTCAAAGATGAAGACGATGGTCGACGACCGGAGGTCTTCACGTCGTTTGGGGTAATTACTGATGATCTTGATTGGGCTGTACACCCAAGAAGATGGAAACAGTTGGTGATCGTCCAGACGTACTTGGAGATCGATGGATATGCGGGGTACTAGGTGCCTCCGGTTTCGTTCAGACCCAGAACGAACTTGTAAATGGACTGTGTGTCTGACATTGGATTTTAGTCCGTGTGATTGATCTCTATTAAATATATATCTGTTTGGCGGCGGAGAATTTATTCTCTTGCTTAACGCCCTTCTCTGAGACATACGAGCTCAGGGGTTATATATTGATGGATATCAAACGCATGGAGTGAATTGCCTGTGTGGCATGCATAAGTGGCAATTGATCGAGGCTTCTGTTGAAAAGCAAAGTCTTGTGGTGATGATCAAAGCACAGCCTGTGTGGCACAGCTTTGTGTGACGTGAATTCGCGAGCCTCGCACCCCGGTTGTGAACCAAAAACGGGAGAGGACCTCAGGGAGGGCATGCGTTTCTTTCTAGCTAGGGTGGTGTCAGTGACCTACCAACCCTGACATTTATATACTTTTCACCTGTGTGGTTGTTGCTGTTGCGAGGCGCCTCGGTTTGATCGGACGATCCGGGTCCGATGGAGTCATTCGTTGGCTCATTTACGCCCCAAAGGGCGGGGAAACGTAGTGTTCAGGCATAATAATCCACATCGGTGGACCGGCCCTGTCGCTCCAAGGCTTTCCTGCGCGCTTGCCTGTGGCTCGGGCTAGAGAGTCACGAATCGGTAGAGGACGATCCCTGACCTCGGTTCATAGACGGAAATCCAATTTTCAAATACGTAACTTTGCGGTTTTATTTGTAAACCTATATATGGCGACATAGTGGCATGGGACGCTCATGTCGCCAATGATTGATATTTATGATTTGAAGTTGTTTTATACACTATGCACTTATAATAGTATCAAATGATTTGTTTTAAACGTATCAAGCATTCTTGGCTATTATAAAGTAAAAACCCTATTCCCCGGCTTGCGTTGCATTGTGTGATATGACATGGGTCTTATAATAGCTTCATTTTTCTTTATTTAAGCATTGCGCTGTTGTTTTATGCACTGGTATTCTTGGGAGGAAACCCGTTCCGTGTTATACGGCGTGGTCCCTTGATTTACCTAACTTTAAAAATAAAGATTAACTGTTTTAGTTCTCATACCAGTCACATGACTGACCTGGAGTTTATTGTTTTAACCTAAACTTTGGGTGCCCCTATTTTGACACGGGCAGCTAGTAGTTTTGGTTTTGCAGATTTATATTCACAGGATCCTGGTTTACAGCTGGAACGATATCCGGAAAGCTTTGTATCCGTATATCTCATTCTAGTTGTGTATTGTATTATTTTTCGCTGCTATGTAATGTATTGTAATCTCTGATATTTTTCTGTGTAATATTTATTCATTTATGCTCTGTATATTCTTGTAATCTGATGTATTGTTGTAATCTGCAATGAAATGTTCTTCCGTCTGCGTTCTGATTTGTCGTGTTCTCAAACGATAGGGCGTTTCGAACGGTCTGGGTCGGTTTAGCGACTGATTCGGATCGAGCGAAATTCCTTTTCGTCACAGTTGGTATCAGAGCTTTGGTTTACAAAGCTCAGAGATCAAGACACATTAGAACCTTATGAAAGAATTCATCAGATATTGGATTAGTAATATCCAATGAGAACGACTCGTTAGAGATAGGATCAGTAGTATCCTAGAACGAGTGTGAAGAGTATATTTTTAAAGTGAAAACAAATTTTGTTTTGAAAATCTAAATCAATTATTCGTATTTGATTATTTATTTCATATTGATTAGGACAATCCAATATATAAAGATTTTGCGTATGCGCCTAGCTAGCGTGTATTCGAAGTTTTGATATATTGGATAGATATAGAGTTACACTCTAGTCACCCGGGGGTGATTCTGATGATTGATATATCATCATCAGAATTTATATTCGAGTGACGAACGTGTAATATCTATATACTTCCTATTGATTGGTGTGAGAGCCAAAATTAGATAGGGCTTATTGTTGTGATTTTGCATTAAAAATCTGATTTTTGACTATTGTATCAAAGTTATAAATTTGAAATGATAATCAACTAATTGATTGCTGATTGTGTTTTTTTTATTATAGTTTGATTAATTAAAATGTTGAACCTTGAGCCAAATTGTATCAAATAGTGAATTGTATTGAAATTTGGTCGCATTTGCTTGCATATACATGTACTTACATTGAACAGGTCATAACAAGGAGGCTAGAGCAGAAGAATAAAATTTGTTTGCCCGACAAATAGGTACATGTTTACCATAATTTACTGTTTTGTTTGGGTGATGGTGATTTTATGAGCCTATTGGCTAGCCGCTTGGCTTTTTCTTTTTCTTTTTGAGATCAGAAGGCCTATATGGCAATTTCAGGATTTTCCCGTGGCTCCCGGTGCAGGGGAGGTTATGGCGAAATTTTTCGAAAATTCCGGGTGTTAGCCAAATTTTTGAAAATTTGAAAATTCTCAGAAACTAAAAAGTTGGAGAATGGAAGCCAGATCGAACGTAGAGTTGATTAATCAAACCACTTTCGACTTTGTTCCTTTCGAAGACGAAAAGTTTTAAGTGGGGGAGATTGTAACAACACGAAAATCTGGGCCAGTTTAAATTTTTTATTTTGGCAATTTTAGCGAATTTTGATTATTTAAAATGAATTATATTGAGTAATATCGACGAGAAATTTATTTTGAATATAATTCGAACGTATATATATATAGTTCGTCGTTAGAATATAAATAATTATTTATATTTATAAAAGGAATTGAAAATGGCGCGGTAGTTCGATAATTCGATTTCAAACTTCGATTGAATGTACCAGGTGCAAAACAAACCGGATTTTAGTGAAACCAAAAATAATAGGATCTATTTGAGAATATCTTTCCAACGAATCCGAATAATCGAAATTTCATAGCGGGAATCAAAAGATATGTCCAGTTGAAAATTCTGAATAGTCGCTATGGAATTCAGGCCCTTAAAAATGGGAATTTTGCAAACGACCTCGGATTTCGACGAAACCACTTTTGTTGGATCCGCAGTGTCAAATTATTGCTAGATTCCAAATTTCATAATTTTTCGAATCAATATGTGAGCGTGGCAAAGGAAAACGCGTTTGACCAATTTCAGTTGATTTTAATCGACTGGAAAATGGCCATTTTTCCAATGGTCTCAGAATTCGACGAAACTAGCTTTGTTAGGACCGCAACGTCAATACGAAGCTAGAAAATATTTTTCGGGAATTTTTAGAGTTCGTATGTGACCCCGGTAAATTGAAATGTGCGTTCAAATTCAATATATAGAGTTATATGTTGATTTTGACGAAAACTGATCGAAACGATCGAATCAGCTTACGATACATACGCCATTGTGTTCGGAATGGGGGTAATTAGCTATGGACGATAGGCGGTGGGTCTTGTTTCGTGTTCGAAATAAAAAGTTGCTTTTTGAAAAATAAAATGAATTAAATATAAAATATATATATTTTCAGAAAACCCCCTCCCTCTTTCATTTGCCCTCCCCGTCGAAATCGAAACAGAAAGAAAAAAAAGAGTCGCGCCTTAGCGCGACTGGCGCTCTCCACCACCGCCCTTGGCGGCGCCGCCCGCGCCACTAGAGCTTAGGCGAGCCCCTCCGATCGAACCCCTCCCCTCCTCTCCCGCGCGCTTCTCTCCTCTTCCTCTAATTAAATCTGAACCCTAGAAACCTCCCAACCCTAAACCCGCCTACCGCCGCCCACATTGGCCCACCGCCAGTCAGGCGCCTCGCCTCCGACCATCAGTAGCCTCGTGCTGCTCCTCCAACGATCCTCCACCCTTCTACGACTGTAAAACAGTGAGTTTGTTTTATTTTATTCTACATTTATTTTTAGCTTTGATTTTAATGTAAGTGAGTTATTTAGGTTTATAAAAAATATAATCTTTGGTTATAGAAAAATATAATTTTCAGTTTTAACGTAGGATAGTGATTAAAAATCTGATTTTTATTTGTTTAAAATTATGGTTTTTATTCCTATATAGTTATGACCTTTCATGATATTAAGAAATGATTTTTAGTTCTATAAAGGAGGAATTTTTAAAACATGAAAGAAGTGATTTTCATATGAACGATATTAGTATAAAAATATGATTTTTACATTAAAGGAAGACGTAAAAATATGATTTTTATATATGCAGCGAATTAAAAATAGGATTTTTATACATTGAATAGTGAAGTAAAAATTCGATTTTTATATATTGAATAGCGTAGTAAAAATTCGATTTTTATATATTGAATAGCGAAGTAAAAATTTGATTTTTATATATTGAATAGCATAGTAAAAATTCGATTTTTATATATTGAATAGCATAGTAAAAATTCGATTTTTATATATTGAATAGCGTAGTAAAAATTCGTTTTTTATATATTGAATAGCGAAGTAAAAATTCGATTTTTATATACTAAATAGCAAAGTAAAAATTCGATTTTTACATATGTAGTGGCTACGGGCAATGAAAGTGACGAAAGGCGAGAACGGCGAAGATTTCTATAAATGAAGTGTCGTGAAGTTGGGATAGCTATCGGTGAGAACTTCTCACTCTTCAATTTCTTTTTCTAGTTATATATATATACTAGGATGCAGACGGTGCTTAGCAGCATCTGACACCCGTCATCCACAGACCATGGATGGCTTGTTTGTTTAATTGTTTGGTTGTGTAGTTGGTTAGATTATTTGGTTCGAATTGAATTGTTTGGTGAAATGAGATTGATTTAATTGATGTGTGAATGGCGTGGGCCTTCACTAGACCGAGGATAAGGCTAGGCCTTGTCCCATTTCTAGTATCGTGCCGTTATGCCGCCGAAATTTTCTAAAAACAAGTTAGAAAAATAAAGATAACATTTTATTTAATAAATGAATCGAATAGAAAATTCATAGGTTGTATAAAATAGTTTGATCGTTAAAAATATAATTTTTAACGTGAATGTGAATAAATAAATATTCATTTACAAACCGGACGGTTTGTTTATGTACACCTATTTGAAGGACATTGATTGGGACGATAAATTATACACATCGCTCAACTGCACAAATAAAATCTGTGTTTGATTGTTTAAAACCCCACACGGGTATTGGGATGATATTTGACATACACTAATCCCGATTGTTTAGTTGTATGTCGATCGATTGATTGACAGACTGTTATAAGCGTTGAATATCTATATTTGATGCTTATACAGTGTAGAATGCACTTTGGGTGATGGTTGATTATTCATCGTTGTTGATATATACATGTGTTGTAGAAAATCCATATAATTAACATTATATGGTAATTGATTGGGCCTCATTCCAGTTTTAAAATAGAAATATTTGAAATAGAATATTTGAAAATAGGAATATATGAAGTCGTATGGATTAGACTGACGTCATTCTAACGTGAACGATATTTATATCGATTTTATTCATTTTATAATGAATATCGAAAGTGATTTCAAAATCTGATATTTGGAAAAGAATTGAATATAAATAAATTCGAGTTGGAATTGAATATAAATAAATTCGAATTGAAATTGAATATAAATAAATTCGAATTGAAATTGAATATAAACGAATTCGAATTGAAATTGAATAGAAATGAATTCGAATTTAAATTGAATATAAATGAATTCGAATTGAAATTGAATTAGAAATCAATTTGAATTGAAATCAATTTGAAATGAATTTAAATTGGAATATTCAATTTTGATTTGAAATCGAATATGAAGTTGAAACCGTTTTGAAAATGAATTTAAAACGATTTATAAAGCACGTTTTGAATTGAAATCGGTGAAGTATATATTATGTATATTATATATATTATATATATAATATAATGGCCTGAATAGAACGCGCTGCGCCGCAGCAGTTCGCAAATTTCGACCATTGACTTCGAACGGATATTATGGGAGATCCGACCGTCGGATTCTCCTAAAACCGGAACTGTTGGGTTCGTATCGAAAAGAGCTTTCTAACGAATATTAGAAATTAGAAATCTAACAGTTGGATTTGGAATTATGTCCAAATCAAATTTGGAAAAGATCGCTGTAAGTGCAGTTCGATGGCCGTTGATGGAAATCGACTGTACGGGCCTTGATAAAATTATTAAAAATAGTAATAATTTGTGTACAATCATAAGAAATGATTTAGAAAGAATTAGGATGAAAAACTCCATATTTGAAGAGATAAAAATAGATTTTTATCGAAATGAACTAGTTTTGAACTAGAATTATAATTCTATTTATTTTTAAATAAATAAATTGAATTTGAAATGGTTTTGAAAATAACCAGAATTTCCAATGATTGCATTGGAATGGATTTGAATCGAAATTGTCTTCGGAATATTTCGATGTTGGATTTCGTGATTATACATATGTTGTTATGGAAATTTGAAAGATATAGATATATATATCGTTATTTCCAATACGATATCTGTTGGTCGTAGAATTTGATATTGAATATAAGCCGATATATTTTCTATTCAGAGCCTTGTATTTAATATCAAATGTGATTTTGGTTTGTCGTGAATGGTGTCTTGACTAACACTGTTCTTGAACCCAGTTAAGAAAAGATTAAATCTTTTTATTTGGATTTAATGAAGTGTACCAATTAAATAATATTTAATTGGAAATGAATTGATATTGATTTTTGGGTTTATCGTGGACAGTGTTTTAAATAACTCTCGTTCTTTAACCCGATAATTAATGGAATGTGATTTTGGGTTTATCGTGAACAGTGTTTTAAATGACACTGATTCTTTAACCCAGTTAAAGATTAAAACTAAGTGGAGTTTAAATGAATCTTTAATTAGATTGAAATGATCGAGAATGGAGTATCACCAGTTTTGCTCCAGGCGATAGTTAAATCTTTAATTAGATTTGAACGAGAAATGGTAATTGAATTTACCGATAACACCGTGGTGTTAGATATGAAGTAGGACCAGTTTTACTTCATGGGATTAATAGGTTGGGGTTGGGAAATTAAAACAAATGATTACTTCGGTAAGGTTCGTTAACCTCGACTAGTTGAATCGAAATTTAAAAGAAGATTTGAGAATAAATTTTAATGTTTTATCTTGGATAAAATTAATGGGAACCTTTCCCTATGAATGTGAAATTTAGAAACTAACTATCGGTTAGCTAAGCAGAATGGTTTTCTGGATATTGATCTGATGTTGGTTTCGGCCTTCGGGGTTAATATTTGGGGAATTATTCTCTTGATTAATTTACGGTTAGTGACTGATGAATTGGAATGAGGCGTATGTTGTGTTTGTGTAACACTTATTTAAAATATACGCGAGTTATTCGGAAAGACCGGGTTTATCCCATTCTGAATAACTGATACGACGATAAGTCGAAGATGAAGACGATGGTCGACGACCGGAGGTCTTCACGTCGTTTGGGGTAATTACTGATGATCTTGATTAGGCTGTACACCCAAGAAGATGGAAACAGTTGGTGATCATCCAGACATACTTGGAGATCGATGGATATGCGGGGTACTAGGTGCCTCCGGTTTCATTCAGACCCAGAACGAACTTGTAAATGGACTGTGTGTCTGACATTGGATTTTTGTCCGTGTGATTGATCTCTATTATATATATATATATATATCTGGTTGGCGGCGGAGAATTTATTCTCTTGCTTAACGCCCTTCTCTGAGACATACGAGCTCAGGGGTTATATATTGATGGATATCAAACGCATGGAGTGAATTGCCTGTGTGGCATGCATAAGTGGCAATTGATCGAGGCTTCTGTTGAAAAGCAAAGTCTTGTGGTGATGATCAAAGCACAGCCTGTGTGGCACAGCTTTGTGTGATGTGAATTCGCGAGCCTCGCACTTCGGTTGTGAACCAAAAACGGGAGAGGACCTCAGGGAGGGCATGTGTTTCTTTCTAGCTAGGGTGGTGTCAGTGACCTACCAACCCTGACATTTATATACTTTTCACCTGTGTGGTTGTTGCTGTTGCGAGGCGCCTTGGTTTGATCGGACGATCCGGGTCCGATGGAGTCATTCGTTGGCTCATTTACGCCCCAAAGGGCGGGGAAACGTAGTGTTCAGGCATAATAATCCACATCGGTGGACCGGCCCTGTCGCTCCAAGGCTTGCCTGCGCGCTTGCCTGTGGCTCGGGCTAGAGAGTCACGAATCGGTAGAGGACGATCCCTGGCCTCGGTTCATAGACGGAAATCCAATTTTCAAATACGTAACTTTGCGGTTTTATTTGTAAACCTATATATGGCGACATAGTGGCATGGGACGCTCATGTCGCCTATGATTGATATTTATGATTTGAAGTTTTTTTATACACTATGCACTTATAATAGTATCAAATGATTTGTTTTAAACGTATCAAGCATTCTTGGCTATTATAAGGTAAAAACCCTATTCCCCGGCTTGCGTTGCATTGTGTGATAGGACTTGGGTCTTATAATAGCTTCATTTTTCTTTATTTAAGCATTGCGCTGTTGTTTTATGCACTGGTATTCTTGGGAGGAAACCCGTTCCGTGTTATACGACGTGGTCCCTTGATTTACCTAACTTTAAAAATAAAGATTAACTGTTTTAGTTCTCACACCAGTCACATGACTGACCTGGAGTTTATTGTTTTAACCTAAACTCTGGGTGCCCCTATTTTGACACGGGCAGCTAGTAGTTTTGGTTTTGTAGATTTATATTCACATGATCCTGGTTTACAGCTGGAACGATATCCGGAAAGCTTTGTATTCGTATATCTCATTCTAGTTGTGTATTGTATTATTTTCCGCTGCTATGTAATGTATTGTAATCTCTGATATTTTTCTGTGTAATATTCATTCATTTATGCTCTGTATATTCTTGTAATCTGATGTATTGTTGTAATCTGCAATGAAATGTTCTTCCGTCTGCGTTCTGATTTGTCGTGTTCTCAAACGATAGGGCGTTTCGAACGGTCTGGGTCGGTTTAGCGACTGGTTCGGATCGAGCGAAATTCCTTTTCGTCACAGTTTGAGTTTTTGGTTGGGCTGGTTTAAAATGTAATGGGAATGATGTGTGACGTAAATGATAGTATATATTAGTTTTGGTATGTTTGAAGGAATTTACATTAGTTTTTGTATTTTCCGGTATATGTGGCTAATGTCTGTAGTATATGATAGTATAGTTAATTCTTTTCTTTCCTTCTGTAGCAATAATACAAATTTCACTTAATCATATAAATTCCCTATTGGTAATGTGCTGAACACTGTGAATTTTTACAGTGAACAATTCAGAAATTGGATCATAGGAAACAAACTTGGATGAGATGAGCTTTGAAGGTTTTAACTCTGAAGAAGTGGCTCATCATATTTTCTTAATGTCCATTAAATGCTGTTCTGTTTATATCTTTTTCTAATGTGATAACCGAATTGATTGATGAGCTCCTTAATTTACTATATATCTTCCAGTGTAGATTATTTATGAGTGCAATTGTCCTCAAAATATGTTGTGGTTGTAACTGATATGTTTATCTTAAAAAATGTTTTATTTACATGTTTTGACCACAATTTGCAGAATTTTTGTGTAAATATGGGTTTAATGGGCTGGGTTGGGTTAGCCCGTTAAATAGGCGGGTTGGGTTGGGTTTGCCCATTAAATGGGTTTAATGGGTTTGTTTTTGTATTAAATGGGTTGGGTTAATTTTCAACCAACCCATACCCAATATCTTAATTAGAGTAGGCATAATAGGTTCTCTCAACTTTCACTTTATTGTGTTAAGCATCACTCTCACGAAAGAAAGAGTCGGCGCGAATTCTCCCAATTTGTGACCTACCATACGATCTGTTATATAAATAGGTAAATGTTCCTTTCCATTATGAATAGAGATTGTATGGCCAATCATTTTGGGTATAATGGTAGATGCCCGAGACCAAGTTACTATTATTTCTTTCTCCTCCCTCATGTTGAGTTTTTCAATTTTTCTTAATAAATGCTATGGTTCTAATGCAACTATATGAATACAACGGACATATGTAAATGAAAACATGACTTGTTTCAGAAAAGTTGCAACATAGAAGTATACAATTCAAAATCAATTTATAGAAATTTTTGATGCCTCAACTCATCACAAATTTTCAACATAATTCAAGTTTTCATACGTTATATTCTAGTTTGGCCATCTGGTTCGGTTAATGACATAGCGCAACCACAAAATAAATTCTTAATTTGCTTGTCACAGTTTGCAAAGTGTTATTTTTATTTCCTTGTGTATGACTTGTCAAATCAATAAGGTCAAGAAGTGCTTGGGCATCATTGCTTATTTTCTATCTCCATAAAAAAAAATTAAATTTTATAAATAATCACACACACCTAACTGAAAAGACCAAGGTATACCACTCATGCACTGCATCGCGGGCTGATGTGAGAGTTGGAACGGAGCTTGGTGGATTGTGCAGACCAACACTAACTTTGTCAACAAGACGTCGGTAATTCTTAGATGTCCAACTCATAAAATGAGACCAAGGTATACCACTCATTCACTGCCCTGCAGGCTGATGTGAGAGTCGGGACAGAGCTTGGCCGGTTTGCACACCAACGCTAGATTTACTAGCAATGTTGGATACCCTTGGATTACTATTATTCTTGAATATAAGAAGAGAGTTATGCGAATTCAGCTTAACACAACTTACTTTTAAAGACTCGAAAAACCAATACATGTACTTTAAGTGCTCCACTCATTAAACGAAGACTACAATTTAGAATAGATTTCATGACCATCACCTAAGAATCTCCCTATATACTGGTTACATTGTTATCGCTCGTGATTCAACTTGTCATTATATTTCTTATTCGATCTTAGTTGATAGAAAAAAATACTATTAACTGACCATAAAAATTGTTAACTTGTTTCGTTGTACCAATCTAGAATGAGTCATATTTCCAAAAACAAAAATGGCATGTTACCACGACTTAAAATGTATGATGGTCCTATCTAAATGCATGAAAAGGGAAAAAAAAAAAGGATGCAATGCAGACTCCCCCCTACACTTGGTAAAAACTGTGTCTACACTGTGAATATGTTTCCTAAATGTGAAAGATAGAACTCAAAGATAGATTAAATGCAAAATTATTTGTAAAATAAAATGCAATTTAGCAACTATATGCGTGTGAAAATCATATGTAAAATGAAATCTACGAAGATGATGAATGGTTTACAAAGAATGAAATTTCCTTTTCCCCCTACACTTGCCTCTATCAAAAATGTTGAGCGATGACTTCCTATCTGATTTTTGAAGTATAACAGGCACGCCAACTAATTCAGAAATTGAAATCTTTCCTATGAAAAGTTTATCGTGACAAAGATTCATGCCATTCAGAAGAAAATTACCATAATCCCATACACTGGAGCGTTTAGCTATAATTGTTGTATATAACGGTGTTGTATACACAATTATATGATTTTTGTTTGATGATAACAAACAAATATATTTTATTTTAAATGAGTTTGTTATTGTACTGTTATATAACATCACAGACAGGAATATAATATTTATATTTAAATAGAATACGACTTTACAGAATTTCATATATTCACACAGTATTTTATTTAAATATAAATATTTCAACTTTCAAACAGTACAAATTATATGACTCCACCATTTGTACACATTCACAGATATTACACATGATATTGTACTTGTATATAAATTGAATACGTTAGACAAATTTGTTTGAACACAATAAAAATAATATTTTATTTCAGACAAATTTGTTTAATACAAACATCAGTACAATTCTGTTGTTACACTGCTCCTCACTATAACACTCTGTCTATATATCTCATACATATATACAATCACTCATTTTACATTTTCATATTCATATATACATTCATTCACTGTTATACACACTGACACTGCAATATACTTGTCTTTTGTCTTCCGCTTCAGTCAGTCCAGCATTTTCACTATCAGTCCAGTCATCATCTTCATACCTGTCATATACAGAAACACACGCACAGTACATGGAACAGAAATAATTTTTAAAATACACGCGAATATAAATTTTATTTTTAAAATGTTTATTTGCCTCAGATTTCTGGTGTGTTTCTCATCATTTTTCATGACTTGATCTGATTCCTCTGTGTCTAGTCAGGTTGTATATGTATAATGCAGGGACAGGAAATCTTGTCTGATGGCTGCATATACACACGTGTATAGATATACATGTGTGCACTGCCTCGCCAACCAGTGTGCAGCTGAGGAGTAGCCACGTGGACCATCTCGACTCAGTGCAACAATAATCAATATGGTCGAGGCAACCCAAAAACATCAATGAATTCACAACAAAGCGGTTTCATTCATTCAAGTGCAAGGGTCATTTTTCAAGTGAACAAGGTGTATGATCACAAGCTGTATGGTGATCAAATATAGCAACATAATGGAGCACAACAACATACTCAATGATCACTGCAAACTCAACAAGACAAGTATGATGTTTACATGGTAGATAACGATCTTGGCATCTAGCAGTATGAAACAATCATGTGCATGTGGAGTTGAAGACAGTGAACACAAGACATGGTGCAGGTTCAATTTTTCAGGTGCATGTGACAGTGAAACAACATATGTAGATGTACAGTTTCAAGCATACAAGTGGCCAACAACAAATGAAAGTGGACAAGTACACGTAGGAGTAGCAAGTGACTCAGTTACAATGACAGCACAGAGCATGATCAATGTGTCAAGACAATGTGGAGCATGATGTATACAGGAGTAATGGTGAAAGATCCATAGGGTGAAGCAAGTGATAAGTTGCAAGTTATCAATATGTTCAGTAGTGCATGAAGAAGGCAACAACATGCAATAAATCAACAGCAAAATCAAGTTGAAGTCTGACTACTCAAATACATTGGTGAGACAGCAAAGACAACTCTTTTGTATATACATGGTCAAGCAAGAAGTGGTGGTAAGTAACTTGTCACAGGTGCGATGTGTACATGCAAAATGGAGATTAATTTCCAGCAAATTACTCAACCAAATTTCCAGTGTGTATGTGCACAAATAACTCACAATGACAAAGCAATTTTGAAGTTATTTCCAGTTTTGACAAAGAAGGGAAACCCAGTCATCAAGTATTTGTTGGCAAGAAAAAACTTAATTCCAGAATTGGACAGCATGTTTTTTTTGGTAAGCAATCAATTTACTAAAATCACATTTCTGTTCCTGGAATCAATCAACTATATTGGGGCGAGAAAATAAAATTCTAGCAATCAAGAAATATAAGACAGTGGACTATTTGAGCAAGAATTTTTTTCAGCAAGGATTAAATCTTTTTGTTTTAAATCGATTCATGTATGGAACAAATCAGGAAAGCAATTAAAGCCATTTCATTTCATCCAAGCCAACAAAATATTTTTTCCAGTTTTATCAATAATTTCATAAAATCAAGCCGAGCAATTTTTTTGGGGACAGCAGGTACTTTTCCTATTTTGCCATAATCAATTAAGTCGAGCCATTTCAATTAAGGAAAATCAACGCAATCAGGGACCATTTTTCAATCGAGGGACAAAATGAGGAAACCGCAAATCAGTTAAGACATTAAGGGAAATCAGAGAATTTCTTTTAGGATTTCATAATCCTATTTAACACCAATTTCATCACATACAACTCTGATCAAAAACCCACAAATCAATTTAAGCAATTTCAAAGCATCAAGTTTCAAATACTCACTGATTTTCGATCAATTCCAAACCGACGACGAGAAGGAGAGCAAGCTCCAAATCAGAAAGCAACAATCGAAGCATCAAGCCACAAAGTGTCGAGCTTTAGAGATTAATCCATACTTCAAGCAATCGAATCGATTTGGGGCAAATTCTGTAAATCCTAGTTTTGATTTCATTTTCTCAGAGCCGCCATTTTTTTCAGAGTAAAAGAAAGATGTGGCCGAAGTTTTTGAAGTGGGTTTAACCAACTAAAGAGGGCCGGCTACTTTTTCTTAAGGGCAAATAAAAAAATTCAAAAGGGAAATTTATTTGTCTTGAAATCTAGGGTTTTAATTTATATTAATTTTTGTTGTATTTTGAATTTCTTTTGTAAACAATTCTAAACAGTTTCTAGTGTCTGTAAAATACTAGGGATTCAGTCAGGGTGTTGACTGACAGTTGACAGAGTTTGTAAAATCTGCGTTACTGGTTACGGGGCTTTAATCCGGGGAAATCTGATCTAGGGGTTTAGATCAGTCTACGGTTTTGAGCGTAGGGTTAGAATAGGAGCAGTTCTATCACCTAGTAGAAACCTTAGAAATGTAGCAGTAGTCAGGGTTTTGCCGAAGTTGGGTATATCTGTGAGTGATTTATTTTTTGCACTTTTATTTCTGCTGCATTCTGTGATATGTTTATTATTTTAATATTCTGTCAGATTTTCAATTCAGTTAAAAACTGTGATAAACCCTATTCACCCCCCCCCCCTCTAGGGTTAATCTAGATCCAACAATAATTTCTTTTGTTGATATGGAATTATGGTTATCTTCAAGGTATACTCCCAATTTGTCATTTAAAAATTTAAGCTCGCCCTCAAATAGTTCTTCAATAGACATAGAAGATACGTCTATTGCGGTAGAAGAATTATAGTAGCTTTCATTCATTTCCAAAAATATTTAGAAGTGGCTTCTATCTTAAAAATAGTATAAAATACTTAGTTGTGTTATATAAGTTGGAAATCTCAATTGGAAGGGGGAAAAGGGTCTTATGGCCGTTCACGTATAGTATAAATACTAAGTTATACGACCAATGTTTTACGGGTAGTATGTAATCTCTTTTGCTAATAGTTCAATAAATTGAACTACTATATATCTGCGATCCAATTATACTAGACAGTCAAGTTCACAAAGCATGCCTTTTCAATTTTTTTTCTATAAGCTCATATTTTGGTCCTAAAGCCAACATCTAATTGAATTTTAGAGTTGAAATCTGATGAGAGACGATTTAGTTATGGAAAATTGTTCCTAACTAAACGATTCAGAAAATCCAGCCAACACAACCATCAGAGAATAATAATTGCAAAAATAAAAAATTTACTAGCAAGTCGTGGTACCTGTAAAAATTTTTTACAAGCAATTTCTATATATTTTTAAGTAGCTGCAGCACCTATAGAGTTTAGAAAATTTTACTACGGGGGTATGGCAGCCTTTCTAGAGAAATTGAGTAGCACTGACATTCAAATCAACTGGTTGAACTTTTATTTTTGGAAAACAAATTGAAAAAGTAAAGGGAAAAAACACACAACTCAAAAACAATTTTTTTAAAAAAATCTAAACCTACTTAGCAAAATAAACAAAACACACAACTCAAAAACAATTTGTTTAAAAAAATCTAAACCTACTTAGCAAAACAAACAAAACACACAACATGCAACAAAAAAACCCATTAAAACACAAAACTCGGGGAAGAACAAAAAGGGGTAAAAATGAACCCTACAAGGAATAAAATAAAATGCACTTCAAAATTGAACCACACGCCCTATATTAATTTGTTTCTCAGAGTAACCCAAATGGAATAAGGAATAAATCTTTCCCCGAATTATGAAAGGATGCCAACCCAGCGAAAGAAATACACATGAAACCCAAATGAAAATTTTCCCACCTTCCTCTTTAATTTTCGATATTGAAATTGGGTTTGGCTGTATTAAAGGTTTCCAAATCGGATTTTCTTCGAGTCGAGTTGGGTTTTGTTGATGTTTCGATTTGGGTTTCGAATATGTGGTAGGCATTTTGGAGAAAGGGGGTTTCTAGTTGTGATTGTGCTCGTAGTTTTGGAATTTGCAAACATTGACGTTGGTGAATTGGAATTGGGCAGAGTGGTTCGGCTTGAACTTGTAAATGATAGGGGAAGCTGTGTATGTGGTGATGGGCATTGTGATTTGGATTTTTTTTTGGAGGGCGACGATTGGTAGTGAGAGGGTTGTTGTTTGCAGGAGGTGGAAATGGTTGTTGTAAAGTGAAGAAGGTATTGGGATTGCGGATGACTTGAATTTGTGGTTTTGGGTCATAATGTAACATACCGACTTTTCCGTACCCTTTGAGTTGACAATTTCAACTCACGTCCAATCCAAATTGCACGAAAAAGCAGATAGTTAGGAGAAAAAGTTAGAGAATGAGATAAGAAAAAAAAATATTAGAATAGAAGAAGAACCAACACATCACAGAGTCTCACATTGCAGCGAAACAAAATATAATATAGAAATAAATCTTTATTGAGAGCTTGAAATAAAACTTACAATCATCAGAGTACATCTACACATCTAGACAGTTATAACAACTTATCCCCGTACAACACACATCAAAATAATAACTATATGATATCATACGTCTGAACTCTTCTAGCTCGTCTCTTCATAGCATCTGATAATTGAACCTGTAAGCTCGGTGTGACCCGAGGATTGCAAACTCCAGGATCAGTCTGGTGAACCAGCGTGAGAAAACTCACTAAGTTTAAAGGTATCATCCAACTTGATTTTAAAGTCAAAATCTTTTCGAAAGAAAAGGATAATTCTAAGGTCAAATCCAAACATAAATACAGATGGTTTTTACCTTTCGATAACCTAAAACATTTTTAAAATCAATACTTTTCTAATATTATAATAGTGTCTAAATCAAGCAAATAGCAATCTGGCGAAACACTTGCATCTGACGCTCCACATACATAGTATACAATCAAAAGCACGGGCTCTTATTAGAGAATGGATTTCCAACTATGGCAAGGTATGGGACCACCTTCAGACAGTGTATCTCTAGAGAGGAATACATCGGGTTCGACAAGAACATCTTGCAACCCACGCTAAATGTAACACCCCGGATTTTTGAATAATCAAATTAAATAAAATAAAGAATAATTAATCTTAGACATGAGAATTAAAGGAATGGGGTTGCGCCATTGTGTTCGTCTCGGAATTCTGGTTGAAATAGAGTCCGAGTTTGCGGGAAACGGATACCGAATGAAGGAATTATGGACGAACGAAGATTGGTGGCAAAAGAAGGAAAAAAATGCACTGGCGCACTTGCGAAGTGCGCCAGTACAAATTAACACTGGCGCACCTGCCAAGTGCGCCCAGGCCGAGGCAGGAGCCTGAACAGCTTTCTAGTTCAGGCTGACCCATGTTGTTGAGTCCTTTCTGACTCCTTGCTGAGTCATTAGGGCTGACTCATCACCCTATCATGATTGAATGGTTTTGATTAACCATAAGATCATCTGACGGCTTAAATTAATTCAAAACTCTATAAAAAGACCCATAGACTCAAACCCTAAATCAGAATTAAAATTGAAACTATGGCCGTCATGCTGTTGTCTTGAACCCTAGAGCAACCGCCACCAAAATTAAAGAGGAAGAACAACAACCAAATCAAAACTATTCAACCCTAACAGTGAATCTTCTTCAAGGGAGAGCTAATTCAACTCCAGAAATCAGAACTCAAGACTGCTTTTGAGTTGTGAGTTTGATAGTTTTAACAAAATAATTAATAAATGAATTGGATTGAGTTATAATGCGGATAATTTGGATATGATATGAATTGTTGATTGCATGTTGTAATTATGTTGTAGAATTGTGTTGTAATTTCTATGATATTATGTTATGATGCTATCATCTACGATGCAAAGTTATGATGCTATCACCCATGTTATAATCCTATGATTGGCTTATGTCTAGTTGAATCATCATGTTTCTTATGCTAGTTTGTTATATTGACTCATATGATAAATCATATGTATGTAAGTTTAGATTTTGATTCAAACATGAATCATATACAAGTTGGGTAGAATTATATGTGAACTTACATGATTATGACACCTAGTTTATGTGAAAATTTAATTGAAAGTTAGGCTATGATATGTGTGAGTTTATGCTAAATTTTACATGATACTTTACATGTTAGATGCAAGTTTACACCATTGTTATGATGTATAAATCACATATGTAAGTTGTATGAATATATGAATCATGTTATGCAAGTTTAGGGGTATTGCCTATGCAAATTAACACCTTTAGATATAGACCTATGACATACATGATTTATGCAAGTTTGTGGCCATTTTCTCATCAAAGTTCACACCTTTAGATTTGGATCCATGACATATATTGTTTATGCAAGTTGAAATTTTTGCCTATGCAAGTTTTAGGTGTAGAACATCATTCACATATGCAAATTCACCCCTGTGTTTAGATTTATGTTTTAATTATGTGTATATTGTGATGTTTTCTCTTTATTCCATGAGTTAGACTATTCGAGTCTGACATATATTTTTACGTTAAACGAACAACGTACTACGTGGGGTAAAGGGGGTAATATTAAAATGATTTAATTGGCATAAATGCCTTAAAAGGCATAAAATATAATTGTGATGAAAATTGGTATGATTTTACATACCATAAATGGATGGACATAATTGAGTCAATTATGGACATCGTTAAATTTGGAATTGATTGATAATTTGAATAGGGAAAGTAATTCAAATTGGGGAATGATTAATTAGGAGTAATTAATCGTCTAAGACACGAGGTTAGACTCTTTTGTGGTGTAAGACTGCCCGGACCCGCTTGGCAAATCCAGCTGCCACAAATGCCAGTCTAATGTGAGAGGTCTTAGGCACAAACTAAACACGTAACAGTTGTAAAGAAACGAGGTTAGGCTCTTTTGTGGTGTAAGACTGCCCGGACCCGCCCGGCAAATCCAGTTGCCACAAATGTCAGTCTAATGTGAGAGGTCTTTATTAGGTTACGGTCTTAATGAATTAAGAAACACTTAACCAGATAAGCATGTAGTGGGACATGAGGGGGTTAAGTGGGTGCCTTGGGTGGCATTTGGAAATACGATTAGAAACACTTAACCAAAATATGAAACATGTAATTAAAACACGAACAAGATGTGGGGTTAAGTGGGATGTACCAGAGGGGATCAAGCTTAAGTGGATAGCTTGTGTCAAGTAATGGGGCCCGTTTCAACCAGTAACCCATACGTATCTTTGTGGGCTCGACCCAAGTTGAGGACGGGACACGCATACAGGGTTTGACTATAAGAGGCCAAACCGGGTTAGCGGTGGCAACGCAAGTCCAACGGGTTCATATGCGTGTGTGGACCCGGGCTGGTAGGTAAGACGTTGTTGCATCGTGTAGGTATAAGCCGTGCATTCTTGGTGGTATCGGGTTGCCACTTTGGGGAGTGATACACCCCACTGTGGGGCCAGCATGGGTATCTACGAGTTAGGGAGCCGATCGCTTGGCGGTAGTGGGTACACCTAGTGGAGATAGGGGCAGACGGCACCTATGAAGACAGCTAGGGATACACGAAACTACCAATGTCATTATTAAGTCTGTAGGCGGGATCAACCTTAGGGTGACTAGTGGTGGTGCAGTATACTAGTGGCGGTGCAGTATAGCAATTATCTCATAATATTGGTGTAGTTTAGTAATTATATTAGTGGGTTAGGTGCGCTTTAACGATATCGTTGTTCATCTTGTTTCCTTGTTTACTCTGCCATACTCAATGGTTCATGGTCATTTCCTTATTTTCCAACTTATGCCTTAGTCTAGTTATTTTGTTAATTATATTGTTAGAGTTATCGCACTCGCCAGACTTTATGTCTGACCCCCCCCTTTTCCATCTCTTTCCTCCCCCTCCAGGTGCTCAGGTTGGAACTAGCACCAGTGGAGCTTGATTTTGGGCTGCTTTTAGAAGATTGCTTGGATCGCTGAAGTAAAGTTCAACTTCTCTTTATTTATGGCTATTTTGATGTTGGGGATTATGTCTTTTAGTTTATGTACTTTGTTTTATCAAGATGGATATGATGTACTTGACTTTGGTTTATGGTTTTGATGATGTAACCAAACATATTTACCTTCTGCTGCAATAAAGTTTTAAATTTTCAAGTACTGCTTTATATCTGTCTTGTTGTGATTTTCTGTTCTATAGGAAGTTAATGCATTCCGTTTGTGAGTGACATTAATGGACGTGGGGTGTTACACGTGGTATCAGAGCTGAAGGTTACCAGAATAGATATGAATTTTTGAAAAACTATTTTTCAAAGCAATTTTTATAAAGAAGTACTTTCAAAAGTATGATTTAAGGAAAGTATTTTCAAGAGTAAAGTATATTTTGGAAAGCATAACCCCAAGAGCCATATATCTTTCCTTCACTCCTTTTTGTATTGAATCTTTCCTTTTTCGTTTCAGCATGTCTGAAGCATCTAAGATACCAGAGGGTGTTCATGTACTCGGTTGGTTTCGTCAATATCTCGAGGCTAGGGCCGCCACCGCAGGTCCAACAAATGTTCCTCCTCCTCCTCCTCCTCATGTCGATAATTTCGCAAAGATATGTAAGGACTTTAGAGCAATGGGTGGAAAACCTTTTCACGGGACGGAGACATTTGTTGAAGCTCGTAACTGGCTAAAGGAGGTGGAAGAATTGTTTGGAATCTTTGAAGTGGATGATGGAAGAAAAGTCCAGCTAGCTGCCTGGCTAATGAAGGATGAGGCCTCGTTTTGTGGGAGGTCACTAATGGGGGGCGTCCAGTCGATACATGGCCAGATTTTAGGCAGAGGTTTGAGACGAAGTTTCTCTCGCGGGCTGAAGAGAATCTATACATGGAAAGATTTTTGTCACTGAAGCAAGGGAATCTATCGGTGAAAGAGTACGTTAAAAAATTCAACCAATTGGCAAGGTTTGGCTTAGACTTGGTGAACACTCCAGAAAAGAAGGCTCTAAGATTTGTTAAGGGTTTAAATGAGCTGCTTCATGGGTTAGCTATGATCCACATTCCCATGGTGGCTACCTTTGAGAGGTTAGTTGACATGGCGCTCATGCATGAAGAGGAGAAGGGCGCCAATGCTAATAAGGCACCCGAGAAGAAAGGGGATCAAAAGAAACCGCAACGGCAACAACAGAATAAGAAAGGTGGCAAAGGCAACAATGCTAAGGGGAAGAAGAAATGCTTTAACTGCGGGACACCCGGCCATCTAAGCAAAGATTGTAGGAAGAAAAAGAAGACTGGTTGTTTCCACTGTTGGTGAGGCGGGACATCTTATTAAGGACTGCCCAAAGAAAGGGCAGAGGGCAGGGTCTACCTCGGGAGGACAGATGCAAGCTCTTATGGCACCCGGGCAGGCAAGGGGACAAGTTCAGGCTCTCGTGGTCCCACCGCTGCAAGAACGAGGTAGAGCAATTTCCGTTGAAAGTTTAGTTTTTCTGTTTGATCATCCTGTCCGTACTTTATTCGATTCTAGCGCCTCACATTCGTTTATTTCTACATCATTAGTTGAAACACTGCACCTTGATACTAGTCAAGTTACTGATCCCTTAGTAGTCTCAAATCCTATTGGTGGTTCGGCTCATCTTTCTATGATTTGTCGGGATTTGAGAGTGTTTATCTTGGGCGTTGAGTTTGAGTGCAACGCTTTTGTTCTTGGCTTCATGGGCTACGGTTTAATTCTAGGTATGGATTGGCTAACTAGATATGGGGTCATCCTAGATTGTAAAAGAAGGGTAGTTAGATTGTTGACTCGTTCCGGAAAGACCCTTGATATTTCTTGTGACCCTAGAGGTCCAGTAATGCTTAGTTACCTAGAATCCCTTGACGCATCCGATGATGATTTACATTCTGTTCCCATAGTCCGTGAATATGCTGATGTCTTCGATGAGGTGAGGGGTTTACCCCCAAAACATGAGATAGACTTTCGAATATATCTAGTGGATAATGCAAAGCCAGTTGCATTGCCAGTGCCCCACATGGCTCCAAGAGAGAGAAGAGAACTCAGTAAGCAAGTGAAAGAATTGCTTGAGAAGGGGTTCATCAGACGTAGTATATCGGAGTGGGGTGCTCCAGTAGTGTTTGCCACGAAGGTGGATGGGCCCCTTAGACTTTGTGTGGACTATAGAGAACTTAATAAGCTTACTACGAAGAATAGTCACCCACTGCCGAGGATTGACGATCTTTTCGATCAGTTAGTTAGCGCCTCAGTATTTTCGCAGTTGGACTTAGCCACTGGTTTCCATCAGTTGAGAGTGGCTGAGGATAGCATAGACAAGACTGCCTTTAGGACTCCAGACGGTTTCTTCGAGTGGCTGGTGATGCCCTTCGGTTTGACAAACACCCCCGCGTACTTTGTTGATTTGATGAGTAGGGTGTTTAGGGAGTACCTCAATAAATTCGTGGTAGTCTTTGTGGACGACATCTTGATCTTTTCTAAAAGCGAAGAAGAGCATGCCCTACATCTTAGGAAAGTGTTGGAGACTCTTCGAGCGCATAGCCTTAAAGCAAAATTTTCTAAATGTCACTTTTTGATGGAAAGAAGTGCGATTCTTAGGGCACGTGGTTTCCAAAGAAGGGATAGCAGTGGATCCCGCGAAGATTGTGGCCATCCAAGATTGGAAGGTTCCTAAAAATGCTACCGAGGTGAGAAGTTTCTTAGGGTTGGCTGGCTACTATAGGAAGTTTATCAAAGACTTCGCAAAATATCAGCTAAATTAACACGCTTGGCGAAGAAGAACTTAGTTTTCACGTGGGACGTAGATTGTGATGATGCGTTCCAACGTTTAAAGAGAGCTTTGACCACAGCCCCAGTCTTAGTGTTGCCAGATGGGAGTAAGCCATTTACCGTTTATACCGACGCTTGTGGGACAGGACTAGGCGGAGTCTTAATGCAAGAGGGAAGGGTAATAGCCTATGGTGGAAGGCAGTTGAGAGTGCATGAAAGAAATTACCCTACACATGACCTTGAGTTAGCCGCTATTGTTTTCGCGCTTAAGTCTTGGCATCATTATCTTCTTGGTAAGAAATTCGAATTGTTCACTGACCACAAATCGCTAAAATACTTATTCTCTCAGAAGAACTTGAACTTAAGGCAGCAAAGGTGGATGGAGTTCTTAGCATCCTACGATTTCGAGATAGCATATACCCCTGGCAAGGGTAACGTGGTGGCAGATGCCATAAGTAGAAAAATGTTGTCCTTGAGTCCGTTGTTTGTTGAGCGGCGAAGTTTAGAGTTCATCTCTATGTTTGACTTTAAACCTTCCATTGACTTTGTACCCGGTTTGCTACCATCCTTAGAGGTCATACCTACGCTTTTGGGACGGATTGGCGAGGCACAGCGAAACGACCCACAGTTGGTTGAGTTAGTTAAAAACCTCAAAAGAGGGGATTCATCGAGCCATCTCCGTAGGTATACCCTAGATGATAAGGGTTGGTTGCGTAGGGACGGTAGACTTTGTGTACCACGGGACGAGAATTTGAGGAAGACCATTCTGGATGATGCCCATCGTTCGAAGATGGCCATTCATCCCGGCGGGGACAAGATGTACATGGACATGAGACGAGTTTACTTTTGGGCCGGCATGAAGGAAGATGTGGCTGAGTAAGTCGCTAGATGCTTGGTGTGCCAACAAGTAAAAGCAGAGCAAAAGAAGCCCAGTGGATTGCTTCACCCATTGGAGGTCCCACAATGGAAGTGGGAAAGCATCTCGATGGACTTTATTGATGGATTACCGAGACCGAGAAGGGTAATACGGGGATTTGGGTCGTGGTAGACAGGCTTACTAAGAGCGCCCATTTCATTCCCGTGAAGAGTAAGAGGACTGCTCCATGGTTAGCCTCCGTATACATTCGAGAAATAGTTCGTCTGCACGGTGTTCCTTCTAGCGTAGTGAGTGACCGTGATCCTATCTTCACTAGCGAATTTTGGAAGAGCTTACAAGAGGCGGTAGGGACTCAGTTATGAGCACCGCATATCATCCTCAGACGGACGGCCATACCGAGAGGGTGAATCATATTCTAGAGGACTTATTGAGGTTGTGTGTCTTAGATTTCGGAGGTACATGGGAGGAACATCTTCCGTTGGTAGAGTTCACATATAATAATAGCTTTCAGTCTAGCATTGGCATGGCACCGTTCGAAGCTCTCTACGGACGGCCGTGTCGTTCGCCTACATGTTGGTGGGAGTCTACAGATAAGATCTTGCTTGGACCCGATATGGTTAGAGAGACTTCGGAAAAGATTGATTTGATTCGAAGAAGGATAAAGATGGCGCAAGACAGGAAGAAATCTTATGCTGACAAGAGGAGGACCGATCTTGAGTTTGAGAATGGGGACATGGTCTTTGTCAAGGTGTCTCCATTACGGAACGTCGTTCGCTTTGGGTCCGTTGGGAAGTTAGCACCAAGATTCGTAGGGCCGTTTCCTATTAAGGAAAGGATTGGGCAGATGGCGTATAGAGTAGAGTTGCCCGAGAGACTTAGTGGTGTATACAACGTATTCCATGTATCACATTTGAGGAAGTGCTTGCACGAGACCGCGGAAGTGGTAGAGCCGAGCTTGCTTAGAGAGGTGGAGATCGAGCGTGATGCGACGATTCGACGAGCTCCTACGTGCATTCTTGGGTCGGAGATTAAGAAGTTGAGGAATCGAGAGGTCAAACTAGTCAAAGTGCAATGGGGAGATGATGAGAGCAACGCTACTTGGGAGATGGAAGCGAAGATGCGTTCATTATACCCTTTTCTTTTCGAGGATATGTCTTTTAATTTCTCCTTTATCGCTTACCTTGTACTTATCCTGTCTTTAGTATGTCCTCTCGCTACTATCTTTGACCTTTAGATAGGATAGTCCTATGGTTGAAACATGTGTTTGAGACATGTTATGTATGATGGATGCAAGTGGATGCTAGTGGTTGCTCGTGGATGCATATACACACACTTTAGGCATTAGATCGGCTCAGTCACTTCATATCGCATATTGCATATAAATGTGTGTACATATTTAAGTTAATGGATGAATAATGGTTGTACCATCATATGGATGTTGCATTTTGGTGAATGGTTGTGCACACATGTAGAAATGATATGTATCGATAGGGTTCTTTCGCATACATAATGGACGCATGGCACTATCATGGTTTGCATTAAGGAGGTCAACTGAATCAGTAGACTGCCTGATTTTGCATTAGATAAGGAACATATACACACACTTCTTGCATATGTTCATACAACATTAGAAATTTTATAAGGACAATGGATGCCCGTGTTTGATGGTTGAGTAGATGGTTGTTTGGATGGTAGGATATGCATTCTCCTTAACTTGGAGATTTCGGGGACGAAATCCTTTAAGGGGGGGAGAATGTAACACCCCGGATTTTTGAATAATCAAATTAACTAAAATAAAGAATAATTAATCTCAGACGTGAGAATTAAAGGAATGGGGTTGCACCATTGTGTTCATCTCGGAATTCTAGTTGAAATAGAGTCCGAGTTTGCGGGAAACAAACACCGGATGAAGGAATTATGGACGAACGAAGATTGGTGGCAAAAGAAGGAAAAAAATGCACTGGCGAACTTGGGAAGTGCGCCAGTACAAATTAACACTGGCGCACCTGCCAAGTGCGCCCAGGCCGAGGCAGGGGCCTGCACAGCTTTCTGGTTCAGGTTGACCCATGTTGTTGAGTCCTTTCTGACTCCTTGCTGAGTCATTAGGGCTGACTCATCACCCTATCATGATTGAATGATTTTGATTAACCCTAAGATCATCCGACGACTTAAATTAATTCAAAATTCTATAAAAAGACCCATAGACTCAAGCCCTAAATCAGAACTAAAATTGAAACTATGGCTGTCATGCTGTTGTCTTGAACCCTAGAGCAGCCGCCACCAAAATTAAAGAGGAAGAACAACAACCAAATCAGAACTATTCAACCCTAACATCGAATCTTCTTCAAGGGAGAGTTAATTCAACTCCAGAAATCAGAATTCAGAACTCAAGACTCCAGAACCCAAGTCGAGGACGGGACACGCATACTGGGCTTGACTGTAAGAGGCCAAACCAGGTTAGTGGTGCATATGCGTGTGTGGACCCGGGCTGGTAGGTATGACGTTGTTGCATCGTGTAGGTATAAGCCGTGCATTCTTGGTGGTATCGGGTTGCCACTTTGGGGAGTGATACACCCCGCTATGGGGCCAGCACGGGTATCTACGAGTTAGGGAGCCGATCACTTGGGGGTAGTGGGTACACCTAGTGGAGATAGGGGCAGACGGCACCTATGAAGGCAGCTAGGGGTGCACGAAACTACCAATGTCATTACTAAGTCTGTAGGCGGGATCAACCTTAGGGTGACTAGTGGTGGTGCAGTATACTAGTGGCGGTGCAGTATAGCAATTATCTCATAGTATTGGTGTAGTCTAGTAATTATCTTAGTGGGTTAGGTGCGCTTTAGCGATATCATTGTTCATCTTGTTTCCTTGTTTACTCTGCCATACTCAATGGTTCATGGTCATCGATATCGTTGTTCAGCTTCTCTTTATTTATGGCTATTTTGATGTTTGGGATTATGTCTTTCAGTTTATGTGCTTTGTTTTATCAAGATGGATATGATGTACTTGGCTTTGGTTTATGGTTTTGATGATGTAACCAAACATATTTACCTTCTGCTGCAATAAATAAAGTTTTAAATTTTCAAGTACTGCTTTATATCTGTCTTGTTGTGATTTTCTATTCTATATTCACTTAAAATGCTCAATGGAAGTTAATGCATTCCCTTTGTGAGTGACATTAATGGACGTGGGGTGTTACACTAAACATGACTGACCATTCACTTCACTTGAATGTTCCGAATATATTGTCATCTTACGGCTTTTTATCGCGACCACCGTAATTCCCGGGAGATACAGAAACGAAAAGAAAAACAAATGAAATGTCTCTAGATGGTGACAATACACTCTAATTGGGAGAGACCCACTTAGCCATACGACTTACCCGATTTTATGTCATTTCCGGGTTGAAGAGACTTGAGGTTATAATTATCTTTTAAAACATCTGGCCGCGATTCACTTTGAATGCCACATCGTCAAATTTGCCAGAAAATCACTAATTGACGTCCAGAAAAATACCCTGGGTGTTTAAGCTAAGAGAAACGAATTCCTCCGCCACCAATAGAAATACATTTGTAGAAATCAATGTACGTGATCTTTTGGAAATACTCCGTCAGACATTCGTCCATACAAGTCATCCAGGAACAGGATGAACTGAAGGCACCTTCCTACCACATCCTCATATAGGAATCACCCTATGGGTCAGTAGCGAGTAGTCCTTGCAATCCGAAGATTTCAATTACGATAGAACCACAAGTTATTATAACTCTGGCGGCCAAACCAGAGAAATTCAACAAGTAGTTCTTCCGCTCATGAAGATCCACGGTCTTCAATCGCTCCATCTTCAATCAGCATCTTCCATGTATTCGCTGGTTCGGAATGGTTTTCGAATACAATTTCGATCCCGGTCTTTTCGTACCAACAATCGTATAGGCCAGATTTGATAGTCGGTTATTTAGCTCTCAAATAAACAACCATTTTATAGAAAGAAAACAAATTCACTGATTCAATATCTAGCATCATTTAACCTCTTTAATTAACCAGTCGTTAATTAAATATTTAAACTTCTAATTCGAAAAACATTTCCCTTCTTATTTAATATAAGAATATCCAATTATCATTTCAGTTCTGCTCATTAGATCCTCATTGTAAATTGGTAAGTGAATAAATTTCTAAGTATACAACCCAAGGTCGAAACCAACATTAGATTGACACCTCGAAAGTTACTCAACTCAACCAACGTACAACAGGTTCCAATTTTTTAAAAACCACAACATATTCTTTTTTTTTTTACCATTTTCAAAATGAGTATACTCCTTCATAATCTAACAAATCATTTCCAATTTTATTTAAAATATCATTTCATAAAATTAGCTAAAATAATTCAACTTAACCTCTGTAAATAAATATTATAGATTCCATTTCAAAAACTCTTCCCCTTTCATTTACAAAATCATCAACTGTTCATTTACAAAATTCTTAACCATTCATTTATAAATTCCTTAACCTTTCGTTTATAAATTCCTTAACCTTTCGTTTATAAATTCCTTTCTTATTTGCAAATATAAATTCAACTCTTCCCATATAGCTCAGTTTATACGTATTTCCATTTATAACTCCTTTGCAATCTTGCCTTGAAATCTTACTTATTTGATATTGGTTTCAATTCCAATTATATATCAAGATTCGTATTCTACTTTCAATTTCATTTATTCGCTAATCTCATTCACGAAAACCCATTTTATCACATTTCGTATATTTATAACCAACGTTCGCAAAAACGTTCATTAGTTACGAAAAATCGCCTTTCATTCCTTTTAAATTAATTCTCATACGCTTCCAATTTCATTAGTTCATTTCCACATTTTAAAATCTTTTAAAATTCCATTTACGCCACATAACCATTCGTCACAATTATTTTAACACTCCAATTATAGTTTAGACTGCCTAACCATTTATTTATTAATATCTTGAAAATTTCATTAATTTATAATTTAAATAGTTATAAAAACGTAAATAAAACATCGATGTTTATATTTTTAAAATAAACATCGTATTTCAAATTCTTATATAAAAATAACTTTGAAAACGTTTGGAATCGATTTAACATCAGTTCCAAAATCTTTTATCTTATCGTCGGTACTAAAGTGGTAAATATCTACAGAAGTACCAAACCGTTGAATATTAACCAATTTCACATCCAAATGAACAAAACAAATCATATTGATAAACATTATCAATATCAATGAAGGATCCTACTGGATTCCTCTAACCTGTAACGACCTGAATTTTTCAGTTATTTGAATTCAAATATTTAAACTTGTTTTTAAATATTATATCTGAAATATTAATGGATTTTAATATTGAATTCATTTATTAAACGATGATTTAACGTTTAATTTTATATTTAATTAAAAACGAACCCGTAACATCGCGGTAGTTCATAATATTGAGTTTTGAACTTCAATTGAGTATACAGAATCTGTTTTAAGACGGAATTCTATGAAACAAGAAACATTGGAATCTATTAGATTATAATTTTCTAATGAATGAGAAAAATCGATATTTCAGCTTATATATTAGAAGTTATGTCCAAATCAATTTTTGAAATAGTCTCTACGGAAATCGTTTATAAACGACAATGTTTATTTAGTAACTATAAAAGGAAATTTTATATGATTTGAATACCATTTAACTCGAGAACGTTGATGTTGAGTTACGATTTCATATTAATTTAATTTGAAACAATATTTTATTTTATTTGGATATATACTATAATAATTTATTATTATTTAATTTAATTGGTTTGTAATTTATATATATAATTTATCGATATATATAAGCCTTTTAAATAGTTATTTTCAGATAACCTCCGTTTTCAATGAAACGAATTGTTTTGGAATATGTATAGCTAATTATTGCTAGGCTTCCAGTTTGGAGCCAATTAGAGTTGTTTTGTGAGTGTGCGATATTTAAAACGTGAACTGGCAAATAAATTGGAATTTAAATAACGACGTCATGCAAACAGAGTCAGAATTCAACAAAATTAATTTCATTGGATCTGAAACGGCAAGACGTAGCAGTGTGTCTAGTTTCGTTGCCTTTAGAAAGTGGATGTGACGGCGCATATATTTAACGTCCGGTGTTAAATAGTAGTGAATATTAAACTAACTGTATTAAATAAAAACATCTACCCTAAATAAAGCCTACCCTAAATCACCATACTTCACCCCTAAGTAAAAACAAATACACGTTAAAGTGCTAATCAAAAGTAAAATCACGCACAACTAATAAAGGAAAATTCAAAACATGCCTACCTCGTTCAGCCTAATATATCAGTACACCCTAAGGCTACTGTTCTTTCTTTTCTCTTACTGTCTTCAACAGCTACGCACAAGCCATTGTCCATCACGTAGATCTACAAACATTCCAACACTGTGGAAAGGAAACAAGTTCCTACCCTAAGAAATGTACTCACATGCCTTCTTCCATTAGCTATTTCTAATGCATATCGAACAGCTAACCACTACAGAACTAGTCCATGCCTACCACCATAAACAACTAAATACAACTCCGATGAAGCAACAACGTGCTTATCCCCATCCATTCTTTGCTTATATATTTTCGTGGCCATTTTCTTCTTTTTGTTCCGCAAACTAAAAAGGAAAAAACCATGGAACAGGCTCTAACCCATATACTTCATCCACTATTAATATTTTCCTCCCAAACAGTTAAGCTTTAGGCTTGGTGACCAACTAAGAAGTTGGAGGTGATGGAAAGGCGGAGGCCCTGGTGTAAGTTGGTGGGATACAGTTCGTTGTGGCGGTTGCGATAGACAAGTTAAGATCTGAATTATATGTTTGAGGGTTGTTCAGGTTTATTTGTGACTAAACGGTGGCGTATTGGTTGAAGCAGCCTGAAGGGCGATTGTAGAGGGTCTGGTGGTTCTAATGGGGGAGGTGCGGCGATGTATGGCACGGTGGTTGAAGCACATTTCGGAGATGACCAGAAGATAATTGTTTTCGTGTTTTTGCATATGGTGAGGTCCACGATGAAGGGTTAGCGACGAAACCGGTCAGGGAAGACAGAGGGGTCGATGGCGATTCTGGCAAGGCTCAGTGGTGGGGTTCCGGTCATGTGAGGTGATGCTGATGGAGCTCTGAAGTGGACGGTGACCTCATGATTTAGAGGAATAAAAGGATCGGGTTTTACTTTGTTTGTCGGGGAGGGTCGGTAGAAACAGGAAGAAATAATATTGGGAGCGCGTCAGTTTTAATGTGGGCTTGGCTTGCAGGCCTTACGTAGAATAAAAAAGATATGGTGGCGCAGCGTTTTGTGAAGGAAACGTTAGGATGATGTAGCACTATGGTGCAAAGAAGAATATGGGTAAGAAACAGGACATGGAAGAAGAATAAGAGTAGGAGGGGTCGGCCTATTAAAGTAAACAGAAGAAGTTGGGCCTTATGTATAATAAGAAAAGGAAATAAAAAGAGAGAAAATGAAAATGGCGGACATAATCAGCATAGTTCAAAGAATTTAAAGAGGAGGAGACACAATACTGGTTGCATGCGGGCTAGATGTGGCGTGGGCCAGTCGTTCTATTGGGTAAGGCCCGATTATAACTAAAAATGAAGATAAATTAAAATAAAATGTTTATACAGTGGTATTAATTCAATATCTCAAACGTATATTATCAGATTTAAACGCGGTCGGTCTTATTGAAATCGTATAAGAAAGAGCTTCGAGATGGAGCTGATCTGGTCAATATTCAACGCAATGATAATTTTTAATTAAATTAAATGTTAGATTAATTTAGTTAAAAACAAGCGTTTTACCATCAGAAATAAACCAAGGTGGGTTAAACTCACTCAGTTCTCCCGCTTATATTTGTGTATAAGTTGGGTTAATTGTTTGTATGCTATGTTTGCTAGTTGGTGAATGGTTTGATGATTGTTTGCATATATACTGAATATTTTTATATATGATTTAAATTGAACATTCGTTTAATTTAATTGAAACTCAATCGTTATTTTTAACGATTAATTCCAATCGAGGTAACTTACCTTGTTGGTTACGTTTATAATAATATAAACGTATTAAATTTAATTAAATGCTTGGATTGTTATTATTAGTTGACCATTATTAGTTGAATTAATTATTCATGTTATTTTGAATTATGGTATTGAATGAATTGTTTTATTTGAGGTAACCTATTTGGATGCATGGAAAAACAGGTTGGAGGGATCCAACTGGATTCCCCAAATTTATCGTTTATTTTCATATGATCTTTATATGAACTGTTTAACTGATATGATTGGATTATTGATTTGATTATTTATTGTTGAATATGAATTCAACGTTTGTTTGTTATTAACCAGTGGGTGATATTGGTGGAGGAGTTAATAGCAGATGGCCTAATTATACATTGTTTTATAATATTGATTTACCGTCAGGCAAATCAATAGAAATGAAGTTATATAATTTAATTTATAACTGAAGATAGATTTTTAAAATATATTATTTTGAATCGAGATCTATAAAAAAAGAAATAAATAATTTACATCCATTATTCAAGTATTAAGTAGTTATTAAATGATTTTATAAAGCTAATTCTTGTGTAAATAAGATTGAGACGTAAGTGAGTAGAAATTAACATAACGATTGATAACTAAGGTTAATGGTTTTTAAGAAACAATTAAAATCGGAATATATTGAAATGATTATTATTTATTTAATAATCATCAAAGTAAATGAGATTATTTAAATTAATTATATTAATTTAAACAAAAAGACTAAATGAGGGTTGATTAACGAGTTAATCAGGTTTTGAGTTGACCAAGTCAACTACATTACCTGAAGGTGGTTATTAAATTAGTTTGTGAATTTAATGGAATTAGTTGATGGTGAAGTGAACTATTTTTTATTTTAAAAAGATATTGAAAGTTGATTATTATTATTTATTTAATAATAATCAAAGTGTAATCTTGGAATAAAATCCAGTTAATGAAGGTTTATAAAACCATAAGGAACTATTTATAGAAAATAGAAGTTTTTAAGAAATTTGATATTAATTATAATATAAGTTAAGTTTAGTATGAAGTTTAAATTAAATTCTCATTGGGATTCTATTTTATTGAATTGTATAAAATCCAAGATTTGATGAAGTTATTAGAAGCCAGGTTTTATTAAAATGTGATGTAAACGATTTCAGTTATTGAAACGAATTATTAAAGTATAAACTTTAATATGTCCTGTGAATAAAATAAAAGCTGAAGATATGAGATAAAAGAACTGGAACCTAACTGGAGATCGGTTGAGTTAAATGATTTTCTGAACATTGATCTGATGTTGGTTTCGGCCTTTGGGGTTGATACTTAGGGAATTATTTTCTTACTGATTTACGGTTAGGGGCTGATAGAGGTATGAAATGGAAATCAAGATGGAAACTCAATTTCGAATTAAAGCGGTTATGCGAGTTAAATTTTAAAGATGTGACCTAAATTCGCTGTATTAAATATGGAGTGAAGTTTTATCGAGATATAACCGAAATGGATTTTGGTAATAAACTTATCAGAAGTTTATAAAGAATTCTATTTGTAATAGGATAAATGGTGGTTTATAATGTTTTAAAAGGAGGTTAAAGTTAATATATAAAGCTATAAGTTGAATAGTCTTGAATTTGGGTAAAATCTTATTTATTTGAAATAAGATGTAATAAGCTGTGTTTCCAAGTATAGAGAGATTTAAATGATTGGATTAACGAATGGAAAAATAAAAGGGCCAAGTGACGCTGTGTAATAAACCAATGTATTCATTTTATTTTATGATTGTTTATTTTGATAGTTAAATAACCGACTATCAAAATTTGGTCCAACGTTGTTGGTATGGAAAGTCTGGGATCGAATTTATATTTGAAAACCATTCCGAACCAGCAAATACATAAACGAAGAAGATATATGATGCTGATCGAGATAAAGCAACTGAAGACTGTAAATCTTCATGAGTGAAAGAACTATTGTTGGATTTATCTAGCTGATCCCCAGAGGTATTTGACAGTGATTCTATCATGATTGAAATCTACAGATTTCAAGGACTACTCGCTACTGATCCATAGGATGTGATATGAGGGTACCTTCGGTTTGTCCAGTCCCAAGACAACTTGTATGGACGAGTGTCTGACATAATATTTCCAAAGGATCACATACATTGATTTCTATAAACATACTTTTGTTGGTGGAAGAGGAATTAGTTATTACTGCTTAGACACCCAAAGTATTTTTGTAAACATTAATTAGTGATTTGATGGATCTGACGATGTGGCATTCAAAAAGAATGGTAGTCAGATGTTCTAAAAAGAAGGTTTAAACCTCAAGCCTCATTAACCGAGAAATGACAAAAATCGGGCAGGCAGCATGGCTAAGTGGGTCGCTTCCTATTAGGGTGTATTGTCACCATCTAGAGAAATTTCATTATTTGTTCTTCTTTTCATTTCCATGTCTCCCGGGAATTACGGTAGTAGCAACAAAAAGCCATAAGGTGACAATATATTTGGATCATTCAAGCGAAATGAATGGCCAGTCATGTATGGCCGAGTTGCAAGATGTTCTTGTTGAACTCCAATGTATCCCCTCTAGAGTACACTGATCGAAAGGTGGTTCCATACCTTGTCATAGTCAAAATCCAATCTCCAATAAGCGCCCGTAGTTTTGATTGTATACTACGTATGTGGAGCGTGGGATGCAAGCGTTCGGCTAGATTGTTATTTATTTGTATTAGATAATACTGTAATATAAGAAAAGATATGATTTCAAAATGTTTTGGGTTATCGTAAGGTAAAAACCGTATGTGTTTATGTGTGCATTTGGTCTTACGAATATCCTTTTCTTTCAGAAAAAATTGGTTTAACTTAAAATCAAGTTGGATGTTACTATAAACTTAGTGGGTTTCTCACTCTGGTTCACCAGACTGATCCGGTGTTTGTAATGCTTGGGTTAGACCGGGTTTTACAGGTTCAGGTTATTGGATACTACGAAGTTCAGAAAACGTTCTGGAGGAGTTCAGACGCATTTATATTTATTCCGATGTGTGTTGTATATGAAGGCAGATTATTATAACTGTCCAGATGTGTTGATATACTTTGATGATTGTAAGTTTTATTTCAAGCTCTCAATAAAGATTTATTTATATTATATTTTGTTCTGCTGCGATGCGAGACTCTTATTTTGTTATGTTGTCGTTCTTCTTCCTTTCCTTCTATTCTAATATTTCTTTCTTATCTTACCCTCTAACTTCTTTCTCCTAGCTTTATGGGTTTTCAATACTTGAGTTTGGACACGGGATGTGTTAGTGTCTTGATTCGAGTGCCGAATTCCTGGGATGCTACACAATCTGTCAATCCCTGCATCACAAATTCATATTTCAACTTATATTATAATATAATAAAATTTAACTATTGGTGAGGAATCCAGTTGGATCCCTCCAACCTGTTTTTCCCTGCATCCAAATAAGTTACCTCAAATAAAATCATTCAATAAGAATTATCCAATTTAAACCAATAATTTCTATAACAGTCAATAATAATAATTTAACATCAACCATAACAATTTATTAAATGAAACACGTTTGTTTTATAAACGTGACCAACAAGGTAAGTTACATCAATTGGTTATAATCGTTAAAAATAACGATTTGGTTTTTCATTGAAATTAAACAACATTTAATTTCAGAAATCCATTCAATATATAATTATATAACTAACAAACATCCAACAATTAGCAACCATAGCACAAAATAATAACCCGACTTATATAAAATATAATTGGGACAACTGAGTGAGTTATACTCACTTTGATCAGATTAGTCGCTGAAGCGATTCAATTTAGTTAAATTAAACGATCGTTTAATTTAACTAAGATTTCCTACTAATTCCAGTATTGTCCAAATTAGTTCCACAATGAAATGCTCATCACCGCGATCGTAATGCAACTTGATTCGTCAAATTCTGTTAACATTAGAATGAGTTATCAACAATTTAAGTTATCATATTTAAATTAATAATTAAACCCTAATCAATATATTACTAATTAATTATGTTACTTAAGGATTTTTAATGGCTGACTTCTTCTCCCATTATCTGTTCGTTCCATGTTGCTTCTTTGCAAAGAAAGCCAACACTGACCTCAAATTCATCGGTGTCGCACCCTCATCAGGTCATCGACGATTCATCGAAAGCCACCCCATCGACCGCCCTACCTCGCTCTTCCTTTGCCCACAACCACGCCTTCCCCAGGTTCACCAGTCGCTGCCAAAACCCTCTCAACCGCCATGCCTTCGGCCACGATTTCCGCCCACAACCATCACTAGAAATAGACCGTCGACGTCCAGGTTGAAGGTGTAAAGACCCGGAAATTTGAACACTTTATCTTCCAATATCATAACTATTTGGAATATTGTTAAATGTTATAATATGATTTTATAACCTTATTAAACATCATTTAATTGGTAATTAATGATGCTAGACTCATTTTGGAAAAATGTTTACAAAAATATATTTTTTGGAAAAATATTGATAAAATGAGCGAAAATCATTTTATCAATATATAGCTATTTTCTCAATAAAAATTGTTGAAAATTTAAACGAGTGTCTAATTATACGTTAGGAAAGTAATCAGCTAATAAAAATATTTTTAGTATTTATAGTTAACTAAATATCTTGATGATGTCATTCATGACATAAGTAAAGATTTTAAGGAAATGAGCAAATGAGGAAAATGAGCAAAAATGAAAATACTTCATTTGTAAGATAAGGGTTTTAAGGGGCTTTTAGTCTTTACCCATCACATTCCTAAGGTTATATAAAGGAAGACATGCCCTTAGGAATATACACACAATTTATTTTCTTCTTCTTCTTAAGCTATATTAATGGCTTCTTCATGAGTAATGGTGGAGTAGGAGGAGGAAGATATGCATTGGTCTGGAAGTGCTAAAGATTGGATCTATAGGCTAGTGGTAACGAGAGGAAGTGGTTCTTTTGTTCTTATGGCTTTATGTTTGGTTAGTTATGGATCTAAGTTATTTCTTAGTTATATATTGTTTATACATATGTTACGTTTGAAGTATAAAGTTATAGTGACATTAACTAAGTAAAGTTATTAACTTTAGACCCCTCTTGCTTTTGAAAGAAAATGACAACTTTATATTATGTAGCATTACTTCTATTACCCTCTTATACATGTGCATGGACTTGAGTTAATGTTTAAATGGTTGTTTAACTTGTATGTTTAATTGAAGTAAGTTTGAAAGTGTTTGAAGCTAGAATAGTCATATAAGTGCACTTCTTAATCCCTTGTTTTATGGAAGTCTTATAAATATCTTCTTTTGAACCTTGTCCAGTTTAATTACTTAACTAGAAAGTAATCGAAAATGCATAACTCTAATAAGCTGACGAGTAAGCTTATCTGTTTCTGAGATTCAGTTCAAGGTGCTTAAACTAAGGAGATGTTCAGGAGCAACTAGTGCCCTAACTCACCTGGCCTCATCCCGAGCGAGGAATGGATAAAGTTGATAATGTTAGAAATGAGTTAAGTATATGAATAATGATAAAATAGTAGTTATGGATTTATTTGTGGTCGACATAAATAAATTTGATTAGTGACATCTGTTAGCAGAATCAAACACTATTTTGCTGTTATAATAACTTGGACAATTACTTATATGTTAGTTAAGTAATGTTGATAAATGTTGTTTTATTGATTATCATTTATCATTGGTCATTATTATTTGATTGATTGTGTGATTTATGCTCGACCAGTTTATGAGCAAGTAAGCTTTTATATTTAGCATCGGGTTGGGTAGAAAATATTCGTACGCTAGGGTCATGCGATTAATTTCACGATTTGACATAATGGTGGTTAGCGATAATATTGATTCATTTAATTTGTGAACATAAATTTAAATTAATGATTTTGAAAGATTGTTTTCATAAAACAATATGAAGTGAAATGTTTGATTTCGGAGAAATAGAAAATGTTTGGAAATAATTATTTGGAAGATAATAAATGGTTTATAAAAAGATGTTTTATAAACGAAGACAATTTTGATGGCTTAAATCCCGTTGTTTAAAATGATTTAGAAAGACAACACTATGATTTGAAGATATTTGTGATTATTATTGTGAAACGATTTATCACTTCGGGATACTAAATGATTTGTTGTGTTACCGAGATTTGGGTAACACGTGACTAAAAACTGGGTATGGGTTTTAGAAGACCCTGGAAGGTAGTCTGCTATGGAATGTTGGAGAGACGTTATTATTTATTTATCGAGGTGGCTAGTACCTAGTAGCCTTATTATCGGGAGAAACCTCCCGATCTGGTGGCATATATGTTGATATGCTTGTATTATAGATATATGAGATTTTCATAAGTGATTTGTTTTTAAATCTCGAAGTGAAGTATGATTTGATATAAAAGGAATATATTATTTCAATGATTTGAAATGAAATCGGGATTTTAAGATTGAAGGGATTATTTTTGAAAGAACAGATTTTGAAAATAACAAAGCTGATTAGATTTGATAAATCTAAATGTGAAGATTAAGCTGAAGGGTAGTTTGGGAATTGCATTGTTGTTTGTGCATCGTAGGCTCCATGAGTCCTATTTGTGAATAGGAGAACTATGTTGGCTTGATCCTGTATCTAATTGGGTACCCAATTAGATAGGGGTACGTAGGCAGTCACAAGTGGTAGTGATGCAGCCCCAGTTTATAACATTACCCTTTTCTGTTTTTTGCTTGTTATATATCTTGTTATATTGTATCTTTCCTGCTTACTATATTATTCCGCGTTTGACTTATTTGTTGAGTTTGTAGGAGTGGTTATTGTTGTCTATCTCATAAGAATATGCAGCGGTAAATCTATTTACTTAAGTTTTTTTGTATTATAGCACACCTAGCGTATTAAAAGATCTCTGATAGTTTGTTAATCAAAAATTGCATCATATACATTCAGAAGTGTTAAATATTTATCAAATATTGTGTAGCAAGTTGGTGGTTTTCATTAGTAATTTTAGAGCTGACGGATATTTCAGAAATTTTGACTATTTTGAAAAATCCGGGTCATTACAGAAGGTCTCACAGTGTACGACATTTTTGTAGTTATGAGTTCCTGAAGATAATTCGTGGATTAGGAGGAAAAAGTGAAGAAAATTGGAGAAGTTTTGTCCGTTTGTTTTGGCCTGTGTGGAGGCGCATTATTGGCCAGGTTGACTACGGTATTCAGTTTGACCAACCATATTTAGGGTTTCATACCCATATTTATAAAAAAGAGGGATAATAAAAAAATATTATACGAAACTTTGTCACGAAGTAACATGTAAAAACATCCATAAACAACCTCTGATCGAGATAAAAATGGAAATCCTAGCATAAAATGATATTACGGACACGATGGAAAAGGTTTCGCTGAATTTCGAGGTCGTTTGTAAAAATTCCTTTATAACTCATATATATGAATCGACACACGTTTAAATTGCGTATGATCACAAAATAAATCCAGTTAACTTGAAAATTAAAATACTTCAAAAATAAATCATTACGGATTTAATAAAATTAATTTCATTGAAAACGAAGTTCGCTTGAAAAACGGTTATTCTTAATTTCCAGTTTAAATCGATAATAATATTAAACAAAAACCGAGGCGTTTACTATTCTCACGATCAAACGGTAAATCAGATTGATATGAAAATCGAAATTCTATATTAAAAATCCATTAATATTCCAAATATAATATTTAAACAAATTTAAATTTTCAAATTCAAATGACCGAAAAATCTTGGTCGTTACATTCTTCCTCCCTTAATAGATTTTCGTCCCCGAAATTACTAAGGTAGAAAAAATGCTACAAACCCATTAACTTTCTAAATTCTAATTTATTTTAAATTGAAAACCAATTCATTATTGTTAATAAACTTTTGAAAAGTATCGATAATTTTCTAACATCTTAAATTCCCGGAAAAAATCGGCAGAATCTCCCCTATTCGGAGGGACTTCTGCAATATCGCCGGAATAATAAATATATATACATCGACCAACACGGTTGGAAAACAAAATTCGAAAACCAAAAATTTATATTCTCGCGTAGGCGTACCTTTTACGAGCGCTACCGAGCATACTTGCTCAACTTACGTGCAATCTACGCAACCAAAATTAATCCTCATAGCCATCTGGCATATGTACTTAATTTGGTTCAACATGTAAGAAACAATTACATGAAAATTTTAAATAACATTTCATTTATCAATAAGTAACTGTACCAATTTCCAAAAATCGAACATGAGCATCAATTCATTTGCAAATACAGGGTTTAATCATTAATTTTCAATTCATAAGCGATTCCATTTATTTATTATATTGGAATTCATTTTTTAGTTTACAATTCATTCAACTCCATTAAATCATTTATGAATTATATTCAATCTATCTAACAAACAATCAATAATCAATCAATAACAAATGCACAACCAACTCAATCAAATCAATTGAATTTACATTCAATATTAATATTTACTTTGGTTTAACATATTTCAATAATAATTGATTAATATTTGATTGACTTCCATTCAATTATTATCCAATCAATTTCCAAATCAGTTTTATTTAATTCCAATATCATTCTTAACTCCACTTAACCAAGTTAAGTTCCAATGCCAAATCCAATTAACTAATTGTGTAACATCCCGCATTTTTAAGACAGTTATATAATTAATTTATTTAATTATTCCAATATTGATTGGTAATATAAATGACTTGAATTTAATATTTTGAATATTTAATTAATATATTAATGGGATAATAATATTTCTAATTTCCGAAATAGTCGGAAACAGTTGGATTGACAATATTGTATAAATTGGGTAATATCAAATATTTAATTAAATTTATATTCGTGTTATAATAACGAATATACTATTTAAACAACAGTTGAACGTATGAATTATAATATAAATTATAATCGAGCTCATAACGTCGCGGCAGTTCGTAATATTGAGTTTTGAGCTTCAACTGAGTGTACAAGATTCGATATAAGTCGGGTTTCTTCGAAACAAGAAACGTTCGAATCTAATTAACTGTATTTTTCTAATGGAAGTGAAAAATGGAGATTTCGCTTTATAGATGGCAAATTATGTCCAAATCAAATTTTCGAATAGTCGCTATGGAATCGTTTATAAGCAATAACGGATTATTTAATATAATTAAATATTGGTTTCGAATTTGGATACGATCTCTGAGACGTAGTTATAATTTAATTTTTAGAATTTTTCTGTAACATTAATTCGTAAAATAAGCAACTGTTTATTTGAAGTATTTTATACCCTATATAAGTACTTTTGGGGTTTATAGAATAAGTTAACTTGTCTATATTGTTATATTTTTGGGATCGTAACACATTGTTGGACACAACGGTATTTTTAGTTTTGTCGCTAGCTGTCCATAAATGAGCGAAACTTTAATCAATGTGGTGTTCTACCTATAAATGTAGTCAACAATTGGTGAAGATGTTACTAATCATACCGTAGATTTGTCTAGTCCTTATATAACTTTGATTACAATGAATGGGATATTTAAACAATAAGTAATTACTAATACTTATAAATTAAATAACATATCCATGAGAACTATAAGTATTTTCCATGATAAATGGGACTAAAACAATGAAAAAACTCCAACTATGATTAACTTATCTTTTTATCGTCCAAAGGAATATGACTCAAATTCCTATTCGACTACTTGCAAGAATTCGACATAGATATCCATTCATACAACCAAAGGAAAATGAGTGTCGTGCTAATTAATTATTGGATGATAACATACATAAACGTATAGAGACCAACATACACGTGATCAACCCTGAGCCACTTTGCATAGCTGGGAGCGACAATAAAAGATAAATAGGATACCTTACCTACTAAGAAATGTGGCACAGGGACCTATCAAACCATCATAAAAACTGCACGCATAGATTAATCAAATCTTAATGAAACTGCATACCTATGTCTTGGCAAATCAATCTGCAATCCTATCAAAAGCTATCCCTTAATCACGAAGAAATTTAATCTATAAATACATTGGCTAATATACTTCATCTCATTTTCTTCTGGTTTCAGGAGTTTTGCATTCTCATTTTTCTAGGGAAGTCGAATAAAAAAATCTTAATCCGATGAAATCTTCCACTAAGAATTACAATATGACTATATATACGAAAACATTAAAACTTGCTTTTTCTTCTGGCGTAAGCATCTTGAGATGCGAATAAACTTTCTGGAGATCGAAATAAACCAGTAGCAGTACGGCATGGTTTCGTGAGTGTTAATAGAGATTTTGTGGAGTTGGTTGACGCGTCGTAGTCTGTTTGGAGAAGTTGACGACAACTGGAGAAACTTTTGACACAATAGTTTTGCACCGTGCGTGGGAAGGATATAAGGGGAGATTCCAGGATGATGACCGAGTGAAGCAAGGGTAGGATGGTGTTGAGGAGAGGTCGATGAGAAGTTCAATGGTAAAAAGGGTTTTCGTTTTCATGAAAAAAAGGAAGGAGCACTATTCGAAAATGATGCTCACGGGTTGGATAAATTTGTGAAAGGGAATGCATGCATGGCGGACAACATGAGGTGAACGTGGTCATGAATGGATCAAGTAATGAATGTGTGGAAGAGGGAAGTAAATGAAGTGGGGGTGGGGGAGGGGGTGGGATCAGGCCTTGCGTGATATATAGGAGGAAAGGGGGTGGGTACCAGTGTGCTAATACCTGGGAACAGGTATTCTTAAATGGAAGAAGAAGCTTAAAAGGGCGGACGTGGGTTTAAAATGATACTGGACTGGATTTTAATAGTGAAGCCTACATATAAAATTAAAAATAAAAAAATAAAAAAAGAGAAGAGAAGGAGAGTCCAAAACGGAAGACGTGAATTCGGCAGAAGGCTATTGAACTGGAATGGGGAAAAGCAGTTTGTTTGAGGGGATTGGGGCTCAGGCATTTGGGCCGCGTGTTGATAAAGCGTAAGGCCCCCGGTAGGTTATTGGGCTGCCTTATATATATAAGTTATATTATGAATTGTGTGGGCTTTGGAGACAAGCAGATGGGTGTGCCAAGGGAAAAGAACGTGAGCAGTATTGGAAATAAAGATATAGTTTTGGCAAGGGAAAAGAACGTGAGCAGGTATGGTTTGGGAAGTAGGGATGAAGATACGGGTCCGGGTTTTTCAACGTGGGTGGACCAACGTTTAAATGGTGAGCCCGATTTAAATATATACTTAGTTTTAATTTAAAACTATTTAAATGTTTATATAAACCGGCAATTTAAATATTTCACTGATACGTTATCAAAATTTCACAAATTTGGGTTCATTGGAATTATATGGACGCAGGCTACAAAATGGAACTGGTTTGGAGCCATTTGGAGATCGTTTCAATTTATGGTGAAATTAAATGTGTGATCAGATCTATCGACCGTTTATCGTTATTTAACGGTTACCAACCAATTTGAGTAAACTCGCTAACTCTGTCCGGTTTTATAGTTTTATAAACGTTATTTAATATTGATAAAAATAATTGAATGTTGTGTGTGCTGGTTGTTTGGATGATTTGCTCATAAATTGGTTGAATAATATATATAGTTATAGTTATACATATATTGTTAATTTAATACATATTATATTTATTATTATATTTCAGATTTAATTTGAAACTAGTATTATTCATGTTGATTAACATCTGTGGATGCAGGAAAAAAGGTTGGAGGAATCCGACTAGATTCCTCTACAATTATTGTTGTTTTCGTATATTGTATTATATGATGTGATAAATAATCTGTGACTTATTATTGTGTGATTAGGATGTTTGAATAACATTGACAAAAAATAATTGGTATTTAAATACCGTAAACCATATTCAAATATATTAGAAAAGAATTTGGGGTTTTAAATGACTTGTTTTAATCATAATGAAACAAGTAGTTGATTTATTAACGATATTTATAAATGGAATAATATAATTATTGTTAAATAATTTTTATTAAATAATTTAAAGAATGAGGATTCAAGAATGAAATTCAGAAAGGGAAATGGGAATCATTTCAAAAGGGAAAATGATGAAATTCATTTCGATAATTCGAAATGTGGATAGAGTGGAAATAAATCCATAAGGATTTATGATTATTCGACTATGTCGATTATTAATAAAATAATTTAGTTTTTAAATTATATTAATTCTGGATTTGACAAGATGACTAATATTGATTTTGAAACCAATAATTTATAATCGAATAGATATATTCGAGATTAAGTCATAACTTATAAACAAAGTTTATGAAATAAAATGCGAAGTATAAATTTATAAAATAACTCGATAGGTGGAATTTTAAACTGAAATAGTATTTACTATAAAAATCAAGAATATATTGATATAACGAGTCTAGATCTCTATAGAGAAATAATATTCACATTTTAAAGTGAATAATGATTTAAAAGCAAAAGTTTTGCAAATTGGAAAGGTGAAAAAAGGAAATTAGTAAATGTGGAAGTAATAAATTCAAAAATGAATTTAGAAATCGAGTTAACTTGAAATGGTGAGTTTATTCCGACATTTGGAACACTGATCGAATACGGATTATTCGAAAAAGAGTTATACGGTGAAATTCGATTATATCGAATTCAGGAAGGTACCATTTACCTTCTGTTTTAATCAAGATTATTTATTTAATTGATTAATTAAATACAAATTATTTATTCGAAATAAAGAATCAAAGTTATATTTCTAATATTTTGGAAGAGGGTATTATAATGTTATCGTTATAACCAAGGTTTTATACAACGTTTGTTTAAATCTATACAAATGGATATTAGAAGTGTTTTCCAAATATAACCGGCGATATTTTCTAAGTACAGAAAATGAAATGATTTTGTAATTAAGAATGGAGTTAAGGAAATTAGAAACTGACTGAAAATTTGTTAAGTTAAATAGCTTTCTGGGCATCGATCTGATGTTGGTTTCAGCCTTCAGGATTAATACTTCGGGAGTTGTTCTCTTACTGGATTACGGTTATGGACTGATGGATAGTGATGCGTGAATAAGGTATGGAAATGTTTTCCAATGTTAACAACGTATATTTCCGAAATAAGGGAAATAAGGAGTTATCAATATATGGAAATGTTTTCTAAGAAATTGTGAGAGGCTAAACAAGTTGAAAAATATTTGGGTAAAGATATTTAAGGGAAATTGGGAAATGAAATGGTTATGGATAAATCTATTTAAAGTGGCTTAGTGTTGTTTGGTAGTTGATCGATATAATTTCCATTTAGAAATAAGATCGTTGTTTGTGTACATGTTTTTCTTTGATAGTTAAATAACCGACAACAAAGTGTTTGACCTTTTTCCGTTGTCAACACGGAGAGACCAGGATCAGATTTATTATCTGAAAACCACTTCGTATGGGCATTAGTGTTGTGAATCAAATATGATGAAGAAAATTGAAGACGGAGTTTATGCAAGGGTTGTTCTGGCAATCCTAGGTAGAAATTACCTAAGATGGATCTATATAATAGTGCATTCGGTTTGTCCAGTCCCAGGACAACATGTATGGACGAATGTCTGACAGAGTATATCTAATATATCACGTAAGTTGATCTCTTCAAACGTATTTACGTTGGTGGCGGAGAAATTCATTTCTTTTAGCTTTATACCCGTGGTGAAACGACCCAAACTCACCCTTTCGGGAAAGCGCGGATTGAGTTGAGAACACGACAAATTAGAACACAAACAATAGAACAATTTATTGCTATTACAAAGATTACATCAGAGTACAAGAATACAACAGAGTATGAATAGATAATATACATCAGAAAAATATCAGAGATTAAAATACATTACTTAGTAGTGGAAAATAATACATAACCCAACTGGAAGAAATACACAGATACAGAGCTTTCCGAGTATAGTTCCAGCTGTAAATCCAGGATCCTGTGAATATAAATCTGCAAAACCAAAACTACTAGCTGCCCGTGTGGAAAATAGGAGCACCCAGAGTTTAGGTTAAAACAATAAACTTCAGGTCAGTCATGTGACTGGTGTGAGAACTAAAACGGTTATTTAAAACTTTACTTTAAAAATAAAGTAAATCAAGGGACCACGCCGTATAACACGGAACGGGTTTCCTCCCAAGAATACCAGTGCATAAAACAAATAGCGCAATGCTTTTTGGAAAAATGAAGCTATTATAAGACTCAGGTCCCATCACACAATGCAACGCAAGCCGGAGGATAGAGTTTTACCTTATAATAGCCAAACATGCTTGGTACTTTTAAAACAAAAATCATTTGATACTATTATAAGTGTATAGTGTATAAAACAACTTCAAATATAAATGTATCAATCATAAACGGCATAGTACCCCATCCTACTATGTTGCCATACTAGTTATGCAATTAAAACCGAAATGTCACGTACTGGAAATTGGATTCCATCTATGAGTCGAGGCCAGGGATGGCACCTCTCCATTGGAGACACTCTAGCAAATGTCTCAGGGCTCGGACGCTGGCGAACCCTTGGATCTTCAGGGCCGGTCCACACTTAGCGGATTGGTTATACCTAAACACACGTTTCCCAGTCCTATCGGACCTACCCATACAGTCTTCCTCCACAGAAGCTCACTTCGATTATTACCAAATCGAATTTCATTCCATTCTAATTTATTTTATTAAATTGGAAAACTTTACTTTGGAAAATTTCCATTAAATCTTAATAAAAAGATTTATAAATTCCAAATCACATTTCACTGTTAATTGGGTTAAAGAACAAGTGTTATTTAAATACAGTTCACGATAAACACAAAATCTCATTTCAATTCAATTCCAATTAAATATTAATTAATTGGTAAACTTCTCTAAATCTTATTTAAAAGATTTATTCTTTTTTCATCGGGGTTTAAGAACAGTGTTAATAAAGACACCATTCACGATAAACCCAAAATCCAATTCAATATTAAATACAAGGTTCTAAATATAAATTATATCGGCTTATATTCAATATCAAATTCCGAAATCAACACATATCGTATAGGGAATAACGATACATATCAATCTTCCAAATTCCTCCACAATATCCGTATAGTCATGGAATCCAATATCGAAATCTTCCGAAGATGATTTCTATTCAAATCCATTCCAATATATATATTGGAAATTTCTGGGTATATTAAAACTCTTTATATATCCAATTTATTTATTTAAAAATTATTGGATTAACTTTCTAGTTAATAACTAGTTCATTTTGATAAAAATGTATTTTTATCTTTACAAACGTGGAATTTTCATCCTATTTCTTTCCAAATCATTTATTTTGATTTTACACAAATTATTAATATTTTTAATAATTTTATTAAGGCCCTTTCAGTCAATTTCCAATAACGGCCACCGAACTGCATCCATAACGACCTTTTCCAAATTTAATTTGAAAATAATTCCAAATCCAACCATTAGATTTCAAATCTCATATATTCATTGGAAAGCTCTTTTCGATACGAACCCACGGTTCTAGTTTTAGCAGAATCCGACGGTCGGATCTCCTGTAATGTCAATTCGAAGTCAATGGTCGAAATTCGCGAAAGGTCGCGGCGCGGCGCCTTCTATTCAGGCCATTAAATATATGTAATATATATAATATATATATTTCATCAATTTCCATTTAAAACGTAATTTATAAATCGTTTTAAAAACGATTCCAACTTCATTTTCAATTTTAAATCAAAATTGAATATTCTATATCATTATAATATATAAATGATAATATTTTCAAAATATCAGATTTTGAAATCATTTCCTTTTCGATATTCATTATAAAAATGAATAAAATCGATATAAATATCGCTCGCGTTAAAATAGCGCATATCTAATCAACACGGCTTCACATATTTCAATATTTTCGTGTCCATCCAAAATCGGGCATCAAAATCATATTTTGATCTTTTACTGAATATGATTTTTAAATATTCATTATTTTATTTTATTCAACACATGAATATTTTTATTCAACACATGAATATTTTTTTATAGTTTATACATTCAATAAAAATGAAATTTCTATTGTTTAAATATTTTATTCAACACATGAATATTTTTAATTCTTTTTCTGAATATTATTTTTTAAAATATTCGTTGTCTTCCAAATTGGAATGAGACCCAATCAATTACCATATAATGTTATTTATATGGATTCCATACAACACATGTATATAATAACAATGATAAACAATCAACCATCATCCAGAGTGCATTACACAACTGCATAAGCATTAAATATAAATAATTAACGTTTACAACAGTCTGTCAACCAATCGATTAACATACAACCAAACAATTAGGATTAGTGTACATCAAATATCATCCCAATACCCGTGTGTGGTTTCAACCAACAAATACTGAATATTATTTGTGCAGTTGGGCGATGTGTAAAATTTATCATCTCAATCCATGTCATTTAAATGAGTGTACATAAATAAATCGTTCGATTTATAATTGAATATTTATTTTCAGTTCAGGAGAATTTTATGTCGTTCTTTCATACGTTAAAAATTATATTTTTAATGATAAAATATTTTATTCAACACAAGAATATCTTATACAACTCATATATAAGTTAAAAATAATATTTTTAACTAACCATTATATTTCTAACATATTTTAGAAAATTTTGGCAGCATAACGGTGCGATACTAGAACCGGAATAAGGTCTAGCCTTATCCCTCGCCTAATACTGGCTCGCGCCATACACATACCAATTCCAATCAATTCAATTTACATTCCAAATCAAATTCAACCAATTTGTTAATAGGGTTGCCAAACCCTATTAAAAAACAACCAATCAAATAAAACAAACTACATAACATTCATGGTTTCAATCAAAGGTGTCGGGTGCTACTAAGCACTGTCCGCATCCTAGTATATGTTTAACTATAAACAAAATTAGAGTGAGAAGTTCTCACCTTTGGTTTCCACTCCGTCATTCCTCAATTGAACGGTTTGGATTTGGATTTGTTTCCAGTGCGTAGCGTTCTTCATCTTGATTCCAACGTAATCTGCTTCACGTGATTTAGATTAAAAATCATATTTTTAACAATGCTATATATATTTTTAAAAATCACATTTTTATAACGCTACTACATATGTAAAAATCACATTTTTATAACGCTACTACATATATAACAAACATATTTTTATAATGCAACTACATATATAAAAATCATATTTTTTTTACGCTACTATTTATATAAAAATCATATTTTTATTACGCTACTACATATATAAAAATTAATTTTTTATTTCAAAACTATATGTATAAAGATCATATTTCTATTTCAAAACTATATGTATAAAAATTATATTTTTATTTCAAAACTATATGTATAAAGATCATATTTTTATACTTACTATATATAATTAAAAATCAGATTTTTATTTAGACAAAAATCACATTTTTAAACCGAGCTATTTCATTAATAAAAATCACATTTTTATTTAAACCAAAATCACATTTTTAAACCGAAAATCAAATGATAAGAAAATCACCTTCGACTGCGAAGCATCGTCGACTTCGATCATCCTTTGGCGCTGGAAATGGCGCACGACTGGTCTTCGGCGAATGGGGATGGAAGATGGAGACAAGCGGAGGTTTCGGGTCTTAATGGAAAGAGAGGGGTCCATGGTCGGATTTGGGCTAAAGGGTTGGAGCAGAGGGGGTCTGGTGATGATGGGGGTGGTTGGTGACGACGGCGGGCCACGGTGGCGGGGTCATGGGGGTGGCGGTGCTGGGTTTCTCGGGTTAGGGGGTTTAAAGCGAGGAGAGAAAAGGATGGAGGGGCTGTGGCGGCCTGGAGGAGGAGGGTGGCCGGATCGACGGCGTCGCGGCTAGGAGGGCGCGACGGAGGCGCGGCGGTGGGCTGCTGTAGGAGGCGTCGTAGTTTTTTTATTCGTTCGATCAGAAATGAACGGGAGGGGGTTGGGGAGAGAGAATAAAAGGGGGTTGACTTCTTTTATAATTATTTAATTCCATAAAGTTACTTTTTCATTCTAACTCCAGACTGAACCCACCAACTGTCGTCCCTAGCTAATTACCCCCATTTCGAATGCAATGGAAAATGTCCCGTAAGCCAATTCGACCGTTTCGATCAGTTTTCATCAAAATTAAAATATAAATCAATATATTGAATTTGAATGCATATTTTAATTTACCGGGGCCACATACTGACTCCAAAAATTTCAAAAAAATAAATCTAGCTATGTTTTGATGGTACAATCCTAACAAAACTAATTTCTTCGAATTTGAAGACCGTTGGAAAAATGGTCATTTTCCAGTCAATTAAATTCAAACTGAAATTACCAAACGCGTTTAAATTCACCACGCTCACATATCAATTCCAAACATTATGAAAATTGGAATCTAGAAATAATTTGACATTCCGAATCCAACAAAACTGGTTTCATCGAAAATGGAGGTCGTTTGCAAAATGGCTATTTTTAAGGGCTATATATTATTAAAAAAAAAAAATTCCATAGCGATTATTTTAAATTTTAAACTGGACATAACTTTTAATTTGTAAAGTGAAATCTCAGTTTCTTACATTCGTTAGAAATATTGTTATTAAACAGATTCAAATATTTCTTGTTTTGTCCAATTCTGACTTATATTGAATTCTGTATACTCAATTGAAATTAGAAATCGAATTTTCAAACTACCGCACCATTTCAGGCTCGTTTTATAATTAAAATAAATTTATACGTTCTAACTTCGATTAAAATAAATTTTTAGTCGTTATTATTTAAAATAAATCATTTTAATATTCAAAATCCTTTAAAGTAGCTAAAATAAAAAAAATTAAATTGGTTCTGAAAATCCGGGTTGTTACAGTCTCCCCTACTTAAATTAGTTTAACCATCCAACTCAACTTTCATTCTGGCTTTAGTTCTTCAACTTTTCAGTTTCTAAGAATTTTCCAATTTCTCAAAAATTTGGCTAACACCCTAAATTTTCGAAAAATTTCGCCATAACCTCCTTTGTACGGGGAGACCTTTAAACCGCAACTTGCCTCACAGGACCCTCATCATCCAAAAAGAAAAAGAAAAATCCAAGCGGCCAGCTAATCGGCTCATAAAATCATCAAAACCCAAACAAATTGGTAAACATGTACCTATTTGTCGGGCATACAATTTTATTTCTCTTCTTATCTTCCATGCTATGACCTATTCACACATATATATGTATATGTATGCAATTCCAATCAATTTTCAGTTCAGTTCAATATTTGATTCGATTTGAATAAATTTACTATTAATTTACATATTGATTAAATTAATTTTATTAGTTAAACTAATAATCAAACAACACAACCAGCAATTAATTAGTTGATTAACGTTTCAGATTCATAAATTTTTTTATATACTCAAAAATCATGTTTTTGATGCCAATTCACAACAATATATCCTATCTAGTTTTAGTTCTCACACCAGTCAATTGGAAATATATAGATATCCCACCTTCGAAACTCGAAAATAAACTATTGATGCTACGTAGTCATCAGTAAAATCATTTCCGGGCAACTAATGTGTGATTCTATATCTATCCAGTATAGTTGAGACTTCGAATACACATTAATTACGCGTATATTGGAAATTTTCATATCCTCGATTGTCCAAATTCAATATAAAATGAAATAATCAAATACGAATAATTGATATAAAAATTTAAAACAAAATTTGGTTTAAAAAAATAACTCTCTTCACACTCGTTCTAGGATACTACTGATCCTATCTCTAATGAGTCATTCATATTGGATATTACTAATCCAATCTCTGATGAATTCTTTTGTTCGGTTCTAATATGTCTTGTTCTCGAGCTCTGTAAACCAAAGCTCTGAAACGAAGTGAAACGACCCAAACTCACCCTTTCGGGAAAGCCCGGATTGAGTTGAGAACACGACAAATTAGAACACAAACAATAGAACATTTCATTGCTATTACAACGATTACATCAGAGTACAAGAATACAACAGAGTATGAATAAATAATATACATCAGAAAAATATCAGAGATTAAAATACATTACTTAGCAGCGGAAAATAATACATAACACAATTGGAAGAAATACACGGATACAGAGCTTTTCGAGTATAGTTCCAACTATAAATGCAGGATCCTGTGAATATAATATCTGAAAAACCAAAAATACTAGCTGCCCGGGTGGAAAATAGGAGCACCCAGAGTTTAGGTTAAAACAATAAACTCCAGGTCAGTCATGTGACTTGTGTGAGAACTAAAACAATTATTTAAAACTTTACTTTAAAAATAAAGTAAATCAAGGGACCACGCCGCATAACACGGAACGAGTTTCCTTCCAAGAATACCAGTGCATAAAACAAACAACGTAATGCTTTTTGGAAAAATGAAGCTATTATAAGACTAAGGTCCCATTACACAATTCAATGCAAGCCGAAGGATAGAGTTTTACCTTATAATAGCCAAACATGCTTAGTACGTTTAAAACAAAAATCATTTGATGCTATTATAAGTGTATAGTGTATAAAACAACTTCAAATATAAATGTATCAATCATAGACGGCATAGTACCCCATCCTATTATGTTGCCATACTAGTTCTGCAATTAAAACCGAAATGTCACATATTGGAAATTGGATTCCATCTATGAGTCGAGGCCAAGGATGACTCCTCTCTGTTCGAGACACTCTATCAAATGTCTTAGGGCTCGGACGCTGGCGAACCCTTGGATCTTCAGGGCCGATCCACACTTAGCGGATTGGATATACCTGAACACACGTTTCCCGGTCCTATCCATCGGCTCCATAGTAACCGATATATCCGAGGCGCCTCACTATCCATCATCCACATAGGTAAAAAATATATAAATGTCTGGGCTCCATACCATGACACCACCCATAGCTAGAAAGAAACGCCGTGCACTCCCTGTAGTCACGATCCCGTTTTTGACTCATACCGAGGTGTGAGGCTCCCGAGTTAACGCTATACACAAAGCTATGCTATTTAAAGCCGCATTTTGATCATCAACCACAAGACTCTGCTTTTCAACAGAAGCCTTGATCATTTGCATCTCAGCATGCCACACAGGCAATTCACGCCATGCGACTGATGTCTATCGATATATAACCTCTGAGCTCGTACGTCTCCGAGAAGGGCGTTAAGCAAGATAATAAATTCTCCGCCGCCAAAAAGATATATATTTAATAGAGATAAATCAACTCAGAATAAAATCCAATGTCAGACACACATCCATTTAAAAGTTTGTTCTGGTCTGAACGAAACCGGAGGCACCTTATTCCTCGTCCCATATGTCCAATACAGGAGATAGGTCCTCGCATATCTGGTCGATCTCTAAGTACGTATGGACGATCACCACTTATTACCTTGTCTTGGGTGTACAACCCAATCAAGACATCGGCAATCATCCAAACGATGTGAAGACCTCTGTTCTTCAACCACCATCTTCATCGTCGACTTATCGTCGAATCAGTTATTCAGAATGGGTATAAACCCGGCCTTTCCGAATAACTCGCATAATTCATAAACAAGTGATATAAAACACAACATACGCCTCATTCCATTTTAGAATATTCTTTTATTCAAATATTCTTTTCACAATTTAAACCAAATTAAGGTTTTCCAAACTAGTCGGGATTAGCAAACCTTACCGAAGAAATCATTTATTTTATTTCCTAATCCCAACCTATTCATCCCATGGAGCAAAACTGGTAATACTCCATATCTAACACCACAGTGTTACCGGTAAAATTAATTACCATTTCACGTTCAAATCTAATTAAAGATTTAACTATCATTGGAGTAAAACTGGTGGTACTCCATTCTCGATCATTTCCTAAATTTGATAATTTAAATTATTTCATTCCCTTTTCAATCTAATTAAAGATTCATTAAAACTCCACTTAGTTTTAATCTTCCCCAAAATCAATATTAATGATTATTTAACTTTGGGAAATCAAACATGCCGCATTGACAATCTACACCGCACCACTGATTTCTGCCGATATATAACCTCTAAGCTCGTACGTCTTAGAGAAGGGTGTTAAGCAAGAGAATAAATTCTCCGCCACCAAACAGATATATATTTAGCAGAGATCAACAATATAGTTCGAAATACAATGCTAGACATGTAATCCTATCTTTAACTGGGTTAAAGAACCAGTGTCATTTAAAACACAGCTCACGATAAACCCAAAATCACATTCCATTAATTATGGAATCTTCATGGAAAACATATCAATATCTAATCGATATCAATTTCCGTATCCGACTAGTAATATAAATGGAATAACGACCAAGCCTTTTAAATTCCATATATATTAACAGTCTTCCTCCATAGAAGCTCACTTCGATTATTACCAAATCGAATTCCATTCCATTCCAATTTATTTTATTAAGTTGGAAAACTTTACTTTGGAAAATTTCCATTAAATCTTAATAAAAAGATTTATAAATTCCAAATCACATTTCACTGTTAATTGGGTTAAAGAACAAGTGTTATTTAAAACACAGTTCACAATAAACCCAAAAACTCATTTCAATTCAATTCCAATTAAATGTTAATTAATTGGTAAACTTCTCTAAATCTTATATAAAAGATTTATTCTTTTCTCATCGGGGTTTAAGAATCGTGTGAATAAAGACACCATTCACGACAAACCCAAAATCTAATTCGATATTAAATACAAGACTCTAAATAGAAATTATATCGGCTTATATTCAATATCAAATTCTGAAATCAACAATAATCGTATGAGGAATAACAATACATATTATCTTCCTAATTCCTCCACAATATCCGTATAGTCACGGAATCCAATATCGAAATCTTTCGAAGATGATTTCTATTCAAATCCATTCCAATTTATATATTGGAAATTTCTGGTTATATTAAAACCCTTTATATATCCAATTTATTTATTTAAAAATTATTGGATTAACTTTCTAGTTAATAACTAGTTCATTTTGATAAAAATGTATTTTTACCTTTACAAACGTGGAATTTTTTATCCTAATTCTTTCCAAATCATTTATTTTGATTTTACACAAATTATTAATATTTTTAATAATTTTATCAAGGCCCATACAGTCGGTTTCCAATAACGGCCACCGAACTGCATCCATAGCGACCTTTTCCAAATTTTATTTGGATATAATTCCAAATCCAACTATTAGATTCCAAATCTCTTATATTCATTGGAAAGCTCTTTTCGATACGAACCTAACGGTTCCAGTTTTAGGAGAATCCGATGGTCGGATCTCCCGTAATGTCAATTCGACGTCAATGGTCGAAATACGCGAACAGTCACGGCGCAGCGCGTTCTATTCAGGCCATTAATTATATATAATATATATATTTCATCGATTTCCATTTAAAACGTAATTTACAAATCATTTTAAATTCGTTTTAAAAACGATTCCAACTTCATTTTCAATTTTAAATCAAAATTGAATATTCTATATCATTATAATATATAAATGATAATATTTTCAAAATATCAGATTTGAAATCATTTCCTTTTCGATATTCATTATAAAAATGCATAAAATCGATATAAATATTGTCCGCGTTAAAATGACGCATATCTGATCAACACGGCTTCACATATTTCAATATTTTCGTGTCCATCCAAAATCGGACATCAAAATCATATTTTGATCTTTTACTGAATATTATTTTGAAATATTCATTATTTTATTTTATTCAACACATGAATATTTTTATTCAACAAATGAATATTTTTTTATGGTTTATACGTTCAATAAAAATGATATTTCTATTGTTTAAATATTTTATTCAACACATGAATATTTTATTCAACACATGAATATTTTATTCAACACATGAATATTTTTAATCCTTTTTCTGAATGTTATTTTTTAAAATATTCGTTATTTTCCAAATTGGAATGAGAGCCAATCAATTACCACATAATGTTATTTATATGGATTCCATACAACACATATATATAATAACAATGATAAAACAATCAACCATCATCCAGAGTGCATTACACAACTGCATAAGCATTAAATATAAATAATTAATGTTTACAACAGTCTGTCAACCAATCGTTTGACATACAACCAAACAATTGGGATTAGTGTACGTCAAATATCATCCCAATACCCGTATGGGGTTTCAACCAACAAATACTGAATATAATTTGTGCAGTTGGGCAATGTGTAAAATTTATCGTCCCAAACCATGTCATTTAAATGAGTGTACATAAACAAATCGTTCGATTTGTAATTGAATATTTATTTTTAGTTCAGGAGAATTTTATGTCGTTCTTTCATACGTTAAAAATTATATTTTTAACGATAAAATATTTTATTCAACACATGAATATCTTATATAACTCATATATTAGTTAAAAATATTTTTAACTAACCATTATATTTCTAACATATTTTAGAAAATTTTGGCAGCATAATGGCGCGATACTAGAACCAGAATAAGGTCTAGCCTTATCCCTCACCTAATACTGGCTCGTGCCATACACATACCAATTCCAATCAATTCAATTAACATCCCAAATCAAATTCAACCAATTTCTTAATAGGGTTGTCAAACCCTATTAAAAAAACAACCAATCAAATAAAACAAACTACCAAACATCCATGGTTTCAATCAAAGATGTCGGGTGCTACTAAGCACCGTCTGCATCCTAGTATATATTTAACTGTAAACAGAATTAGAGTGAGAAGTTCTCACCTTTGGTTTCCACTCCGTCATTCCTTAATTGAACGGTTTGGATTTGGATTTGTTTCCAGCGCGTAGTGTTCTTCATATTGATTCCAACGTAATCTGCTTCACGTGATTTATATTAAAAATCATACTTTTAACAACGCTATATATATTTAAAAATTATATTTTTATAACGCTACTACATATATAAAAATCACATTTTTATAACGCTACTACATATATAACAAACATATTTTTATAACGCTACTACATATATAAAAATCATATTTTTATTACGCTACTATTCATATAAAAATCATATTTTTATTACGCTACTACATATATAAAAATCATATTTTTATTTCAAAACTATATGTATAAAGATCATATTTTTATTTCAAAACTATATGTATAAAAATTATATTTTTATTTCAAAACTATATGTATAAAGACATATTTTTATACATGCTATATATAATTAAAAACCAGATTTTTATTTAAACAAAAATCACATTTTTAAACCGAACTATTTCATTAATAAAAATCACATTTTTATTTAAACAAAAATCACATTTTTAAATCGAAAATCAAAGAGAAGAAAATCACCTCCGACTGCGAAGCATCGTTGACTTCGATCATCCTTTGGCGCTGGAAATGGCGCACGACTGGTCTTCGGAAAATGGGGATGGAAGATGGAGACAAGGGGGGGTTTCGGGTCTTAATGGAGAGAGAGGGGTCCATGGTCGGATTTGGGCTGAGGGGCGTGGCGCAGAGGGGGTCTGGTGGTTGTGGGGGTGGTTGGTGACGGCGGCGGGACACGGTGGCGGGGTCAGGAGGGTGGCGGTGCTGGGTTTCTCGGGTTAGGGGGTTTAAAGCGAGGAGAGAGAAGGGTGGCGGGGCTGTGGCGGCCTAGAGGAGGAGGGGGGACGGATCGACGGCGGCGCGGCTAGGGGGGCGTGACGGAGGCGCGGCGGTGGGCTGCTGTAGGAGGCATTGCAGTTTTTTTATTCGTTCGATCAAAAATGAACGGGAGGGGGTTGGTGAGAGAGAATAAAAGGTGGTTGACTTCTTTTATAATTATTTGATTATTTAATTCCATAAAGTTACTTTTTCATTCTAACTCCAAATCGAACCCACCGATAGTCGTCCCCAGCTAATTACCCCCATTCCGAATGCAATGGGATATGTCCCGTGAGCTAATTTGACTGTTTCGATCAATTTTCATCAAAATTAAAATATAAATCAATATATTGAATTTGAACGCATATTTTAATTTACCGGGGCCACATACTGACTTCAAAAATTCTAGAAAAATAAATCTAGCTATGTTTTAACGATACGGTCCTAATAAAACTAATTTCGTCGAATTTGGAGACCGTTTGAAAAATGGTCATTTTCCAGTCGATTAAATTCAAACTGAAATTACCAAACGCGTTTAAATTCATCACGTTCACATATCAATTCCAAAAATTATGAAAATTGGAATCTAGTAATAATTTGATATTTCGGATCCAACACAAGTGGTTTCGTCGAAAACGGAAATCGTTTGCAAAATGGCTATTTTTAAGGGTTATATATTATTAAAAATATATATAAATTCCATAGCAACTATTTTAAATTTAAACTAAACATAACTTTTAATTTATAAAGTGAAATCTCAGTTTCTTACATTCGTTAGAAAGATATTATTAAACAGATTCCAATATTTCTTGTTTCGTCCAATTCTAATTTATATTGAATTATGTATACTCAATTGAAATTAGAAATCGAATTTTCGAACTACTGCGCCATTTCAGGCTCATTTTATAATTAAAATAAATTTATACGTTCTAACTTCGATTAAAATAAATTTTTAGTCGTTATTATTTAAAATAAATCATTTTAAATATTCAAAATCCATTAAAATAGCTAAAATAAAAAAAATTAAATTGGTTCTGAAAATCTGGGTTGTTACACTTGGTGTTTTATTTTGGGAAATCAATTTGTGATTTGGCGGGTATGACGATGTGGCAATCAAAATAAATATAGATGTGATCTATATAATAGTACGTTATGACCTCAAGCCTCATCAACCAAGAAATGACGAAAATCGGGCTGGTAGCATGGCTTAGTGGGTCGCACCCAATTAGGGTATATTGTCACCATCTAGAGAATATTCATATTTTTTACTTCTTTCGCTTCTGTATCTCCCGGGAACGGTTATGTTTGTATACCAACCGTAAGGTGATACTATATTCGGAACATTCAAGTGAAATGAATGGCCGGTCATGTGTGGTCGAGTTACAAGATGTTCTTGTTGAACTCCAGTGTATCGCTTCTAGAGTACACCGATCGGAAGATGGTTCCATACCTTGTCATATTTGGAAATCAATTACCCAATAAGAGCCCACGGTTTTTGATTGTATATTATATATGTAGAGCGTGTGTTGAAATTGTTCTGCTACATTGTTATTTACTTGATTTAGACATTATTATAATATCAGAAAATATTGATCTTAAGAAATATTTTGGGTTATCGTAAGGTAAAAAATGTATGTGTTTATGTGTGGATCGGTCTTATAATTATCATTTCTTTTAAAAATAGAATTTTAAAAGTTGAACCAATTGTTTATAATTTACTCACACCAGTCCTATGATTGACCCATAGTTTATTTTGTTTTGTTTTCCCTAAACTCTTGGGTGCCCAAATTTGTACGGGTAGTCAAGTAGTCGGGATTCTTCAGATATACTTGGAAGAGCTCCGAGTAGGAGGCTTCAGATTTAGATATATATAGAGTTTATTTCCGCTATGATGTTATGTGATAATGGTATGTATATACAGTTACCAGTTTGTATTTCCAAAGTTGTTATAAAAGATATTAATTCGTTCCGCTGTGAGACTCGTGTTACTCTGATTTCTATTCTGTTGTGATCTTCTTCCTCTTTTATTCTAACTTTCTTTCTTTCTATTTCTCACCCTCTAATTTCTTTCTTTTAATGATCTGGTATTTCCGATGCTTGAATAATCGACATCGTGTTATATGTCGATTTTCGGGGTTGAAAATCCGCATTCGTTACAAATTGATTTTTCTAATCAAATTCTGATTCATTCAATTTCATACTGAAATTCACTTTTTGCTATATTAAACCATTTCAATTTATAATTCGATTTGAATTCCAATCAAATCAATCAAATAAACCAACATCTTAATAATTTGAGAAAATTATTTCTTTTCTATACAAAAATATATTTCGGGTAAAATTATTTCATTTACCCCAGTTATAAAACAACATTATATCCATTACCAGTTCAATATTGAACAGATCAAATAACACATTATAAAACATTTGTACACAAAATCAACAAATACGCGCTCTTATACACACACACACACACACTCAAAACAATTTAGGGTATTACTAGTCCCATCTCTATCGAGTTACACCATAAAACCAAGGTTATTACTAAACCTTATACTCTGATACCACTGTAACATACCGACTTTTCCGTACCCTTTGGGTTGACAATTTCAACTCACATCCAAACCAAATTGGACGAAAATGAAAATAGTTAGGAAAAAGAAGTTGGAGGATGAGATAAGAAAGAAATATTAGAATATAAGAAGAAGAAGAACCAACACACCTCAGAGTCTCACATCGCAGCGGAACAAAATATAATATAGAAATAAATCTTTATTGAAGGTTTGAAATAAAACTAACAATCATAAGAGTACATCAACACATCTGGACAGTTATAAAAACCAGTTCACGTACAACACACAGTGGAATTATAACTATATAATATCATACGTCTGAACTCTTCCAGCTTGTTTCTTCATAGCATCTGATAACTTGAACCTGTAAACTCGGTCTGACCCGAGCATTGCAAACGCCAGGATCAGTCTGGTGAACCAACGTGAGAAAACTCACTAAGTTTAAAGGTATCGTCCAACTTGATTTTAAAGTCAAAATATTTTCGAAAGAAAAGGATAATCGTAAGACCAAATCTATACATAAATACGGACGGTTTTTACCTTACGATTACCCAACACATTTTTAAAATCAATACTTTTCTGATATTATAATAGTGTCTAAATCAAGTAAATAGCAATCTAGCAAAACGCTTGCATCTCACGTTCCACATACATAGTATACAATCAAAATCGCAGGCTCTTATTAGAGAATGGATTTCCAACTATGGCAAGGTATGAGACCACCTTCTGACATTGTATCTATAGAGAGAAATACACCGGGTTCACCAAGACATCTTGCAACCCAGGCTAAATAAGATCGGTCATTCACTTCGCTTGAATGTTCCGAATATATTGTCACCTTACGGCTTTTTGTCGCGACCACCGTAATTTCCGGGAGATACAGAAACGAAAATAAGAGCAAATGAAATTTCTCAAGATGGTGACAATACACCCTAATTGGGAGCGACCCACTTAGCCATGCGACCTACCCGATTTTATGTCATTTCCGGGTTGAAGAGGCTTGAGGTTATAACTATCATTTAGAACATCTGGCCACCATTCACTTTGAATGCCACATCGTCAAATCCGCCAGAAAATCACTAATTGACGTCCACAAAAATACATTGGGTGTTTAAGCTAAGAGAAACGAATTCCTCCGCCACCAATAGAAATACGTTTGTAGAAATCAATGTACATGATCTTTTGAAAATACTCTGTCAGACATTCGTCCATACAAATCATCCAGGAACAGGATGAACTGAAGGCACCCTCCTACCACATCCTTATATTGGAATCACCCAACGGATCAGTAGTGAGTAATCCTTGCAATCCGAAGATTTCAATTATGATAGAATCACAAGCTATTATAGCTCTGGCGACCAAACCCGAGAAATTCAACAAGTAATTCTTCCGCTCATGAGGATCCACAGTCTTCAATTGCTCCATCTTCAATCCGCATCTTCCACATATTCGCTGGTTCGGAATGGTTTTCGAATATCTACCAACAATCGTATAGGCCAGATTTGATAGTCTGTTATTTAACTATCAGACAAACAACCATTTATAAAAAGAAAACAAATTCACTGATTCAATATCTAACATCATCAACCTCTTTAACTAACCAGTCGTTAATTAAATATTTAAACTACTCTATTCGGAAAACATATACCTTTCTTATTTAATATGAGAATATCCAATTATCATTTCACTTTTGCTCATTAGATCCTCATTGTAAATTGGTAAGTAAATAAATCTCTAAGTATACAACCTCGAAGGCCGAAACCAGCATCAGATTGACACCTCGAAAGTTACTCAACTCAACCAACGTACAACAGGTTCCAATTTCTTAAAAACCAAAACAAATTCTTTTTTTTTACCATTTTAAAAATGAGTATACTCCTTCATAATCTCACAAATCATTTCCAATTTAAAATATCATTTCATAAAATTGACTAAAATAATTCAACATAACCTCTGTAAATAAATATTATAGATTCCATTTCAAAAAACCCTTCCCCTTTCATTTACAAAATCATCAACTTTTCATTTACAAAATTCTTAACCATTCGTTTATAAATTCCTTAACCTTTCATTTATAAATTCCTTAACCTTTCGTTTATAAATTCCTTTCTTATTTGCAAATATAAATTCAACTCTTCCCATATAACTCAGTTTATACGTATTTCCGTTTATAACTCGTTTGCAATCGTGCCTTTAAATCTCATTTATTTGATATTGGTTTCAATTCCAATTATAGGTCAAGATTCATATTCTACTTTTAATTCAATTTATTCGCTAATCTCATTCACGAAAACCCATTTTATCACATTTCGTATATTTATAACCAACGTTCGCAAAAACGTTCATTAGTTACGAAAAATCACCTTTCATTCCTTTTAAATTAATTCTCGTACACTTCCAATTCATTGGTCTATTTCCACATTTTAAAATTCCATTTACGCCACATAAGCCCTTCTTCGCAATCATTTTAACACTCCAATTCTAGTTTATACTGCTTAACCATTTATTTATAAATATATTGGAAATTCCATTAATTTATAATTTAAATAATTATAAAAACACAAATAAAATTTCGACATTTATATTTTTAAAATAAACATCGTATTTCAAATTCTTATATAAAAATAACTTTGAAAACGTTCGAAATCGATTTAACATCAATTCCAAAATCTTTGATCTTATCGTCAGTACTAAAGAGGTAAATATCTACTGAAGTACCAAACCGTGAAATATTAACCAATTTACATCCAAATGAACAAAACAGATCGTATTGACAAACATTATCAATATCAATGAGGAATCTTGTTGGATTCCTCCAACCTGTCAATCCCTACATCACAAATTCATATTCCAATATTTATTATAATATAATAAAATTTAACTAATAGTGAGGAATCCAGTTGGATCCCTCCGACCAGTTTTTCCCTGATCTAAAGAAGTTGACTCAAATAAAATCATTCAATAAGAATTATCCAATTTAAACTAATAATTTCTATAATAGTCAATAATAATAATTTAACATCAACCACAACAATTCATTAAATTAAACACGTTTATTTTATAAACGTGACCAACAAGTTAAGTTACCTCAATTGACTATAATCGTTAAAAATAACGATTTTTTTCACTGAATTAAACAACTTTAATTTCATAAATTCATTCAATATATAATTATATAACTTACAAACATCCAACAATTAGCAACCATAGCACACAAAATAAAACCCGACTTATATAAATATAAGTGGGACAACTGAGTGAGTTATACTCACTTTGATCTGATTAGTCACAAAAGCGATTCGATTTAGTTAAATTAAACAATCGTTTAATTTAACTAAGATTTCCTGCTAATTCCAGTATTATCCAAATTAGTTCCACAACGAAGTGCTCATCACCGCGAACATAATGCAACTTGATTCGTCAAATTTTGTTAACATTAGAATGAGTTATCAAAAATTTAAGTTATCATATTTTAAATTAATAATTAAACCCTAATAAATATATTACTAATTAATTACGTTGCTTAAGGATTCTTAACGGCTGACTTCTTCTCCTTTTATTCGTTCGTTCCCTGTTGCTTCTTTGCAAACAAAGCCCACGCGAACCTCAAATTCATTAGTGTTGCACCCTCATCAGGCCATCGCCATTCATTGGAAGCCATCCAGCAACCGCCCTACCTTGCTCTGCCTTCGCCCACAACCGCGCCTTCCCTAGGTTCACCAGTTGCTACCAAAACCCTCTCAACTGCCATGCCTTCGGCCATGATTTCCGCCCATAACCATCACCAGAAATAGATTGTCGCCGTCCAGGTTGAAGGTCTCACAATGCATGACATTTTTTGTAGTTATGAGTTTCTGAAGATAACTCGTGGATTTGGAGGAAAAAGGGAAGAAAATTGGAGAAGTTTCGTTCATTCGTTTTGGCCTGGGTAGAGGGGCATTTTTGGACTACGGTATTCAGTTTGACCAACCATATTTAGGGTTTCATACCCATATTTATAGACAAGAGGGATAAAAAAAATATTATACGAAACATTATCGCGAAGTAACATGTAAAAACATCCACAAACAACCTCTGATCGAGGTGAAAATGGAAATCCTAGCATAAAACAATATTCCAGACACGATTGAAAAGGTTTCGCCGAATTCCGAGGTCGTTTGTAAAAGTTCCTTTATAACTCATATATGTGAATTGACACACGTTTAAATTGCGTATGATGACAAAATAAATCCAATTAACTTGAAAATTAAATTAATACAAAAATAAATCATTACGGATTTAATAAAATTATTTTCGTTGAAAACGGAGTTCGTTTGAAAAACAGTTATTCTTAATTTCATATTTAAGTCAATAAAATGATTAAATAAAAACCGAGGCTTTTACTATTCTCATGATCAAACGGTAAATCGAATCGATACAAAAATCTAAATCCTATAATAACTAATTAATACGAATCCAATGGCATAAGTTTCGTCGCATTCTGAGACTGTTTCCCGGAACACTATGTTATACACCAAACGACGCTATTTTGGACACCAAAATACCCCCATGTCCAAAAATAACAAACTACCTTCCTACCCTGACTCTAATCGTCAATACGAATCCAATGGAATTGGTTTCGTAGCTTAATTCGATAGTTTTCTCAAATTATGCACAAATATTCATTTATTAAATTAAAATTAATTTAATTACACGCTATAGATAGTAAGCTTCGTACACAGAGTGAATTGTAAATGGCGACAGGGATAACACCGTCTTTCTTCATGCAACTCCTCTTCAAAATCTTTTCTAATCTTCCGATTCTACGGTTTTATTTCCTCTTCATCCCTTGTTTTCGTCGTGCGTGGTTCCACTGTGTACTGTGCTGAATTTATCAGAACTAAGCTTTGCCAAGGAAATGATCCCAGATCCATGTTAACCTAAAAAATTCTTCGTCTCATCTCTTCAACGCTTTCTGACCTAAAATTGCTAATGAAAACTTTTCATTCCTCTACGATGTAGCCATTTCAGGAAAATACTTGCTATCGCAAGTTATTCAACTGGTGGTTATGGCATTCGGATGGAGGCCGACACCAACGTGGAGTTTTCACGGTGAGCAGCAACTCCCTCTACCTAAATTGATTCGTGTTTCGACTCGTTGTCTGTGATGGTTCTTTTTGGATTAAGGGTCTTCAATTTTCTGCTGTGGAGTTCTCTTGCTGATTTCTTGTTTTTCACTTGTGTGTTTTTAGTTGTTACACAATTTGTTGAGGTGCTTGGTTTGTTATTCTTGGTTAATGGATTTCGCATTTTAATTATATATTTTGCAGTATACTTTGTCACTGTTCTTGCTTGGATTTATTTTTGTTGATAGTTAGCTATACACGTGATGCCTCTGGCACTGATCTTATCCCTCTATAGGTGTAAGATGGTCTTAGTCTTTCGTCGGTGGCAAGTGTACTGCTATGTAATCTCTGCTTAGTCCATAGTCTTCATTGTTTAAGTTTTGTACTAAGGTATTTCTTTGTCCAAAATTGGGTTTACGAGATGTTTGTGATCTGGTTTATCTGTATCATGGTTTTGTCAACTTGCTTGATCATCATGATTATCATCTCCCTCCTTCTTTGGTAAATGCCAGTTTTGGCCTACTGATGGGACTCTCCTCTAGAGCTAGACTTGGTCAGATCGGTGCTTTTGCGGTTTTGTGGAGCTCGAGTAACTTTGATGTTGTAGTAGTGCTTTCACATCGCACGATACTTTTCTCTGTAAAAGTATGCAATTGATCATGTAATTGTACCCATGTGAACTATTCTGTGTACCTTTGCTTATTTTAATACAATCTTGTACTGTAATGTAATGTATACGAAATGTAATCTCCTATATGTGAAGCATGTAATGTACACAATCTCTCCCTGCATGGAGAGTTAGGAAACTTTGTAGTCTAGTAATGTAGCTAGCTCCAATGCTCTAGGCCTGATAGGTATAGTAGACGGAACACTATAAACTCCGTAAGCGGTGGACGGTCCACCTTAAAAACCGATTTTAGCTAACTGTCAACCAAAGTCACCTATTCTTTTTTGTATTTTTTTATTATTAGTTATAATAAAAAGGTGTTTGCGCTCACCTTAAAAACCGGTCAGCTATGCCAAAAAAAATTACGCACTATAGAAAACGACTGAGCATTTATGGCTACCGTTGTCATATACGACATCGATTTGCCATGAAATTGGGTTTTGTACAATAACTTAATGTTATGGTTCCAATGAAATTAATTTCATCGAAAACCGAGGTCGTTTGCAACATGGCCATTTTTAAGGCTTAAATAATATAAATAAAATATTATTAAATTCCAAACATATCCAAATAAATAAAGATAATTTATTATTATCGTATATATATATATATATATATCCAAAGGGAATATCATATAACTTCAAATATAAATCAATATGGATTTTACAACTCAATATTAACATTTCGAGTTAAATGATATCCAAATTGTATAAAACCCCTTTTAAATATATTAAATAAACGTTAAATTTTAAATAACGATTCCATAGCAACTATTTGAAATTTTGATTTGGACATAACTAACAATCTATAACATGAAATCTCGATTTTTTCTCTTTCATCAGAAAATTATAATCAGCTAGATTCAAACGTTTCTTGTTTCACAGAATTCCGACTTATATCAGATCCTGTATATTCAATTGAAGTTCAAAACCCAATATTACGAACTACCGCGACGTTACAATTTCGTTTATAATTGAATATAAATTAAACGTTCAAACTTTGTTTTATAAATAAATTCAATATTAAAAATCCATTAATATTCCAAATATATTATTTAAAACATATTTAAATATTCAAATTCAAATGACCGAAAAATCTAGGTCGCTACAGATAATTTTCTGATGATGGTCTGAAATTGTTTGGTGAATATTGAATATAGGGTGGCTATGGTGTTTGTTACTTGCATTGTGCAGTTGGGGTTCAGGAACAACATCTACGGTCTGGTTTGCGTGGTTGTGGTTTCGAGGGGTTGACCGGAAGGGGTCGGCTGATGGAAGCGGTTGTGTGAGCTGGTTCTAGCTGTTCAAGCTGCTTGAAACTGTTTGGTTTTGATGGATGTGATGGGAGTGTGTAGATGATGAAACGATGAAATTTTGGTGATAGTACAATTGTTGATTGAGCGTGTTTTGTTAGATGGATGGTGCTGAAATGCGTTTGCTGAAGCGTGAACAAGGTGGTTGTTGATGTTTAACAGTGGTAGGGTTGGAGAAGGGGTTGTGGAGTTGTGAACTATGTGGATGTAAGAGGCTGTTTGCAAGAGGTGAGATGTTGATGGTTGTGATTGAGGGTAGTGGAGTAGGCAAGGGTTCGTTGCGGATGTTGAGGGATGAGTTTGTGATGAGGCGTTGTGATTGTTTTTGTGCCTTGCGGATGGGAGTTTGGTTTGGTTGGGGTAGTGTTGTGGCGTATGAATTGATGATGGGTGTGGGCTGATGGAGTTTTTTGGAAGGATGTGTTTGGTTGTTTAAAGAATATGGTAGGAGGTTTTGTTGGTGATTAGTTATCGGAATTGTGATTGTTTATGGATGGAGGGGGTTTTGTTTGTTTGTGGTAGAGTTGTGGTGATTGGGAAGAATTTGATGATGATTGGTGATGAGTAGAGATGGTGGTGTTTAGATGATGTTAGCGACGCAGCTTAGGTTTAGATGAGGAAAGGAGAAGAATTTATGGTTGGAGTGTTGTAGGTTGCCAGATTTATGGATACAGTGTCGTATGGTGAAGTTGGTGGCAGAGAGCAGCTGTATCAGTGGGATGATGATGGTCTTTTATGCAGAGATGAGAGGGTGAAGATGATGACTTCACGGCGGAAGAAACACAAGCAAGAGGGAACTTTTTTTTTTTTTGCCTTTTTTGAAGTTTTTGAAAAGAGGGAAAGAAATTGTAAGATGGAAAGAAATAAATGAAAGAAAGGAAAAGGGAAGTCAAAGAAAATTGCAAGTTTTTTTCTCTTATTTAGAAGATTATAGTATCAATGATTGATACTAAATCGACTAATCAAGAAAAAAATTCTAAAAATAAAAGAAAACAGAAGCAACAAAAAATAAAATAAAAACTAACATAAATCAGAAATTAAATAAATAATAAAATTTAGTTGTTGGCCCCTCGGCAACGGCGCCAACAACTTGTTTGACACTTACTAATGGACTAGAAAAGCGCAAATTATGAAAATAATAATTGTAAGTGCATGTGTGTAGTATGCACGTCGAACACATGAAGGAAAATTAAAATTTATTATTTATATAATCTCGTGGGCGAGTTAGATAGAATTTGAAGATTTTGGTTTGAAAATAATAACAATTGAAATTGCAATTTAGTTCATAACAAATCTAATTGAACCGACAATCAAATCACTATTATCAGTTGAAACAGGAAAAGCAAGTAAACTACTATTGAATTCACTACGTATACGAATTTGATCAAATCTATATTAAATTCAATACAACCTAGGAAAGCAGAATAAAACGTAGAAATTAAAATTGCAGAATAGAAATAACAAACAGAAAGTAAAATTAGGATTACTGTTGAAACTAATCAAACGGTCAATCACTAATGAGAATTAAAATTGCAAAGACAACTTATGCTCTACCAAATCTAATTGTATAGACGACACAAGTTGCTTGAAAATAAAAATGAAGATAAATAAGTGAAAAGAAAAAGCTTTATTAATGGAGAAGAGAAATGGTACAAAAAAAGTACATTCTTTTACAATGGGTATAACATGTATTTATAAGTAAGATTGAGCAATCCTAACCCTAATCAAATCTATGAATATACGGGACTCTTTACCCAAGAGTTATTTTATCATATCTCATGCCCTTTTCTTGACTATGGTTTTAGGAAATAATATTGAGCATATCTGAGAATATCTGGTGAATATCTTGAGAATATTTTCCCTATATCTTCCTTTCTGGCGTGTTGCTAATTGATTTGAGATAAGATTGCATATGTTTTATTCCTCCAAACAAACATGAACACATATTAGACTCCAAAAGCAACTAAAAGTGAAATCTTCATCTGCAAGTCTTCATAAATATAGGAAATTGATCTTCTACTCTTGCAATATCTTTACTTTTCGGAGTGCATGAGGATTGATTAGCAAATCTGTAAAAATGAAAAAATAATACCCAATACAATGTTATTTATATACAAAAAGATGAAATATAAGTGTATAAAATAAACATATTTCTATATTTATCATGAACCTTTAAGAATTGTTGTTTCTTTTACATCTCTCATTTCGAAGCTTAAGAGTGACTGTCAAATCTTATACTGCATGCGCTTATAAATTATTAAAACTGATAACATGGATACAATTCAAGATTATTATAGTTACTCAAACATCCCTTGAATTATACATATTTCTATGAAAATGGGAATGTATTTTATAAAAAGAAATTTGGAGGTGTCCAAACATATTTTTTTATAAATATAAGAATTTATGTCAAAAATTTTTATTAAGAGATTATTTCCTTAACTAAAAATTATACAATTTCATGCTTCATTTCTAGTATATCTCAACTACTTTGCAATCAAACTGCCCAGAAAAACCACTACAAGTCGATAAACAGAATATTGCTATTCTTGTCATCATATTTATTCTTTTTTATATAGCATAAGTGATAGTTTATTCAAGTAAAACACTATTGAAGTACACAGAGCTCTAACCCATGACTTTTAGAATCTCAATCCAAAACGTAACACCCATAAATACTTAAGTTGAAGGTCCCAAACCATTATCATAAAAGGTTTTATATGAGTGTCTTATCTCTCGATAAGCTATCAAAATAAAAGTTAACCCTCTTGATAATCCAGAATGGACCTTCTTGGTCTTGTCATCTACTTCACAAGTACAAATCATATATATGGTCACTCCAACGGATAAGCATTAGTCTCACGATCTTATTTCTTAATTCTTCCATAGCTCGTCCTATCACACGCTTTGATCGCCTGTTACATAATTCATTTTTGAATCTATAGTTAGATCAACTATAGCCCTTGGTTCCAAAACCACACCAGGATAGTGCATCCATTTTTTTTCAAAAGTGATGTAAATACATTATGCATGTCCACCGGATTATTTGACAACTTGACTCGATATACTAGTTTACTTGTTCTCTATCAGATCAGAAATGCTCTATGTTAGAACCTTTATTTTGTGCTATTTTGACAATGACAATTATATATCGACAATATTGTGTACTAAAGATTATTCCAGGAGAAATATTGTAAAATATATTCAAATACAAGAAGGTTCGAAGATACGATTTGATTGTTATATTTTATGTTTTATTCGAGTCAGTATTATAGTTAGAATTCTTGTTAAAATCTCTCCTAAAATATATATAATAAAAAATGATGTTGATCTTTATAAATGCTAAGGCTGTGCACATGCATAAAAACACATGTGTAAACAGCTGGCTGGATTGTAATTCAGTCGGTTGATTGATGAGTATTCATAAATGTATATGAATATTCAACCGACAGAATCTATAATTTAGCAGGTTGAATCTTGTGCCTTATGTATGTGCACAATTATTTTAAAATCTAGCCTTTTTAGCCAACTGAAATTTATTTTCAACCGACTGAGCTGAAGGGTTGAGACCTTTTAAAGAGATGTAACTCTTTAATCAAAGAGTTATGTCCATATTGTGATGGCCCTAAGATCCCCACCTTTCGAACCTACCATAAACCACACAAGTCCAGTTCAAAATCGACAAAAATCCTCGAGTCACTTGGGATTACGACTAATAAGAACTGAAACAAACAACATTTTTCATTATCATAACAATAATTTTACATCAGAGTATATTAATAAATACAATACACAGCGGAATAACTATATTAGAGTATAACAAATATAAATGCACGAAACTACAACGGAAGAAATAAAATGCTCTGGACACAGCTTTAAGCTTCAATCCCGCACCTGCTCTATAAAATATCTGTAAAACCAAAACTACTAGCTGTCCGTGTGGGAAATATGGGCACCCATAGTTTCGGTGGAAAACAATAAATTCCGGATCAGTCATGGGACACAAATAACGACAATTCAAGCATCCAATTTTTAATATAAATACATTTACATTATTATAAGCGTAACCAACAAGGTAAGTCACCATAATTGGAAATAATCATTAAAAATAACGACTGGGTTCGATTAAATTAAATTATTGTTTAACTTAATTCGTTATATAAAGATATTCAACATATATTCAAACAATCACCAAATCATCCAACAATTAGCAAACATAGCACACAAATATTAAACCCAACTTATATAAAATATAAGTAGGACAACTGAGTGAGTTATACTCACCAAGATTTCAATTCGGCGTTAAAATGATTTGTTTTAATTAAACTAAACAAACGTTTAATATAATTAAGAATTATAGCTACCTCCAATGATGACCAAACCAGCTCCATCTTGTAGCCTGTGTCCATTTGGTTCCAACGTGACCAACCGCGCTCAATTCTGATAAGGTTTGGTCAAGATATTGCATTAACAATATTATAAAAGCTTTTTATTTTAATTAAACTTTGTATTTAAAACAAATGGGCCTACCCAACTATATCGGCCCACGTCCTCTACACTATACCCGCTTCTATAGGGTCTTTCTTCTTCCCTTATTGATTTGAAGCTCCACTTTCGTTTCACCCGTACACCATTATCTATGACACCACGCAACACTCATCGAACCACCATATAAACAATACCAAACGACTTCTCCAGTCAAGCTCGTCTTCCGACACTATCACCTCCCCCTCCGATGGCCTACAGCTCCAACCGACGTTAATTCCTCTACCCTAGGTCCGCACTATTTTGTCACTATTCCCACCAAATTTTGTCACAGCATGCGCCTTACTCCCCTGAACACACTATAATTCTTTGTTTGGTGAATCAATGATCATATGCTACCAAATCCCGAACCCTAACCCACGCTTGTAACACCCCACGTCCGCTAAGGTCACTCATACCAGGGGAATGCCTTAGTTTCGGTGAAGTATTTTGAGTGAATATAGAACAGTAAAATTACAGCAAGACAGATATAAGTAATACTTGAAAATTTAAAACATCATTTCATTGCAGCGGAAAGTAATACATGTTTGGTTACATCACAAACCCATAAACCAAGTCAAGAACATAATATCCATCTTGATAAAATAGAAGTACATAATCCCACTACATAACTAATAGCCATAAAAGAAAAGATGATCTGGGCTTCACTTCGACGGTCCAAGCTCCAAAGAATAGATACAGCAATCCGATCAAAGCCCACTAGCACCAGGCCCACTCTAATACCCTGGGGTTGGGGGAAAAAGATAAAAACAACGGGGTCAGACATAAGTCTGAGTGAGTCCTATAACCCTAACAATACAATCATTAAAATAACCAGATAAGACATAAGTCGATATACGGTAATGCCTGGGGATCCATGGCTACACCAAGCAGCTTGGCAAACTTAGGATAAACTAAGATAACCGTAAAGACGCATTTACCCACCCAAGGGTAATTACTAAATTACACCACCCCAGACCTACTCAAAGATAATTCCTACACTGCACCACACCAGTTCTACCTACCCAAGATTAGTTCCTACTTAAAGGTTGATCCCACTAAATGTACTTAGTAATTTTTTTTTTTTTTTACCCAGTAGTTTCTAGTACCCCTACATAGGTGCCGTCTGCCCCTATCATTACTAGGCGTACCCACTACTTCCAAGCGATCGGCTCCCTAACGTAGATACCCGTGCTGGTCCCACAATGGGGTGTATCATTTCCCCAAAGTGGCAACCTGATAATATCAACGGTGCACGGCTTTATATCTACACGATGCAACAACGATTTACTAACCAGCCCGGGTCCACACACGCATATGAAACCCGTTGGTCCTACGTTGCCACCGCTAACCCGTTTTGGCCTCTTATAGTCAAGCCCAATATGCGTGTCCCGTCACTCGACTTGGGTCGAGCCCACAAAGATACGTTTGGGATATTGGTTGAGATGGGCCCCCACAAGCTACCTCTTAAGCTTGTTAATTTATCTAGTGTATCCCACTTAACCCCTTTAACCATGTTCACTTACATGTTATAAATACTTTGGTTAAGTCATTAATCATATTTTAATTACCTTTCAAGGCACCCACTAGATTTCCACATGACACCCAAGTCCCTTACTTAATTCCCTCATGCCACCCGAGGCACTTACTTAACCTCTTAATCATGTTTAATTACATGTTCCACTTTGGTTAAGTATTCTAATCGTGTTTTCTATTGCCACCCAAGGCAAACCCCTAGTTTTCTCATGCCACCCAAGGCACCCACTTAACCCTCAAGCCCCACTACATGCTTATATGGTTAAGTGTTTCTTAATTAATTAAGACCGTGATCCTCATAAAGACCTCTCACATTAGACTGTCTTTTATGACCGCTGGTTAAGCCGGTTGGGTCCGGGCAGCCTTATGTCATAATCAAGTCTAACCTCGTGTCTTTACATTAATCACGTATTTAGTTTGTGCCTAAGACCTCTCACATTGGGCTAACATTTGTAGCAACTGGTTAAGCCGGTTGGGTCCGGGCAGTTTTACGCTACAACTGAGTCCAACCTCGTGTCTTAGTCGATTAATTACACCTAATTAATCACCCTCATAATTTATATTAATTATCCCTAATTAATATCAAGTTTTTCATAACACGGGTAGACCTAACTCAATAGGTAAATTCCCATGGGGTAGACCTAACTCAATAGGTAAATTCCCACTTATGTTAATCTATTTTTATGGTATGCTTAATCATACCCAACCATACTTTAATTAATATATTTATTAACCCCATCGTTCCCCACGCAAATCGTTCTCATCTCACGACATAATAGAAAGGGAAGATCCATCACAAATATCATGGGTTTTAGCCAAATCTTAGCATATAACTTTGTCATGGGTTAAGAGGATGTCAACTTGCATATATGAGCATATATTAACCCAACTACATTTAACCCAAACTTGCATATTATCGCACATGACTTGCATAACTTATTGCATATGAACTTGCATATTATCATACACATATCTTGCATAACATGTTGAACTTGCATAAACACACATAACTTGCATAACATGTTGGACTTGCATATAAGCATTCTCACAACTTGCATAACATTCACATACTTGCATATTAACCAACATGTAACTTGCATAGCATATCTTGTATATTAACATACATGTAACTTGCATATTAACAAACATGTAACTTGCATATTAACAAACATGTAACTTGCATAGCATATCTTGCATATTAACATACATGTAACTTGCATAGCATATATTATCATACATGTAACTTGCATAGCATATATTATCATACATGTAACTTGCATATGGACTTGTTTGACATGCATAAACCCACTTGTTAAATATGCATAAAACAACTTATTAATCATGCATATTATCTCATACTTAGCATGCATGGAATCACATACTAAACTTGCATAATATCATAAACTTAGCATGCATAGAATCACATACTCATCATGCATAATATCACCTACTTAGCATGCATAGAATCACATACTAAACTTGCATAATATCATAAACTTAGCATGCATAGAATCACATACTCATCATGCATAAAACCACTTACTTAACTTGCATAAAATCAATTACTTATTATGCATAAACCCACATATCCAACTTGCATAAACTCTCATATTCAACATAAACTTACATATTCAACATAAACTTACATATTCAACATAAGATTCATATTATACATAGATTAGCATATCATTACCAATGATTCAAATACACAAATCCGCATTCAAGACCATATGTCTCATTACACCTAATCTACTTATCTTAACAATTGATCATCAAAGTGATAGAAACTCACCAAAACACAATTAGCAAGCTAATGAAGAAGATTAAGATACTTAGGATGAGATTAGAGATTGATTAGAGCTTGCTTTCCTCTTCATTGATTTGTGGAGGCCATGACCAAGTTTCATTTTGCCATAGTTTAGTTACTAGGTTTAATTATGAACGAATTAGGGTAGGGTTAGGGTGTTATTTATAGGATTAGGTTGCATTTTAGACCCTTAGATTAACCCTAGATTAATTTAGGACCATTAGATCCGTCAGATCCAAGAAGCTTCCAGAACTAGCCCACCAAGCCAGCCCAAGAACACAAACTGGTGCACCCAGTTTCTCTGGGCGTCGCACCCTGTCGACAGGCAAGTCGACAGGCATGTCGACACCCCTGTCGACAGGCCTGTCGACAGCCCTGTCGACATGGGTTGGGCGGGAATCTTCCCGCCTGGCCCCGCCTGTCCAATTTAAAATCTGAATTTTAAATTCTTAATTCTGTTTTAATTTTCAAATTTTCTGCAAACTTCATCGGGCCATAACTGGGCCATACGGACTCCGATTTTCGAAAACTCGGACTCTATTTCGCGTATTTTTCCGAGACGAACGCAATGACGCAGCCCGTTTCCCCCAATTCTCACATCTGAGATTATATATTCTGAAATTAGTGAATTTTAGCATTAACCGAAATTCGGGGTGTTACAACGCTTGAACAGAAAACCGTAAACAAAATGTGCTTCGAATTCAACACGACCTATACCAGATTGAAGCTTTAGATTTATGGAATACAACAGAGTTGGTTTATAATTTTTCGTGGAGTATATATGTTGGAATAATTTTTAAAAGGATCGAGCCGCCATTAATTTTCTTTATAACTCAACGTTTTTAAACTGGAGATGAACCACTTTGGTGATGTATTTATAATGTGAGAAACCTTGGAAGGGACGGTACTAGGTTTGTAGGCATGTGTGTGGGCAGAGATAGGTAGGTAGTTGTGTGTGTTCTCACTTTCATAGGTCTGCAATCTTATAGGGTAGATAGAAATAAAGGGTAGGCATGCAGTAGGCCTATTAAGTTTGATCCGCTCCTTTATATTTTAGTATGTATTGAGTAGTCTTAGGGTAGGTTGTCTCCTTTTTCCCTTCACAAGGCATGTGCATTTTGAAGGGTAGGCATAGCATGTAGTTCGATAGTTGTGCATTGATTTAGATAGAAGTATAGGTTTGCATACATATATTTAGTTAGTATAGGGTAGGTTTGTATTATACTTATGGCTTAATCATGTATGCTTTATTAATTACTTAGGGTAGAAGCTTGTACACGTTTTACTCTTTTTAATATGGTTAATCTAATTTTACTACTATTTAACGTTGCACGTTAAATATGCACACCGTCACACACAAACTTCAAACGCAATGAAAATAGACACACTGCTATGTCTTGATGTTCCAGATGCAATGAAATTAATTTTGTTGAAATCCGACTTTGTTTGCAAAATGACATTATTTCAATTTCAATTTATTTATCGGTTCACATTTAAATATTGCACGCTCAGAAAACAATTCCGATTGACTCCAAATTGGAAATCTCGCAATAATTAGCTATACGTATTCCAATAAAATTCGTTTTGTCGAAAACGGAGATCATTTGAAAATTAGCCATTTCTGAAGCTTATATACCTTCGATAAAATATAATTTAAACCCAAAACAATTAAATTACATAAAAATAAATTATTATTGTCATATATATCTAAATAAAATAATATATCACTCAAAATATAAACTAATATGGAATTATAAATCAACCTTAACATTTTCGAATTAAACGATATCCAAATTATATAAAAATCCCTTTTATATTTATTAAATAAAAGTTATGGTTAATAAACGAATCTATAGTGTCCCGAAATTCTGGTCCAATTTGAGCTGACTAAGTAACACAAGTCCAACCCACATTACACTGGAAATCAGAAAACTAATAGAAAGAAAATAGAGGGTGAGAATAGATAAGATAGAAACTTAGAATAGAAGAAGAAGAACACAACATCAGAGTAACACGAACCTCACAGCGGAACAAATAACATTTAATATATATCATAACTTTGAAATATAAATATGTACTTGAATATACATATCATTTCCAAAGTACAACACTTACAACACAGCGGAAATAAACAATAGCTATATGATCCTGAAGCCTCTTTCTCCAGCCCTTCAAGTATCTGTAAATCCCACTACTTGACTGCCCGTACAAAATTGGGCACCCAAGAGTTTAGGGAAAACAAAACAAAATAAACTCTGGGTCAGTCATGGAACTGGTGTGAGTAAAACAATTTAAAACAGTTTGAGCACTTAAACGATATCTCATAAGACCGCGCCGTATAACGGAACCAGTTTTTCCCTTATGAGAATCCAAAATAATCTTTATATCAAAATCCTTTTGATATTATAATAGTGTCTATCAACCACAATATAATAATCATCTAGCAGATACACTTTCATCTCACGTTCTACATACATAATATACAATCAAAATCGCGAGTACTTATTGGATAATGGATTTCCAACTATGACTAGGTATGGAACCACCTTTCGCTAGTGTACCTCTAGAGAGGAATACACTGGGTTCAACAAGAACATCTTGCAACCCGGCCAGACATGACCGACCACTCATTTCGCTTAAGTGTATCGAATGTATATCACCAACGGTTGGGATCAGCAACCATTTCCCGAATGGGACAGCATCGAACAGATTAAAGAATGAAATGAATATCTCTAGATAGGTGATTATACACCCTAGTGGGAGCTACCCACATAGCCATGCTGCCTGCCCGATTTTTGTCATTTATCGGATGTGAGGCCAGAAGCTACGCTTATCTTTTACATGCCCCATCTTCATTCACTTAGAATGTCACATCGTCATACCATTTAAAATCACAAATAGATTTATCCAAAAATAACACGGGTATACAGCTAAGAGAAACGAATTCCTCCGCCACCGAATGTAAATACGTTTGAAGAGATCAACTTAAGCGATCTATTAGATATACTCTATCAGAACTTCTTCCATACAAGTTGTCCTAGGACTGGACAAACCGAAGGCACTATTCAGTACATCCATCTTAGGCAATCTTTTCCTAAAATTTATATAACAACCCTTGCACTTTACTCCGTCTTCAATTATCTTTGGCATATATGATTCGCAACGCTTATGCCAATACGGAGTGGTTCTTTGGATAATAATCCAACCGGTCTCTCCATATTAACAATGTTAAAATGGTCAAAACTTTGATGGTCTGTGATTTTACTATCAAAGAAAAACACGTGTGCAAACAACAATATTATTTCCAGATGGAAATTATATCGATCAATCATCATTTAACATTTATCTCTTTAGTTCATTAATTTACTTATCTCCTATTTCCATATATTCTAAATTCTTATTTTCTATTATCAGAAAACATTTATAATTCTTATTTGGAAAACATTTCCAAAACTCCTTCACTGGATTTAAACTGATGTTTAAATCAAACATCGCCATGCCAACTCAAACCATTTCACTCATTTACTAAATTCACTTAACCATCCTTTACTATCAAAACTTAGCCATTCCTTGGTTAAGAAGGAAGTCAATCAAGTTGGGGTATAATTACCTCTCAGACCTTAACTAAACAACGTTTTAACTTCGGAATAGACAAAGTTTATCTTCTAAACCTTTAACAACTTCCTTACAAAACTCTCGGATTCTACTTACGTATCCACTTCTTTATTGAAAACATTGGTTATAACGATAACGTTATAATCCCTACTTTCGAAATGTCTAACTTCACTTATAACTTTTATTCTTTAATGTGAATAAATAAATAAACACCTAATTTATAAATAAATAAATCTTGATTTAAAAACCGAAAAGTATAAGTACTTTCCCGAATTCGATATAATTGAATTCGACGTATAACTCTCTTTCAAGTAATCTCTATTTGATTAACTCTTCTTCAAATAACCTACATTCGATTATCTCTCTTCGAATAACTTATATTCGATTAACTCTCTTGGAATAACTTATATTCGATTAACTCACTTCGAATAACTTATATTCGATTAACTCACTTCGAATAACTTATATTCGATTAACTCACTTCAAATAACTTATACTCGATTAACTCACTTCTAATAACTTATATTCGATTAACTCACTTCGAATAACTTATATTCGATTAACTCACTCTTTCGAATAAACTATATTCGATCTCTTTCTTTCGAATACGCTATATTTGATAATCTCCTTTCGAATAACTTATATTCAATTACTCCTTTTCGAATAACTAAATTCGATTAACTCCTTTCGAATAACTAAATTCGATTAACTCCTTTCGATTAAACTAAAATCGATAACTCCTTTCGATTAAACTAAAATCGATAACTCCTTTCGATTAAACTAATCGATAACTCCTTTTGATTAAACTAATCGATAACTCCTTTCGATTAAACTAAAATCGATAACTCCTTTCGATTAAACTAATCGATACCCTTTTCTTTAACTCTATTCAAATAAACTATATTCGATACTTCTTTAACTCTATTCGAATAATTAATATTCGACTAACTCCTTTGGATTAACTCATTTGGATTAACTCGGTTTGATTAACTCATCTTGACTAACTTAACTTAATTAACTCGACTTATTTAACTCAACTTGATTAACTCCTATCGAATAACTAATATTCGATCAGCTTATATTCGAATAACTATGTCTGTTTTAACTTTATTTCGAATAGCTAATATTCGATTTAACTCCATTCGTTTGACTCTAGATCGCAGCGATCACAATGGTTACGCCTGATTCCCTCAGGAAACATCCGACCGCCGTAGGATATCTACATAGGCCTCACTCTCTAAATTTTGGCCCATCATTGCTGAACCCGCCTAACCAGCAAAGCCCAGACCCGCTCCTTTAACCCCTCTTCCTCCCTAATCCAACGCGAGCTCCAGTAGTTTGAAGAATGGCCATCACCGATTCCTTCTAACACCACATCTCATCCAATACTCCACAAATTTCAAAATTCGTAAACTCCAACGATCTTCTCTTCGAAAACTGCTCCTCCTCATACCAAAAACATCAAACTCACTCGCCCTTCACCATTTCCGCCGAACTGCTTCGCTACAGCCATCAACACAAAAATTGTCGAAATGCCCAACAACTCCACCATCTGACTCGCCTCACCACCCTGAACATCGCCGTCACCTTGCCTTGGACCATCCCACAACGCAACGTCGACGAGCCCAAACCCTAAATTTCACTGTCCGTAAACAACGGTGGAAAAAGGCCGTCGAGCTGAACAAAACCCATATAGAAATGAAAGTCTTGAGTTGTTGAAATCATAAGTATACAATTTGTAATTTATCTATTTCTATTTCAATTTATTTTGATTTTAGAGATCGAGATTTTTCTGTGAGGAAAATATTTTGGCGGTTATTAGTTTTTGACTGGTGAAGTAATGAAATTAGGTTTAGGAAAACTTGTGGTCAATTTATAGGAAAGCTTTATTTGATTATTTAATTTATTTTTAAGCAAACGTTATATATTTTTGTCCTTTAAAATTCCTGTAATCACATACGATACCCAAAAATCATGAAAATGGACATACAACTACAGTTCGACATTACGGTCCCAACGAAGCTGGTTTCGTCGAATTCCGACTCCGTTTGCTCACACAGCGTATTTTTAACTATCAAAATACTAACTGTTTTTAACATTAAAATCGCGTACAGCAACACACTAACTTCAAAAATCATGAAAACTGAAATCTAGCAATAATTTAATATTGCGGATCCAACAGAATTAGTTTTGTCGAAAACTGAGGTCGTTTGCAAAAGTGGCTATTTTTAAAGCTCTAAATAACCCTTTTAAATATATAAATATATTTAAAAGTTATTAAATTAAATATTTATAAATAAATATTATCGTATATATTCACATACAATATCATACAGCTCCACAATATTCCTATATGAATTTCTAACTCGATATTTCAAATCCCAATTAAATCGATATTCGATTTATAATGAAATTCCTTTTATAAATATAAATAAATCGTTATAAATTATAAAGGAATTCCATAGCGACTTTTCTAAAATTTGATTTGGACATAAATCAAAATCTACACGACAAAATCCTGATTTTTCTCTTCCACTAGAAAAATATACTTCACCAGCTCTGAACGTTTCTTGTTTCACAGAAATCCGACCTAAAACGGCTTCTGTATATTCGTTTAAAGTTCGAATCGCCAAATTACGAACTGCCACGCCATTTCGAGCTCGATTATATTTATAATATAATTAATACGTTCAACTATCGTTTATATAATATATTCGTTAATATAATTCAACTCTAAACTGAATTATATATTATAAATTGTCCAGTTCACATTATATTGTGAATTCCACTAATTCTGATTGTTTCAGAATTAAATATATAATTTAATTATTATTTTAATTAAATATTCAAAGTTGTTTAATTTAAACCATTTTAAATTACCAAACCATATTTTAAATAATTAAATAAATTAATTATTCGACCATAAAATACGGGACGTTACATTCTTCCCCACTTAAAATAATTTCGTCCTCGAAATTACTAAGGTAGAAAACAAACCCTATCAACTGGGTTACAATTTATTTGTTTACTTCTTAATTTCAGTTTCACTGAGCCAATAAACTTCAATTTAATTATTAATTAATTCTTATCAACGAAAATTTTAAAAAATCCTAAAAATTTTCTAATGCCTTAACTTTCCGAAAAATTTCGCCAGCACCTCCTTTGTACGGCTCAATCGGTACAGCCACAACTCGCCTCTCTAGGCCTTCTCCAACCCAAAAGAAAATCAAACAGCCAAGCGGCTTGCCAATTCGGCTCATAAATCACCAAACTCATATGAAATATAAACTTGTACCTTTTTGTCGGGCATATCATTATATCCTTTCCATCTGCTATCAATTCAACATATACCAATGTCATTCCAATCTGATCTCAAATCAATTCATTCTCAAACCAAATCCTCGGCTTATACCCCAAACCAAATCCATTTGAAACTCAAGATCCCTTCTTGATTTCAAACTATTAACTTACCAATTCAATATACTTAACCAAGTTAAGTTATCTTTCCACATTTCATTAACTAATTAATTCCTCTAATCAGTTACTTTTAGCTCATAACTCAAGTCTGATTTTTTAATTCAAAAATCAATCCATTTACTTACCTGAGTCAAATTATATTCAAAATCCAATTTTACTCAGTATCGTTCTATTTTCAATTCAATTTCCACTTAACTGGCTTTACTTCAATTTCAATTTGCTTTCGCAAATTTTCTTTAAATTTGTTTTTAATTCAAACAATCTTTCCCTGGGAATTTTAAACAGTTTACCATATCGAAAATCAAACTTTCCTTTTCAGGATTCAAAACACTTGCTTTTCTCAAATCAATTCAAAAGCAAAGTCTTTGGTAGTAATCCATCACTTAGCAACTCGAAAATGACACTGATGATGTGGCCATCATCATCAGGGTTATTTTCCAACTATAGAGGCGAGTTCAATACTACAACAAATTTCAATACCATATTCTAACACTTCCATTTGAAATTTATTTCAAAATATCATTCATACTGCTTGTAAAACAATTTAAAATCTCCCATGATTTTAAAATTCTCATATACTAAATCGTGATTCATTTACAAACACTTATTCAAATTTTAGGAATTTTAATTCCAATTTTGATCTTAATTTCAGATTTAACTCATCTGATTTCATATACTACACTTATATGATTTCTGATTGGTTATTTACATAACCATTTTATTTATAATCTTACTCGATTATAATAACAACCAATATATCCAATATATTATAATCACTCCGATATAAATACTTTATATCAAAATATAAGTTGGGTAAAATATTTCGTTTACCCTTTTTCAAAACATACCATGTCGGTTCATCGTATTCAAGAGTTTAGTAACTTCTATCGATACAGTGGATCAAACTGATCGACCAGAACCCATAAACAACTCAATCAATAAATCTCCACAATATAAAACAATTTTTATATCAATAACAAATACGCGCTCATATATATACACTTAAACTCAATCTAGGGTATTGATAACCACATCTCTACCGAGTCACGCCACAGAGCCAAGGTAATTTACTTAACCTTAAGCTCTGATACCAACTGGAGTGTCCCGAAATTCCGGTCCAATTTGAGCAGACTAAGTAACACAAGTCCAACCCACATTACACTGGAAATCAGAAAACTAATAGAAAGAAAACAGAGGGTGAGAATATATAAGATAGAAACTTAGAATAGAAGAAGAAGAACACAACATCAGAGTAACACGAACCTCACAACGGAACGAATAACATATAATATATATCATAACTTTGAAATATAAATCTGTACCTGAATATACATATCATTTCCAAAGTACAACACTTACAACACTGCGGAAATAAACAATAGCTATATGATCCTGAAGCCTCTTGCTCCATCTCTTCAAGTATCTGTAAATCTCGACTACTTGACTGCCCGTACAAAATTGGGCTCCCAAGAGTTTAGGGAAAACAAAACAAGATAAACTCGGGGTCAGTCATGGTACTGGTGTGAGTAAAACAATTTAAAACAGTTTGGGCGCTTAAACGATATCACATAAGACCACGCCGTATAACGGAACGGGTTTTTCCCTTATGAGAATCCAAAATAATCTTTATATCATAATCCTTTTGATATTATAATAGTGTCTATCAACCACAATATAATAATCATCTAGCAGAAACGCTTTCACGTTCTACATACATAATATACAATCAAAATCGCGAGCACTTATTGGATAATGGATTTCCAACTATGATAAGGTATGGAACCACCTTTCGCTAGTGTACCTCTAGAGAGGAATACACTGGGTTCAACAAGAACATCTTGCAACCCGGCCACACATGACCGACCACTCATTTCGCTTGAGTGTATCGAATGTATGTCACCAACGGTTCGGATCAGCAACCGTTTCCCGAATGGGACATCATCGAACATATTAAAGAATGAAATGAATATCTCTAGATAGGTGATTATACACCCTAATGGGAGCTACCCACATAGCCATGCTGCCTGCTCGATTTTTGTCATTTACCGAATGTGAGGCTAGAAGCTACGCTTATCTTTTACATGCCCCATCTTCATTCACTTAGAATGTCACATCGTCATACCCTTTAAAATCACAAATTGATTTATCCAAAAATAACACGGGTATACAGCTAAGAGAAATGAATTCCTCCGCCACCAAACATGAATACGTTTGAAGAGATCAACTTACGTGACCTATTAGATATACTCTGTCAGACCTTCTTCCATACGAGTTGTCCTGGGACTGGACAAACCGAAGGCACTATTCAGTACATCAATCTTAGGCAATCTTTTCCTAAGATTTATACAACAGCCCTTGCACTTTACTCCGTCTTCAATTATCTTTGGCATATATGATTCGCAACGCTTATGCCAATACGGAGTGGTTCTTCGGATAATAATCCAACCGGTCTCTCCATATTAACAACATTAAAATGGTCAACCATTTGATAGTCTGTGATTTAACTATCAAAGAAAAACACATGTGCAAACAACGATATTATTTCCAGATGGAAATTATATCGATCAATCATCATTTAACATTTATCTCTTTAGTTCATTAATTTACTTATCTCATGTTTCCATATATTCTAAATTCTTATTTTCTATTATCAAAAAACATTTCTGATTCTTATTTGGAAAACATTTCCAAAACTCCTTCACTGGATTTAAACTGATGTTTAAATCAAACATCGCCATGACAACTCAAACCATTTCACTCATTTACTAAATTCACTTAACAATCCTTTACTATCATAACTTAGCCATTCCTTAGCTAAGAAGGAAGTCAATCAAGTTGGGGTATAATTACCTCTCAGACCTTAACTGAACAATGTTTTAACTTCGGAATAGACAAAGTTTATCTTTTAAACCTTTAACAACTTCCTTACGAAACTCTCGGATTCTATTTACGTATCCACTTCTTTATTGAAAACATTGGTTATAACGATAACGTTATAATCCCTACTTTCGAAATATCTAACTTCAATTATAACTTTTATTCTTTAATGTGAATAAATAAATAAACACCTAATTTATAAATAAATAAATCTTGATTTAAAAACCGGAAAGTATAAGTACTTTCCCGAATTCGATATAATTGAATTCGACGTATAACTCTCTTTCGAGTAATATCTATTTGATTAACTCTTCTTGGAATAACCTATATTCGAATATATCTCTTCGAATAACTTATATTCGATTAACTCGCTTCAAATAACTTATATTCGATTAACTCACTTCGAATAACTTATATTCGATTAACTCACTTCTAATAACTTACATTCGATTAACTCACTTCGAATAACTTATATTTGATTAACTCACTCTTTCGAATAAACTATATTCGATCTCATTCTTTCGAATACGCTATATTCGATAATCTCCTTTCGAATAACTTATATTCGATTACTCCATTTCGAATAACTAAATTCGATTAAGTCCTTCTGAATAACTAAATTCGATTAACTCCTTTCGATTAAACTAAAATCGATAACTCCTTTTGATTAAACTAAAATCGATAACTCCTTTCGATTAAACTAATCGATAACTCCTTTCGATTAAACTAACCGATAACTCCTTTCGATTAAACTAAAATCGATAACTCCTTTCGATTAAACTAATCGATACCCTTTCCTTTAACTCTATTCGAATAAACTATATTCGATACTCCTTTAACTCTATTTGAATAACTAATATTCGACTAACTCCTTTGGATTAACTCATTTGGATTAACTTGGTTTGAGTAACTCATCTTGACTAACTTAACTTAACTAACTCGACTTATTTAACTCAACTTGATTAACTCCTATCGAATAGCTAATATTCGATTAACTTATATTCGAATAACTATGTCTATTTTAACTTTATTTCGAATAGCTAATATTCGATTTAACTCCATTCGCTTGACTCTAGATCGCAGCGATCACAATGGTTACGCCTGATTCCCTCAGGAAACATCCGACCGCCGTAGGCTATCTGCAGCCCTGCGAATTACGCTAGCAATCGTACGAAATGGCAACTCATCCTGAATAACTATGTTTGACTAACTCTATCTCAAATAACTATATTCGATCAACTCTAATTGAATAACTAATATTCAATTAATCCTAATTCGATTAACTATGTTCAATTAACTCTATTGGCAAATTCTATTTCAACCCACCATTTTAGGTAGTAGCCCCTCAAATCATGAAATAATCGGCAAACCCACAAATTTAGTTTGTAGCCCCCCGTTTTTTTAAAAAAAAAAATACCCTTGCACGTAGGGGGACTACATGGTTTTTCACTGTACCTCGTAGTTGCCCTACGTGGTTCATCAAAGTACCACGTAGATGATCTCCGTGGTTCATTCATGGACCACGTAGACATACTACGAGGTACACCAAAAAACCACGTAATGCAACTACGAAATGTTCAAAAAACTGGAAAAAAATATAACAGTAAAAGGGCAGTTTGGTCATCGTATTTTGTTGATAAAATGAGGGGCTACTAACTAATTATGTGGGTTGAAATAGAATTTGCCAACTCTATTTTGAACAACTTATATTCGATTAACTCTAACTGATTTACCCTACGTCCAAATTCAGTTTCAAATATCAATGTTGAAATCGATTCTTACTTCTGTATATAAGTCCTGACTTATATATTTTATTTATCCAATGATAAATATTTTACTTAATTTATAAAATATTATTTATAAATTAATCTTCCCAATTTATTTGTTAAAACAGATTTCTAATTAATTCCACTTTAAATAAATCTTTTCCATTTATCTGTTAAAAACAGATTTCCATATTCTATTCAGTTTCCAAATATTTTTTATGATCCTATTTATTTTCCAAATAAATATTCCTTTGATTTAATTCTATTTGTAAATGGTTTACAAATATTTCCCTTTCTATTTTATTTGTAATTGTTTTACAAATATTCCTCTTTCTATTTGTTTTACAAATATTTTCCTTTATCTTTATTTTACAAATATTTTCCTTTATATTTGTTTTACAAATATTTTCCTTTATATTTGTTTTACAAATATTTACCTTTATATTTGTTTTACAAATAATTTCTTTTATATTTGTTTTACAAATATTTTTCCTTTATAACTCTTATTTATTTCCCAAATAAATAATCCCTTTATACTTCTATTTATTTCTCAAATAAATATTCCATTTCAATTCTATTTATTTATCAAATAAATATTTCTTTTACATTTGTTTTACAAATATTTCTCTTTTATAACTCTTTGATTTTATAATTATTTCCTTTTATAAAATCCTTTTCCTTTTATATATAAAATCCATTGATTTTATATAAATAATTTATTTTCAAATATACTTTGAAAATCCCCATTTTACATCCCAGTATTTCTTACGGTATTTAGAATACCAAATAACAGTGATCGATAACATTCAAACACACATAATCAACAACATATTATATATCGCATCATATATCACAATATATGAAACAAAACAATATTTTATATACTGAGGAACCCAATTGGGTCCCTCAAACCTGTTTCCCTGCATCACAGATGTTAAACAACACAAATATCACGAATATAAAATATTCTGATAAACAGAATCAATATTCGATTAACGATTTTTATATATATCGTTATCTATAATTTCAACCAATACACAAGCAACTCAACCAAACAGTTAACACACAGCAAATCAACAGATGATTAACAGTTCTAAAAATACGTCATAAAAATATAACTGTTCAGAGTTGGTGAGTTTTACTCGCATTTCACGTTAACCGTTAAATAACGATTTGCGTCTGTTGATTCAGACGGACAATTTATTTCACTATAAATTGTAACGAGCTCCAATCCATTCCTAGTCAGTTCCATTGTGTTGCGCTCGTCCATACGACCCTGACGGATCTTGTTTCACTGGATTTTGTTTTCGTATGATCAAGTTATGATAATAATAAGTTAATAAAAATATTTAAATTAAAATAAACTTATTCTAATTAAAACATAGGCCTCACTCTCTAAATTTTGGCCCATCATTGCTGAACCCGCCTAACCAGCAAAGCCCAGACCCGCTCCTTTAACCCCTCTTCCTCCCTAATCCAACGCGAGCTCCAGTAGTTTGAAGAATGGCCATCACCGATTCCTTCTAACACCACATCTCATCCTATACTCCACAAATTTCAAAATTCGTAAACTCCAACGATCTTCTCTTCGAAAACTGCTCCTCCTCATACCAAAAACATCAAACTCACTCGCCCTTCACCATTTCCGTCGAACTGCTTCGCTACAGCCATCGACACAAAAATTGTCGAAATGCCCAACAACTCCACCATCTGACTCGCCTCACCACCCTGAACATCGCCGTCACCTTGCCTTGGACCATCCCACAACGCAACGTCGACGAGCCCAAACCCTAAATTTCACTGTCCGTAAACAACGGTGGAAAAAGGCCGTCGAGCTGAACAAAACCCATATAGAAATGAAAGTCTTGAGTTGTTGAAATCATAAGTATACAATTTGTAATTTATCTATTTCTATTTCAATTTATTTTGATTTTAGAGATCGAGATTTTTCTGTGAGGAGAATATTTTGGCGGTTATTAGTTTTTGACTGGTGAAGTAATGAAATTAGGTTTAGGAAAACTTGTGGTCAATTTATAGGAAAGCTTTATTTGATTATTTAATTTATTTTTAAGCAAACATTATATATTTTTGTCCTTTAAAATTCCTGTAATCACATATGATACCCAAAAATCATGAAAATGGACATACAGCTACAGTTCGACATTACGGTCCCAACGAAACTGGTTTCATCAAATTCCGATTCCATTTGCTCACACAGCATATATTTAACTGTCAAAATACTAACTGTTTTTCACATTAAAATCCCGTACGGCCACACACTAACTTCAAAAATCACGAAAACTGAAATTTAGCAATTATTTAATATTGCGGATCCAACAAAATTAGTTTCGTTGAAAACTGAGGTCGTTTGCAAAAGTGGCTATTTTTAAAGCTCTAAATAACCCTTTTAAATATATAAATATATTTAAAAGTAATTAAATTAAATATTTATAAATAAATATTATTGTATATATTTACATACGATATCATACAGCTCCACAATATTCCTATATGAATTTTTAACTCGATATTTCAAATCCCGATTAAATCGATATTCGATTTATAACGAAATTCCTTTTATAAATATAAATAAATCGTTATAAATTATAAAGGAATTCCATAGTGACTTTTCTAAAATTTGATTTGGACATAAATCAAAATCTACACGACGAAATCCCGATTTTTCTCTTCCACTAGAAAAATATACTTCACCAGCTCTGAACCTTTCTTGTTTCACGGGAATCCAACCTAAAACGGCTTCTGTGTATTCGTTTAAAGTTCGAATCGTCAAATTACGAACTGCCGCGCCATTTCGAGCTCGATTATATTTATAATATAATTAATACGTTCACATGTTGTTTATATAATATATTCGTTAATATAATTCAACTCTAAACTGAATTATATATTATAAATTGTCTAGTTCACATTATATTGTGAATTCCGCTAATTCTGATTATTTCAGAATTAAATATATTATTTTAATTAAATATTCAAAGTTATTTAATTTAAACCATTTTAAATTACCAAACCATATTTTAAATAATTAAGTAAATTAATTATTCGACCGTAAAAATACGGGACGTTACAGAATCCATAACGACTATTTGAAAATTTGATTTGGACATAACTTACATTCTATAAGAAAAAATCTTGATTTTTCTTTCTTATTAGAAAATTATAATCAAACAGATTCAAATGTGTAACGCCCCACCTCTATACTTGCGTTAACCAAGGCCATTGCAAGCAATGGTGTCAACTAATCCGAAGAACAAGGCTTTTGAGGAGCGACCATCTGTATATTAGCTTTGAACGAGTGTTAAATATGTCGGATAATGTGGTCTTACTTTTTTTAAATCTCATGAGGAAATATGACACATCTAATTCAAGTCCAAATCTACTACACAGTGGCTATATATAATTCGGAAAGCAATATAAAATACATAATAATAAAGTTAGAGTCACACACAGATATTCACATCACTAAGGTGGAAATAGATATGAATATAACACATGTGTGTAAATACAAGATAGTGGTCATAGTCGATCCACTATACAACAAAAGAATAAGCACAAGGCTACTCAAAATAATATGTATACAAAGGAGTCTCATATACATGTAACCCAAAAAGTACAACACTAAAGTAGTTAGCCCCAAAGTGGAGGATAGTCCATGTCGGAGTCAAGAAGAATCACCTGAAATACCTCAGTCTGACCCGAGTATTATTTACACAAAGATAAACAATAAACGGATCAGTCTAGCTATACTTATCATAAACTAGGACATAATAAGAGATATAAATAAATGTAGACATATAAATACTAAAATAAAAGTGACACACACGATGGTGGAACTCAAGAATGTCTACAGTATATCTCATAAATCTATATCAAGGCTATAAAAGAATATCTCATTCAAAATTATATAGCTACTCGAGTGTGACGGCCCGCCCCGCACCAACCGACACTTCCTCCAAGTGTGCGCTGTACACATGTCCAACTGGCACGGAACGGTCGTCATAAGAAAAGAAAGAAGAGAATGAACTAATCAAGGAACCTGTAGAATGTCTCACAGCGCAAGGGATAAAATATAATAATAACATACTTGACATAAAACAGGCGAGACAGTGCATAAGCTGATAACTAATAATCAATGTCAACATCAGAGCAGCGGAAATCCAAATACATCTTATTACAACTTTCCAAATTTACTGTCTCTAATCAAAAGAAAACTAAAGTAGAAGATGCACCACCAATGCCCAAGCAGTGATCTTCAACAACACAGGGAGAATACTATATATGTATATTACGTGGAAGCCTCCTGCTCGTCTCCGGATCATCTACCCGTGCATCACCAGCTAACCTGTCTCTAGTCTGCTCGTGTGAGCACCCAGAGTAATAAGAGGAGACATAAAACTCTGGGTCAGACATAAAGCCTGGTATGAGCGATAAGCATCTAAACAGAATAATAACAGGTATACTAAACCATACCTGAACCTGGACCTGCAACCAAAGAGTTAGTACCACATACCGTACAATGCTCTAAGGTGCCATGATAAATAGTGTAAGGATACGGGGGTGGGGTGTGCATGTCACAATGATAGCAAACAAATCATCCATAGCAACCATCCTCACATCTCTCACTCAGTGCGTAAAGCATACGATATCTACCACTTTGGAACACTAGACAAACTGAGGCAACGACGAATCCCGACTTGTAGAAACCCTGCTACGACCAAGCTAAACATATGGAGTCATGACCAAACATTTCAATGACCCACTTCATTGGTTGTAGCCCTTGGTTCTACCGATGCCATAATGGCCCTGAATCCGCCTTCATACCTCCTACCATAGTGGTCCAAAGCTATAGACGTCGATAACTCCTTGGCACGCGTCCCGCAGCAAAGCCCAACCATGAAGTGAACTCGTTGGTTCCCATCTGAATCTTAAGCTCTAACTTCTCATTTGGACTTCTTTTGCATCTCGGGCTTGGTCGAATTGGAGTGGGTCTTCAGAAGAGTTGTCGCGCATTAACAGTCTTAGAATTCGGTTCGGTTCGGTAGTCATCACCTTCATCGGTTCGGGTCGGGAGTCATCACCTTCATCGGTTCGGGTCGGTCCTCCTTTCCTGTCATCTTTCCATTCGGTTCGGGTCGGGTACTCCACTTCGGGTCGGGTCGGTATCTTCCTCCGGGTCGGGTCGGGTGTCCTTCCTTCCATTGCTCCGATCCGCTCCCTCATTTCTTCATGTATTCCGATCCGATCCCTCCTTGCCATCTGATCCGTTTGGCCTTCCCTCTTGCTAGTTCTCCCAAATGTTTACTTCCGATCCGATCCCTGCGTCTCCAAGTCGATCCGATCTGGCCTCCAATTATTCTTCCGATCCGATCCCCTTGTCCACTCCAACTCTAAGTAAACGGCCTTCCTTCTCGCCAAGCCTCCTCCAGTGACAAGTTCCAATCCAGTTCGAATTCCCTTGGTCAGTTCACAAATCCGATCTGACCCCTTACTCCGATCCGAACCGGTTCGGAACCTGCACACTTTTGCAACTTTCCAGCGAGCTTTCTACGCCATTCGACGGCATTTTCGACCAATCTAAATATTCTAATCAATCATAAAACATACCATAGAGTCATAGCAACATGTAAGAACAACCTCAAACACCAAACAACAATTCGAATGAACCAAAATGGATCAAAAGTGGCTAAAACCTCACATTTTCCTATAATCCCTCTTAAACATGTTTAAGCACATACTTAGTAAAACTTAATCAAATCGCCTAAATTTTCTAACAGAGGCATGAAATATTATTTAAGAATTTCTAAACATTTTTCCAGAATTTATTAGTGTATAAATTCGCTAATCTTCACTAATTACCCTTAATTAACTGTAATTAGTGTCAAAACGATGCTATCACTCACCTTTGCCACAAACAAAATTCTCAGAACTGAAACTCCTCTGATTTGGGGCGAATTCCTATGTATAGCAGCAGCTCCAACCTTGCTTTGGTGCTTTTTCTCCTTAATTTGATGTTGCTGAGCCTAATCCTCAATTAGAAAGTGATTTGGGGTGTTTTAGATGTAGGAAGCCATTGTTAGAGTGTCTAAGGATGAAAGTGACGACTGGAAAATGTCTAAAGAAATGTTTTCTAACCCTAATCAGCCCCTATATACCCCTAAACCCGAAATTCCCCTTGGGCCTAGCTGCTAATCACCCGGTTAAGCCCAATTAAGCTGCTTTTCACCATCTGAAACTTGTTTCAGCCATATCTCCCAAACGGTGAGTTCGTTTGGCTAATGTGACCACTCTACGGAAAGAGAAACCATCATCCGGAGTCAATGGAAGTAGTTTTAGGTCAAAATTCCTTTCCAGTCAAAAGTTATGGCCAAAACAGTGCCAACTAGGGGTAAAATGGTCATTTAAAAATCGAGAAAAATCATGAACATGGGAAATGACCCCAATAGTCGTCTCCCAAAGTTACATGACCATACGACTTCGTATGTGAAAGAAAGAAATATCCTACGATCCTATGATGCGTAGAATACGGGTCGTTACACTCTCCCCCCCTTAAGAAATTTCGTCCCCGAAATTCCTTAACCCAAAACATACAAGGGATCCCGCATGCCTAACAACCATATACAACAATCAAATATGCAAAACAAGCAAACAAGCCTATCCTAGCATGCGGAAAACTAAATCGAAGTCAAAATCTTACCAGGCAAAGAGTTCTGGGTGCGTCTTCCTAATGTCCTCCTCTGTCTCCCAAGTACAATCACTCTCGTCCTCGCTCCACTGTACCTTGACTAGCTTCACCGCCTTCCTTCGAAGTTGCCTCATGTCGTGCTCGACAATGCGAGCCGGCTTACGGTTCCCAACCGCCTCGGGTTCTACTTCGAAGTCCCCCAACTGATCAGGTGAAATAGTCATATCTGAGTCGTGAACGAACTTCCTTAGTTGGGAAACATGAAATACGTTATGAACTCCCGCCATCTTCTCCGGTAAGTCAATTCTATATGCCAAATTCCCGACTAGTTCAAGAACAGGGAACGGGCCAACAAATCTTGGTGTCAACTTGCCTCTCCTGCCAAATCGTATTACGCTCTTCAACGGAGAAATCTTGACAAACACCAAGTCGCCAACGGAGAATTTCAAGTCTCTTCTCCTCTTATCAGCATAGCTCTTCTGCCTATCTTGAGCAGCTTTCATTCGTTGCTGAATGATCTTAATCTTATCTGAAGTTTCCCTCACCACATCTGGTCCAAGCATAAACTTCTCGCCAGTCTCTATCCAACATGATGGTGAGTTGCACGGTCTTCCATACAAAGCTTCAAATGGAGCCATACCGATACTGGATTGGTAGCTATTATTATATGCAAACTCTACTAGATGCAAATGGTCATCCCATGACCCACCAAAATCCAATATACATGCTCTCAAGAGATCTTCCAGAATACGGTTCACCCTCTCCGTCTGACCGTCGGTCTGAGGATGATATGCGGTACTGAGATGTAACTCTGACCCTAGAGCCTCTTGTAAGCTCTTCCAAAACCCACTAGTGAACAACGGGTCTCGGTCGCTCACAATGCCTTTAGGTACTCCATGAAATCTCACTACCCACTTCATATACAATTCTGCTAACTTAGCTGCCGTTCTGGTCGATTTGACCGGTATAAATCTTGCACTTTTAGTCAGTCGATCCACAACAACCCAAATGCTATCATGTCCCGATCTAGTCCTTGGTAAACCATCAATGAAATCCATCGAGACTTGCTCCCATTTCCATTCGGGAATTTCTAATGGTTGCAACAACCCACTAGGTTTCTTTTGCTCGGCTTTAACTAGCTGGCAATTCATGCATTTGGATATAAACTCCCCAACGACTCTTTTCATCCCTTCCCAGTAGTAAGTCTGTCTCATGTCTCGATACATCTTATTACCACCGGGGTGTATAGTCAGTTTTGAGTGATGACATTCTCTAAGCACTTCATCTCTCAATCCATTGACATTGGGTACAACGAGCTTTCCATTCTTTCTAAGCCATCCATCTTGATCAAGCCCATACTTGCTCATCTCCTCATCGATACCCATCTCTAACTTGGAGATGATTTCCAATAGGTTAGGATCGTCCCTCTGACTAGAGCCGATCCGCTCAATTAAAGTGGGTCTGATCGTCAAACTTGCTAACATTTCTGGGTCCAATTCGCACTTTGGTCTGAAATCAAACCCCGCGATATACTCCAGTTGCTTCCATTCAAGGAACATAGCCCCTAAACTGGCATGTCTTCGACTCAACGCATCGGCTACGGCATTGCCCTTTCCTGGTGTGTATGCGATGTCAAAATCATAGGAAGCTAAGAACTCTAACCACCTCTGCTGACGAAGATTCAAATCCTTTTGAGAGAAAAGATACTTCAGCGACTTATGATCAGTAAACAGCTCGAATCTTTCTCCCAAGAGATAATGTCTCCACATCTTCAATGCGAATACGATCGCTGCCAATTCCAAATCATGGATAGGATACCTCTTCTCATGCGGTTTCAGTTGCCTGCTTGCATAAGCTACAACCCTACCACCCTGCATCAACACAGCACCTAGTCCGGTACCACAAGCATCTGTATATACCGTCATCTCTTCACTCCCCTTGGGAATGACTAACACTGGTGCACTTGTCAACTTTTCTTTTAGACTCTTGAATGCATCCTCGCACCTTTCGTTCCAAACAAAAGCTTGATTCTACTTTGTCAACTGAGTCAACGGTGCTGCTATCTTGGAGAAGCCTTGGATAAACTTACGATAATATCCCGCTAATCCCAAGAAACTTCTTACGTCTGTTGCATTCTTGGGCGTAGACCAATCTTGCACCGTAGCCACCTTAGCAGGATCCACGGCGATACCATTTTCTGAAACAACATGGCCCAAGAATCTCACTTCCTTCTTCCAGAAGTGACACTTAGAGAACTTTGCTTTCAATTGGTGTTTTCTCAACACCTCCATCACTATTCTTAAATGTTCCTTGTGTTCTTCCTCTGTCCTCGAATAGACCAAAATATCATCCACGAACACAAGGACAAACTTATTCAACTGATCTCTGAATACCCTATTCATAAGATCCACAAAATATGCTGGGGCATTGGTCAGCCCGAATGGCATGACCAACCACTCATAAAATCCAAACGGTGTCCGAAATGCCGTTTTAGCTATACTCTCAGCTTCCACTCTAAGCTGATGAAAACCTGTCGCGAGATCCAACTGAGAAAATATTCTCGTGCCACTCAACTGATCGAACAAATTATCTATCCGCGGTAGAGGATACTTGTTCTTCCTCGTCACTTTATTCAACTCGCGGTAGTCTACACACAAACGAAGGGAACCATCCGCCTTGGTAGCAAACACAACTGGTGCTCCCCATTCAGAAACACTCCTTCTGATAAATCCCTTCTTCAAAAGATCGCTGACTTGCACCTCGAGCTCACGCTACTCTCTTGGTGCCATACGACGAAGTGGCATCACTATAGGTCTGGCATCTTTTACCAAATCAATACGGAACTCAATCTCTCGGTGTGGTGGAAGTCCGGTCACTTCTTCGAAAACATCCGGATACTGGCCAACCACGGGCAAACCTGACAACTCACTATGCGGAATGTCGAGGGAGTTTAGAAAACTAGCCAATACCCCCTTACTGGGTAGACCACCAAACACTATCCTCCGCCCATCATCCGCTCTAGCTGTCACCAACAAGCCCTCACAGTCTACCACCACCCCGTATCTTTGGAGCCAATCTACTCCCAAAATAATGCCAAACCCAGTAAAGCCCAAAACAAAGCAATCACAAACAAACATGCATCCATGACTCGATAAGACCACATTACGACAAATCATGCTAAGGCTAGTAGAACCACCAATCGGGTTCGTCACTACTAAAGGTCTATCGACAATCTCGGGCTCCAATCCCAACCTATCTACCAGGTCACTAGATATGAAAGAACTGGAAGCTCCGGTATCAAACAAAACTCTAACAGGAACATCATAAACAGAAAGCATACCTTGAATGACGACATTCTTTCCCTTCTCCGCCGCAGTTGGGGCATTCGACGAAGAAGGAATAGCATTAAGGGCGTATGCTTTCACCATTTGCTTTTCTTTAGGGGGTTGCGGACACTTGTCCTTGTGATGTCCCATTTGGCCACAGTTGAAGCACTTCCTATCCGCTGGCTTGGCCCGACAATTACTAGCATAATGGCCCTTCTTACCACAGCTGAAGCACTCAACATCTTGTTTATTCTTTTTCTTCTGGCCATCCTTAGTCTGACTCTGCTTTCTTTTATTCTGGGAACCACCCTTGCCTCCACCACTTGCTTGTGGCTTTGGCTCATCTGCGGATGCAACCTCAGTCTTCGGCTTAGGGTAGAGACTCTCTGATCTTAATGCTTTCCCCACAATCGACTCAAACGTCTCATCGATGTGGTTAATAAGCCTTTCCCCTAAGTACTGATCTAACCCAGTTATGAATTTCTCATTCTTCTTCTCGGCAGTATCAATAAGAGATAACCCATATTTTGACAAAGTGTCAAATTCAGCAATATACTCCGAGACAGCTCTGCCATTCTGCTTGAGCTCCAAGAACTTCTTAAACAGCATTGACTTCTGAGCAGCTGGAATGAACTTCTCACTAAAGCGAGCCTTAAACTGCTCCCAAGTAATCTGGTCTTCGGGAGTAGCTGCCTTTATAGCATTCCACCAATTCATTGCCCGCCCTTGCAGCTGACGGGACGCTAGCTTTCTCTTCATCGCATCCTCGATACCCAAATCCTCGAAGATACGTTCGCAACTATCCACCCAATCCTGAACATCCGTAGCCGACTCCGTTCCGTGGAACGGCTTCCCACCAAGGCTAGTATAATCCTTATTCAGCTTGGCGAAGTCGACTCTTGGCGCCTGCACTATTGGACCACCACCATTTCCACCATTGGGAGATGCCCTCCGTACATCTCTAAGCATCTCTCTCATGAGGTCAGTAAACATCGTCCTCATGTCAGCAGCATTCCCATTATTGGCTCCCCTACCAGCACCTCTAGTATCTCGGCTCATCGTCAATCTGAAAAAGGAAACGATTAACGATTCCATAGTGGTGCTAGTGCAGTACGACTTCATTCTTATACTACTAATAGTATATATATAGCTTTTGAAAACCAAAATAACCACAAATACGCTCTCTCGTATACGTATATTATCTCTCCCTGATAACTTCCCTAGGTTAACTATGCAACCTAGAGCTCTGATACCAAGTGTGACGGCCCGCCCCGCACCAACCGACACTTCCTCCAAGTGTGCGCTGTACACATGTCCAACTGGCACGGAACGGTCGTCATAAGAAAAGAAAGAAGAGAATGAACTAATCAAGGAACCTGTAGAATGTCTCACAGCGCAAGGGATAAAATATAATAATAACATACTTGACATAAAACAGGCGAGACAGTGCATAAGCTGATAACTAATAATCAATGTCAACATCAGAGCAGCGGAAATCCAAATACAGCTTATTACAACTTTCCAAATTTACTGTCTCTAATCAAAAGAAAACTAAAGTAGAAGATGCACCACCAATGCCCAAGCAGTGATCTTCAACAACACAGGGAGAATACTATATATGTATATTACGTGGAAGCCTCCTGCTCGTCTCCGGATCATCTACCCGTGCATCACCAGCTAACCTGTCTCTAGTCTGCTCGTGTGAGCACCCAGAGTAATAAGAGGAGACATAAAACTCTGGGTCAGACATAAAGCCTGGTATGAGCGATAAGCATCTAAACAGAATAATAACAGGTATACTAAACCATACCTGAACCTGGACCTGCAACCAAAGAGTTAGTACCACATACCGTACAATGCTCTAAGGTGCCATGATAAATAGTGTAAGGATACGGGGGTGGGGTGTGCATGTCACAATGATAGCAAACAAATCATCCATAGCAACCGTCCTCACATCTCTCACTCAGTGCGTAAAGCATACGATATCTACCACTTTGGAACACTAGACAAACTGAGGCAACGACGAATCCCGACTTGTAGAAACCCTGCTACGACCAAGCTAAACATATGGAGTCATGACCAAACATTTCAATGACCCACTTCATTGGTTGTAGCCCTTGGTTCTACCGATGCCATAATGGCCCTGAATCCGCCTTCATACCTCCTACCATAGTGGTCCAAAGCTATAGACGTCGATAACTCCTTGGCACGCGTCCCGCAGCAAAGCCCAACCATGAAGCGAACTCGTTGGTTCCCATCTGAATCTTAAGCTCTAACTTCTCATTTGGACTTCTTTTGCATCTCGGGCTTGGTCGAATTGGAGTGGGTCTTCAGAAGAGTTGTCGCGCATTAACAGTCTTAGAATTCGGTTCGGTTCGGTAGTCATCACCTTCATCGGTTCGGGTCGGGAGTCATCACCTTCATCGGTTCGGGTCGGTCCTCCTTCCCTGTCATCTTTCCATTCGGTTCGGGTCTGGTACTCCACTTCGGGTCGGGTCGGTATCTTCCTCCGGGTCGGGTCGGGTGTCCTTCCTTCCATTGCTCCGATCCGCTCCTTCATTTCTTCACGTATTCCGATCCGATCCCTCCTTGCCATCTGATCCGTTTGGCCTTCCCTCTTGCTAGTTCTCCCAAATGTTTACTTCCGATCCGATCCCTGCGTCTCCAAGTCGATCCGATCTGGCCTCCAATTATTCTTCCGATCCGATCCCCTTGTCCACTCCAACTCTAAGTAAACGGCCTTCCTTCTCGCCAAGCCTCCTCCAGTGACAAGTTCCAATCCAGTTCGAATTCCCTTGGTCAGTTCACAAATCCGATCCGACCCCTTACTCCGATCCGAACCGGTTCGGAACCTGCACACTTTTGCAACTTTCCAGCGAGCTTTCTACGCCATTCGACGGCATTTTCGACCAATCTAACTATTCTAATCAATCATAAAACATACCATAGAGTCATAGCAACATGTAAGAACAACCTCAAACACCAAACAACAATTCGAATGAACCAAAATGGATCAAAAGTGGCTAAAACCTCACATTTTCCTATAATCCCTCTTAAACATGTTTAAGCACATACTTAGTAAAACTTAATCAAATCGCCTAAATTTTCTAACAGAGGCATGAAATATTATTTAAGAATTTCTAAACATTTTTCCAGAATTTATTAGTGTATAAATTCGCTAATCTTCACTAATTACCCTTAATTAACTGTAATTAGTGTCAAAACGATTATATCACTCACCTTTGCCACAAACAAAATTCTCAGAACTGAAACTCCTCTGATTTGGGGCGAATTCCTATGTATAGCAGCAGCTCCAACCTTGCTTTGGTGCTTTTTCTCCTTAATTTGATGTTGCTGAGCCTAATCCTCAATTAGAAAGTGATTTGGGGTGTTTTAGATGTAGGAAGCCATTGTTAGAGTGTCTAAGGATGAAAGTGACGGCTGGAAAATGTCTAAAGAAATGTTTTCTAATCCTAATCAGCCCCTATATACCCCTAAACCCGAAATTCCCCTTGGGCCTAGCTGCTAATCACCCGGTTAAGCCCAATTAAGCTGCTTTTCACCATCTGAAACTTGTTTCAGCCATATCTCCCAAACGGTGAGTTCGTTTGGCTAATGTGACCACTCTACGGAAAGAGAAACCATCATCCGGAGTCAATGGAAGTAGTTTCAGGTCAAAATTCCTTTCCAGTCAAAAGTTATGGCCAAAACAGTGCCAACTAGGGGTAAAGTGGTCATTTAAAAATCGAGAAAAATCATGAACATGGGAAATGACCCCAATAGTCGTCTCCCAAAGTTACATGACCATACGACTTCGTATGTGAAAGAAATAAATATCCTACGATCCTATGATGCATAGAATACGGGTCGTTACATCGAGGAAATGATAAATCATATCAATTCAATATGAAAATTGATAGTTCATATATCAATAAAACTAAAATTGATAAATTAATACCAATACGAAAATCGACAGCTCATATGTCAATAAAACTAAGATTGGTAAATTAATACCAATACGAGAATTGACAGCACATATTTCAATTAAAACTAAGATTTGATAAATTAATACCGATACGAGAATTGATAGCTCATATGTCAAAGAAACCCAGATTGATAAATTAATATCAATAAACTAATATTGATAAATTAATATCAATAAAATCTCAAATTCCAAAAATCAAAAACCAGAAAACCAGAAATCATAGAGAAAACAAGGGGGTAGCCTCGATATGGGAGTCCGTAGACTCAACCTAGGAATCCGAAGACTCAACCAACACGTGTATCGAGATGAGACGCGATCTCTAGGTAGCTAGCTTAATGTAACACCCCACCTCCGTTAAGGTCACTCACAAAGGGAATGCATTAACTTCAGTGGAGCGTCATAAGTATATAGAACACATTAATTACAAAACAGACAAAATTTAACAGCGGAAAATAAATAAAACTTTACTTCATTGATAAAACAACAGCTTGGTAAAACAGCTTGTACAAAGATTGTTTTCCAACACCAATACCCATTACAACAAAGCATCTGTCTTGTTTAACAAAATAAAGAAGCATAAAATGACAATGATATTCCCCAATAAAGCATGAGCCAGCCATAGCAGTAGAAAAGAGAGTCCAAAATAATACATCGACTTTCTTCGAGCTTGGAAAGAAAACTGAGCTAAGTGGTAATATTCCCTCCCTGTGAACCTAAGGGGGGGAACGGAAGAAAATAAAGCGAAACAAAACAGAGTCAGACATAAAGCCTGGTAAGTCCAGTGACTTTCAGCATGTAAATAGGTAAAAGCATCATGACATGAATAAACTGGATACCAGACATAACCATGATAATAAGCATAGCAAGACAACAAATGATGATCGTTAGATATGACAAGGTAAGATACACTGAATGCGCTTCGGTTCTTTCTCTGATTTCCTATTTTCTCTACACCACCCAACTAGCATCCTAACTAGTGTCTTTTATAGAACGATTCGTATTCCCTACTAGTGTCCCAACTAGTATCCTGTGAAAAAGGATCTGTATCCCCTACTAGTGTCCCAAATAGTATCATGTGTTATATATAAGGTGATCCCAACCCCACAGTTGTGGTAGCCTTCAGGTGTACATCTAGTATGAGGATCTTACCTCAATCAGCCTAATTGCCATGAAGATGTTAGATGTATCCTTACTACCTTAACCGATCGGCTCCTACTCATATCGATCTAGTTCTCGTTTGTGTCGCTCGACCCTCTGCTTGTAGATACCTGTGCTGGTCCCACCGTAGGGTGTATCAATCCCTAAGGTGGCAACCCGACACGATCAAGATGCACAACTTTATATCTACTGATGCCCAGTGGCTAAATTTTCCACTCTGGAATACGTGCACGCTTGTGATCCCATCGGAACCTGCACTGCTGCACCACCTGCCACTACTTTGACCGCTTATAATCAGCCCAGTAATCGTGCCCCACCCTGCCTAGCTCAGGGTAACGTTGATACCTATATGGGTTACTGCTGAAAAGGGTCCCGCTACTAGGGTTTTCCTAGGGTCTATTCGTATACCCCTCATATTGGTTAAGTGTCATCAATCAATTCAAGTTGACTTAACCCACCCATTCATCATGTTGTATTGGTTAAGTGTCATCAATCGATTCAAGTTAACTTAACCCACCCATTCATCATGTTGTATTGGTTAAGTGTCATCAATCCAGTCGAGTTAACTTAACCCACCCACTTGTCATGTTACATTGGTTAAGTGTTGCCTTCTTGTGTTACTTAACCCTACCACACATCATGTTATATTGGTTAAGTGTTGCCCTCTTGTGTTAACTTAACCCTACCACACATCATGTTATATTGGTTAAGTGTTGCCCTCTTGTGTTAACTTAACACTACCGCACATCATGTTATATTGGTTAAGTGTTGCCCTCTTGTTTTAACTTAACCCTATCACACATCATGTTATAATGGTTAAGTGTTGCCCTCTTGTGTTAACTTAACCCTACCACACATATTGTTATATTGGTTAAGTGTTGCCCTCTTGTTTTAACTTAACCCTACCACACATCATGTTATATTAATTAGCATTAACTATTTATTAATGCACCAACCTCTCACATTGGATTTGTTGTTTGCGGTTGTTGGATGTGCCGGGCGGTTCCGGGCAGTCTTATATCGCAAACTCATTCCAACCTCAGGTTCAGGCATTATTACACATCTAATTTTCACCTTTGACCTCCCATATTAGATTATCATTGTGGTTGCTAGATGTGTCGGGCGGTTCCGGGAAGTCTTATATCGCAACTCAAATCTAACCTCGTGTCTTAGGTGTCCATTAGATTTTTAATTAAATTGTATACTTGCAATTTATGTCCTAAATACCAATTTAACATGCTAATTAACGTAATTGTATTTTATGCCCAAAACTTGATTTATATGCCAATTAACCCAAACTTGCATTTATAATAATAATGCCCTAATATCAATTACAAGTTATGCCCAACAATTTCACCGAATATGTTATACCCAATTATTTCACCAAATACATTATGCCCAATATTTACCCAAAATAGGTTATACCCAAATATTCCCCGTATTCCAATCGTTCGTATTTCGCGATTTCAGCCTAGGTTTGAAGGTAACCCAGGTTAATAAAAGAAAAAGGAAATAGGGGAAGAGAGAGAGAGAAGGAGCATAAAATAAGAATAGGCATAAAAATAGGCATGTAACAACAAACCTAATACAAGAAATTTAGATCCAACAAAGATAGATTCTTTAATAAACTGATACAATCAATATCACAGGCATAAGAATAACATCATGAACCAAAAAGAATTATAAACCTGATGTACAACAAAGATAGGCCTGATATAATCAATAAAAATAACCTCTAAGGCATGTAAAGACATAGATTCAATAGAAGGATAGAGATAAATCTGAAAAGATTATTTTACAATCAGGCATAGAATTTGATTCATTTTATTACATGTCAAGATTACAATCAGGTATTCAAATCTGAAAATAACGTGAACTTACTTTGCTAGGATTAAGAAAAGATAATTGAATCATTGTTGTTGTAAAAACTGTAATTTGATGTTGATTAATCTTCAAAGTTGATTGTTGACGAAGAACTTCTAATATGATTTAGGTTTTAGAGGCGGCGGCTAAGAGAATTGAGAGTTTAGCAGCATAGAGGCGTCATAAGGAATTGTTATGCATTAGGGTTAGGTCTAGGCACTAATTTATAGGTGTAGAGAGTGTTTTAGGGCCTTTAGATTAACTAGGAGATCATTGGAACCACACAGCTCGAAGACAGGTCATCCAGCCAATCAGAAGAAGACACGTCATCACAGAACACTCTAGAATTCTGTACTGGACTTCCCTCTGTATGGGCGCACTTGGCGTACTGGCGCACTTCACAAGTGTGCCAGTGCATTCTGGCCTGTTTCCGTTTTTTCCGCCTAACTTCGTTCGTCCATGTCTCCTTCATACGGTATCCGTTTTACGCAAACTCGGACTCTATCTCCAGCAGAATTCCGAGATGAACGCAATGTCGTAACCCGTTTCATCTAATTCTTCTTTTAATAATTAATTATTCTTTAATTATCTCTTATGTCCCGTTTTAAAATTATGGGGTGTTACATTCCCTCTACTTAAAGGATTTCGTCCCCGAAATCTTCAAGTCAAGAAGAATGTATATCCTACCATCCAACATCCATCTACTCAACCATTCAATCACAGTCATCCATTGTCCTTAAAAAGGTTTCTAATGCTTTTCATGAACATATGCATAGTGTGTGTATATGTCCTTACCCAAATGCAAAATCAGGCGGTCTACTGATTCAGTTGACCTCCTTAATGCAATTCATGATAGTGCCATGCGTCCATTATGTATGCAAAAGAACCCTATTGATACATATCATTTCTATATGAGTGCACAACCATACATTCAAATGCAACATCCATATGATAACACATTCAATATACATCCATTAAATTAAATGTGCACACATATTCATATGCAATTATGAAAGTGATTGAGCCGATCTAGTGCCTAATGTGTGTGTAAATGCATCCACGAGCAACCACTAGCAAACACTTGCATTCACTTGCATCCACCAAATGTAACATATCTCAAACACATGTTTACAACCATATGATTGTTTTCCTACCTAAAGATCGAAGATGTAATTGAGAGGACATTCTAAATGATAGAACAAGTATAAACAAAGCGGTAGAAAAAGGAGAAGTTAAGAATATACCCTCAAAAAGAAAAGGGTACAGCGTACGTATTTTGTCTTCCGTCTCCCAAGTCGCGTCTACTTGATCATCTTCCCATTGGATTTTAACCAACTTGACCTCTCTATTGTGTAAATTCTTGATCTCCGATCCAAGGATGCATGTAGGAGCTCGTCTAATGGTGGCATCTCGCTCCACTTCCACTTCTCTAAGCATGCTCGGCTCCACTACTTCCGCGGTATCATGTAAACACTTCCGCAAATGCGACACATGAAATACGTCATGAACACCACTAAGCTTCTCCGACAACTTCACTCTGTATGCCATCTGTCCAATCTTCTCTAATCAGCTCGGGTCCAAGCAAAATCTTATTCGTAGACTCCCACCAACAAGTTGGTGATCGACACAGTCATCCATAAAAACCCTAATACTAGCTTAATAATCATTGTTATAATTAAGCGAACTCCACAAATGGAAGGTGCTCTTCTCATGTCCCTCCAAAATCTAGGATGCATAACCTCAAAAGATCTTCAAGGATTCTATTCACCCTTTCTGTCCGTCCATCGATCTGTGGACGATACGCAATGCTCGAACATAACTGCGTACCTATCGCCTTTTGCATATCACTTTTTCCTCTTGCATCGAAAACTGCTCCAAGTCCTATCTCGTAAGCACCGTTGTATACTAAGAACGGTTTGCTCCCATCTGGCAAAGTCAAAACTGGGGCTAATATCTTCGCAAAGTCCGTAACGAACTTCCTATAGTAGCCTGCTAACCCTAGAAAACTTCTTACTCCCATTGCTTTTCTAGGAACCTTCCAATCTTGGATTGCCACCACCATTGCAGGATCCACTGCTATCCCTTCCTTAGAGACCACGTGTCTTAAGAACCTCACCTCTTTCCTCCAAAAATGACATTTGGAGAACTTAGCTTTGAGGTGATGTGCTCATAGGGTCTCTAAGACTTCCTTAAGATGTAGGGCATGCTCTTCCTCGCTTTTAGAGAAAATCAAGATATCATCCACAAAGACTACCACAAACTTGTTTAGAAACTCCCTAAACACCCTATTCATCAAGTCTACAAAATATGCGGGTGCATTCGTCAAACCAAAAGGCATGACGAGCCACTCGAAGAAACCGTCGGGTGTTCTAGATGCAGTCTTATCTATGCTGCCCTTAGCCACTCTTAGCTGATGAAATCCTGTAGCTAAATCCAACTGTGGGAAAACAGATGCACCTACAAGCTGGTCAAACAAATCGTCTATTCTTGGAAGTGGGTGCCTATTCTTCTTAGTCGTCTTGTTTAATTCTCTATAATCCATGCATAAGTAGCGAATACTACTGGAGCACCCCATTCAGAAATACTTGGCCTAATAAACCCCTTCTCAAGCAACTCTTTAACTTGCTTGCTGAGCTCCTTCCTCTCCCTAGGAGCCATGTGTCGTACGGGTAATGCAACTGGTTTGGCGTTATCAACCAAGTATATGCGGAAATCTATTTCGCGTTTTGGGGGTAAACCCTTCACTTCATCAAAGACATCGGGATATTCACGGACTACTTTAACGGATTGCAAATTATCAATAGATGCATCAAGAGATTCTAGGTAACTAAGCATGACAAAACCCTTAGGGTTACACGAGATTTCGAGGGTATTATCGAGGCGCATCAAAAGTCTAATTACCCTCCTTTCACAATCGAGAATGGCACCATTACTGGATAACCAATCCATCCCTAGAATCAACCCGTAGCCCATGAAACCAAAAATGTAAGCATTACATCTAAACTCAACGCTTAGTATATATATTCCCAAATCCAAACAAATCATAGATAAATGAGCCGAATCCCCGATAGGATTTGAGACAACAATGGGATCCTCTACCCTACTAGTACTAAGGTGCAGAGACTCAACTATGGAAGTAAATAGAAAAGAATGTGAAGCGCCAGAATCAAACAAAGTTCTAACAGGATGATTGAAGAGAAAAACTAAACTTTCAACAGAAACGTTCCTACCTCTCTTAGGTACACTAGCAGTGAGAGCATGCAATTGCCCTTTAGAAGATTATGTCCTTTGCCCTTGTCCTTGTCCTTCGGGCAATCCTTTAAGTTGCCCTGCTTCACCATACTGAAAACAACAACCTGTCTTCTTCTTCCTACAATTAAATGACCCGCTATACCACAGAAAAGACACTTCCTCTTGTCGTGGGATCTATTATTTCTTCCACCCTTCTTATATTTCAATCACTTGTTTATGATTCTTCCACTTTGGCCTCTTTCTTTTCACCTTTCTCCTTCTCCGTGGATTAATCCATATGAACAAGCTTCTTATCCTTGGGCTTGTGCTCCTTAGCCCAAACTCCCTTATTCTCATCCTTACTATCCTTGTGTAGCTTGTTGACAAGTTTCTCGAAACTACATCCATCGCACGGCAACCTACAAAGCTTGAAAGAAGATTAGCCGCAGGTGAAACTACAGCGGCTACAGATGGAGGTTGGGCACTACTTCGCCCTCGACACGTGCCGTATGCCTATGAAACTATGGCGAAAAGGAAGAAGAGATTAAAATAGAGAATCGAAAGATAGTGCATATGGCTTTGGGGAATATGCCTTTAAAAATAACAATACTTTTCTCTTGAAAAACGCTTCTTTAAAACACGTTTTAAAAAACACCCCGTTTAAAATATGCTTTTGAAAAATCTTTTATCTGTTCTGGTAACCTTTAGCTCTGACACCACGTGTAACACCACACCTCCGTTAAGGTCACTCACAAAGGGAATGCATTAACTTCAGTGGAGCGTCATAAGTGTATAGAACAGATAAATTACAAAACAGACAAAATTTAAACAGCGGAAAATAAATAAAACTTTACTTCATTGATAAAACAGCAGCTTGGTAAAACAGCTTGTACAAAGATTGTTTTCCAACACCGAAACACCAATACCCATTACAACAAAGCATTTGTCTTATTTAACAAAATAAAGAAGCATAAAATGACAATGATATTCCCCAATAAAGCATGAGCCAGCCATAGCAATGGAAAAGAGAGTCCAAAGCAATACATCGACTATCTTCGAGCTTGGAAAGAAAACTGAGCTAAGTGGTAATATTCCCTCCCTGTGAACCTGGGGGGAGGAGGGAATGGAAGAAAAGAAAGCGAAACAAAACAGAGTTAGACATAAAGCTTGGTAAGTCCAGTGACTTTCAGCATGTAAATAAGTAAAAGCATCATGACATGAATAAACTGGATACCAGACATAACCATGATAATAAGCATAGCAAGATAACAAATGATGATCGTTAGATATGACAAGGTAAGATACACTGAATGCGCTTTGGTTCTTTCTCTAATTTCCTATTTTCTCTACACCACCCAACTAGCATCCTAACTAGTGTCTTTTATAGAACGATTTGTATTCCCTACTAGTGTCCCAACTAGTATCCTGTGAAAAAGGATCTGTATCCCCTATTAGTGTCCCAACTAGTATCCTGTGTTATATAATAAGGTGATTCCAACCCCGCAATTGTGGAAGCCTTCAGGGGTACATCTAGTATGAGGATCTTACCTCAATCAGCCTAATTTCCATGAAGATGTTAGATGTATCCTTACTACCTTAACCGATCGACTCCTACTCGTATCGGTCTAGTTCTCGTTTGTGTCGCTCGGCCCTCTGCTTGTAGATACCTGTGCTGGTCCCACCGTAGGGTGTATCAATCCCAAAGGTGGCAACCCGACACGATCAAGATGCACAACTTTATATCTACTGATGCCCAATGGCTAAATTTTCCACTCTGGAATACGTGCACGCCCGTGATCCCGTCGGAACCTGCACTGCTGCACCACCTGCCGCTACTTTGACCGCTTATAATCAGCCCAGTAATCGTGCCCCACCCTGCCTAGCTCAGGGTACGGTTGACACCTATGTGGGTTACTGCTGAAAAGGGTCCCACTACTAGGGTTTTCCTAGGGTCTATTCATATACCCCTCATATTGGTTAAGTGTCATCAATCAATTCAAGTTGACTTAACCTACCGATTCATCATAATTGTATTGGTTAAGTGTCATCAATCAATTCAAGTTAACTTAACTCACCCATTCATCATGTTGTATTGGTTAAGTGTCATCAATCCAATCGAGTTAACTTAACCCACCCACTTGTCATGTTACATTGATTAAGTGTTTCCTTCTTGTGTTACTTAACCCTACCACACATCATGTTATATTGGTTAAGTGTTGCCCTCTTGTGTTAACTTAACCCTACCACACATCATGTTATATTGGTTAAGTGTTGCCCTCTTGTGTTAACTTAACACTACCGCACATCATGTTATATTGGTTAAGTGTTGCCCTCTTGTTAACTTAACCCTACCACACATCATGTTATATTGGTTAAGTGTTGCCCTCTTGTGTTAACTTAACCCTACCACACATCATGTTATATTGGTTAAGTGTTGCCCTCTTGTTTTAACTTAACCCTACCACACATCATGTTATATTGATTAGCATTAACTATTTATTAATGCACCAACCTCTCACATTGGATTTGTTGTTTGCGGTTGCTGGATGTGCCGGGCGGTTCCGGGCAGTCTTATATCGCAAACTCATTCCAACCTCGGGTTCAGGCATTATTACACATCTAATTTTCACCTTTGACCTCCCACATTAGATTATCGTTGCGGTTGCTGGATGTGCCGGGCAGTTCCGGGCAGTCTTACAACGCAACTCAAATCTAACCTCGTGTCTCAGGCGTCCATTAGATTTTTAATTAAATTGTATACTTGCAATTTATGTCCTAAATTCCAGTTTTAACATGCCAATTAACGTAATTATATTTTATGCCCAAAACTTGATTTGCATGCCAATTAATCCAAACTTGCAGGTATAATAATAATGCCCCAATATCAATTACAAGTTATGCCCAACAATTTCACTGAATATGTTACGCCCAATAATTTCACCGAATACATTATGCCCAATATTTACCCAAAATAGGTTATACCCAAATATTCCAATCGTTCGTATTTCGCGATTTCAGCCTAGGTTCGAAGGTAACACAGGTTCATAAAAGAAAAAGGAAATAGGGGAAGAGAGAGAGAAGAAGCATAAAATAAGAATAGGCATAAAAATAGGCATGTAACAACAGACCTAATACAAGAAATTTAGATCCAACAAAGATAGATTCTTGAATAAGCTGATATAATCGTTATCGTAGGCATAAGAATAATATCATGAACCAAAAAGGATTATAAACCTGATGTACAACAAAGATAGGCCTGATATAATCAATAAAAATAACCTCTAAGGCATGTAAAGACATAGATTCAATAGAAGGATCGGGATAAATCTGAAAAGATTATCTTACAATCAGGCATAGAATTCGATTCATTTTATTACATGTCAAGATTACAATCAGGTATTCAAATCTGAAAATAACGTGAACTTACTTTGCTAGGATTAAGAAAAGATAATTGAATCGTTGTTGTTGCTGCAGAAACTCTAATTTGATGTTGATTAATCTTCAAAGTTGATTGTTGACGAAGAACTTCTAATATGATTTAGGTTTTAGAGGCGGCGGCTAAGAGAATTAAGAGTTCAGCAACATAGAGGCGTCATAAGGAATTGTTATGCATTAGGGTTAAGTCTAGGCACTAATTTATAGGCGTAGAGAGTGTTTTAGGGCCTTTAGATTAATTAAGAGATCATAAGAACCGCACAGCTCGAAGACAGATCATCCAGCCAATCAGAAGAAGGCACGTCATCACAGAACACTCCAGAATTCTGTGCTGGACTGCCCTCGGTATGGGCGCACTTGGCAGGTGCGCCAGTGCATTTTTTGTACTGGCGCACTTCACAAGTGCGCCAGTGCATTCTGGCCTGTTTCCGGTTTTTCCGCCTAACTTCGTTCGTCCATATCTCCTTCATACGGTATCCGTTTTACGCAAACTCGGACTCTATCTCCGGCAGAATTCCGAGACGAACGCAATGGCATAACCCGTTTCATCAATTATTCTTTAAATTAATCATTCTTTAATTATCTCTTATGTCCCCTTTTAAAATTACGGGGTGTTACACTTATATGTTGAGCCGATGCTCCGAGATGGCCCGAAGGCCTGTGGGTCGCGACCCCTCTGGAGTGAACCGAAGTCCCTCAGTCAACCGAAGTTCCTCAGGATGATCTGAAGATCATCAAAAATGAATAAAATCATGAAAAGATCACAAATGATCCAAGGTAATGAAAATTACTCCAAGCTAGTAACTATAAGAGTTTAGCTAAATGTCACAAAACCACTAGCTTGACTCGAATATTTACGAACAAGTTGTATAGTCCACTAAAAACAAAAGACGATCATTGCCATAGTTTCAATCGAATGAGTCCAAGAATTAACCGTTGAAGTAAACGCAAGGGGTCATAGTCCTTGTTTTTACTAAGGCGTTTAATTAGATTTCTCATACGAACGAGAAAAAGGTTTATAAAAGTATATACTAGTAGATTGGAAAACGATTCCGTAAAATGACTTCACATACTGAGATTGGAAACCAATTTAGTAGAAGAATTTGGTATCTAGCAATAATATAAAAACCTTGTTATATATAGTTTCGAAGTGGCAAATCTCGTATAATAACGATTAAACAAAGAATTCACATTTTAATAACGTAAATTAAACCTCATGAATACCAATCACAAAATTTCACATTTTAAAAATATGAACTAAACCATCAAAATTGGTATTTAATGAATCAAATGATTACCAAAAATCGATGAATTCGAATTGTTGAAATCTGTGAATTAGTGAAACTGAAAAACCACAGGAAAAGGCCAAACGGGCCGAAACTCGGCCGGGAAAGAGCCTGAAACAACCTAGACAGTCGACCGCGGTCTCCACCGGTCGACTACAGGAAAATAGCAGGAACAGTCGACTGGTCCTTTTTTCACCAGTCGACGGGTTATTTTTCTAGGAGACATAAATTTTAGTAGCAGGTACCAGTCGACTGGTCCATTTCGACCTGTCGATTAGTGGCTGTTAAACACACCAATTCGGCTATTTTTATTTAGCTAAATCATTCATGGATCATTTCTGGCAATCATTAGTGGCTACGGACTTTATCAAAGTATCAAAGAGGCCTCAATGGTTCGGCGAAACAAGGAAACCCAAACTTACAGGCATAAGAAGAATCAAAATGGAAATCATTGAAAAATGAAATCAAAATTCATAAATTGGAAATGTTAAAACATAAAGCAATTAACAAGACCAAATGCATAATTCATGAGCAACATATACGTACCAAGGGCACACTAGACAAGCATAAAGCTTGAGGCATAGATGTGAGTTCTCAAAGAACTCACCTTTGATGGTAGGAATGAAGAAGAAGCTCCAAACCTAAGTTAGATCAACCTCTCTTCAATCAATACTTATGCTCCAATCTAAGAGCATATCAACCAAATTCTTAAGAGTTAGGTTTAGGAAATCATACAAATTCAAGAGGAATAGGGTTGGAGAAGATAGAGATGGAGCTTACCTAAGCTTCTCCATGGATTTGCACATGATTTACACAAGAATTGGATTCCTAAGATTAAGCTAGGGCTTATGAAATTTTAATTTCTCTTTCCCTTTCCCTATTTCTAATTATGTTGAGAACGAGGAAATGAATGAAGGAGGAGGGGTTGTAGGAGCTTTAAGGGTGAGCTAGGTGGGTAACCCAAACCCAAGTGACTCCAAAGTCTAAATTTTGGCATGCTCGAAGTATATCAAAGCTTATAGTCAAAAAGGTTGTAAACAATGATTCAGACTTAATGGAAGTGGTTTTGAGTCCAAATTCATCCATATGCAAAATGTGGCTTTTTGGTCATACACACGATCAAGGATTAACGACGTTATATTTAAATAAAATATTTAAATACATTATCGTAAAATATGCGGGTTGTTACAAAACGTTTCTTGTTTCATAGACTTCTGACTTAAAAAGGATCATGTATATTCAATTAAAGTTCAAAACTCAATATTACGAACTGTCGTGACGCCGTGAGTTCGTTTTAAATTAATATAAATTAAACGTTCAATAGTTGATTAACAAATGAATTCTATATTAAAAATTCATCAATATTCCAAATATGATATTTAAATCAGATTTAAATATTCAAATTCAAATGACTGAAAAATATGGGTCGTTATAGCTTCAACCTCTAGACATACCATAGGGAAAGTAGGAGAGCATGTCTATGGATTTTATAGATGGTTTCCTCAGATCGAGGAAGGGCAACACCAGTATTTGGTTTACAGTTGACAGTTTGACTAAGAGCGCTCACTTTATCCTAGTTAAGAGCAAGAGGGCGGCAGCTTGGTTAGCATTGACATATCATAGAGAGATCGTCCGACTTCATGGGGTACCCTCCAGTATTGTTAGTGACTGTAACCGCATCTTTGCAAGTGAATTTTGGAGGAGCTTACAAGAGGCACTAGGGACACAGGTATGACTTAGCATAACCTATCACCCTTAGATAGATGGATAGACAGAGAGGGTCAATAAGGTTCTCGAGGATTTATTAAGACTACATATCCTATACTTCGGAGGGACATTGTAGGAACATCTCCCATTAATAGAGTTTGCATATAATAATAGTTATCAGATGAGTATTGGTATGGCGCCGTTCGAGGCACTTTATGGACGACCCTGCAGATTACCTACATGTTGGTGGGAGTCAACAGATAGACTTCTACTTCAGCCTGAGATAGTTAGAGAAACTTAAGAGAAGATACACCTAATTCGGAGATGAATGAAAGCAGCTCAGGACAAGAAGAAGTCATATGCCGATCGAAGGAGGACCGACTTAAAGTTTGAGGTAGGAGATATGGTTTTTATCATGGTGTCACCTATGAGGAAAGTTGTTCTCTTTGGCTCGGTAGGGAAGCTGGAACCAAGATTTGTAGGGCCATTCCCCGTAGTTGAGAGGATAGGTCAGATGGCCTGCAGAGTTAGACTACCAGAGAGGCCGACGGGAGTTCACGATGGTTTCATATCTCACACTTAAGGAAGTGTCTACATGATTCCGCATAGGCAGTAGAGCCGAGTACCCTTGAGGATGTAGAGATAGAGAAGGAGGCATCAGTTAGAAAAGTTCCTACTCGAATACTTGGATCAGAAGTTAAGTTGCAACACAAAACAAAGAGATCAAGCGGGTTAAAGTACAATAGGGAGAAGATCATGACGATGCGACTTGGGAACCTGAAGACAAGATTCATGCTTCTTTTCCATTTCTCTTCGAAAGAACGTTCTTAATTCCTTTCTAAGCTTTTGAGTTTGAATCTGTTTCTCCTATCGTCCAAATCTTGATTCTTAGTGTAACAACCCGCATTTTACGTATCGGAGGACCGTAAAATATTTCTATTTCATTCTCTGAGGGTTGGATCATTCTCATCTTTTAATATGTTGCTTATGGGGATGTGAGACATGTCCATAATTTTTACCGATTTTGTTTGTGACCATTTTGCCCCTGTCAGTCTTGTACAGGGCATAACTTTTGACTCAGGTCAAATCAGAGGGTGAGACCTGTGCCATTGGAAAGGAATTGATGATTCTCTTTCCGTAGAGTGGTTACATTAAGGATTTGGTTTAGCGGTTTGGGAGAAATCGTTGTTTTAAGGTTTTCAGTTGGCTGTTCAGGTTTTGGAAGGCTAATGGGATGATTTGGAGAAGGTCCATTAGGGGGTTTGTGGAGGCTATAAATAGGGGTAAGGGATATGGGGAAGGGTTGGAATTTTCCATTCTCTTATTGGGAGGCTTTGATCTCCTTCTTCCTCTAACACCTTTCCACCATTAGAAATCCAAATCTAAGGGGGAAAATCGAAGATCTATACCATTGGAGGCTAGATCTACATCATTTCAAGTGAGGATTCATCAAATCGAAGGGTTATGAGCTATCTCTTATCTGCCCGGAATTCTATTTCTTCGATTTTGCTTTTTTTTGGATAATTGGTGAGTGATTTACATCTCTCACAAAATGCGATGAAGTATATGAGTATTTGTGCATGTTTTTCATCAAATTGGAATGTTTTACCATAGATTTACACCATTTGTAAGTCCATTTTCATATGAACACCTTAGGATCTAATTTAGCAAGTTTAAATCGACAATTTCCATATGTTTTCATATGATTTTGCATATAGATCCATCATTTTTGTTCATATGTTCATTTATCACTAGTTTTGAGTGAATTGGTATAATTTTTGGTGAAATCGTCATATTCATGTTGTTAGTGTGTTCATGACATGCTTATGATTGTATTGAATGAGTTAGACGAGTATATTTCGTCGATTCGATCGATTGGCAAAGTTTTGGTTGAAATGGGATTTAGGATGTGGCTGTACAGGGGACCGATCGGTCGGTAGGAGGCTGGTCGGTGGTGTAGTACAGGTGTAGTACGAATGAAGTATGGTGTAGTACAGATTCTAGACTGATCGGTAGGTAGGCGTTCCAGGTTTTGGACCGACCGGTGGGTGTTGTGTTTCTGGGGATCGACCGGTGCAATTGCTTTCTGGACCGATCGGTATTTCTCAGGGTGACCGACCGGTAGAGATTATCTCTAGACGACTGATCGGTGGGTGATGTGTGTATGCTCCAGTTGTAGACTGGTCGGTGGTGCTCCAGAGAACCGACTGGTGGTGTTATATGTGGAAGACCGGTCGGTGGTGTGCTTCCAGAACTGATTAGCGGGTGTGCTTCAGAGGACCGACCGGTGCTCCAGAGGGATAGACCGACCGGTGTATTACAGGGAGGGGGAAAGCCGACCGGTGTATTCCAGGAAGGGGAAGGACCGACCGGTGGTGACTGGGGAGGACTGACCAGTGGTGTTTGGTAGGACTGACCAGGGGTGTGTTTGGGAGGACCGACCGGTATGTTTTGGGAGGACCGACCAGTGATGTTTTGGGAGGACCGACCAACCGGTGTTGATTTTCTGAACCCGTGCCGCAGTGCAGTGGTGATGGTGTAACTTCGAAGTGGTTCAAGTAGGAAGGTTCGAAGTGTTTAAAGGTGCTCGTTGATCGGTGTAGAACAACGAATGAGGTGGCAACTCAAAGGTCGTGAGTTGGTGGATAATGGTTGCTCGAGAAGGTTGCTTGAGCCATGAAAGTCATCGGGTTGGGTGACTAGAGATGCGAAGGCTGAGATGTCATCGTTGTCGTAAGTTCTAGCAGGCTTGAAGCAGGGGTACATAGAGTACCTTGGGTATCGTTGAAAAGGCCAAGTTGTCAAGGTTGGACATTGTCAAGGTTGGACAAATAGAGTTTATGCTAGAACCGGGGTTGCCATTAGCCCTTGACATATGGCAAGGTTGGCCGTCATACGATTAATGATGATTTCAAAGCAGGATTGGCGGTGATAGCCATAGTTAGTCATGGATGATTGGTTGTTATGTTTGTACTATCTCACATAGATTATCCAAAGTCGAGGGAGATGTTCTTTGAGTACTTAACTGATATTGGTTTAGGCCTCTGGGGAGAGTACTTGGGGGATGTTAAACTCGATTAGGGTTGTCTGTGTGAGACTTGTATAATCTGGATGTTATGAGTGTTTTCCATGATTGAATGGGTGTTCTGGTTTCCATGGATGAATGGTTGAATTGTTTATAGTAAAGGCTATCACTGTCCGATGTGGGGAAGACAAGGTTGAGTTCTTCTCTGGTGTCGTGGGTAGATTAGTATGTTTATCTATCCCTTCTTATACACTTTATTGTTGAAGTTTGTTAGCTGTTTTATCGCTCACTAAGACTGTTGTCTGACTCAAGGTTTTATATTTCCTCTTATTACCTTGGGCTGTTCATCCGGTTGTGGATGGGCAGACTAAGTAGCAGGGAACAGGTGATGCTTACTGAGGACGATGATGCTGATCGGTGGTGAACAGGAGGCTCACGTACTAGTTTTACTACTATCTAATAATTGGATTTCCACCGTTTTCTTTTCTGAGTGATGTAGTGAGGCAAATTTGTACAAACACTATTTTCAAGTTGTGGATATTACTTTCTGGTTGTATGAAAGTCATGTGTTTCTGCTTCACTATTACTACCTGTTGTATATGTTCTATTATATTTTATCCTTGCATTGTGAGTTTACGACAGGTTCCGCTTGTGTTTACCTACTCTGATGATCGTCCATGACTGCCTGGCATACCCTTCAGCGCATTATTCCTCTTGTACAGTGCGGGGGTTATGGGCGGTCGTCACACTTAGGTAGAACCCTATGGACGATAAGAATGGTTGAAAACTTGTGTTTGAGACATGTTATGTTTGATTGTTGCAAGTGAATGCAAGTGTTTGTTGTGGATGTATATACACACACTAGGCACTAGATTAGGGATCATCTTAACCAGAGCACTTATATATTGCATATGGATGTGTGTGCATTTTCTTTTTAAATATGGAAGGAGATTGTTGAATCATCACTTGGATGTTGCATTTTGGTGAACGGTTGTTGCACACATCTAGAATATATATGTATCATTAGGATTCTTTTTGCATACATATTGGATAAATGGCACATACATGATGTAACACCCCGTAAACTATACCTAAATAGTCTTATGATAATCTAATTCAAAATAAATAATAAAATGTAATGAAAACCAGCAATAAAATAATAATATATTAATGGGTTGAAAAATGGAATTTTACAAAGTTAGGAATCAGGCCACAAAAATATCGTAGTTGTATTCGTGGCAAGATTCTGATCAATTTTCATATATAATACGTCAAAATCTGAGTCCGTATGAAGGATTTACATTTAAAAGATGTTGTACGTTAATATATATGCAATAACGTTTGAAATTTGAATTGTAATATAAATATATGGAATAAAATATAACTAATTAATGGCTTATTAGAATATTCCTTTCACTTCAAAATTATGCATATATATATATATAAGCATACAATAGGGGATAAGAATGTCGTTTAAAATGTAAGTTATAAATAAATATAAATAACGTTATATACAATATATTCCTAGCCATTAACGTAGGCCACTGGCCATATTTACAACCAGGAGGTTGACCGCCCCCAAGAAGGGGTGTCGATCGCCAGTCGACCGTCCTTCTAGGGGAGAGGTCGACCGCCCGGTGAGGCCAGGGCCCAGTGAGGGCTGGTTATGGTTGTGATTTAGGTTGGTTTATATAAAATGAATAGCCTGGATTAAATCTATATTAATCTAATGGTTTCTATTCATCTAAACACCTATAAATATCACCTTACTCATCTCTTAAATCTCTAAACCCTCTCATTCTTTGTGCCTCCATTCTGCTGCTGACTTCCAGGAATTTAGGTTTCTTCTTCTATCCTTAACCTATATCATTTCTAATTAATTATATTTAGTTTATATTCTGTAATTCTCTATTATTTATATATGAGATTCAAATCTATAAGATTCTCTTATAGAGATCTATAGTAGAATCGAAGAACGATGATTTCTGTAACAACCCAGATTTTTGGTCGATTAATTTTAAATATTTAATATCGTTTTAAATATTGAGTTGATAATATAAATGAATTTTTATATGAAGTTATCGATTTAATAATCAATTTTTATTTAATATCGAATATATTAAATTTTCGTAATTCGAAAACGAAAATGTTTGAATTCGAAATTTGAACTGAATCGAAATGATTTCCGATGATCAAAATAAATGGTATTTGTTTATAAACGATGATAATAATAATAATTTATTATCGAAGAAATTAATTTTTTTGAATTTAAATTATATTATAATGATTTAATATGGGTATTCTGTATTATGTTCGAATTAAATTTCAATATCAATTTCGTTGAGTTCAAAATAACGTTATAATATTGAAATGTCGGTCGGTATGTTAAAATAGTAGTGCGTGATTTCAAATTGTGAACCCCGAGATAATTGATGGATAAGCTTTAAATCTAATTAAATAAATATATGTTTTTTCCCTTCCTTCATTGTTAAGTATTGCACCGTACCCTGAATAGTTGAAAATTTGGCAACCTAAAACGCAGCCTACTCTTTTCTTCCAGGAAAAGGAACTCCACATTCATGTCTATAAATTCACATACATCCCCACTCTTTCTCTTTTCTATTTTTTTAACTCCAGTGAGGAAATCAGATCGAGATCCTTAAATAAGAAAAAAAAAGAACAAGAGCGATGGAAGGATCGACAGTCTAACGTCACGAGTAGAAAGGAAAGGAGCGATGCTCCTGTTAATCGACAGAAGGAACCCTGCTCCTCTGGTTGGCGCGACAACTCCCATCGGTCTTCTTCGCACGAGATTGATTCCGCCTTCTCCAGTTACAACAGTTCGGTCATTTTCAATCTGCCATTGCTTCGATCTGATTCAGGAGTACTTGCGTTAGAGAACCCTAAATCCATTGAACTCAGATAACGAAATATTGAAAATAGTGGAAAAGGATGTAAGCAATAGATAAGGATAGCAGTGTTGAGTCAAGATGTATCAGTTCGATGGTGAGGTCAAAATTGTTCGAAGGGGGTGGTGCGGTTTTTACATTAAGGAGCAACAATATCGAAGAGGTAAGAAGTATTAGTTGGGGGAAGCACGTGATTAGTTGATCACAAATTTTTGGGTAATTGCCATATTTGATTAACGTATTCCTGAAAGTTCTAGTGAAGAACTTTGTTTAAACACTGTGTTGTATTTGTGCAGTGCAACATGAGGTGATTGAGAACAGACTATGGTGGTGTCTAGGTGTAGGAGTGATGTTGTGTCTGTCTTGGTATGATGGCGTTTGGGGGTTAAATTAGTAAAGAAAAGGGAAGACCTATAGGGAGTTTGAATCAAACTAAAGTAGAATAGCACCTTGCGTGCATTTTTGATGAACTTTGATTTCAAGTTTGGTTCGTAACTACAGTGCTTCACGGGGGTTGGTGATGGATATTTTGGGGTTATTCAGTAGGGGTTGAGTAGAAGGGGGTAGAGTTGTGCGAATTTGTGGTTGAGGTTGCTGTAGTTGGAGAAAGGGGATTGCGATTCAAGGGAGATGAAGACTACGCTGTGTGGGTTTGTTCCTGATGATGCATGATTTGTGAAGGGATATGGAAAGTTAATTAGGTAATTACAGTAATTAATTTTTAGCTAATGTCAACAATTAATGTTTAAGCTATTTAATCCGAGTCAAAACTTGTAATAATTTTATATCATTCAGTTGTGATCAGAACTAAGCTCCATAGGATCCATTGAAATCGTTACGACGTCCTCTTTATGATAGAATCAAATTGGGAATTTTTGGAGTCAACTGGAATCGATATGGAATTTTGATTGGATATTCGACAAATAAAAATCGCGGTGAGTAAATCTCACTCAATTTATTATTTAGAATTATTTTTAGTCGTAAAAATAATTGATGGTTGTTTGGTTGCATTAAAATATTTCTGTGGCTATTATTAAATATATATTAGTTATTTAGGATTGGTGTTTGTGGTGTATATATATATATATATATACATATTGGTGATTGGATAGTTCCCGCAGTATCATTAGCGGATGCCCACAGTATCATTAGCGGATGACCCTATACGCCCCACGCTATGATAGTGGATGACCTTTTATACCGCGATATCCTGCCTCGAAGCAGGATGGGTATTATTTATGTTGGCTAATGTTTGTGGATGCAGGAAAACTGGTTGGAGGGATCCAACTGGATTCCTCAAAGTTAATTACTGTTTGTTTTCATATATATATTATCATATATGATGTGTTGATTGATAATTGGGTGGTTTGATTGTTTAAATTTAACTGGGCCCTAAATGTTGATTTATAAAAATACCATAAAATGATATTTAGAGATTAAAGAGGGAATTCTATTTTTCCAAAAAAATAGAATTCGAATTTTGAATGGACTAGAAATATTAACTTGTTTTGTAAAATAAAAATAAGTATTGAATTTATAAATGACGTTATAAATTAGATAATGAAGTGAATTTATAAAAAGTGTATAAATAAAATAGAATAATTCTCACTGGATAATACTGGGAAATGGGATGAATTTATAAACGATGTTTATAAATAAAATGGAATGATTTTCATTGGATAATCAGGGAATTGAAATGAATTTATAAACGGTGTTTATAAATGAAGTGGAAAATTTATCATTTGATAGTTTGAATATTTAAATTCAAATGTGAATTTAAAAAAATGGAAATCGGGACTCGTTTTATAGAAATAAACGATGAAATTTATTCTGATGTTCAGAATATAAACTGAACCAAAATATATCCGTAAGGATTTATGATGTGAATTCGATTAGTTCGAATTTATTTAAATAACATATGTCTAGAAAAAATATATTAAGATTTTATTAAATAGAAGTTAAATTTAAATATGAAAATAGATTCTATGTTATATATAGATAAGTTAAAATAAATAGAATATTCCAAAAATAAGTTTTTAGTTTTTAAATAGACTTCGAAATGGAACTTGTTGAAAATATATATAACAAGCAAGTTTATAAACGATGTTTATAAATGCGATAAATTTATTACTAAGAGATAATTTATCATTTTAAATTCAAGTATGAATTTAAATTATAATTTGGAATCATTTCGAAAAAGGGAACGATAGTTTTTATTCCGGAATTCGGAATATAAAACGAATTGAGTTTAAATAGATTTGAAACGAAACTTGTTTTTAATATGTAAACAAGGAAGTTGGATTGATAAACGATGTTTATAAATCGAGTAAAATAAATTATCATTTGATAATTTAGCGTTTAAATTCAAGTATGAATTTACAAGTGAATTGGAAAACGATTTGAAATAGAACGATAAATTTTATTCTAGAATTGGAAATATAAACGGAACTGAGATAAATCAAAGGATCAAAAATTTAGAATTCGATTACATCGAATTTTATAAATAATTTATTTATAAAGGGTTGAAATTCAGTACAGAATATTTAATTATAAATAAATTATACTGAATTATAAAATCATCGACGGTTAGGGAAAATCAGAAATATTAAGTTGAATTTGGAAAATTGGTTTAATATATGTTAAAAATATATTAGAATGAAGTTAGAATTTATATATAAACGAAGTTTAAAACGTTTATATATTAAATATAATTAAAACGAACTCGCCGCAGCGCGGTAGTTCGTAATTTGGCGTTTCGAACTTCAATTGAGTATATAGAACTTAATTTAAGTCGGAATTTTTTAAAACAAGAACCGTCAGGACCAGTTTGATAATAGTTTTCTAATGGAAGAAAAAATCTAGATTTCGTGGTATAGATTTTGAGTTATGTCAAAATCAAATTTTCAGAAAACTAGCGCCATAACCATTATAAAACCATAATGGTTTATTTAAATAAATAGAAGGATTTTAAGTAATTAAAATCCGAGTTTCCATTAGAAAAATCCAGACTTGAGATAGGAATTCAAGTGGAGTAATTGAACTGATTTTTGAAGCAAAAATCAGATTTTTAATTATTGAATAGAATTAACTAATTTGAAGAATAATTAGTTAATCGAGTTTCAATACGAAACTGGGTTTTGGTTAAGTAAACTGAACGGGTGAATTCATATTCGAAACCGAATATGAAACTTGAATTGAAAATAGAATTCAATTGGTTTATAAGCAAGTAAATATTTATATCTGAACTGATATGTTCAAATAGAAAATGAAATGGGCAAAAGAGCTGATTAAAGAATAAATTAGCGAATTGAGTTAAAATAACCAGATTGAGTTGGAATAAATTAGAAATGGACGCATATGTGTTAAACAGGTATGGAATGAAGAGAATGAAGTTTATAAATTTAGTGCCCAACAAAAAGGTACATGTTTAAATTCCATATGAGGTTTTATGCGCTGAATCGGCAAGCCGCTTGGCTTTTTGATTTTCTTTTTGAATGGAAAGGGACCAGCGAGGCGTTATGTAGTTGTACCGAGTAACCCGTACAAAGGAGGTTATGGCGAAATTTTCCGGAAATTTAAGGAGTTAGAATATTTTTAAGAAAATCGGATAACTAGAAAATCAGTATATCAATATATATTGAATTCGATAAGGAAACGAATTTAAAATAGAATATTATAAACAAAAAGGAAATCTATAATCAAACCTGGTAAAATTAGAAAGAGAAACGTATACGGGTTTAAAAATGAATAATTGATTTGTATGGTGTTGATTATTCGAGGCAAGTGGTCTTGTCTGTTTTGAAGTTAATGATGATTTCAGTCAAGGTCTGAGAGGTAATTATACCCCAACTTGATTGATTTAATTATTAACTAATAAATAGGAGGATTTAGTCTCAGAGATAAATGTTTAAAGAAATTTAGTTGAATGAAATATTTTGGGTTGTTGTAATGATGTTTTACACAACATTCGTTTTAACCCAAGTAAGTGGAATTCTGGAAATATATCATAAATATTTCCTAAGTATAAAATAACCAAGTTCGGGAAAGTGATAAGTAATTGGAATATTTTCCAATTATAAATAGAAGATATTTTCTAAGTATAGAAAATAAAAGAAGGCGATATATGGAAATGTTTCCCAAATAGCGTAAGAGGCCAAGATGATTATTGAAAATATTTGGTTAACAAATATTGATAAAGAAATGGAGAAGTGATTTAATTAATGAAATATTAATTAAGGGGTCCACTGATTGTATGATGCTTTGAATGAGTGTTTGTTTTTCTTCGATAGTTAAATAACCGACTATTGAAGTATTTGCCAATATCGTTGTCAATATGGAGAGACCGGTTGGATTATTATCCGTGAACCACTCCGTATTGGCAGTAGCGTTGCGAATCAAATTATATGAAGATAATTGAAGACGGAGTAAAGTGCAAGGACTTTTTCTATTAATGGAAATTGTGCCTTCGGTTTCGTTCAGTCCCAGAACGAAGTGTATGGACGAATGTCTGACAGAGTATTTCCATTGATCGCATATGTTGGTTTATAAAAATATATATGGTGGCGGAGAATTTATTCTATTAGCATAATATCCAGAATATATTTGTGCAATCAATTAGTGATTAACGGATTTGACAATGTGGCATTCAAAGTGATTGTGCTGTCAATGAAATGTAAGTAATCGTAGCCTTAGGCCCCAACAACTGGGAAATGACAAAAATCGGGCAGGCAGCATGGCTAAGTGGGTAGCTCCCAAGTAGGGTGTATTATCACCTATCTAGAGAAATTCGTTTCATTCTTTATTCTATTTCGATGCTGTCCCATTCGGGAAAACGGTTGCTGATCCCAACCGTTGGTGATATACATTCGATACACTCAAGCGAAATGAGTGGTCGGTCATGTGTGACCGGGTTACAAGATGTTCTTGTTGAACCCAGTGTATTCTCCTCTAGAGATACACTATCGGAAGGTGGTTCCATACCTTGTCATAGTTGGAAATTCATTACCCAGTAAGTGCTCGCGGTTTTGATTATATATTATATATATATGTGGAGCGTGAGATGCAAATGTTCCACTAGATTGTTATTTATTTGATTTAGACACTATTATAATATCAAAAGAGTTTTGATATAAAGATTATCGTTTATTTCAAAAGGATTTTTGAAAGTTAAAATAAGTGTCTTGGATTCTCATAAGGGAAAAACCTGTTCTGTGTTATACGGCGTGGTCTTATGAGATATCGTTTAGTTTCTCAAACTGTTTTAAATAGTTTACTCATACCAGTCCCATGACTGACCCGGAGTTTATTTTGTTATGTTTTACCTAAACTCTTGGGTGCCCAAATTTGTACGGGCAGTAAGTAGTCCAGGATTTTACAGATCTATCTAAAGGAGCTTGGAGCAGGAGGCTTCAGTGTTAGATATATAGTGTTTTTATTTCCGCTGTGTTGTAAGTGTTGTACTCTAATAATTGTATGATACAGTTAAAATTTCGTATTTCCAAAGTTATGATATATTATATTTTGTTCCGCTGCGATGTGAGATTATGTGTTGTTATTTCTGTTCTTCTTCTAACTTTTTCTTCTAAAAAAAATGATTCGTATTTCTGTGATATTTGGGTTGGACGTGTGATGTATGTAGTCAACTCAGATAGTATGGGTATGCGGGCCGTTACAGTTGGTATCAGAGCTTAGGTTGAGCGAATACCTAGGTTTTGGTGGGAGTTTACTCATTAGAGATAGGATCAGTAGTATCCTAGAATGATGAGTACATATATACGAGAGAGCGTATTTGTTAATTGATATAAAAATTATTTTTTATTATGTTGGCTTGTCTGTTGAGTGGTTTATGAATTCTATTCGAATCGTGGGACGCTATGAAGTCGATAGGAATTTCTAGACACTTGAGCAGAGAAATTCGACACAGTATTGTTTTAAAGTGGGTAAATGAAATAATTTTACCCAAAATTCTATTTTGATATAGAAAGACTAATTTTCTGAAATTATTATAATATATGGATGTGTTGGATGTTAATATTATTACCAGATGAGATTATAAAATTAAAATGGTTATATATAACCAAGTAGAATTTGTATATAAACGAAATAGACAAACAAGATGAACTAAAAATTGAATTCAAACCAGAATTTGGAATTTTAATCCTGGGAAAGTTGGAAAATATTTTCTGAAGTATATTAAAATAATATATCTTTGTTTTGGAAGGTTTTTTGAATAAAAATAGTTTGAATGGATTTTAAAAGTGATAAAGCACTGAACTCAATTCAGTGGCTGGAAAATAATTCTGATGATGACTACAGCATCATTAGTGTTTATTTTCGAGTTTCTAAGTGATGGATTGCTACCTTAGAAAAATTTCTGATGGAAATTTGTTTGAAAGAAAACAAGATTGTTTGAAGAATTCAAATGTTTTGAATTTGAGATGGTTATAAATATATGTATATATTTATGGGATTTCAGAAAATTTGAAATAAAAACCTGGGAATTCGAATTCTGTAATTTAAATTTAACTTAAAAAAGTTAAATGGATCGAAGTGAATAAATTGACTAGAATCAATTTGAATAGATTTAATGGAATACAGATTGAATGTAAATGTACTGATTGTAGATCATTCGAATTAAATGAATGAAAACTAAAAGTTTTGGTAGAAGTAAAGTTGCAAAAGTATAAAATGCTGAGTTTCAATATGAATGAGTTTTTGAAAAGTTAATCGGTTCGTAGCATTTTTCCTACCTTAGTAATTTCAGGGACAAAATTCTTTTAAGGGGGGAAGAATGTAACGACCCAGATTTTTGGTCGATTAATTTTAAACATTTAATATCGTTTAAATATTGAGTTGATAATATAAATGAATTTTTATATTAATTTATCGATTTAATATCGAATATATTAATTTTTCGTAATTCGAAAACGAAAATATTTGAATTCGAAATTAGAACTGAATCGAAATGATTTCCGATGATAAAAATAAATGGTATTTGTTTATAAATGATGATAATAATAATTTAATATCGAAGAATTTAATTATTTTGAATTTAAATTATATTATAACGATTTAATATGGGTATTCTATATATATGTTCGAATTAAATTTCAATATCAGTTTCGTTGAGTTCAGAATAGTGTTATAATATTGAAATGTCGGTCGGTATGTTAAAATAGCAGTGTGTGATTTAAAATTGTGAACCCCGAGATAATTGATGGATAAGCTTTAAATCTAATCAAATAAATATATGTTTTTCCCTTCCTTCATTCATTATTAAGTATTGCACCGTACCCTAAACAGTTGAAAATCTGGCAACCTAAAACGCAGCCTACTCTTTTCTTACAAGCAAAGGAACTTCACATTCATGTCTATAAATTCACATACATCCCCACTCTTTATCTTTTTATTTTTTAAACTCCAGCGAGGAAATCAGATCGAGATCCTCAAATAAGAAAAAAAAAAAGAACAAGAGCGATGGAAGGGCCGACAGTCTAACGTCACGATCATAACTAAGCTCCATCGGATCCATTGAAATCGTAACGACGTCCTCTTCATGATAGAATCAAATTGGGAATTTTTGGAGTCAACTGGAATCGATATGGAATTTTAATTGGATATTCGGCAAATAAAAATAGCGGTGTGTAAATATCACTTAATTTATTATTTAGAATTATTTTTAGTTGTAAAAATAATTGATGGTTGTTTGGTTGCATTAAAATATTTCTGTGGCTATTATTAAATATATATTAGTTATTTAGGATTGGTGTTATGGTTATTATATATGTGTGTGTATATATATATATATTGGTGATTGGATAGTTCCCGCAGTATCATTAGCGGAAGCACGCAGTATCATTAGAGGATGACCCTATACGCCTCACGCTATGATAGTGGATGACCTTCTATACCGCGATATCATGCCTCGAAGCAAGATGGGTATTATTTATGTTGGCTAACGTATGTGGATGCAGGAAAACAGGTTGGAGGGATCCAACTAGATTCCTCAAAGTTAATAACTGCTTGTTTTCATATATATATATATATATATATATATATATATATTATCATATATGATGTGTTGATTGATAATTGGGTGGTTTGATTGTTTAAATATAACTGGGCCCTAAATGTTGATTTATAAAACTACCGTAAAATGATATTTAGAGATTAAAGAGGGAATTCTATTTTTCCAAAAAAATAGAATTCGAATTTTGAATGGACTAGAAATATTAACTTGTTTTGTAAAATAAAAATAAGTATTGAATTTATAAACGACGTTATAAATTAGATAATGAGTGAATTTATAAATAGTGTTTATAAATAAAATAGAGTAATTTTCATTGGATAATACTTGGAAATGGGATGAATTTATAAACGATGTTTATAAATAAAATGGAATGATTTTCATTGGATAATCAGGGAATTGAAATGAATTTATAAATGGTGTTTATAAATGAAGTGGAAAAATTATCATTTGATAGTTTGAATTTTTAAATTCAAATGTGAATTTAAAAAAATAGAAATGGGGAATCGTTTTAAAGAACTAAACGATGAAATTTATTCTGATGTTCAGAATATAAATTGAACCAAAATATATCCGTAAGGATTTATGATGTGAATTCGATTAGTTCGAATTTATTTAAATAACATATGTCTAGAAAAAAATATTAAGATTTTATTAAATAGAAGTTAAATTTAAATATGAAAATTGATTCTATGTTATATATAGATAAGTTAAAATAAGTAGAATATTCCAAAAATAAGTTTTTAGTTTTTAAATAGACTTCGAAATGGAACTTGTTGAAAATATATATAACAAGCTAGTTTATAAACGATGTTTATAAATGCGATAAATTTATTAATAAGAGATAATTTATCATTTTAAATTTAAGTATGAATTTAAATTATAATCTGGAATCATTTCGAAAAAGGGAACGATAGTTTTTATTCCGGAATTCGGAATATAAAACGAATTGAGTTTAAATAGATTTGAAATGAAAATTGTTTTTAATATGTATACAAGGAAGTTGGATTGATAAACGATGTTTATAAAACGAGTAAAATAAATTATCATTTGATAATTTAGACGTTTAAATTCAAGTATGAATTTACAAGTGAATTGCAAAACGGTTTGAAATAGAACGATAAACTTTATTCTGGAATTGGAAATATGAACGGAACTGAAATAAATCAAAGGATCAAAAATTTAGTATTCGATTACATCGAATTTTATAAATAATTTATTTATAAAGGGTTGAAATTCAGTACAGAATATTTAATTATAAATAAATTATACTAAATTATAAAATCATCGACAGTTAGGGAAAATCAGAAATATTAAGTTGAATTTGGAAATTTTGTTAAATATATATTAAAAATATATTAGAATGAAGTTAGAATTTATACATAAACGAAGTTTAAAACGTTTATATATTAAATATAATTAAAACGAACTTGCCGCAGTGCAGCAGTTCGTAATTTGGCGTTTCGAACTTCAATTGAGTATATAGAACTTAATTTAAGTTGAATTTTTTTGAAACAAGAACCGTCAGGACCGGTTTGATAATAATTTTCTGATGGAAGAGAAAAATCTAGATTTCGTCGTATAGATTTTGAGTTATGTCAAAATCAAATTTTCAGAAAAACAGCGCCATAACCATTATAAAACCATAACGGTTTATTTAAATAAATAAAAGGATTTTAAGTAAATAAAATCCGAATTTCCATTAGAAAAATCCAGACTTGAGATAGGAATTCAAGTGGAGTAATTGAATTGATTTTTGAAACAAAAATCAGATTTTTAATTATTGAATAGAATTAACTAGTTTGAAGAATAATTAGTTAATCGAGTTTTAATATGAAATTGGGTTTTGGTTAAGTAAATTAAACAGGTGAATTCATATTCGAAACTGAATAAGAAACTTGAATTGAAAATGGAATTCAATTATTTATAAGCAAGTAAATATTTATATCCAAATTGTAATGTTCAAATAGAAAATGAAATAGGCAAAAGAGCCGATTAAAAAATAAATTAGCGAATTGAGTTAAAATAACCAGATTGAGTTGGAATAAATTAGAAATGGACGCATATGTGTTAAACAGGTATGGAATGAAGAGAATGAAGTTTATAAATTTAGTGTCCAACAAAAAGGTACATGTTTAAATTCCATATGAGGTTTTATGCGCAGAATCGGCAAACCGCTTGGCTTTTTTATTTTCTTTTTGAATGGAAAGAGACAAGCGAGGCTTTATGTAGTTGTACCGAGTGACCCGTACAAAGGAGGTTATGGCGAAATTTTTCGGAAATTTAAGGAGTTAGAATATTTTTAAGAAAATTGGATAACTAGAAAATCAGTATATCAATATATATTGAATTCGATAAGGAAACAAATTTAAAATAGAATATTATAAACAAAAAGGAAATCTATAATTAAATCTAGTAAAATTAGAAAGAGAAACGTATACAAGTTTAAAAATGAATAATTGATTTGTATGGTGTTGATTATTCGAGGCAAGTGGTCTTGTCTGTTTTGAAGTTAATGATGATTTCAGTCAAGGTCTGAGAGGTAATTATACCCCAGCTTGATTGATTTAATTGTTAACTGATAAATAGGAGGATTCAGTCTCAGAGATAAATGTTTAAAGAAATTTAATTGAATGAAATATTTTGGGTTGTTGTAACGATGTTTTACACAACATTTGTTTTAACCCAAGTAAGTGGAATTCTAGAAATATATCATAAATATTTCCAAAGTATAAAAATAACCGAGTTCGGAAAAGAGATAAGTAATTGGAATATTTTCCAGTTATAATAGAAGATATTTTCTAAGTATAGAAAATAAAAGAAGGCGATATATGGAAATGTTTCCCAAATAGTGTAAGAGGCCAAGATGGTTATTGAAAATATTTGGTTAACAAATATTGATAAAGAAATGGAGAAGTGATTTAATTAATGAAATATTAATTAAGGGGTCCAGTGATTGTGTGATGCTTTGAATGAGTGTTTGTTTTTTCTTCGATAGTTAAATTACCGACTATCGAAGTATTTGCCAATATCGTTGTCAATATGGAGAGACCGATTGGATTATTATCCGTGAACCACTCCGTATTGGCAGTAGCGCTACGAATCAAATTATATGAAGATAATCGAAGACGGAGTAAAGTGCAAGGACTTTTTCTATTAATGGAAATTGTGCCTATGGTTTCGTTCAGTCCCAGAACGAAGTGTATGGACGAATGTCTGACATGGTATTTCCAATGATCGCATATGTTAGTTTATATAAATATATATGGTGGTGGAGAATTTATTCTCTAAGCATAATATCCAGAATATATTTGTGCAATCAATTAGTGATTAACAGATCTGACAATTTGGCATTCAAAGTGATTGTGTTGTCAATGAAATGTAAGTAATCGTAGCCTCAGGCCTCATCAACCGGGAAATGACAAAAATCAGGCAGGCAACATGGCTAAGTGGGTAGCTGCCAAGTAGGGTGTATTATCACCTATCTAGAGAAATTCATTTCATTCTTTATTCAATTTGATGTTGTCCCATTCGGGAAAACGGTTGCTGGTCCCAACCGTTGGGGATATACATTCGATACACTCAAGCGAAATGAGTGGTCGGTCATGTGTGGCTGAGTTACAAGATGTTCTTGTTGAACCCAGTGTATTCTCCTCTAGAGATACACTATCGGAAGGTGGTTCCATACCTTGTCATAGTTGGAAATTCATTACCCAATAAGTGCTCGCGGTTTTGATTGTATATTATATATATATGTGGAGCGTGAGATGTAAACGTTCCACTAGATTGTTATTTATTTGATTTAGACACTATTATAATATCAAAAGAGTTTTGATATAAAGATTATCGTTTCTTTCAAATGGATTTTTGAATGTTAAAACAAGTGTTTTGGATTCTCATAAGGGAAAAACTCATTCTGTGTTATACGGTGTGATCTTATGAGATATCGTTTAGTTTCTTAAACTGATTTAAAATGTTTACTCATACCAGTCCCATGGCTGATCCGGAGTTTATTTTGTTTTACCTAAACTCTTGGGTGCCCAAATTTGTACGGGTAGTTAAGTAGTTCAGGATTTTACAGATCTATCTAAAGGAGCTTGGAGCAGGAGGCTTCAGTGTTAGATATATAGTGTTTTTATTTCCGCTGTGTTGTAAGTGTTGTACTCTGATAATTGTATGATATAGTTAAAATTTTGTATTTCAAAAGTTATGATATATTATATTTTGTTCCGCTGCGATGTGAGATTATGTGTTATTATTTCTGTTCTTCTTCTACCTTTTTTCTTCTAAAAAAATGATTCGTATTTCTATAATATTTGGGTTGGACGTGTGATGTATGTAGTCAACTCAGATAGTACGGATATGCGGACCGTTACAATTTCAGTATTCAAATCTATATCATCTCTTCTCCAAAACCTCTATGAGTGGAAATAATACTTGTTTAGGCTAAATTCTACATTTTGTAGATTCTTATATTTATTCGTATGCCTAAAGAGATTTGGTTTCACGATAACATCATATTATAAAACCACCAAATCTCCTGTTTTTATATATCTCGCAAAGTTGTCAATCAATGTTTGGGTTTGTGAGTTGTTTTGGGTTATATATGAAGAATAGTTTGGTAATTTACTTTTATTTAGTTTTATTTATCTCTTTTATTTAAAAGTGTTTATGATGTAAAAAGATTGGGATTTGATTTGGTTTTACTATTTGAGTAGGTTTAGATTTCCATTCTAAAATGGATAATTTGAACGTATTCAGATTTGAAACAAATCAAATGTTAATGTTTTTATGTACGACATAGAAAAGGGTAAATTGGATTAAACAAAGGCTTATGTATATATGTATGTATATTCATATATATGTATATATGTATGTATATATGTGATTAACACCTTGTTCCTAATTCATTTTCTGGATTGTTCTAACAAGCCTAGGAATACATATTTCGACAGTTATGTTGTTATTTTTCCCATTACTGCTATCATTAATTAAGTTATATATTTAGTAGTTTGATGTGGGAATTAGCTTGTATACCTTTAATATGAATCAGAAGGACAATTTACACCTATAAAATGTTTCTTCATTTGAACGGAAATTTAGCGTTTATAATACGTATTGAATATTATATTTATATAGCGTAATCAACGTATTCAAACGAAATAATGACATAATAAATATGTTAGAATAAGGTTAGAAATTTTAAATGGCCCCATATGAATTGTTGCTTGTGTGTGCGTATAAATTGTCTTATTTATATATTAAATAATGACACACAGACACGAGGTTATTCGTCATTTGTAGTAGAAGTCTACCCGGAACCAACCGGCAAATCCGGCAACCACAAGTGAGTTTGACTAATGTGAGAGGTCTGGGTGTCATTGGCCTTTAATTTAGTATACTATGACATGAGGTTAAGCCCGCTTGTATTAGAAGCCTGCCCGAAACCGCCTGGCATATCCAGTATCTACAAGTAGACGGTTTAATGTGAGAAGTCTAGTGTATATATACAGGGGCGGAGGCACACCCAGCCTGACCTGGGCACTTGCCCCTTCCAGCATCCGCTCTTCAATTAAAAATAAAAATGAAAACGAAACATTCCAAAATAAAATACGTGAACCAGTCCAAAATCACTTCAGTCTCCCGCTCACGAAAAGAAAAGGAGAAAACCCTAATTGTTATCGACTGAAACCGGCGAGCCGCTCCAGCAAACGCAATGCCTCCAGCCTTCTAGTTCGCCACCGTCGTCTTCAGTGCCACCAATCCGAAATTGGGGAGAAGCAACAATCCGAAATTAGGTATGACTGTTCAATTCCATTCAAATCTGACCTGCAGTTGTAATCTGTTCAAACGGTAATTTATTTCAAGTAGTGCTTTTAGCAACCAGGATTCTATTCTTCCGCAGTGCATTGCAAATGGACATTTTTTCATTTATCACTTCAGTGTCATTTTCTAGTCCATGTCCTATTTGTAGAAATGCCACTGAGCATCTTTAGTGCAACTGCAACTCTTGCCTGATACTCAAAATCCCATTTTTTTCTACACTTCTGTTTTCTTATCTCACTCACTCATCATTGGGTACTGCTTAACTTAGCAATGTCGATATTGAACTAGTTTCTGAAATAGATATGTTCAAATGCTTTATATTCTGCAAACTGAATATAAAAAAATTTCTAATTTATCTAGGTTATAATTATAGATAGTGGTTCGATTGATTGTAGAAAGTGGTTCGATGAAGTTTCTAATTACAGTGGTTCGATATTCAACCAGCAATTGCGCCTCATGACGCTTCTAATTACACACATCCGATGAAGTCTGGCCCACTGTCCTTTGAGAAGCCGAAATCCTCACTCTCTGTTCAGCTTAATTTTTGGTGTAAATTTCAGATTGTCAGGTCGGATGTTTTGTTGATTAATTCAATGGTTTGTTTAACTTTTTTTTTTACATATAATCAAACGGCCAACCACAAGGGAAAAATATATATATTTCAGGGGCTGTCGCCCCCGAACCCCCGCGCTTAACATCTTGCCCCCCCCCCCAACTGGAATTTTTGGCTCCGCCACTGTGTATATATACCTATTATGTGTGTGAATAGGTAGGCTTACTACACCTTGAGAAGGTCTTAAGTGGATGACTTTCTTCTTATCTAGTTTGGGTCTTAAGTGGTTAAAGACTAGGACCATTCTGAAGGTTTATTCCTTGGATTTGGACCAAAGTCATGGGACTCACCCTTATTAGATTTGAATTTTGTTTATGGGTCCTCCTTCTCTAAAAGTGGTTAGTCATGGTGATAACGGAGTAGGGTAGTTTACCGGAATGTCCACTTCCTCTAGGAGCATAGGGAGGAACAACCTAGGGACAGATTTGGTATACGTGGAACGCATCATGCTATTTAATTAACCAACTGTCTTATGGAAGTCTTAACCGGCATAGGTGTTTTACCGTAATATCAGTTAAGTAGAAGCATCTGGCGTCTGCCGGAGGGGTCTTAAATAGCTATATGCGGGCCTACCCTAAACCGGTACTAAGCGACGAGATACTACTTCTCATATTACTTGCGAGGGTACATATTTAAGAATGTTGATGTGCTAGAACAAGGTCTTAAGTGGCTAGGGTCCGCCTTAGGGTTATAAGAGACCATAAGAATCCACCCATAATAAACATGCTAGAATGGGCCTTAAGTGACCTTGAATGTCCACCTCGTTGGGTCATCACCCTGAATGCATCAATGAAGGTCTTAGGTGATTTAATTGTATATCCATCTCATTGATTAAGCTATTTCTTTGTATGTGTGTACCTACATATTTCGTAGACATACCTTGACATATATAACCACTACAAGAAAATCTATATTCAGTTGCAATTATCAATTGCGTTTGTGATGCGAATGCATCTGATATTACTTTTTCACGCCTCCTTTTAGTTTTATTTGGTCCCGCCGATTTTTCCCTTCCCCGCTTAAAACTAAAAACTTGTTACGTTTTTTTCCATCTCCTTCCCTTGAGAATTGTTACTCTTTCCTCATTTACAATTTTCCTCTTTTCTACGATAACATTTCCTCCATCTCGCTCTATTCTTCCCACCTGCTCCCCTTTTCCTCGACCATCCGCTCTTCTTTCGGACTGCACTCGTTTACTATGATTTGTTCACAAGCCCTAAATCAACAAATCAAGGTAATCCCAAAAGCCCTAATTTAGCTAACGTATTTTAATTTTAGTGTTTACTAGAAGAACCATTATTATTATATTTTGCTGTTATCATTTGAATTGATGATAAAATTAATAAATTTCTTATGAAATCAATGACGAATTTTGCATTTTTTCTTGCAAGATTCGGCGAAAAAACTCACAAATTCCTCAAGAGTTGAGTTTTATGACAGAACTCGTAAATTGCTCAAACAAGTGTTAGTGATGGAACTCACAAGAAAGAACAAATAAGTTTGTTTAAAAAGATGATTAACACTGGATTTTGTATAATTAAACTCAGTTATGCCTAGTATAACAAACAAAAGGAATCAGTAAACTATGCTGACAACAAGAGCTTAAACTAACATTAGCCGAATAAAATGGATGAAACTACTTGGATAACTTAGATATCACCCATCTTTTCTAGGATTCATCCTTAATCCTATGTTCCAAACAGCAGAAACATAGATCTCATTAAGAAATTGATCGCTAAAGAAAGGCCAATAAAGAATTAGCATGTTGTTTCTCACTCCTTCAATAGTTGAATTCCAATCACAATGAGAAAGGAAGCAAGCAACTATAGGATGAGTATGCCCTGTTAAGCGTTAGCATTGAATAATTATGTTTATTGTTTCTCTCTTTTTCGATTTGATCGTTTGATGGAATTCTTTTATCTATTTATAAGCCGGGTAAATTAAATTCTGATGTTGTTGTAGGGGCTTGGAATATAAAGTTGAGTTAGAAAATAAACCACCTCAACCGGAGCTGTTGTAGGCCAGGATACAGCAGGAACCATTTGCTATCACAACTTCAATTGATATAACTAAGACACGGCTACAAGTGAGACTTAATGTAATATTATATTATTTAAACTTTGTATATTTATCTTATTTCTAGGTTCCTAATTTAAAATTTCAATTTATATAAAAGGTTTTATTAAAAAAATACCTTGATGAAAACACACTCAAGTTTTGATGTTTCGATCAATAGCAAAGGGTATATGTACATGCATTTACAATCTAGGCTTCTGTGCTGCCAAAATTTTGTCAACCTATGCTGACAAACACAATGTGATTTGTAATCAATAGCAAAGGGTATCCAGATAATGTGATTCTTGCATAGCTAGTCACTACACCACAAAGCCTATTTTGTCACTCCCCCATCCTCTAAATTTGATACGGTCTATAACCATATCAAATTAGAGAGGGCTCTAAGCCGTGCCTTTCTATTTAGATAAGGCTTAGAGCCTAATTTGAATTTGGCCCAAATTTTGACCGTATCAAACTTAGGAATAATTTTTTTGGCAATGCAGACTTGCTCCCCCCTTTTTTTCATTTCCCTCTCACGCATTATTTCCCCCTTTTTTTCTAATTTCCCTCAACCGTGCCCTCTATCGAATTGCGATCGAAAAAAGTTGGAAATAGAAAAAATTCCTGCTTTCAGTTTTACAAATCTGGTAATTACTTATTTGATTCGATGGTTATTTGTTTCCATACCAAGTTTTAGGGTTACAACGTTAGTGTTTAGTAAATCGTTATGGATTTCATGGATTTGATGTTTTAGGGTTACAAATCTGGTAAATACTTATTTGTTCGATGATTATTTCTTTCAAACTGCATCAAACTAGTTCTTATGTTAGGGTTACGAAGTTGATTCCCATACCAAGTTTTAGGATTTCACGAATTTTATGCATACTTGTTATTTATTAACATGTAATCTGCGGATTTCATGGATTTTATGCGTACTTGTTATTTGTTAACATGTAATCTGCGGATTTGATTGGCTTTATGTGTAGGAGAAATTTATTTAAGTCAAGGGAAAATCTCATTGTGTTTAATTGAAGATTATATTTTTACTAAAAAATATGTGAATATGGTTTCATACTTAGGGGAAGAGCATGGCCTACAGAAGGTTTTGCGGACTCTTCGAGCGACTTATGCCTGTCATGAGCTTCATGGCTCAGTTGAAACTGAGCGTAAGGCTCAGTTTCGCTGAGCCTTAAGGCTCAGCTTACGGCTCAGTTTCGCTGAGCGTGAGGCTCAGCGAAACTGAGCCTCGGTGAAACTGAGCTTTACGGCTCAGTTGAAACTGAGCTTTACGGCTCAGTTGAAATTGAGTCGTAATGCTCAGCTGAAACTGAGCCTTACGGCTCAGTTTTACTGAGCGTTAAGCTCAGCGAAACTGAGCCGTCTGAATAATTGTTTTATGATTACACTATATAGTTGAAGTTGGACTGTATGACAAGCACTCACACACTTTTGATATTACGTGCTTCTGGTGATATCATAAATGTGATTTTCCTTCTATGGTGTTTCAATCGTTTAACAAAATGTATAAATATGTCTACCTTAGACTATTATAGTATCAACAGGAAACAAATTGAATTTAGATTACATGTTTGATGTCTGAATATGGGTTTGTTACTTGCAGGTATTAGAGCTTCAGAATAATCTAGCTTTTGCGAGGGACAAAAAAGTTGAATTGAGATACATTTGACCTGTAATAGTAAGTTCATTTAAGTTGATATCATTATCTCCTTTAATAGTAAGTTGATATCATTATCATTTTTCGAAATCCATTTTTTTCATGGATCTCGCATTCACAGGTATAAACTGCAAAACGTAAATTAATTTTATTTTCAGTGTCAAAATTAGTCGTCATAAACGAGATATCTTTATTCACTTAACAGTCATAAGATTTTGCAAAAGGCGAGTAGTTCAATTTTATATTTCCAGTGCATCTTAATTTCTTTTATTCGTCATCTGCAATATTAAAATCAATTGATTTCTTTTCCCAAATCGTTAAACTCCCTGTTTGTTGATTTTTTTTTTAAATCACCTGTAAATTGTCCTGTTGATAATCGATCAATTGCAAAAAAATTAAGATCTAAATGTGCTTCAGTGGAGTAATTTTCATGAAATATGAGATGCATTTTTGTGTTATTTTCCTGCAGCTTGAGTTCATGTGTTGTTTACAATTTTCAAATGTGTTTTTTAATTCTTTTTTTTTGGGTGGGAGGATCCTTGGCATTCTGAACATTGATATTATTTTTTTCTCAATACTGAAGCTATTTGTTTTCATGTTTGTATTGGTGCATGTCCTTATAACCTGAGAATTGAAATGAACGTAATGTTTCAATGTTTGTACTGGTACATGCTTTTACATTTCTTTTCATGTTTTCATGAAGTACCTTTTTTTACTCTTAACAATGAAGTACATGACCTTGTATCCTAAGAATTGAAATGCACGTAATGAATGAGGTAAGGAAAAGTTTGAAAGTTCACAGAATCTTGAAATATATTTGAATAAAATAATTAGAGCAAGGTATGTATTAGTACATGGTTTTAATTTATAGCTAACTTAATACATTGTTTGTTCGACACCAGCATTTATATGACCATTTGCTGACACTTCACTACCCTGGGCTACATTTGTCCATATGAAAATTTGACTATACTGACATATGTGTTACCAAAATTTTAGGACTTTGTTGTCACTTCATCTTTTCATCTTTCCATTTGCCTGTTTTAGGGGGTTGGGCACAGTATACTTGTGGCTACTTAGTTTGATAGTGTGCTTCTTAAACCGGTTGTGGATTCTTCTAGTATCGGGGATAATGAGTTTCATGACAAATTAATGGATGTTGGTGATAGATTAAGGTCTTCCATTGACTATGATATTATGTATTCAGATGGGTGGCAGTTTAAACATTTGATGTTAGTTGTTTTTTAAAGATATATAAGGCTAGGTTCTGCAAATGTAGTTAAGGCAAACTTGAAGTTTCATTAACAAGAAACGTATAAAGGCCACATGTGAAAGAACAGAAAAGACTGTTCTCCAAACTAATGGGACAAAATGGCCCCATCAATTTTGCTTTAAGTTTGGGTCAAAATCAATTGGTTGATTAAATAAAAAGAAAAAGATAAATTATTTTGATGCAAAAAATTCTGAATAAGTTTGAGACATTGCCTCTTTTTGAAACATTCAAGCAACTGGAAAAGGAAGCTTTGTTAATAAAAGCCTCTGCATTGACAACATCATCATCCTCAAGATAAGGACGAGTAATTTAGTCACACTTGGACAGTTTATATGTTTCATCAAGCATCCTTATTCCTGGTTCTAAGTTAATCCCACTTAACATCTGGGCTGCCTTGGACCATTATTGCTCAGACTCATAAAATTTTGCAAGTTTGTCCCATATAATTAAAACCTGCTCTTCAAAAGAAACAACCCGAGGTTGAATCTGAGTTAATGCATGGTGAGCAATCTCCTTTTGAAAACTAACTTCAAAAAATAATCTGGAAAAGGGTTGAAAGAACTTCAAAAAATTCTGAATAAGTTTGAGACATTGCCTCTTTTTGAAACTGGAAAAAAAAAGTGATCATGTTGGAAATTTGATATTGTTATTATGCAGTAGTGATCATATAAAATGCAGTAGTGAATAAGCATATGAATGTCATTTTCTTGCATTAGGTCCTTTAATTGTATGTTGACATTCTTTAATCATTTTGTAGGCATTGTTGTTATGCATGACATTCTTTAATCAAGAGACCTGCTGCCATTTTTTTTGTTTACTGCACCTACTGAGAAATTTACTCAATGCCTACTAAACCAATGTTTGTTATTTTAATTTCTTTTCAGGCTTTGGAACAAGCATGAGTTGTATGAGCTCGACAACTGCAGTTTTGTTGTCTTTATTTTTTTTTGAGAGGAAGAACTGTGAACATTATGCTTTGTATATATTGTGTTATGTATTAACTGAAGTTATGAATTATGTATTAATCGAATTATTCTTAGCGTATCTCTTCTTTATATACTGTTATATGAGTGTTAGTGTATCTTCTTTATTGTGTGTGTGTGTGTGTGTATATATATATATATATATATATATATATATATATATATATATATATATATATCAATGGGTGCAGTGATTTTGTATATTGCATATATGATATACCGATTTTGATACGGTTAAAAGCCGTATCTAATTCATTGTTATCATTGTAGGAGTGAGGCATTAAGCATGATTTTCAGCCGTATCAGTATACTATTTTAATACGGTTATAAACCGTATCAAATTTCTCAACTGATACGGATTAAAACCGTATCCATCTAAAAATTGAAAGTGCCAGCATACAAATTTGACACGGTTTTAAGCCGTATCAATTGAGAAATTTGATAAGGTTCTAAACCTTATCAAATTAGCAATTTGATACGGCTTAAAACCGTATCAAATATCTCATTTGATACGGTTTTAAGCCGTATCAAATTGCTAATTTGGTAAGGTTCAGAACCGTATCAAATTTCTCAACTGATACGGCTTAAAACTGTATCAAATAAACAAAGACGCCATTTTTTGATACGGCTTAAAACCGTATCAAATCGATTTTGATACGGCCATTAACACTGCCAAATTGGCATTTTTGGTGTAGTGAGTGCCAACCATATGACAGAAAACATATTCTCCTTAACATTTTAACAATTGTATAGCAAAACTACGTGGTTTGTTTCATGGAAAACCGTAGGGGATTTGATCTGTCGATACTTTGGTGAAATGGATAGTGTAATCTCCATTTAAATCTCATACTTTGATAATTAACAAAGAATTTGATGTCATCTTTGGAATTCTGGTCTTCACATAAATATGACCTGCCCTTTCTGGTTCTAAAAGCGATTCTTTTATCTTGCTTGCTTAATAGGGTGGAAGAACTGGTAAGTTTAAAATAACATGTGGTAGATGCCTGTAGTAATATATATTTAACCTTTGTTATGATCAGGTAGTTAAGTGGCAGGAGTGGTGAATCAGGTTGCTCGAGTGGATGAAAAGATGCAGTGATATTAGCAGCTTTAGGAGGAAAGCGTTTTAGGTTTCAATGATTTAAAGAGTTTGCAGCAGTTTTGAATGGTTGTAGCATGTTCTGTTTGTTCAAGGGTAGGAAGTGGGTTGTTCGAAGAGCATGGAGGAGGTCGCGTGATTAAGGTAGGTTGGAGTTCTGCTCTATGATGATGTAGTGTTCGATGAAGGTGGTATGCCCACCTTTTGTGTTCTGGAAAGAAGAAGAAGAGTTGAAAAAATTTATTGCAGGCTGGTAATTTTAAGTGTTTGGGTTGTGTAGACCACTCAAAATTCAAGTGCACAGAAGGAGTATTTTTTTTGCAAAGCCAAGGAATTGAACTAGGGAACTCAAATAGACGTTGCTTATTCACAACTACTTTACCAAGGTACAATTGCTTGGTAAAATGTATAGCAGCATTTTAATTATTTTGAAGTTGTTTATCATGGGATACTTTACATGAGAGCACACACATCCAATAACACAAAAATAGTAGACATGGTAAGCGTCAACTTATTAAGATCATACACTCTACAAATAATATCAATGAGGGAAGCTTGATATCAACGTTAACAAAACCACAATTACCCAGTTGTTCTTATGGCAGTATAAAAGTAGCTTTGGATGGCAGATGAAGGAGAAATGGTATGTGCCCACTGTTTTGAAGGCTAGGGGTAAACAAGAAATATAAATTTCAATGTTAACACTTAACAAGCCACAGTAATGTCTGCAGAAATATAAGTTTTGTTCTAGCAACATATTCGTAACATTCGGTTTTAATTACAGGTTCCATGATTTCTTTGATATAGTTATATGCAAGTTTTGTTAGTACAAAATTTTGTAGCATGTCGTCTTCGCCTATGCCTTGCTGACTGGTCTAATGGTCAATTTATCTTACTTAATTTTTCATAATATTTTTTTACACTCATTCAGACTCACATAATTTAGACCGCAGTCTTAAACTGTGGTATATGTAACATGATTTTTTGGCAAATACGAGATTGATTCCATGGACAAATAGCAATATTGGTAGTATACAAAGAAAACATATATTTATTTTAAGGATATTTATTTCTTATGTTACAAATTCTTCCTCATTCATTTGTTGTTCTTCATTTTAAGCTATAGAATCGAAAGACGTTACTGACTTGGTTGACAAAAGCATAAGGATATCATCCCCTTATTAGTTGTCTGGCATGCTTGCATTGAAATTTGATATGCCTTAGCTTTCAGAATTTGCCGACGAACATCTTTCTGGTTATATAGACACACATGCGTGTGCGCATACACACACTCACTCGCTTTCTACCCAACATGATATTAGTTATCTATTTTTAGCATTAAATAGTACATGATATGCCACATGCATATAAGCTGTATCTTTATGTGGAGACGAGTAGAGTCAAAGCGTTGATAATCACAAAATATTATTACTAAACCTAGTAAGCCTTTTCAAAGTCAAAACAGTAAAAATGAGTTATATGTCCCCTTTCTTTTATGCACATACTGTTGTTCTTTCAGTGTACATGTCAATGTAAACTTATGCTTGGTTGGATTTTATAAAATGTTGAGTTACATATTGTATTTCATATCTAAACATTCCCACTGGAGCACATTTATCAACTGTGCAATAGTGGGAGAATAATAATGGACTTATCTGATGCAGATGTGGTTTATTAAGGAACTGGCTTAGAAAGATTTGCTCCTTGATGAGCACTAAATAATAATGGACTTATTAGTTGACCTGCTAATTTTGTTCTTGTACTTGTTGAAATTTGTTCTAAATCTGCATGTGGTAGCATTCAAATCGTTTTCCACCACAGCTCTAAACAAATTCTCTAACATTTTTGAATCGATTTTTTTAAGGTATTAAGTATATTATTACTAAGGGTGAATTTCTGAGTGTGTGTGTGTTACAGTAAAAAATTGTTATGAGTAGATTGTTTGAATAGAAATTAGAGTTGCATAATCTGTTTCCCCTTCCTCCTCAAGGTCGGATTACAACCTATAATAGAAAAGTAGACAGGTGGTTTGTCCAATACACATAGCCATTAACATTAAAATCTAGTTGTTTTAATTCAACGTTCAGTTTTCGTCTCTTTACTTAAAAAGACAATGCTTATCTGTTCATTATTAATGAATTAAACCATTGGATTTTGAATTTAATGGCGCTTGTAGACTCCTGCAATTAACCTCTTGTTTACTTTTCTGGTAAAGAAGATCGAAATACTCCTCGTTGCCATAGGGAATTGTTCATGCAATTATTATCTCCACAAACGATAATTTTGTTTTATTTTTTCCTACATAAGTTTTTTTCCATTATCATGCTTGTTTCTGTTGGGTTAGCTACATTGGCACTTCCTTTAGTTTTTGATAGTTGAATTTATCTTACAGTTCAACTGAAAAATTCTTCTGCAATGGCGCGTGCAACTGGATCTCCTAGTAAGCACTCCTTTAACGTGATCATAATAGCTCTCCATGGTGTTTGTTTTGTTATTCAATAAAAATACATTGATATCTAAAGAATTATTGTAAGGTTATGCAAATATTATAATTTTGTATGTGATTTATAATGATGCATTAATTCTTAGTGTTTGACTAATGAACCATGAGAAAGATAATAAGCATGATTAAACGACCAGTTCTCCTACGATTAGGGCCGGCCCTGGTGAAGTGGAGGCCTAAGGCCAAAACAAGGTATGACAAAAATCTGAAAAACATACGCTTGAAGCTAGCAAGAATCAAACCTGGGCAGCCTACAAACAAGGCACGTTCCTTTACAACTGAGCTATGATATACATTGTGCAACTGTGAACAGACATGCATTTATACTAACAAATTAAAAATTTGGAGGCCCCAACGACCTGGAGGCCCTAGGCCACCGCCTTGGTGGCCTTGGGCCAGGGCCGGGCCTGCCTACGATTATAAATAGACAACTACACTTGATAATTTTACATTCATTGGTCATAATATTTTTAGGCTATGTCCATCTTGATATTTACTATGCTGAATAGAAAATGAAAGCTAGCAATAACCAGTTTCAGTTTTTTATCGAATATACCTTTAGTGCATAACATGATTGATTTTGTTACCATGCTTACTGTTAGTGAAAACCATGATAAAGGTAAGTGCTACGTAGTCTGATATGTTATGCTACTGTAATGTGCTTTACATAATGGTTAGGAATATTGATGGTTGTAGAATATAAATTTGTTTCAATATCTGAATCTTTAGACAAGAGAACTGTAGGATGTTAAATTTTAATTATATATGTGCAGGTATTGTTTATATAATTTGCCAACCATGGAGCAATAATCAAGCATACAGGAACACAATAGGTGAGGATTTGGGACCTTTGAGCTGCAAGGAACTTGACCTCCTTGAGTTTGCTTGGTTCATTCTTAAAGCATGTCAGATCAACATAGGTATTGAAATGAATAACCATTGCCTTTCATTTCTGGAAGTACTTAAAGTATTGAACTTGTACACTCGTTTTTTTGTCAATTTACAGAACTACATAATACTTGGCTTGTTCTCAGAGCTTCAAAAAAAATGTAACATATCATATATAAACTCACCGAATATGTTGTGATATATATTCACTTTTATACATCTTTTGGACGTAAGAGATAAAAATTTGCGTGAGTTCAACAAATTCAGTGGGGAAAGGCAACAAATTCTGCATTAATTATGGTTGCAAATTTGCAAATATTATAAAATTTGTCTGATCACATCTAGCTGCAAAAAAGTAGTCAGGATAATATTCATCAAGTGACGAGGTCAAGATATGATATTAATTTATCTGGTAATGGCCATCAACATGGAGTACAGATATTCATCGCAGAGAGTTGCCGCCAAGGCTTCAAGCTTTGTATGCCTTTTTCAACTTTATTTTTGTGGAACTTAGATTTTACTTATAAATTATGTATTATTATACCACTATAATAATTTTCTCTTTTCTATATTTTTGGTGCTACCAATATCATTTTTTTTTTTTTGAATTTTAGCAAATAAATATCTGCACTAATTATCATTGTTTTAATGATTTTTTTGGGCCACTGTTCTACTGTATACCTGCAACTTTAAATTTTCCAGTTAAGTGTAACAGGTGATTTTAGAGGTAAACCAAAGCTAAAAGCAATGTTTCCCCCACTTTATCATGCAACGTATTTCATATATTTGGAAATATTTACTTAAACTTGTTATTGCATGTTTATGCACCTATATAAATGTATGTGTGTTTATATTATTGTGGATGTGTGTATGTATAAATTTAACATATATGGTTATTTATGCAGGGTGTGTATGTGTGTGTGTGAGAGAGAGTTTTAGGTGCGTGTCCATGTCAGGTTAAATGCATACATGTCAAAAAGTGTCATACAAGTGCATTCTTTTTTACGTTACTTATTGAGTGACCTTTTATCATTAGTTCGGTCAGCAAAAACACAGTCAGTTAGCCTACTTCTGGTAGTACAAAATGTAGATTACCAGCCAGATCATGAATATCCAATATCTTGACATGGAATAATATCTTTCAACAAATTATGAAACCTTATATAAGTATTTGCGCATTCTAAGCGCTACTCGGATTATATCAGTTGCCCCCAGGTAATAATTACCACTTATAAATCACCTAGTTTATGGGCTGTTAAAGAAATAGAAGAGTAAACTAAATAGAACAGTAAAATAAGAGAGAATAAGTTTCATGGCAATCACGATATAATATCATATAGAATTATACCATCACCGTAACAAGTCCTGACTAAAGGACAAAACAAAAAAAGAAGCATATAGAAAGTTGCTTTTGCTTCCTTTTACTTTTTCCTTCCATACATGCACAATTTGCTTTACCAATATTTTATTTTAGTTGGTGCCCAAGATAATTGATGTTTGACGGTTTTCTTTGGACTAATAACCTAACGTCTATACTATACTATTAATCTGAGTTACTTTTAGATGGCTCACAAGCCCCCTCCAATCTTTGAAAGGAATGCATTATAGCATGACACGTGTAATGTTGAGTGAACCGTCTTTTTTTCCTCCTCCCAAATCACGTTTCCGCGTTCCTTTCTTTGCGACTTTGCCTTCGTTTTCACCTATAGCCTCATGCCTCCTCCACTGTAAATCCTACATCCGCCCAAAATCTCAAGCGTTACAGCGATTTTCAGTAGCATTCCATCACAGATGTTCATACACTAAACCATCACAAGCGTACAATTTCTATTTCCTTTTCATTCCCGCTGGCATAGTAACCCTAAATCTAATTTTGTGTGTTTAGGGTTGCGTCATTCCAACACAATACCAAGTGGCGATCAACGTTGTACACTATTGGGCGATGATGATTTGGTCTAGCCTGCCTTTTATCACGCCTACCCGGCAAATCCAGGAGAATCTACATCGCTCGCCCCCAAATTAATCCGTATTTATGGAGCAATGCTTGATTTTCAGGTAATTTTTGAATCCTTATCTTTCATCCATTTCTTTTCATTGCTGAAATTCGTTTAATTTTATGCTTTAATATTCTTCCGTCATTGAATTAAAATTATGTTTTTCCACCATTTATTGCAATTATTTTCAATTTAAATCCGTCGTGGTCCGTGGTTGATTCCTTTGCCGGATTCAGACACATGCGAGCATGCTTTGCATTTTCTGATATATTTTTATAGCACTGCATCTCATCAAACTTGACCTTTTTTAAATTGACGAATGTTATATATTCTCTTAATTAAATTTCAGTATCACTCATTTACAAATGACGTTGGATTCTAACTATAGATGGCTTTTGTATATTATGTATTATTCAGTTTTGTTCATACGTTTATCTATAACTTCTTTAGTCACTTTATTTTGCATCTTCCCCTATTTGTTTCGGATTTCCATTCATTCATATTTTCTGTTATTATGTTATTTGCCCAGACCCGAGGCCTAGCTATTTTCTTAAATGGAAGAATTTATGTTTTCATCGTTTCTTCATTATGTT